>JAOVFP010000020.1:1200000-1800000 GCA_025738555.1 Cyathus striatus
AAATGGCTGTTTCGACATAATGTCCCAGTGTTCCGTGCGTTCCAGGGGCGATCTCTCCTACATTCATACCAAATACTCCCTATTACGCATATAAATAGAAGTAATGCAGAAGCAGAAAATTGGCATACCGCGACGAACGAAGCAGGAAGAAAGACCATTGTGAGATATGCAATCTGCTTCATCTATAAAGGAAGCATGGTGTCAGAGGCTTGGCTAATGCAAAAAATGTATTTCCTACCGCTAGAAGAAGTATGTTAGTAAAGCAAGGGTATCCCGAGGTCTTTCGGATGAATACGTACCAGCACTATCTCTAACGGCAGCCTCAGTCATCTCCCTCATATACTTGCTGTCCCTGATATTAACACTACTAAAAACCTAAAAACGGAAGATGTTCATCTCAGTGAGAACGGAAACAAGATGTCGAAGGCCACGTACGAGATTCATGACGTTCTTCAGGCGTCTATCCTGCATTCGAAGCTCCATTGTCAAACGTTCAACTTCGCTAGAAAGGTTGTCACACTCTCGGTCCAGAAGCATCCTGCTCATACTTTTAACATCCTCGGGCTGAGAATCCATTGCTGGATTAGGTGTATTGCGAATGAATAGAACCGATTTTCTGAAATCCTCGAGCATCGAGACATAATGTAAATGGTGAGCCCGAATAACATGGAGTTCTCGCGTGAGCGGCATCTCTGCTGTGGTAATTACCCGAGTTTCCTATCATAATAATCAGTTTCGTTCGACACCCGAGACGGAAAACTGAACACACCAGTGAACAAATGTGATTGTATAAGCTTTCTAAGGCTTCATCCCAGGCGTACATGGCGTGCCATATGAAAGTGAGCAGAACGAATGTGGGATCAGGGGACCTCTGGAAAATACTTTGCCAGTATACGCTTTGGCCTGAATAACGATGAGATCTAGAAGCGGAGATATCCCAATAGTCCCGCACTCACCCGCAAATCGTATCCGTTCATGCAAGTAGTGCGCTTGCGTAGTGGGAAGGTTGAGGCTCGGATGGAACGATATAATCGTGCTTCCATTTACATTCCGTACTAGGTGTACAGATAGAAGATCGGGGACGAGTACGCGATGGTCTAACCAAGAAGTCAGAATCTGGAAAGACCGACATTCAACACGATACTTACTAGAATACAACACAAGAGGAGCCTGAGTGTCTATCTTTTGAGAACCTAATAGGAAACACGGTCAGAGAGCTGGACAGCTAGAGCCACATGTAGTTGCTAACCAAGGAAAGTAGCAGGTTTCGTTGACGAGACGGATGCGTTATCCGGTAAACGTGCGAGGCTCATCATCTGTGCGTCGTATTCATCCGAAATAGACCGTATAAAGGGAAGAGTAACAGTAATGTCTACGATGTAAGTGAGTTGTTGAGCACTGGGATTGGCAGCGTCCACGTACGGTCTCCTTCGTGGGGCTGAATCTCTTCTTGGAATCGAGATGGTATCCAATTCAAAGACGCAGAAAAGAAGAAGGGCTCGATGTTAAAACTGTTAAGACACAAAACATTAATGGCTATAGAAGGATGGCGCCGTTCTACATGAATTACTCACTATGCACCGAGCATCTGAAGGGTTGGACCGGACATGTTCTCAACAAATAGGGCACGAACGCGCAAGTTGTTAGGCCGCTGAAAACGTGTATATGTTAGACATTGGACTGGCAGTTGTAGCATACAGAGACAATGAACGCACCACTGTGTACACTACATTATTCCAGCTCTCAGCCTCTAGTCCCTCTTGGAATTCTATCTCGTCCGAGTTTGTGAAGCGCCCATTGATGTCCACGTCGACCTGGTAACATTTGCAATCCAGTTCTTTGCGATAGTTATGGATTGCGTCATAAATCTTGCTCTTCTTTACTTGACGTTCAGTCCAATTAGGAAATCGAGATTGGGGATATCCCCTCCAGCAATTGTTACAACATTTAGATTTATGATTACATTTTTCTGGTACAGGGGGAGCCTCTGTCTCAAGTTGCCTGGGATCTACCTCTGCACGGCAAAATGTAAACATGTGACCATGCGGATGCATAAGACATACCAAGACTTACCATCTTCAAGATCAACCCAAGGCCAGGGAGCTGAGGGAGCTGCATGCCGATAAGGCGGTGGAGGGATGCGGTCCGGGTTCTTTTTGGCCTCAGAGAGCCTCAGCGAAGAATGAAAGCTATGGCTTCGAATGGAGGCGGCCATTTTTGCAAGTTCTACGAGACCAGCAGCAAGCAGTGGGTGCTACTACGCAAGACAAGCGCTAAGTCTGGGAGTAGGGTGTCGGGGACTACAGGAAAACTTCTGGATACTTATAGAGGGCTGCAGACACATCAGCGCTTGTGAGTGCCATGCATCGTGCCTCGAGGCCAGGCAGGTTTCCACGCTCAAATAGCGCTCACTTTGGTATCGGAGAACCCCTGCACCAGGGTTCCAACGATATGACCTCGATAATGATCCCGATAACGAGAACATATGCGGCCCCAGTGTCGGCTTCCCAGAGTCTTGCTCCCTCTTCTTCCGTTATGCGGAGGGATTGTCAGCTAGAATGCATTGGCTGGTTTTCGTGGGCCCGAGAAGTTTAAGAACGACTTGAGAACGACAGACAAATCTTGCTAAATCTGGCCTCAGCTAAAAACGATCTGATATACCCCGGACAACTGTTCTTCCGGATCCCTTCGAACTTGAAGTTACTTACGTAGTCCTTAATCACTTGTACTGTAATTACTTACATGCATGTTATTATACATATTCACTGGTCCATGTATTTTGAGACGATCCAGAGTTAGTACTGGGCCAAGTATAGGGAATATTAGGCTACATAGAAGCTCTTAACGGATCGGTGGCATCGGGTCGACTTGCAAGCCTCAAGTTTCTTGACATGTACAATGTAATATGTTAGGTTCGTGTTTTCGTTGTCCTGGAACATGCAACGTGGGTACATAAATTCGTCTAATGATAACAGAACAGGTGATGCATGATCTCCGAGGAGTATGTACATGTACAAATAAGGAGCATCCAGGAGTCGTACAATTGGTATATCATAGGAAAGCGCCGTGTAAATCGCACAATGTCGTGTCCAAGTCATAAAATGTAGAGAGGTAGAGCAGCAGTACAGTTTAATTCATCTCAAGCGGGAATGAACTCCCCGCCAGGCGAACATGGGGGAAAACCGACCGTTAAGTGTGTCTTACCCGAGCCATATCTTGTTTAATTGAAGCACTAGCGAAAGGCAGTAAATGGCTCGCCTCTTGCTCTGCCTTATTTTGTTCATAAGGATCCTTGCCCAAGAAACGCAGGAATAAAAGAACAGGCCATCCAAGGCGTTTCCAGAAGGTAACGCGCTCTGGGAATATGTACCGACTCTGGAAGGCGATAATAATCCATATAGTTACGATGGTCAATGAAATAGCGGTGCCGAGATAATGAGGAAGAGTTCCTTTGGTATTAGGCGAAATCTCTTTCACGTTCATGCCGAAAACGGCCTAAAAAGGGGGTTAGAAGGAAAATGTCGGTAATGGGAAGAGGGGACTTACCGCGACGAAAGAAGCGGGAAGGAATATCATCGTAAGGTATGCAATCTGCTTCATCTACACCAGAACATGAGAAAAATGATCAATATTGAGGTAACAGAGAAACGCACAGCTACCGAACAAGTCAGGGTTACCGTAAACATAATGCAGGACGAGCGACTTACCCGCACTATCTCTCACAGCAGCTTCGGTCATCTTCTGCATACGCTTGCTATCTATTATGTTGACACTGCTGAAAACCTAAGTTCCAGGGGCGTGAGTTAGTTCCCGACGTGATGTCATGAGGTAGAAAACATACCAGACCCATGACGTTCTTGAGCCGCTTATCTTGCATCGACCGTTGCATCTCCAGTCGGGCGATTTCACTCAACAAATTCGAGCATTCCCTTTCCATATAAATTTTGCTCGAGTTCCTTTGTTCCTCCGTTACCTCAGGGCATCTAGAGCAGGGTTATGGGTAACACGGATGAACTCCACTGTTTTCCGGAAATCCTCTAAAAGAGAAGAGTAATGGAGTAGATGGGCGCGAATGGTATGTAGTCTTTGAGTTAGAGTCATCTCAGACGTCGTGATAACTTCACTTTCCTAGAAATCCGTCACTATTATGGTTTGATATGCCGAAAAGCACGGAAAACCAACCAGGCTGCATATATGAGTGTACAAGTTTTCTAATGCTTCGTCCCAGGCATACAGAGCATTCCATACGAACGTCAGTAGGACAAAGGTAGGGTCAGGGGAGTTTTGAAATATGCTCTGCCAGTAAACACTTTGGCCTGATTTATAATACCTGTGAATATTGAACCCGATAGGCACACTAAACGGTCCATACCTGCAAAACGAATACGTTTCTGTAAATAATCCGCCTTAGTGGTTTCAAGATTGTCATAACTAGGGTGATAAGATATGATGACGCTTCCTTCCTTCCGCCTGAGTAGATGAACAGAAAGAAGGTCCAAGATTAGCTGGCGTTTAACGTCTCCCGCCCTTATGTCCAATGGCGCCTTTGTATCAATCATTTGCTCAACTAATAATAACTTTAAGCGCACAAATCATATCAATAAATTTTGTTGATCCACGTACGCAGCGAAGCCTTGTCGCTATCTGTCATATCCACTTCTGTATGTGCTTCAGACATAGAGGGATCTACCCTCGTAGGTTTTCTTGAGAGCGACCTTAGATAGGTCATAGATATCGTTATATCTACAGAATCATCAGTAAATTTAAAGCATGACTGTAACTGAACTACTTACGATCGCCCACACCTGGCCTAATGTCCTCTGGTATCGTGAAGGGATCCAATTAAGAGAGGATGAAAAGAAGAAAGGCTCAATATTGTACCTAAGCGAGAGATGTTAAAAGATGCCTGTGGGAGATTGCAATCATACACTTACTTTGCCCCCAACATTTGGAGAACTGGCCCAGATAGATTCTCTAGAAATAAAGCTCGGACACGCAGACCTTTAAACGACTATGATAAAGTCAGTATGTATATAGGTAGATTCCGAAAACGACTTGGGATATCGACTAGCAAGAGTATTGGAAAGGCCATCAAACCATGAAGAAAACACTTACATGTGGTTCCATAAATCTTTTCCATGTTTCCGCTGGATGGCTATTGGCAGTTATCAGAGAAGCTGCGTTGGTGAATATACCTTTATCGTTGACGTCGACGTGGTATATAGTACAAATTTTAGCCGTGTCGTAGCAGTGTACGGCGTCCCATATTTTGCTCTTCCGGACCTGTCTCCGTCCAATTGGGAAAGCGAGACTTGGGATAGTCCATCCAGCAGACACCATTGCAAGTGCTATGATCACAGTCTTCTGGGACGGGAGGAAGATCTGTATCTAACTGGGTCTGGTCTACCTCTGCAGACCGATAAAGCAACAAATTTATAGCAGCATGATAAAAGATGAACGGATTTGTGTTTAACAAATAGTGATTTCATCTGACGCAAAACTTACCATCGCTGATATCGACCCATGGCCATGGTGCAGACGGCGCAGCATGGCGATGCGAAGGGGTAGGGATAGGCGAATTGTGAAGTGGAAGCTTGGCCAAGTTGCTGTACGGAAGATTGCGACTTTCTGGCATCTTGTCACCAAAGATGCTGACGCCGGGCAAGTAGTAACCTTTGAGAACAGCAGAGTAGGCTAGAGGCGGGGAGTCGTAGAGAAAATGAGGCGATGGGGGTTCAAACGTTCAAACGACGAGCGCTGAAGCGCTGAAGGTATTTGGGACATTGTATTTCACCGATAGCTAGACGCCTATGTGCATTAATTTAGGTAGAATTCGGCGTGGACATTGTAGATAACCGATGATGGGAACAACACATGTTCGTGTCGTGGCACTGCTTCAAGGTCGACGGAATAGGTACGACTCCGACACTTATGTAAACTTAAGTAATTATGATCAGTATCAGTGTTACTGTCAGCAGCACACAGCAACCTTCCGGCGCCTAAAGAAAGTCTTCTAACTTCTACTTACCAGCTTTCCTACATTTGGTTTATACTAGTTGTAATATAATTATAACTTACTGTACAGTGTAAAATAAGAGAGAACCTCTACTTGGCAGCTTTCATGCTGGAACAACACACGATCCTTATTTAAGGTCTCGCCTACATACTACGCGGCGATGCGATGCACGATACGTGGAATCTGGATGCTTTGCCCTATGTGCAGCTCTCATGATTACGAGGTTTTCAATCGTAACCCTCGTCCTGTTCTTCATATCCACCGCATTCGTAATCCAACCAGTATCATTCCATGTTTCCGTACCATTCCTTGGTCGGCGTCGGATGACAGTCGGCCTTATGACTGCACCCATATTAACCATTGGTATTTTATGGGCTGCACAATGTTTGGGCGCAACACAGATTCGCAACGGAATTGTTGGCACAGGCTAGTCCCATGCCTTATTCGTAAAGCATAATTACAGTCTCTTAACATCTCACACTTCCACAGACGGAATAAAGCCCTATAACATCCTCATTCTTTTCATCTCCCTGGCGTACATGGCAATTACCCTCGACGGTACCGGAATTCTTCGAGCAGCTGCCTTCTGGGTCAGCAACAAGGGTGGTTCACGCGGCCGCAGGCTTTACCTTTACTTTTATCTGCTTCTCACCAGCGTCAGTATGATCCTTGGCAATGACCCAATCATCCTGTCTGGAACTCCATTCCTGGTCTACTATACCGAAGCAACCAAACTGGAGCCCATACCCTGGTTAATGATGGAATTTGCAGCAGCTAACACGGCCAGTATGGTCCTGTTTGTAGGAAATCCTACCAATGTTGTAATTTGCGAGGGGTTCTTAATCAATAACGCAGCATTCACAGCGTATACTATCCTCCCCTTTCTGGCGTGCTGTATCACTTGTTATGCCGTTTTGGTGGTCCTGTTTCGCGACGAGAAACACATTCCTCGCAAGCTACCTGATGTGGAGCAATTGGATGCCAGAAAGGCCCTTAGGGATGTTGTGGGCGCATGGGTTGGTGGCATAATGCTCGTGACATGTCTCATCGTTGTGCTTGTACTCAGCTTCATCCATGTTGACGTTTGGAAAGTTGTTCTCCCCTTCGCAGGCGCAAAATTCATTTTTGATATGTCCTGGGATCACTACTGCTTCAAGACTGGTCGGCTACACGCGCTGCTGCTGCAGAAGAGGAGATGATGCTGGAAATCATCCGAGCTACGGGCGGTGATATGGAGCGCGTTCGTACATTTAATTCAATCACCCTTGGAGACACTGTTGCAACCAATGGCTCAGAAATTGCTAATGAATCTGCCGCTGGGAACGACTTGGGAAATGTTACCAATTCCATCCATGCACCAAATGCTCCAACATCGTTTCCTAAAACTACTGGTGTTACTTATAATACCCAGAAGTCAGAACTTCAAAGCTATTGGACCTCTAAAAAGGCAGCATACGATGCGACATACAATTCGTGGGCTGCTCACTTCCCTACGTTCTTCACTGCGCTTCCTCGACTTCCCTTCGGTCTCATTCCGTTTGCTTTCTCCCAATTTATTTTGATTGAGGCATTGTCACATCAAGGCTGGATTGAAGTTTTCAGCGTTTGGCTTATACACGCTACTGGACGTAAGATGTTCCCCACAATATGGATCATCGGTGTTCTCGGTGTTATACTCTGCAATATCGCCGGTACCAATATCGGGGCGACGATTCTACTTACCAAAATTGTCCATGCTACCCTAACTTCCCAGTTTCTAGTGCAAAGGCAGCAGCGATTGCACTGCTGTGTCGAGCAACATTGGAGCTGTTAGTTTTACGTTCTCAGCAAGTTTGGCAGGGTTATTATGGGACACAATATTAAAACAGAAAGGTATCGAAACGATAAATCAGCGAACCTTTGCAAAATGGAACATTATGCCTATCTTCTTTATGACTGGTGTGGGGCTAGCAATTGTTTCCGCAGAAGTGTCAATTTTATATTAGAGATTCCCACCGATATACCCTTGCCACATATACTTAGTTTTGTTATTCTCTATAATTTTTCCTTGTATTCGTCACGCAAGGTTTGGGCAAGGTTGTGGCGGAGTTCTGAGTTACTAAACTCAGTTAGTCTCGGCGATTGTATATCACGTGACATAAAAGTTCATTGAAGTGCGCTGTGGCAGCGTATGTAGATACTAGACTCAGACTAGTAAGTAGTCACTCAGTAGTACGGTCTCAGTACTCGTTCTCGGGCGACACCTCCCATTTGAAATGTCTAACAGCAGGCTTGATGATCCAAGAGACGCATCGCTAGAAGTCGCATTCTCTTTACCACCTACCTGGTATCAGGAAAGCTCTGGTATGTCCACAGATGTTTCGCGTTCATACCCCTGTTGTTGACCGGCTGTTTAGATGGTTTGAACACCTCTGGGATGTTCCTCTCTGGTCTTATTATGGTTACCAGAAACAGGCATGTTACGATAGACTGGGGATAATAAAAGCTAGCTGACTTGCATGCCTAGGCTGTTGGCATGGCCAGCTGTCCTATTTAGCCTCAACCAGTTGATAAACCAGCATCCACTTAGGTCAAAGGATGGGGCGGGAGGCTGGTCCAATATGATGTGCGTGCGACTCTCCTCTGTGCGTGTTGTATTCAAACTTGTTAACGCCTTTAGGCTCTGTATATCTGCGTTGGTTGCGTCTTACCTCCCTGTATTTGTTATTACCAACCCCCCCACTCCATCTGCTTAATTTATATTATTTTCTAATACCCACTCAGTGCCTACATGCCGTTTTCAAAAATGTGATGTTCGTTCCTGCTCCAGCCAGTTAGTGACTCTTAGGGACCAGGTTTGGCAGTTTAATCTCATTCTAAACCTTTTTCGCAGCAGAGGACCAATGGTAACAGGGGTTTCGTAAGACGAGGGTAGGCGCTTGCTGTCAGTCGCGACAGGCGTCTTTTCGCCTTTCATCAAAGATCACTTCGTTGACAGATCTCTACATACAGCTTCCCATGACCCGTCGACCGGCATATTGCGCTGCCATTTTATTGTCTTCCCGCTTTCCCTGGTCGCACAAGTATCTGGAACTGCTATTCGAATCTCATTCCCGTTGCAATCTGTTATAAGCTTCAACAAATTGCTCAAAGATTACCAGAATCTGCGAGGAAATTTCAGCTATATATTCACCGTCGATCACCATATTAAGATAAATTTTGTAACTAATGCAGGGACATGAAGGCACTTCACATTAGTTCAGCACTTGACTATTATATTCCGTAAACCTGACCCTCGTTGACTTGACCCTGCCAACCGGATTGGGAAATCAAAGTCTAGCCACCGAAACGCGTTTCTTATTTATCGTGGAATCAGAGTCTTCCTTCCCTTCCCATCCTTTCCTAAGCCCACTACCATCATTCTAAAGGGCACAACTTGTTGAAGACGATGGTAAGTTTTAGACTCTGATCGAGACATCTTTTCTAATTATTTACAATTTTTGTAGCCTGTGTTGCAAATGCTACTTCCTCGCGTGGATTGGTCTGACTTTGTGCCGGAGAAGGGGAATACCCTTCTTGAAGAAATAAAATGCTACAGTCTCCCGTACGGTGCATTGGGATTCGTCTCACATGTCCTCACGTATTACGCCGTCGTCTGTCTTTGGGCCGGTCGAAGTCCCCTTTGGCCGTTCAGGAAGGTGCAATATAGCAAGGTTGATTTAATGATCGGTATCACCGCGCTAGCACTCTCTGTCGGACTGTCGATATTCTCCATCGTTAGGTGCAAGAATACATGGCAGCTTTTAGCTATAGCAATATGGAAGATGAGCATGTCGCTTTTGAATGGAGTCACGGCTGTTCATGCCGCCTGTGCTATCCTTATGCGGGATTTTGACCATAAGGAAAAGGCAAGTACGGGAAAGGCGGCATGGTGGCTCTTACTTTGTATGGTTTACTTTTCCTCTTTCCCCATTCTCCTAACAATTTTTCCAGATATTCCAGGCATGTTCACCGGAATGGTAGGGCTCATGTCCCTCGTTGTAAAGCACATACACGATGGAGGTGTGCGCAAGCTCACCATTTCGTTCTACTGTATTGTCGGTGGCGGCGTCATTCTCTTGCTCATTGGAATATGGCGGAGCATAACTCGCAAACCGAAGTATACACTGGTCAACGGCAACAGGAAGAAGGTGGGCGATGATGAAGACACTGTGTTAATGTGGGGATTTGGAGGGTTTGCGATTTCAGTATTCCTCTTCACCGTCCTAGCTGCTTTTTATAGCGACTGGGCGTTGGGGATGATGACGGACAACCTAATAGGATTGCCAAGTGGTGATAATTCTGCTCTTTTTTGGTCGTATTTCGTTGCTAAGCGTTTGACAATGTTCAGTTGGTGACCTTCCACCTGATTTCTCTTTTGTTGTACCTATCAGTGTATTAATACTTAAAGCGACTTTGCATTACCTACAAGCTTCATTGTACTCAATAAAGATACGAATTACATCCCCAAATCAAATAAAACATAAATTATTTCTGATCCGCTAGCTCAAGTTCAACTCGAGTCTACACAACTATTTCTCCTGCTATTCCATGATGTAGTAGACGCAGAGCTGTCCTCCCCGAAATCAATCGTGCGCTCCTTTGTCACTGTGTCACCAAACGCATCTCTTCCTCGCCCACTTACTATGTTTGCTCTATTATTAAGGACCACCATCATCGAATTTGAGTATAGCTTTCCAAGGCATAGGCAAGGAATGAGAAAGTATGCGCCACGTTTGTATTCGGCAAGGTACAGTACAAGATCGAGAATTGCAATCAATGCTATTATTGAAGATGAGCAAAACATAATAGTCAGAACCCCTAATTCTTACCAGTGAAAATGCCAGTGCCTATTATTAATCTTATTATCCTTGTCAAAGTTGCTTGGGTGTTCTCGACCTTTGTTTTACTTTTATACAACTGAAAAACTTTGTGTGTATGAACTATGACAAAACAGGAAATTTCTCACATGGTGACATATATAACCCGCAATGATAATGTCACAAACTGCGCTTGTAGTATTGCGAACCTACAGCAAAATTACTCGCTAAGCCAAAAGATGATCACTGAAAGTACGTTACTCACTATCTGCGCAGTGTATTCAACACGTGAATTCAGTTTCCAGGCGTTGTTAATTATATGCCCTTCTACACCTGCCACAATTGCTCCGATGCATTGGACTAAGGCAAGCTAAAACGCAATGATTTAAATCTATGGTCGCGGAGCTTTATCATGAATACACACCAGGACGACAAAACACGACGCAGCTATTGTATGAGTGAGCCGTTTAATCCGATACGCATAGAAGCACTGCACTATGCAGCCGACTGAAGGAGCACGACAGCAATCAACATCCAGGTCCAACAGAGTGAGCCACAGTGACATACTTATACCACTGGCAATAGGCATGGTCAGCCATTCATTGTGGATCTTGATGACTCCCCCACGCTCTCCAAATCCCATCCCGAAGCTGGTAACTGCGTCGCGTATGACCAGAATGCTCTGGATAGTCTCTATGACAAGTACACCGTAGACGAGTATCTTGACATGTTTCTTGTCTTTAGGGAAACATACGTAGTACGCGTCTAGGGCGGGCTTAGGATACGCATGATGTAGAAGGAAAACGTAACGAACAGACTTGTGTTGTGAACACCCCGTACAGGCCGAACGAAAGACAGTATGCCACGAGCTGGAGCAAAGGAGCTACCATCAGTCTCTTTCCTTCTCCTCTCACTTCAAACGCACCAAAGGGCCACTTCTGCATGTCCACAATCAGCCACCTGTAGATAGTGTCGAGTGCAAAAAAAGAATACGAACAAAGTTACTAAAGGATGTTCATCGGAGCTGTTCATTGACACAGAAAGAGACTAGAGTATCGAGGCGTCTGTCAAGACGGGTCGTACGGTCAATCATGGAACGTGGTTTATATACTTGTTCACTAAAAATAGGCGGAATCGGTGTGATACGCCCGCAGGGAAGAATCATATCATCAAAGGTGGCTGCTATGCTGGGGAAGGGGCTCACCGCTCTGCTTGGAAAGAGCGGCTATACGCATCCCAGCCCCGGTTTGCATGTGGTAGAACACGCACATCAGATCCCTTGAAGGCACCTGACTATCCGTCTTCTGAAGACATTCAAGACTGCAGAAAAGGTGGTAGTCTTTGGTAGTCAGGGATCCAAGTACTGATCCTAATTATTCGGGCGCACACGCATGCACACATACATCAGGTGTGGAGACAATATATTTCCATGTTTATTGGTTAGTGTCACGACTGTGATAGACGGGTTTAGAAATATACTGAAAATAGCATGTCTGCATCACCGCGATTGATGAAATGTGGATTCGGAGAAGCGCGGTATTGGCAAGTAGACTAGTCACCGGTTCGGGGAGATAACTTCGTGTTGCACGGACAAGATATGTATTGAGATGGCTGTGGGGTGTGCAACTGTTGAAACTTGCATTGGACTCGGGGAAGTATAAGCTAAAGGCTCATGTTATTGTACTGCTACCGCAGAACCTACCGCAGTCCTGCAATATATGCAAGTTATCGGCGTGGATGCATATTTAAACAGTTCTCACTCACCTGATGATTTGTAGATATTGGGCAGCATGTATCGGCGTCGCTGGGAGAGCGCTCAGCATGGCACACCGGTGCTAATTATACAAGCAATGTTCCGTTCATCTGTTGCGGAGAAATTCGGTGAGGGCATGATGCACCTTGAGAGCATATAAAATGAAGTGGTGATGCAGCACTGACATACGGAAACGTTTAACATGTAACCTTTCACAACCGTTGTTGTGATTATGAGCAGCAATGATGCTGGGCTATTGACCAGATGTGTACGCTGGATTGTGGCGGCACTATGCAGGAAACGGATAAAAATGGAACGGGGATCGGGAAACAAGTATATGCATTGATACATTGTCTTTAATATAAAGAGCCATGGACAGAGAACTGAGAGCCTCCCTACGGCAAACAGTTACAAAGGTATAACGGGCTGGCCTAATACAACCGCTCCAAAGTGACGGAGAATGTCGCACCGGTGATGATAAATCAGAGTGCTGCTTACTTGTGAATGGGAGCTGGGACCGACAATGATGGTAAATGTGAATAGTAGGTCCATAATATAGCATCCTGGCGTTGTATTCATTCATATTTTGGCGTCAAATGAGAGGCGACAGCGTCAAGGAGACCAGTTGATGCAATTTACTTCTGTAGAGTGGGATGTATCTTAATTAAAAGAGGACGACAGGGAAAGTTGACAAGAGTGAAAGGGTCATATTGAACAATGAATGGGCAAGGGGTAATCCGCGGACAGTGGCATTAATTGAAAGAGGATCAACAATGGAGGTCCGAGATGAGAGAGATGGTACGCGTAGGATGTGCACGAGCATATAGGGGAGTGCAGTGTTGGGCTGGAGAGCGAGAGTGGAAAGTGCATGGGGCGGAGGGCAGGGAGTGAAACGGCGGAGAGGCAGGGAGGAGGTGATGGTTGCTGGGGCGGAAGAAGGCTTGGGCTGCGGTGGAGAGCATGGATTCAGCGTTGGAGGAGTATTTTGAGTCACGAGACGTGGATAGGTGTTGAATATTGAATAGCTTTAAAGTAGTACACAATACTAATAGTCACCCCAGGCTCGTTACTCCTCACTCCCCAGGACCCTATTTGCCATGCTCACCTCTCCCGTCTCCATGACTCTCTCGCCTCCCAGACGCACCCGTCGCAGCACCAGCACCACCGAGTACTCGTCGCCACCACCAGTGCCACCCCATCCAGCACACCAGCACCAGACCCACAGATCTATGGACACTCACCTGCCTGCTGTACCCGGTGCCTATCACCACCCTACTTACCACAACTACAATACCATCCCACTCCCTACACACACTCACACTCATAATACTCTTCCTCTCCCATCCACATCTTATCTTTCCCCCCAAACTCCACCTCCAGCCCCCACTTCGACGCCCTCTTCAATACCGCCCTTGGCTCCCCCTTCCTCACCACCTCTGATCTCCCCCCCAGACCATCATCTCCCGCCCCCACTGCAGACTACTCCCTCATCGAGCCTGATCCAGAATACGCCTCCATCTTCCCCAACCTCTTTCTCCCTGGCGCCTACTACTATCCCTATGCTGTTGATCCCTCCACAATCACAGGACAAAGTGCTAGCGCAAGCATGCCTACCCTTGGCTCCTCTGGAAGAGTCGCAGGCGCACGGAGGGGGTATGCTGTTGCGTCCCCAACACCGGGACAGTGGCTCGGTGGCGGTTGGACACAGCAGCAGCATCATCATCAAAATCCACTACGAGCCATATTGCCCAAACTCTGGGACGTCCTGTCCTTCCCCGGTCGGTCTGTACTCTCTACCCTCGCAAACCACGCTGCTATTCCCCCTGCTTCTACCTCAAACTCTTCCAACTCAAGCTTCTCTGCTGCCACTTGGTCAATGCCTACTACACCTGTGAACTATATTGACTACGCCGACTTGCCCCCCTTAGATGGGGAAGAGGGCGAGTTGATCGACGACGAAGCATGTTGTGTTCCTGACCCGTATGAGGATGCCTATGCCCCGTATCCGTACGGAAGCGGAAGGGAGTATGGATACAGTGGATACTACGGTGCCAGAGAAGTCAGAGTTGCCACTGGCATTGGTCTGTCCATTCTTACCCCTCATTTTCCCTTGCTAACCTTTATTCCATAGACATTCTCACCCTCCTCCCATCCGAGCTAGGCCTTTACATACTCACTTTCCTCTGTCTCTCCCCAAGCACATCTTCGACCCGCGCCGAGTCGTCGCTCGAATCGCTAAACACCATCCTCACATGCCAGCTCGTCTCGAAAGGGTGGCACAGCCTGGCAGACGACAACGCCACCTGGAAGGCCTTATTCACGAACCGCTGGGCCGTGGATCTGAAGAAAGCCTGGGCGCGCTCGCATGTTTCTGTCGTTGCCGACGCCGACGCGAATATGGAGAAGAGCCTACCCTCTCTTCCTGGACCTGCCGGAAGAATGTCCATCATATCTGCCACCCCGGACCGTGCACCGCTTCAGCTCAACTGGAAGAGGATGTATTTAGATCGCGTGGAGTTGGAGAGGAGGTGGATGGGCAAGGCTAGGGCACCTTCGCGTGTCAGGTATTCCAGAGGGGAGCAGACTCCGACCCCAACAAGCCCGACGGGTGCAGACGTTCTTCCTTTTCCTGCTGCGAGGAGAGAGAGTGGGGTTGAGGCTGAAGGGGGCTGGGAGAAGTGGGATCCAAAGGTGATGAGGATTTGTGGGCATAGCGATAGGTGGGTGACCTGCTTTGTCGTTTCCTTGCTTTGTTCATTCAGCGCTGATACCCACTTCCTCCTTTCATAGTGTCTACTGCCTTGAATTCGATTCGTCACGTATCATCACTGGCTCTCGTGACCAAAGCATCAAAGTATGGTCATTACGCACTGGTGCGCTGCTCGGAAGCTTCTGGGGCGCACATATGGGCAGCGTGCTGTGTTTGAAGTTTGAACATGACTGGGATCGTGATGGTACTTCAGCGGACGGTGTCAGGAAGAAGGGGTTCATGGTCAGCGGGAGCAGCGATTGTAGGATTTGCGTGTGGGATTTGGAGTTGGGGGATGAGATGATTCAGGGGGAGAGGAGCGTCAAGGGTACTGTGCGGGCGGTGTTGAATGGTCATAGTGGAGGCGTACTGGACTTGCGGATTGATGAGAATTGGATTGTCAGTTGGTGTGTTCATTTTTTGCTTTGTTCTTCAGCAAACGCTAACGCCCCACTAGCGCGAAAGATGCGACGATCCATATATACAATCGCGACACCCTCAAGTTGCACCGCGTCCTCCGAGGGCACGAAGGACCGGTGAACGCCGTCGGATTACAGGGCAACAACATCGTCAGTGCCAGCGGAGACGGGAAGATGATTCTATGGGACATTGCGTCTGGCGAGCGGAAGCGGACGTTCGAAGGTCATGATAGGGGCCTTGCATGCATAGAGTTCCGGGGCGGAGTGATCGTGAGCGGATCGAATGACTGCCGGATCAAAGTGTGGAACGCGCATACGGGGGAGTGTGTTAGGACGCTTGTGGGCCACCGGGCGTTGGTTAGAGCTTTGGCTTTGGGCGGCGGTGATTTCGGTGCCGGTGGAGAGGGGATCGTGGGGATGCAAGGGAAGTTGGTGAGTGGGAGCTACGATAAGACGGTCAAGGTCTGGGATTTGGCGACTGGGAGGATGGTTAGGGAGTTCAAGGGTCAACATACGGGACATATATTTGACGTCAAATTTGATGTCTCGAGGATTGTTAGGTGTGTTTTTTCAGTTTTGTTCCTTTGATTTTGTTTGCTGAGCGCAGTGTTTCAGTACATCGCACGATCACAATATCGTCGTACTCGATTTTTCTGCTGGCCTTGATACCTCGCTGTTCGTCTGATCTGCGTGCACGTCTAAACCGCACTCGCAGGCCCCGAAACATTGTCCGTCTAACCCGCACGTCGCTCCTTATTCTAACTAACTCGTTACCGGCTTATGTCTCGTGACAAGTGTATTATAAGTTATCATTTCTTTCCTGTTACCACACATAACATATTGTACATACACACTCTACGCATTTTTCTTCCTTGTTTTGACTAACTTGTATGTTTGTACTTTTTTTACGGTCGGACAATAATACATACTGATACCCCGGTTACTTCTTTTTTGCGTGTTTGGTGGGTTTTTGTACCGTGTACACCGTAAGTAGATGGTGAGGTTAGTTAGTGCATTGTGACCATTGGCTGATCTCTGGCATCTGCTACACGGCGCTAGCCTTTTTCCCACGATGTTTTGTTGAGTACCCGCACTTGCCGCTAGAGGTTACTTACTTTCACAGTTCCACTCTAGCGAAAGTTTCAGCTCAATATTTACAACTTGACGCTCGTCATCATCATAATATTACGTACGACGGTGTATGTTAACAGAGTATGTCGAGGAACGTTCTTGCGGGTACTTACTAACTAACAAAGTTATTGGCCCATGATGTATTTAGTAGGTTTACATGTAAGTCTCTGACTCAGGTACTTTATACTTTATTTATAAACCAAACAATCTTGAATCCACTAACTTTTTCTCTATAACAGGTGCTGATAATTGTGGGGTAATTGTATTCACTATAATTAGCACTACTATAGATGATCTCTCCCTGGCATCTTGGAAGTGGCAGGTGCGCAAGTACTTTATATACAAGTACATCCATACCGACATACGCACTTTACTATAGCCTTGGTGGTAGCTTACTTTTTGAGGTCCAATTAACACGGTATAACCATCTCGAGAGGCATGATGCCATGATATCCTCAACAACTCTCAGTTCATTAATAGGCCTGCAGGCGGTGTCTATCCAGCTAGCCTTGCACCGGGTTTCTCGTGAGTCATGACCCCATCTGCTCCATTTTTCATCAACCCATGATGCAGATGCACTATTTCAGTGTCTTTCTAAAACGTTCATCATAAAGGTAGCATGGCCCGCTACGTATTGGACATATTATTGAATCGGCTTGATCTTCTGTTTTGATGTATAGTTCGCCGACTTTTTAGGATCGCAACTTGGACAGTCGGACTCCTAGATTTCAACTTGCCTATGCACACATAACGACAGAGCGGATCGATCGTCAGCGTTGGAGGTGTCTCCTGGCGATTTTTTTTTTGCATTTGCTCCGACGTGAAATCACTACTACTAAGGCGTTAGAACATACATATATGCTCCATCCAACCCTTCCCCTCATAACAGTACTTCTTAATGATGTGATTCTTGCTTGTGGGCGTAAAGATAGAAACATGTTAAAGCTCAAGTATATAAACCGCGCCCCATGGCTCCCCGTCGCGCCATCTTACAGGAGCCTCGATACTCTTCTGCATCAATGAACGGCTTCGATGAACGATCTTTAGTCCCCATGTAAGTATCTTTACACCCATGCTTTCTACACGGTCATGATTGATTATAATCTTGTAGAAGTGGCCCATTGGTATGTCTCACCATATATGAGAATGACGTTGAAGTGACTGAAAACGGTTCGTTCCAGCTCCTAGCATATTCCCTTTCGTTTGGTCTGTACGGAGTGTTCATAACACAAGTCTGTGCGTCAATTTATTTCGTTGTATCATAATGCGCTCCTGACGTTCTGCGATAGATGCATATTACGTATGTTTTCCCAAAGACAGACAACATGTCAAGATACTCGTCTATAGTGTGCTTGCCATAGAGACATGCCAAGCAGGTGTACTCATCCGCGACGCAGTCGTTGCATTTGGGGCAGGATTTGGGAAGCTGGAAAGTATTATTGCTATCCATAATAACTGGCTGACGTTGCCTATCGTTAGCGGCATAAGTACGTCATCGCCATTTATCGGTTTTGGGTTCAGGATATTTATTGTTGTCCTCCTCTTCAGTCGGTTGCATAGTACAATGTTTCTACGCATATCGCATTAAAGTACTTACTCGTAGGAACGCTGCTTCGTGTGTTATCGTTGTGGTACGTGTCTTAAATTGCTGCCCCATATCCTGTGATGAATTTAGTTCGTTGTATTGTTAGCTCGCCTTGGTTCAATGCATCGGAGCGATTGTGGCTGGCATTGAAGGGCGTATGGTTGGAAGTATCATTAAGCTGAGTACTCGCCTGGAATACACTGCCCAAGTGGTAAGTTGGTGCCATGAACACCTCAGGTTTCTCGGAAACTAACCTGCCTTAGGTTCGAAATGTGTCCAGCGCAATTTGTGACATTATTATTTCGGCATATATATGCTACTATGTCAGAAGGCTTTCTATCATCTTTATATCTTACCTGAACTATTTTGCAGTTATCTACATCTCCGACAAAGCTTGAAAACACCAAAAAACATTAACAAGGATAATAAGATTAATAGTAGGAAGTGGTATGTTCACAGGTGCGAATTAGAAGGTTCTACTAGTCCGCTTTTACTCATTCATATATACCAGCTATGGTTGCAATACTGGATCTCGCATTGTATCTTGCCGAATACAATGAAGGCGCATACTTTCTCGTTCCTTGCATCTGCCTGGGAAAACTTTACTCGAATTCAATGATGGTGATTCTAAACAATAGAGCACATATAATAAGCGGACGGGTAGAGACGCATTTGGTGATACACTAGGGAAGGAGCTTTCATTTGCTATTGGGGGGCACGACTCTATGGATACTTCGACAACTAGCAGGGGTACTGGTAGTTATGTAGAGGCTCGAGGTCAACCATTGGGTCAGAAATGATCTCGTATTTGCTGTGACTGAAGTTATGTATGTCGTAACTTCGTCCGTTGAAGAAGCGGTCTTGGAATGCAGCTTCGATGCTTGGCGATAGCTGAGTGCGCTTGCCTAGGCACTTAACTTAAGTACTCGCTCCTCTAAAATTACACATCAATGTGAGAATTTGTACGTGAAAACTCTTCTTGACGTCGAAATACTTATTCCTGGAAAGAATGTACAACCCCACCTACAACCACCTGTCATCCGTTTCCAAATCTCCTTTAGTGCTCTATCACGCTCCTCAATTGCCCTTCCATCTCCTAGAACTGATTTATTCTCGATGGCCGTCTGCTCAAGTACGGCATGACCTAAGAGGCAACGAATCAGTACGTAGTAAAAGGAAAATCTGGAAGTGGTTTACTTCGGAGAGAGCACCATACGGTACGTATCTATGAATATGAATTGGATAAGGAAAGTCTGAACCTGTGAAATGTGGAAAACGTACTTGATAATGAAAGGCGCAGTAGACGAAACTCGACCAACCATGTAATCAGTAAGATCATCGCTCATCCCTGAAAATCCCACCCATTATTTTCCTTTCTTGAAATTCGACAATAATATGGTAACATACCGTATAGCTGCCCAACAGTAACCCGATCCGCAACATCATCCCTAATCTTCACAACGCCATTAGGCTCCTCAGTTGCCAATCCACTATCCACCAACTCGGACAAAATGAGCCGACACGAGCCCCAGTTGTGCGTCCCGAAGAGAATCCCAATTTTAGGAAGTCCAGCTGCTGAAACATTATTACTTTCCGCGGCAGAGCCATGTTTTTCCGGCGCTGAACTCCAGAAGTTAAGCCAGCTCCGACTCGGCGAAATAGTGGACACCAGACCGGTCGTGTCGGATTTAAGGTCACATTTAACAGTTTGTAAAAGCATCTTAACACATGAATTATAGCTCCTATCTGTGTCTTCTTTGTTCTCCCATACAGGCGGTTCGGAATCTGGCGAAATAGACAACGAAGGTTTACGAGGGACGGAAAGGACAGCTTCGTGCGCGGCTAATTCGTGCGGGTGATAGGCACCTCGGACCAGTTTCACACCCAAGGCGTAGTTATGTTTCTGTGCGTCGTCGATTGCCACTGACAACTGTAGAGGTGTGCTGCGAGATATTCGATTGAAGATTATAAAATTAGGAACGGAGATTTACCGTCTGAGATAGGCTTGGTACGTAGCGTAGATTAGTGGTTGTACAGCCGGTATCTTATCGTCAGTGGGATTGATTGACAGAAAAGCGATCGGAATCTTGTTAAATCTTCGCATTAACGAGAGGGTGAGAGCGTCTAATGCAGGTTGATACCAGCTGTAGAGTTATCTCAGAAAATGAGCATACAAGTGATGTAATTGGGTATGACCTGTATTCCGCATCAATGATGATCTTCACGCCTCGCTCTCTTGCCCTAATACAAATCCTCTCTAATTCAGCGTGGAGGTTCCGAAGGGACTCTATATCTTCCTTCGTAAGTGGGCTCTGCGATGTCGAATCTAGTGGTTTATATATCGCGTCTAAGTCTGTACCATCTGGACAGCCGGGGAATGGAACATAGGGGTCTAGTATGGGTCGGGTCTTCAGGATATGAGAAGACAAGTTGATGAGGGCGTGTGCATTTGGAACTAAAGCAGTCTGTGGTAGTCGTAACGTCAGCGATATTTTATAAACAACAGCTTCAACTTACAATCTTAACCGCTACCCAAGTTCGCCTTTCCTTCATAGATGAGCCTAGACTATCCTCGAAATCAGCAGCAACATCAATGCAATTTATCATTTCATCCACTATCTTCTTATGCGGTTGATCTTCACTGGCCCTGGTCTTCGCAGATCTAGTAGCATTGGCCTCGTTCTCGTCTACCTCGACAGAGTACGCAAACAAACACCCCTTATTCTGTACACGGAATTCACGTAAAAGAGGTAACGTATCCTTTGCGGTATCGGCCCCAACAAACTGCAGATAACACGTTTGATATGAGCGAACGGTCGGCATAAGCGACTCGTATCCTTATCTTAACACACCTGATTGAAGAATGTGACTCGTACGAAGGCCTCGGTGAGCTGTCGAACACCAGGGATGCTGCTGAGCACTTCTAGAACTTTGGGTGAAGCGTCGACGAGGGGTGGAATGGAACACATGGTATACACGACGTAGGTCCGAATAAGAGAGGTCATCGATACCTTTGGTTGCTCAGCCCTCTTGTCGTCATTGATGTCTGCATCTGCATATACCGGAGAAGAATAAAAGGATGACAGCCCTAGTACAGTGAAGGCTCCCGCTGTTAGTACACCCCAGCGAGATCTTAGCTTGGTTTGTCGAAAGGCATTGCTAGAATACGTTCTCCTGCTGCTTGAGGCGTGCGTTATGAAGGGTGCACGGCCAGCATGATAGAGGGTTGTTGTAGTGAGGAATGAGACAGGAGCCCTGAGCATGAGAAGGAGAAGAGAAGACGGGGAAATGGTGGATGAGGAGGAAGATATAGGACGGAGCTTGCAGCTGCATGGTGTTGCGGATCTTGGGTTGAGTAATATTGGTCAGGGGAGGAGGACCACGCCTCAGCAGATACAAAGATAACGGACACAAATAGATTGATTGCATCTTAGATACTTAATCTTGTCCCATCATATCTTTTTATCTCCGCTGCTATTCTTACTCACCGACGCGACGATCACATTTTATGTATCATTTGTACTGTACATTTCCACATTTACACCGGGGTATTTCAATCCGCTCTTTTCTTCATACGCTTGCTCCAACCTGCGAACTCGCCGCAACTTTCTCAATCACGTCCTTTACTAGCTGAATATCTGCGCGCTCAACGTCAATGACGCGTTTCTCCTTTTGCAGCAGTCCGCGGAATTCTTCCGGAAGCACGTCCCGGTCGAAGTCAAAGCTAGGCACCCCTTGCAGCGCCGTCGAAACAGCCTCCGAGAATTTGGCAGGGTGCGCCGTCGAAAGCACAACTTGGTGCACATTGGGAGCGCTGCATGGACCAATCAGTTTCACGGTGACGCTAGACCAATCGCAACACTTACTTGTGCGCGGCTATGATGCGCGCTGCCGCCAGACCAACCGCAGTGTGAGGATCAGCGACATATGAGGGTTCTCCGGAAAAATAAGACCGGATCGTTTCCAGTGTCTAGCCGCTCAATCAGTAAATGGCCAGTTGGCGGAAAAGACAGATACACGCACCAGCTCGTCTGATATCCTCTCTGCGATGAAGTCCTTACGCGCCGCCTCAAGTGCAGCAACAGGTACCTTTACACGACCGTCGCTCTTCATTTTGTTCATCCAGGAATCCAAGGTGTGGCATGCAGCAGCCCTTCTTTCGTCGCCTGTCACTCCGGAACTCGTCTCGTATGCGAGGTACCACAACAGGCGTTCGAAGTTACTCGAAATCAGAATGTCCATAGCAGGGCTGAGCGTCTCCCTTACACCACTGGCGTCCGTTCCTTGCTTGCCATCCGAAGCAATTGGAGTGCCAGGTGTCGAATCAACTTTTTCATACCGGCCGCTCTTCCAAAACCGAGCCAAAATATCATTTGCGTTGGTAGCTACAGCGAGCTTGCCAACGGGCAGTCCCATCTTTTTAGCATAGTAGCCAGCGAGGATATCGCCAAAGTTACCAGTTGGCACAACATACTGCACTTCGACATCATCAATGTTGGTTCCTGCCGGAAGCTGCGACTTGAGGTGGAAGTACGAGAGGAAGTAATATACGGTCTGCGCCAGGATACGCGCCCAGTTGATGGAGTTGACCGCACCCAAGCGATGTGTGGCATTGAATTCACGATCGGCAAATAATGCTTTGACGATGTCCTATAGGTAAAAGTCCATCCGGTAGAGTCGAATCACAGATCCAGTTCGGCCGAGACTCACCTGGCAATCATCGAATGTTCCCTTTACAGCAACATTATGCACATTCGAGTCGGTGACCGTTGTCATTTGCGCTTCTTGTATAGGGGAGACGCGCCCTTTGGGGTGGAGGATGAAGATGGAGATATTGGCTTTGTTGCGGAGACCGTAGATGGCAGCACTTGTATATTTTTTGAGCCACAGATGTTAATCGTGATCGTGATCGAGGCCTACCTTCCAGTGTCACCACTTGTAGCACCAACTACTGTCAACTTCTCTTGGGCTTCTCCTGCAGCCTTCCTTGCGTTTCTCCTGAGCAAGAAGAACTCGAACAAGTTACCCAGTAATTGTAAAGCAACGTCCTTAAATGCAAATGTAGGACCGTGGAACAATTCCAACACAAAAGTCTTGTGGTTGAGCTTTTTCAGCGGTGTAACGTCAGGGTGTCTAAATGTGCTGTATGACTTCTCGACGAGAGCACGCAGTTCGACCCGCGATATCTCCTCCGGAGAGATGTATAAAGACAAAACTGCAACAGAGAGATCAACGAATGAGTACGTGCTCCATTCTGATTTCCAGTTCTCGGGAAGTGAGGGGATATGTTCCGGAATGTATAAGCCTCCGTTGGGAGCAAGTCCAGTAAGAACAGTCTGTTGGGTACCAAAGCAATTTCAGGACGGGTTATATATAATCGTCGGATGTGAGATTGACCTCTTCGAACGAGAGCTTTTGATCGCCTCCACGCGTAGAAAAATACTTCATGGTGGTGAAAAGATGGTAGAGTTAGAAGTTGTGCTCAATTTTCGGGCCAGCAATTATCTTCGGGTCTTTCGACCGATGCGCCGAAATGACTGGTGCTTGGGATTTGTAGTTGTTTGTCTACAACCTGTGCTTTAGACCTTCAGAGTACACAATAACAAACAATATACGTGCGATGACCGGTCCGGGTAAATAGCGATGAGACCGGGAATTACTCGTCGGACGCGCTCATGATCAACACCGCAGGAGAAACAGGTTTGAGGACGTGTTTCCTCAGTTTTTCTCACTCTTCATCGGTGTTTACTCTGGTAAGTACTAAAATACGCGATATGATACTTATCTGTCATCGGGCCTCAGGGCTTTCTTCAGTTGATGAAGTTCATTGGTTCCATGTCATTAACGCTTTCCAAATGACTCTGAACATTCGACCTTCTTTTGAAATCGCACTATCTGTTTATAGTTCCTTGATATACGGAACTAACCTCGCTCCATTCGTTCCTCGACAACGTTAAGGACACCTAAGCGGATGACGACGCGATGCCGAGGAGACTTGCAGCAGCAGATTTTTCAGGTTTCATTCTGTGGAGTGGTAGGCTGTGGTAGGCTTTCTGTCAATGGCATTAAGAAAAGATTTCATTGCCGTCAGATTTGAATGCGTTTTGATTCCAGAAAAGTCCATGTGTAAGATGGATTTTGCGGAACATTTTGCCTCGTGCTACACATCGGTATAGTGAAGGCTGTAATTTAAAGTATCGGATGGAACACGAAGACCTAGCAATTTCCGTGTAGGCCCATTAAATCAACTGAGTTCTCATCGAAAAATTGCTGATTGTCACTTACCTCACGTTCTATTAGTACATATTACGCGTCAGAGCAGTCAGCTCAAAACATCGGAAGAAGACATGCGAGTAGTTTTTTTTTTTTTGCATAACAACGAAATCGTAGACTCGACAGTTACTGGAGAAGGCATTCGCCTAATAGCATAAACTTTTGTTGGGCTGTTGGATGGGCTGATTTATCATTTGTTGATTTGACACCAAGGCTCGAGGCTGCTGTCTGTGAAATCATATGTTTTCGTAACTGACGAGAGCGTGGCTGTTTCATGTCGAGTGTATTCTATCAAATCACTCTTGCAATCCGAGAGAAATGTTGTACAGTATAGCTCCCGCTTCCCCTGCTTCCCCTCACGTCGATCTTCCGATCACGAGAGACCGTCTAATCACCGCAGATCCGATAATGAAAGGTTGCCTCGAGGCATTTGTGATGACAGAATGCAAAAGAAAAACTATCATACATGGGGGATGAATTATCTGTGAAATAATCTAGCAATGTCCGTATGAAATGATAATGTACAAGTCCTTGTCATGATGCTCGTCAAGTAATACATGAGTAGTGTTACTGTCAGGTATGCGTAGTGTTTTCGTTTTCTGCGACGGCAGCCGATCACTAGATGCCCTATTTACTGATAGAGATCTGTCAAGGTTTGTTGGCTGTCGATGCAAGGCGGTTGCAACATCCATCAGTGCAACGTATAGGAATCCTTCCAGAGGTGTGGGTGCTAGAAGGTGCTAAAGGAGGAGACTTATTGGCGATCCAGCTGGGGAGTGAATATTGCTACCGTTTTCCAGACGGTCGCACAGTTTCCAGACCTGCTATACAGGTGTCCAATACATCTATCAAAGTTGGGTATAACGTGCTGTGGGTATCTCTGTATGTTGCAATCATGGGAGCTGGAGGCTGGCAACGAAGAATGAATAATGAGCCCATAAACACATAAAGAGATGTTTTCAACACATACTGACTGCGGGGAAGTTCTTACCCAATGAAGGATTTCAGTGCAATCGCCGAGCAGCCTGGCCCAAATGGCGCCGAATAAGCCCAAGCTTATTTCTAAGACCATAATTTCATCAGAGACAAGCGACGCAACTGAGTTGTGCGTCAAGGTTATAATGTCCGCTCCAGAATGACGCAGCTGGGCAGTGTATTGTGCATGCGCGACCTCGTTACGCTTGCCTAGATACCGATACGGACCAGGTAAGTAAAAAATAAGCCGAGTGAGTACTTGTGCACGCACGCTCTACGTGATCGTATCCATTAGCGATCCCGACCAAACAGTCTTTTAATGCCTAGTGGAAAATGTCATAATTTCTTCCCTTGATGCGCCTAAAATTAACATACCAGCCGTTGCTGAGAGATTTTTGATCTACCTGGCTTGCGACCTACGTATGCAAGCATGCGGAACGTGCAGAAAGCGATGTGAGTCACACCAGGGTTGAGAGCTTCTTTACTCTGATGGGGGAGGGGTGATCAACTCATTTCTCTTCAACCATTACCAAGACTGAACCTACCAGCGAGCATACGCTGCGTAGAACTGTAAGTATCAATTTTTTAGCTTAAAAGGAAGGCTACTAACTGTCGTACAAGGGAGTCGAGCTCTGATATCTTAAAGCATAAATCTTGTATCTCGGTTTGGCCAGATTGTGCACGCTGACTCGTAAATTTCGCGAATTCGGTGTAGAACGCGGACAACACTCCACTCGTTTTCGAGGCGCGATCTATTAAAGCGAATGTATAACCGCATTGCTCTCCAGATATCTACGGAAAATAAGTATGAGGAGTTAGAGTACGTACAGTTCAACTTACACTTGTAAAAGACTGGAGAACCTGTAGCTGTTCTCACGCAGTCGGCCTTCTGGTTGTTGGGATACAAGTGGTAAAATCATTGTGACAAAGACTACAAGCAAATTCATTGAGAAGGTCGCGAAATAACTATGAAAGAACACTAACTCTTTAGTCTGCCTGATATGATGCCAGCGTTGGACCGGATTTGCCAGACGAGATCGGCAAACTCCTAGTAGGAATACCATTATATGAGAACAGTACCGATATACAAAATTTGAAGTGTTTACCTTTCTTATCATGTCCCATCTCGGCTTGAGAGGGGAAGTTAGGCCTTGGAGGTCAAGTGAATGGAGGTGTTTTGAAACAGCATCGAATCGTTCCAGTAAAACCAAAAAAGCCTGTGTCATCTTTTGAGCAGCTTCCTGGATATCCTGCTGCACATTGGCGTCGTTGAAGGATTTTACAGCTTCAGTATATGATAGAACCTTCCCCGAAGTCGGGCAGAGCGACATATCAGCGTGGAGAAACGAGAGGGCCGTAGTTCATGGATACAAGTTGGAGGAGATCTACTTATAGCATCCCGTAAGCCTATGTTTGGGATTTCATTAGAAGAAGATATACTTCGCGTTCGGAACGATCTGGCATCTGGCAGGTTCAAAAGGGGCATGAGTCAAGCGGGCGGCCTAACCATGATGGCAGCCTGCGCGTTGGGAATGCAGTACTTACTAACTGGGATGGAAGAACATTGTGTAAGCTAAGCGTTAATCCCGCGACTGGAATCAGAAAGAAGCTGTGTGATGTTTGGCACAAGGGAAACATTCAAGGAAACCGGAGCTGGAAATTTTCGAACGCCCGTTGCATGCGCACCGACTGATTTGATTTCAACGACCTGTCTCACTCCCTCCATCCCCTCCGCCTCTTCCCGGCATCCGTGGCGGCCTCGAGGAAATGTCGTCATGGCGCCCTGCAGGACACTGGTACCCGCTCTGCTTTGCGAAACCAAGCGAGCTGCATACTCCCCGTCTCATCAACGGCCTTTACAAAGTCCGTAATACATGACTCTGAAGCCAATTGCGGGTAGCCTATATCCTGTCGAATGGTTAGTTAGTCAAGAGATGCAATGTAATTTGGGTGCTGCTATGCTTGGCTGTTGGTAAGGATGATGCGGCGATGATGAAGGATCGACTCAGAGAGCTGCGCACGGTTGTTCTCACCCCACATATAGTCAATGTAGCGTGGATATTACTACGATTCATGCACAAAACTCGCAACAGGCTTCTTGCCACCAACTCTCTATTTTCAGAGATTTCCAGATGCCAACACAATTTAATCATACTTCTTGCTCGATATCGCACAGCCGGTGATCTCACCTCCAACGAGATTTTTCGGAAACGAAGCCAGCAAGGCGATCTCGTGATTATGGGCATAGGTAGGAGTAAGTATCCTGATTGATACAACACATAGTTGTACCTTCATTTGTGATGCATATTGCACAGTGCACTGCGCAAGTATAGTATAGTACAAGGGAGTGCCAAGTGCACCATACAGTGTTCCAAGTCTAACTGAGAGTAACCACGATACTTATGCGCCTTTTCCGGAGGGCGTTCCTCACGTTTGTACGGATCAAAGATGCCGGATAAACGGAAGCAATCTACAAGATTCAGGCTTCAGTTTCCAAACGTAGTCCATACTATACAGGTTCATAGAATCAGTGACCACTGGAGTAAGCTATATTTCCAGGCTTTCTGACCCGACGACATAATGCCGATGGTCTTCGCATGGGAAGGGGAACAAGCCAAAGGTTTCAGGCTTGATTACTTTCGTAGACATCTAATCATATCACCATCTTACAGTGAAGATTTGAACAAATATCGCACGTCAGTCTGTTACAGATCTGTAGAACTATATCCCATATTTTGTAATCGCCTAACATTGCGTAATATATACACTTGGCTGATACATGGTTTAGCAAAGTAGGCATTTTTACTACAGAATAAATGCATAGTGAGTATGCACTTTCGTATTTCCGATACTACTCAACTCAAACTTAACTTAAAGTAGTAGAACGAGAGCTTAGGAGAAACCCCTAATTTCTCTTATTAGTGAAGCGTAATAAATATTTAGCGACGGGGTACGGTGTAGTTTGATCTTCCTGTGGCAAAGGAATGGAATAGTAAGACTCGCAATGACAACTGAAGCCGAGAGCTTCGGGAAATGTGTGCGAGGTGTACGATCTTGTGTTATGGTTAAGTGCTTGGCGCCCGGATAAATGATCGATGCAAAGAGACGCAGAGCGCCCTAGGGCGCTTCCGATCTGAGTTTCGCTGGCAGAAGGACTGAAGGTACGCCGAGGTACATATGCACTATTACTTACACGTGCATATGTACCTTGAAAAGTTACATAGTAAACAACAGAGGTAAACCGAGTCGTGGGGTTTCAATTTGGATGTCAGCGTGCTGCGTGGCCCTGTCCATTTTCATTTCGCTTTCAGCTGTTTTGAAAATCCCGGATTCAGATACGCAGATGTACGTGGGTGAAAGTGGACTATTTTAACTTACCATGAGCTGGACTACGGTACATCTAATCACGTCTATTTCAAATTTACACAAGATCATAGAATTGTGTCACTGCTCGCGTCGACGACTGGTACATTTCACTGCGATGAGAGGATGCATGAGTATCTTCTACATGCTTCGGCTCCAGCACACAAGACCCGAACGATGAAAAGTAAAACAGTTCAAGCATGCCTGACGAGGGCAACGAGATTGGAATAGTTGAAGAATCGAGTATGGCATTAATACTAGATATTTGGGAATGCTTGATCAACGGTGTGGAAGATCAATGCAACTTACAAGCAGATCGGGGAACATCACAATTACCGACAACAGAATTATAATATGGGAACGACTGAAGCTTGTTTAGTTGCATCACACCCATAGAGCGAAGATAACTCGCTTCGGTCGAACGACTTGAGTAATCCGGTATCTAGAAGCGCAATAGAAGTAGAAGATACTTTTATTGACAAAATTGGTGGCGAACTGACAGTTCTAACCAATGCGTCACCAAGCAGAATGCGGATATCGTGGGCGGGTTTCCACGCACAGTGTGAGAAGTGTTGGTAGGCGGACCCCGCCGCACGGGCATTTGAATCCGCAGCGCATGTCCGTGGAGTTTCCGCAAGTCTGTCCTCCGAGTCCGACGCCGGGAGGTGGCATGTGTTTGCGACTCACGATGAGCAGAAATTCGAGAAGAGGATGTCATAAGCCACCCTAAGTAGAACGCGACATGTCACATTCTGGAGTTAGTCTGATGGAACTTGTATGAGCCTCAAATCCTATGATAGGTTACTTATTCCAATACAATCCGGAACTGAGCGCACCGAGCAATATGCTATGTCCAGTGGAACAAAGTAGACATCTTCAGGTACGTATCAGGTTTCGTTACATCATACTCCAATGACCTCGACAAAGCCTATTATGTCTTCTGTATGGGAGCAGCAGGGTAGGTGAGGCACTGGAATGCACTGTAACGTTGGCCAGGGACAAGGGACCAGAGTTGACGCCTCTAGCTAAGAGACTAGCAAAAGAGCCACAGGAATGGGGTAAATCCAACAACATCTTGAAGTAGCTTCAGGAAGGTGATGCACGGTGTAGATCAAGAATATGCATATAGTTTAACAGCCATCTTTGTTTGGAATGTCATTGTTGTAGATTTATCACAGGGCCTTGAACTGAAACAGTCAGGAGTGCTATTGCTTAACATGTATGGAGGCAACAAGTCAGATATTGTGGTTTGAGAGAACAATGGAAGTGGTCAGAGGGGAAGGTCGATGTGCCCAAAAGAGGCAAGTGCTCGTGTTGTTGAACCTCATGTGGCATCACTCAGAACGCGACGCGACTTGTCACAGGACGACCATGTCGGAAGATACTCCTACAACCACCCCTGCTCCCCGCCGCTCCCAACGAGAAAAGAAGGCTCCAAAACAATTCACATCAGGAAAGCCTCCTTTATTTATCACTTTATCGCTCACTGACTCTCCAATCCAACAGTCGCCAGCACTTCTACCAGAAAACGCAAACGACCCCCTACTAGCGACACCGAGAATGAACAACCTCAACCAGACCAACGCGAAGACGCGCAGGGCGACGAGGCTGACGCTGAGAATGACTCAGACGCTGATGAAGAGGAATATGAGAGCCCAAAGACAAAACCCACACCTCGACGCAAGGACAAGGCGAAGTCAACCCCGAAGTCGAAGGATACCCCCGCAACCAAGAAACCACGCGCTACAAAACCAACTGGACCAAAGCCAGTGAAAACTGCGGCGAGGAGGGGGAGAAAGCCAAAGGAGGGCGCAAACGCGTACGATGCAGATCAAGTCGCGAAAGATACAAAAATCGCTGCTGATAACCCGCTATTCAGTACGATTGTGACTTTTCTCCTTGGTTTTCATACATTTATACTGAACTTACAGATGCCATTATGAATCCTATCGCTGCACTGCAGTCGACGGCCGAGGATTTCCTGGAGTCGCTCGAGCAGACACCTGGAGCTGCGCAGGCTGAGCTTATCAATCTTATATTGCGGGCGTGTGGTTGCAATGACTCTGTTAATGCGGATGAGGCACTTGATTATGATGGTGTGGTTGATGCCCTCGACAATTTCACCGAAGTTCTCAAACAGGTTTGTCCATTTACTACGTATCACTGTATCCAATCTTATACATTCCTCACAGGAGAACACTCCAACGTACCCCCTAACATCCAAACTTCTTATATTCAAGAAATTTCGAAAATCTCTTTCCGAGTTTATAGAGCGATTAATTGCTTCATCTGCTGATCTTGGAATCCTTTATACCTCTGACCTTATGCCTACGCTACAGACATGGGTTATAGCCATGTCATCCTCTCAGATTCGAAGCTTTAGACATACGGCAACTGTTGTGGCGCTAGAAGTTGAAACAGCGTTGTGTGATGTGGCCGCCGCTGTAGAGAAGGAAGCAGAAGTTGTTGGTCGACAGCGTGAAGGCGAACGTAAACGGAAGGGCGCGACTAAAGGGGGTAATGCCCGAGTGAAGGAACTAGAAGTGAAGGCTCAAGAAATTAGGGACCGTCGGTCTAAACTCGCGGAGTTCTTGAAGGAATTTGTGGATGGGTGAGTATGTTATATCTTTTTGATGTTACGATGTTGACATTTCGACAGTGTATTCGTCCATCGTTATCGCGACCTCGATCCCAACATCCGAGCTGAGTGCGTGTGCATGCCATTGGACTTTGGTTCCGCAAATATCCCGGCCATTTCTTAGAAGAGTCGTATCTGCGCTACGTTGGTTGGGTACTTTCTGATTCGAACACACATGTCCGACTCGAAGCAGTTCGCGCTCTCTCCGGTGTTTACGAGCAAGCTAATTACATCGGATCGTTCAACCATTTCACTGAACGGTTTAAGCCTCGTTTGCTTGAAATAGCAACCAGCGACACAGAGTTATCCGTGCGCGTGGCCGTTATCCAAGTGCTAGGTACCATCGATCATCATTCCTTGTTAGAGGAGGAAGAACGTGAGAAGTTATGCCTTCTTGTGTTCGATGAAGAAACCAAAGTTCGTAAGGCCGTAAGTCAGTTTGTGAGAGGAGTATGGGAGGAGGCGGTAGACGAACGTCTAGTAGGGCGGAACAAGGTTACACAGAAAGCCAAGGATCGTGTCGGGCTGAAAGCTCTCGCCGCTCTCCTTGTTCAATGGGGAAAATCATTGGACGATCTCATTGGAGAGAACGACAGCTCAGAGAACGGGGACGCCGACGCTGAAGATACAGAAGAAGGCGCCCGCGATGCCCGACCATCGACCAGACGGAAAGAGGTCCTGGCTCTTGCAGGGACGGGACAGAAAGGCAGGGTAGCATTGGCTGTAGAGGCGCTATGGGATGAAGTAGAACCGGTCCGCGACTGGGAAGAACTACTGGAGATCCTATTGCTAGATCATTCAGCATCTGATGAAGGTAATGACGGATCATCTAGTTCAAGGACGCGTACGAATGGGGAAAAGCGTGGCGATGGTTCTATTGTTGATGAAGTCTGGCGCTTAGAGGAAGTCGAGGAAGCCGTATTGCTTGAAGTTTTCGTAGCTGCACTGAGACGTGCCAAAGCAGATGCTGCAAGCGCAGCTGCAAAGAAGGTATTCTCTATTATATTTAACGAAAACTCGATTACCCACCCGTTGCTATCAGGGACAAGAAGAAAATATTTCGAACGATATTACTCGTGCATTAATCACTGCTCTTCCAAGGCTTTTCATCAAGCATCAAACATATCAAAATCGTATTTCGGAGGTGTTATTAATACCCACTCTAATGAACTTGGATCTTTACTTGGAGATGAGGATGATCGCGGTAAGCCGTTAGGTTGCTTTACACATGATTTGTCTAACCATGGCGCCTTTAAGTCATATGCCAGTCTTTGGGACGATGTAACGAAACAGTTTTTGTCCCATTCATCTGTTACTGTCCTTTCTCGTGCTATGAGCGCCATTCGTTATTTCATGGATGCCACAAGTCTTTCAAACACTAACAACACAAAAATCTTGGAGCTTGAAGATGAATTATCATCTGCCTTGAGAGATGCGGTTGCTGGCCGAGATGAAATTGAAGTTGCAACATTTTCTGAGGATGAAGTACTTGTCCTTGGCGCACTCTGCACCCGGTTAGCAATACTAACAGGATCGCGAAACATGACGGTATGGATGGAAGAAGATGAAGGTGGGAAACAAAGCAGTGCATGGGACATAATTGTAGCCCTTGCCGAGCGGGGACGATTGGGATATAGAGAAGAAGAAACGGTATGGGTATCTTTAAATTCCATTTATGAATTTTCTGATCTCTGTTTAGATGGTTGAACAAGCTCTTAATGTTCTTCGCCTTCATGTTTTGTGGAAAGCCAAAGGCCTTTCTGTGGAAAACGATTCCTCTCCTGAAGATATACGATTCCGAGAAGTCCTTGTCGAGCAACGGGATACTTTGCTCGAGAAGCTCGTAGAATATGCAGTGGGCACCCAGTCAAATACAGTGGAAGGTGTTCGTCGAGCTGTAAGGTGTATTCATCCTCGACTTTTTCCCTGACTGACTTAACTTCATTTTTCAGGCTTTTAAATATCTTCTTGATCTCCATGTTCTGTTCTGCGCGAGCGAGAGACTTACTGCGGATGGCAGGCAATTACCAACCGCCACCATTGCACTGTCTATGGCTGATGAACTTCAGTACCGATGTGCTGGCTACATTCAAGCTGAGATAGAGCGATATGCAGAGCTCATCGGCGAAAATGCCCATCCCCAACCAAATGACGAGAACAGCGGTGACGATGGTTCTAGCGACGGTGAACAACCATCCAAGGAACAGGAGAAAGTTTTAAAAGCCCGTAAGGGCAGAAAACAATCGGAAGATGGTCTGTAACATTGTTTATTAACAATAGCAATTCATTAACATGCTTGTTCTAGTTGACGAAACATCCATATCGCGGCTTGAACATGAATACTTGTTCATTGACGTCATTTCCACTTTCCTGAGAGCCATCCGCGCCGGTGTTGTTAATGTCCAGCACGGTGCTGTTTTACTAGCGCATTACGGCCGTCTAGGGGTCGCATTTGACATGTGTTCAAAGCTTCTTAACGATATCCTGCGTGAAGAAGGCATGGAGAAAAACAATGGAGATGCTGTGGTTACAGTTCTCACCAAAGCTCTCAGCGAGGTTCGTTACTTTATTTCAGTTTTTTTGATCCTTTACTCACTCAAATTACAGGCTTACACCCTTGTGTTAGAAGGCGTTGTAGACGATGAAAGCAATTCCGTTCAGCTAGCCAAAACACTTTCTGGGTGCTTCGTCGTCAGAGGAAGTCAACTTTCTATTTTGCGTCGTCTAGAAAGCCGCTATATTGTCCAAGTTCATAGCAATCTACTAACCTGGATTGGCAAACGACTTGCCTCTTATCAGAGCAATAACAACAAGAAAGGACTCAAGCTGGGCGCTCTTTTCTTCAGAACGCTGACACCATTAGTATCCATAGTTGGTAGTCGAGACGCTCTAAAGATGTGTGTTTATTATGGAACCTATTTAGTACACGTCCAGTATCTAACAATTTGGATACAGAAAAGCACATATGGACCAAGTGATTGCACAAGCGAAGATAGATATACCACCAACTTCCAAAGTTTGGGAACCGCAGCGCGCTTACGAAAAGCGCCTTGGAACAGCGATTGCGAAAGACAATGGTATGTATTATTTACTTACAAAAGTAGTCAAATTTTATATTATATTTTACTGCTGTAGCTGCGACAAAAGTAACAACGGACAAAAAGAAGGGTAAAGGCGTAGCAGGAGCCGTCACTGACGAAGAAATTGAAGGCGATGAAATAGGCGAGGGATCCGAGCCCGAAGAAATAGTAACGACACCCCGTCGTGCAAAGCGTGTGCAGAATGATGCTGAAGCCACGGACCAGGAGGAACAGCTTGCCGAACCTATCACTCCTAGAGTCAGACGACATACACCACCGGCGACAAGCACGTCTCCTGTTAGCCCTGTAGGTATTCGTGAAGACTCTCCTTTAACAAACCCAGAGTCTTTGACAGCTTCGGAGAATATGGATGTATCATTAACTTCTCGGAAGCGACCAAGGAACGAAGATGACGATATGGTGATATCTAACGGAACGGTGGATAACGGAGATGCAAACGATGGACCCGCGACACCAGTCGCGGATGATATTCACGTGCGGAGAAAAAGAATCCGCCACTAATTACCTGGATATTGTTCTTTGTAATGCAGCCTATCATACTTTATCTTTATTTCTTTCTCGTGCTATTTTTTTTTGCTGTCAGCCTTTGCGATCTTACGATAATGTAGCCATGCTCTGTTGTAATAACAATGAATAGTGGTATGTAGAATAGTACGACAGTCACAAGTTTTCGTGGATGGTATGTATGTACAGGAAAGAGTGGAAGGCTTGTGTACAATAAAGAGCGGATATAAGTTATTGGTCATAAGTATCATTAGTCGTCCTCCGAAAGCATACCCAGTGTGGCAAGCATCGCATCGCGCTATTAAATCTTGGGATCAGTCAGCGAATTTAAAGGAAAGAGTGGTCAAACTTACGTCGGCCATCATCGCGCTATGTGCTTCTGCGAATGTTGAGCTACCAGGCATAGATAATCGCCGTGAAATACCTGGAGCGTCATGCGAAGTAGAGCCGCCGAATGGAGAGCTAGCCATTGCGGCTGAAATCGGAGGGCTTGATAAACCAAGAACAGACCTCGAACGCCTCAATCTTGTATCTGGGACAGACAACCCCAGCATGCGATATAACTCTTCTTGAACTTCAGCTAGTGCCTTCATTTCCGACGTAGGTGTTACCATGTCGGTCGATAGGCCCTGAATATATACAACATAAGAATGGTGACCATAACATAAGAAATTAATTTGCTTACGGCAGGGCTACGAGATGGTAAATCTGTTCTGATATCCACCGGTCGTCTTCGAGGAATAGGAGGTACAGGGGGTGCATCGTCAAAATACAATGACGTCTTCGCACTTAAAGGCCAATTCACACCGCTCAGACGTTGTGCGTTGCTACTGACAGACGACCGCTGGCTAACGTGTCTGCTAATACTCCGTAAGCCAGCTTTGGACACTCGAATGCTAGACTTTCGGCTCGCACTAATACGACTGGAACGTTTTGCTTGCTCAGATGACGAGCCTTCAAGCCGATCATTGAGATAGCGATCGAAGTCGCTAGCAACCTCTTCCGCTTGTTTCCAGGCTTCGTTCCGCTCCGCAACGAGTGAGTCCATTTGCTTTCGTTGAACTTCATTCTCAGCCACTTGCTTCAGAAAACTGGCATTAAGCTTTCGTAAGGCCATGGCCAATGCACTCGCTGAATGTACCTGCTTCAGTTTTTCCAACTGAGCGATTTGTTCACTGATGCTGTGAAGATCTTCTGCAAGCATGTCAAGTGTCGTGGCAATGTCCTTCATTTCATCTACTATCCCAAGGGATGAAGACCTGTCGGTTCCTTCCGCCGTTCCACCAAGTTGAGTAGCCAATGTTTCTAACAAATGGTTTCGTCTACGGGTGAGTACTTTATACCTCGACTTCACATCCGTTCGCTGTACCTCTAACCTTTCTAACTCTCGAGGAAGTTCATTGTCAATTATCTCTAGTCGGAGTAATCGGATAGAAGAGGCCTCAGCAGACTGCCTAATAGCGCGTGATACGATGTTTTGTAACTGAGAAGATGTGAATGTCCACTTCGCTGCCTCCATCGTATACCCCCTCCACTTCGCAGAAGGTGGTTGAAATTTGGGTGAAAAGGCAGCAGGCTGACGTCTTGAAGGAGCCCGAGTAACGGGGTTGCTAATGACTGAAGAAACTGACGCATTACGCTCCCTTCCACTTATACCAGGAGAAGAATGACTTGGTTGCCGAGGACCAGCCGGTCTGGCTTGGGGAGGGCGTGTACGAGGTCTACGATTACCTGAGGGTCCTTCTCTCCCGAGAGAAGTTTGGTCACTTCGACTAGTAGTAGGAGTAATCGGAGGGGCCACTGGCCGAGTTGAATTACCATGGTCAATGGTATTTGAATTGAGACTCAAGTTTGAATGTACAACGTTGACGACTGAATAGTAAGGCGGGGGAGAGCCCAAGACGCCAAATTCTTCCGAAGTTGATGAGGGTGTTGGATGGAGTTGAGAATGAGACGAAAGCGATACCTCCATTGTCGGGGGTGGAGGAACGAAGACCGCTACCTGTGCTGAATGTGGAGCCGCCACATCCCTGTTAAAAGCAGGTGACGAAGGAGTTGGATTAGCTGCCCCTAAATGTTCATTTACATTAGAAGGTCCTCCTAATTGCAATCCTGGTGGTCGATATCGTGGCCCACGAGCTCTCTGTTCAGGATTTGACGATGAAGATACCAAGGGAAGAGGTTTTATAAGAGAGGAGGCCCGGGAAATGCTGGAAGCAACAGAGCTAGAATCAGATACCTGATGAATGCTAATCGGTCTATTTCTAACATTGAGAGGTTCGGCCGGACTATAGAGGGGAGCGGGATCCGTTGACAAGGCACTGTGGCTGTGATCCTCAACGTAATGTGTAAATATTTCAGGAGCCTTCACGGGAGCAGGAGAAAAGCCGCTTGGAGAGGGTACAGAAGGAATTACATCAATATGAGGTTCAGGAGTAGAGACGCTCTCAGGCGGTGCAGGCCCAGCGCGTTGAGCTACCGCGGGAACACTAGCACTAGACGAACTTGTTTGCTGGATTCGGCCACCAGTACTCATCTGTCTAGAATGAGTTCGCGCGCCGTGAACAGATGTAGCTGCACGAGTAAGAAGTATTTGTTGATCCAGGCTCGGTCGGATATTTCCGCTTGGTAAAGCAGCAGATAATGGAGTGGAAGGCATAGGTGGTGCAATTACTAGCAGAGATGGTCCACGGGATACGGTGGAAGGAACTGAATTTGGAGAAAGCATAGGACTAAAAGCACTAGGAGTTTCGGGAAATGTTTGATCGACAACATCATCTGCATTACCAGTTGAGGGAGCTGTGCTAGAAGATGCATCGGTCAAAGGCGACACAGTTATGTTGTAAGCATTGAAATCTTTGGAGTCTCGCACAACTTTGATAGGGCTGGGGGCGCTCCCAGAACGCTGACGATTAAAGACTTTACTTGGAGGGGGTATAAGCCGGTCTGACACTCCTGAAGCGGGCGAAAGCATTGAAGGGTTACGTAGAGAGGTGGCGAGAACACTGCTTCTTGGAGGCTGAATGCGAGTCAGGATACGACGGAAGCATCAAGCAATAAGACGTACTTGAATGGAAGATGGTCGATCCCCAATCGGAAGGCGACCACTTTTTATTTGAGGTCTAGGATCAGAGTTCTTTTGAACTATGGTCATCCCTATGGCTGCGTAAGTTTCTGAACGCTGATCTAGACTATGAACATACCACCGAAACTAGCGGATATAGGACTGCGAGATCTAGCACCAAGGGGACTACGAAGGGATTGTCGTCTGTTGTAAGGAGCGGGAGGTGAAAGCTGCGAGCTCGACTCTTCAGATATAGGGGAAAACGCAGGTTTGAATCCACGGTCAACTGGAGCTTCAGAAGCATTTGCAAATGAATAATAGTCCAGGACATCCCGTATGTCCTTGGGTGAAGGGGCTTTGTCAGAAGCGGGCGATTGTTCTGAAGATGCGTAAACAGCCTCTGGACTGGTGGGGTAACTTGAATTAGAATCAGGAGATGTCGGAAATTCGGGAATAAATTGGTTAGTCGTAGAGACAATTGAAGATGCAAGGATGGGTGAATCAGGGATAGCTTGCAACGATGGAGGTACAACAGGCAACGGCTCTGTTTCGTTAAGGTTTCGATCCTGTACTATTTCAACGGCAACGGGTTCTTGTGATGCAACCAGTGGTTCTAGCACTGTGCTCCGTGAAATTTTCAGCGTGAAGTGCGAATCCGGGGGCAATATCGGAGAGTCATCGTTCTGGTGGTGACGAGAAACAGAAGGTAGTGGTCGTGGAGAAGTGGTGGGGCTATGTCTAGCATGCTCTGCAGAGCCTTGTGCTCCTTGTTGTGAGATTTCGGGTGTTTGTGGAGCCGATGTGACTTCAGAAATCTTTGATATTCGTCGTCTGAGTGGCAACGGATCCTCGTCGGTGGGACTTCTTGCAATGCTATTAGATCTCGACCGAATGGGAGTAGAAGGCACTATATTTGATAGGGACTCCGGTCTAACGAGAAGACTTCCGGTGCTAGACCGTCTCTTCCGTTTTTCACGCGCATCAACACCAGAATGTCGAGGGGTTTGAGGTGGCACATAGAGCAATTCTGCACCAGCTGGTATGGGGGGGATATCACCGGATCCAGGTGTTAAGCTCTCCGCACCACCACTATGTTTTCTTTCCCGTTCTGTGGGGGATAATGGGTGTTCTCCTCGCGGCAATGTTGCCGAATCGGAACGCACAAGGCCAGAAAACCCGCTTCGATAACGTGACGACCGTCCATCACTTGATAGTACGAAAGTATTTCCAAGAAGTGCTCGAGCAAAGGTAGTACCGGAAATTGCGGATGATGGAGGTGAGGATAGTTGCGACTGTGGACGGGAAGCAAAATCTTCAGAACGTCGCGCGTAATACAGAGGGCTGTAGGAAAGGCCGTTTGGTATCCTGATCGAATTTGGAGGCTGTTTCTTGTCCCAGATATCCTATGCCCACAATGGTTACAGGCCCTACATTTGCCAATATATATTTGCACTCACTTCGGATAGTAGTGACCTATCTAATATTGAATCGCTAATGAAGTCGGAGGGCTGTATAAACTCAAGATAAAGACCTCTAAAGAATAGAAATACACGCAACGTACACCTATTGCCTGAAGGCCACGAATGACATCCTCCGATGAGGTTCCGGGGTAATCATCACCATCATTTGTATCCTCGCCCACACTACCACTCCGTGAAGCTGCATTCAAACGGTATGAACGTAGTGCCTGTGGGTCTCTACTGGGTCCTGGATCTCCGGGAAAGGAAACAGTAAATGGTTCCGACTCTGGCTGGGGAAAATTTGTGCTAAACCAATCCGTGAGAGGTTCTGGGGTGATGTCAATGTCCAACTTCACTTGTGGTGACTCTGAGGGTATGGCAGAAATGGTAGAAGAACTCGCAGCGACCTCCGTAGGATCCTCTGGCTCGGCATGCTCCTGTGAATGATTGTAGTTTATGTCAATAACGTCGGGAGCCGCGTAAGGGTGTAATGAAGATGCTGAATGGGAATGTAGTCCACGACCTGCGAACGGTGACTTCACGGCGCTCTTTCCTTTCCACCTGGACCTATAGGGTTTAGGAAGAAATGATAAGACGGGCATATCGAAACTAGGCATGAGAATAGATTAAAGAGCGAATAGCAAGAACAATAATAACAGAGCGAAAGCGAGAGGAAAAACGAAGACACGGTCAAGACAAGAAATGGGCAGAGGTTTGGAGTCTGACATGGATAGCAACGATGTCTACACAAGCATCATTCGTAGATGTTTGTTGCTGTTGCCGACGCCTATTGCACCGGTTTATCGGATGATTAAGGCTAAGATTAGATGGATGGCTGGGAGCTGAGAAACGCGCAGGCACCAGCCGACCGGTCACGAACGGAGCACCTTTGATGGACAGATGCTGACTTCGGCCACTCAATCTGCTCATCCAGTGTTGCTTCCACCAACACTCAAGTACCGGTTTGCTGAATAATAGCAATGCTTTGTTCAGCCCTGTATTTAAGCAACTAACACACACCTATACACTGCAGCAACATACGCAGCCACTGGTAGAATCCACAAATGCCAGAGCCACCAACCTTAACCGAAAATTGAAACAATCAAGGCGTGACGATCCTGGATGTCGTAGACGTGTATCAGCGACTTGAATCGCTTGTGAGCCCCACTGTAGCCACAGAGCTGTTTATATCAACAGCGAGAGAAAAGCATCGAATTCAATAGAGAGTGATTACTGGGACAAATGACGCGATAACAGCTAAAACAGTTAAGCGCAGTTCCAGGTTGGAATGCTGAAAAGGTCCTTGAAACCGGATTTGAATTTGAAATTTTGCATCAAACGTTTGCAAAGGCGCTTGTTCAAATGTTTGAAGAGTTGAAGCGTCGAGCTCGAAACACCGCCACTAGTCACATGTTTTCACTTTTTTCTTGAAAAGTCATGTCACTGAATTTTCAACCTGCTCTTTACGGGCTTCATGGATCCATGACTCCAGAGTCCATACGGCATCCCCTCGCTACTTACATGTCAGTTAATAACTCTCTGGATTAACAAACCGTGCATCTCGATATATGAAGATGGATTACGAGAACTGCTCCAGCTCCAAACATCCCGCATTGCATGATGAACAGCTCTCGCTAGTCTAGATGGGTGATGGATGAGTCGATGACTTTCTACGCGGTGAATTGACTGGCAATGGGCATTGAGCACTTAGTATCGGTGGTGATCAAAATTTCTCTGCCGACTGACTATGACATATATACTTTAAGCCTGGGCATACTCTGGAACAGATAACTGCTTTCGAGGCCTGTACTACCGACGTTCGCAAATTGTGGTCATCATATCATATACCTATGTGTCCCATCCAATTCACATTCCACGAATAAGAGGGGCTAGATGGAGTCTTCACACAACCTTCACATCCGTATGGCCGCATGACTTATGACCACGAAGGCGCGCTCGAGGTAAGTCACGAAAGTATGGTTGCATACTTATGCCTTAGTGTCAACGACAAAGGAATTTGTGATGATACAGGACTTGTTGGACGCGCAGAACTTAGGGGAATATGGATATGGGAACGATGCAAGGTACATCGTACATAGGTGAATAAATGCCATCCATTTTTAACATATGTAAGTACACAGGAGCTCACATTTGTTAATCTATCATTCGCCATCGCTCTTGCATCGCTCAGGGGTTTTCGGACATCTTAAATTGATGATAAGTTCGTAAACTACGAGCCAATCACGACTTGACGTAGACATTCACTACACCAACTGTCGTTGAGCTACTTATCGTCCTTTTTAACCATTTCCTGTTTCCGGAAGCTGACGGGTTTCTCCGCCTCCTCACGTTTTGACGACCGTGAGAGTTTCACTGTTATGTTTGTTTTTATTTCATGGGTTAGTTTTGACATACAGTGGGTTGCAAACAGCGGAGCCTCTACGGACCCACTTCCTTGCTGCCGTTTCAACTGATTATTTCAGAGACTCTCCAACTTACAGTGCTACAAATCCTCCGTGACACCCTGTACGCTGTAGGGAATTTTGCGCGCTCTGCGTATGAAGCTGAGGCGACCGCAGCACGCCCTTTCACTTAGGCTTCTGCTTCTTACTGTCTCAATGATGTTACTTGTAGCTTAAATGGAGCGAGCAGCCGACTCTATGACCCTTAAAGAGCTGATAATTAGCATCTTCTAGCGATACTTACCTCACCGACTCGGAGTCTTCCTTTCAAACATACAAGTTTGCTTAAGAAGAATACTTGCTATGTCATATCTGACGCGCACCGGGAGTCCTAAACTGCGAACGCGTTCCAGGTAATATATGAAGAAAAGAAAGACGGTCAAGTTACTCCTCAAATGCTTGGTCCGAATTACGAAGCTAAGTTGCAAAGGATTCTTGTCCGATAATCCGAGGCCGTACGGTTATCGGAGCTAATCTGGTCCCAGATATCTTTCATCTTTTTTTCTTTGACACATTAACGTGAACCTTTCATGTGTTGTAGAAGTGTTCGCAAGTTTTCATTGACCAGACTTGTGTTCTCAGACTGTTTTGCATATTAACTACTGCAATTCTGAAGTTGAAAAGCGTGGCACCGAGAGTATTGCAAGTCTGCAACTGATTCTTAATGATATGCTCACTTCTGTGTGATGCAGAATAATACTGCCAGTCCCACATTCATACTTCTAATTGTTTTTGTTATTAGGGGCAAAGTCGGAGAAGCAGATCATTTCCGCATTAAAATCGCAAAGACAAAAAAGTACATCAAGAAATCCTGTCATAACCATCACTACGGCAATTCAGCCATGAACTTAGTGAGTTCTTGAAGACTTGGAGTGTGAACATCAGGTGCATATCAGGACGGCTACTATGTACTTGTGAGAATCGTTATTAGTCTAATTCAAGGGGTTCATGAGTTTCATGCCCTCGAGTTTGACGCTACTGGGAATCCTGGCTTGAAAGCCGGAGAACACTGATCATCGATAATCATGTGAAGCGTATTCAAGTTCGACAGCTCAGATATGTAAACGAAGGACTCAACTGCACTATTTCTGTCGTTACCCCAATTTCCAAGCAAATTAAATCAAATTGGTAAGTTTTTTTGCGTTTACCGATACCGAAAGATCGCAAAGCAAAGAACAAACATGGCCATCGAAACTTCGGGCGTAGAAGTCTCAAAGTGGAGGACAAAATATTACCTTATTCTTGTATACGGTAACTATAATTGAAGGTACATTAAAGGATTATGACTTATATATAAAGTATGGGAAGATATAAGCCATTGCAGAAGATATTTGTTCAGGCAGACTAAGTGGCAGTTACATACGCACTCAGGTGTACCTATGTACATGGTTGGCGCGCGTATCGGATACACCCTTCCGACGCATAATGAATTTTCTGATATATCCGTATCACAAGATCGCGTTCTTTACAACATCAGCTCAACGGACTGAACTTTATTGAGGAAACGCCCAGAGACGCCCATCGGCATCGCAGTTGGAATTTTTTAAACAGCAGAAACTCAATCTAGACGCTTTAGGGCCTATCGTCACTTGCGTATATGTAGGCGAATTGTAGAGGAACGGTGCGATACCTTTCCAGCGATTGTGGACCACCTTTAAAGTGAAAATATCATCTGCGTCGAGTTCTTCCACTCCAAGAGCTAAGAACTGAGTAGTGAGTATTAGTGACGGACATGCCGCGCGCACAGGCACGCAAATTTGCTGGAAGAACTTTCGGGGAATCATGTCAACAAGTTGAGCGTTACACCTTGTTACACACCAAAAACAAGAACAACAGATGACAAAGAAGGGTATTCTTTCCATCAGGCGGCCATCACAGAATTTGAGAAATTTAATTGTCTTCTCTCCGGGCCGTTGTGTGTGGCCATTTAGCGTTTGTAGCAGTCTAGGTTGTATTTTCAGAAATGGTTGGATTGGATACTTAGTCCCAAAAGTCCAAAAAATATGATGATTTGAGCGTCCTTAATACTCGAAATAATGGTATCTAGGTGAGGTTAGGACTACTTATAAGTTATGATTGCGACTTTTACTTACGACATACATTAATTGAACCAGCCGACAATATTGCATGGTAGATCGACTCGCATCTGGGTGTACGTGATGACGTGCGGGGCGCCCATAGTGCAAGTAATGGTGATTTGACCATTACTGCCTGATTATGGGCAAAAGCCGCCCTCTTAGGACCCACAGAAATTATTCGTTGCTACACCTGCGCCCATGCAAAGGCATCTGTAATCTCTGTGCTTACCTTGTTTCACCCCGTATTGTGGACCCGGCTTGTGGTCAGCCCTGATTAAAAGTTTGCAAGGTTTACCCTAGAACTCTACTGTTATTTGTACTGAATACTTATTACTACCGTTGAATATATACAGTGAATAGCAGCCACTTACTGGATGTTGGGGTAGGCGGAGGAATAGGGAACGATCAAGTGGTAGGGATGTGCCATAAATGGGAGGAAATGAATCGAGACGGGGAATGAGGATCTAGGTTTTGTAAAAATTACGAGGTAGGAAAGCAGGAAGCGGGTGCAGGGTCGATCTCGGGTATCTTTTAAAGCAGATCTGGGAAATGATCTTTTGATCTGGAGAGATTTGTAGTTTTCGTAAAAGTGTGGGACCAGAGAACCAGTGCACCCAATGCGCGAATTCGACGCAACACGTTTCGCGTTCTGCGCTCCTTTCTCTCACGACTATTTCGACAGAGACCACCATCTCTCCTCTCTCCTCTCTCCTCTCTCAACCTCTCCTCCTCCTCGACCTCCTCCTCCCACCACCACCAACAACATCTCCCAGTCTTCCCCGCTTTCTTTCGGCGAAGAAGGGCTTGCTGGAAATTTCTTCGGCCTTTTATAAACTCCCGCTCCTGCCATCTTCCCCCATCCCACACTTTAATTCTATCATCGTCTCTGACGTCCACTTTCTCTTTTCCTAGTCTTTCCTTTATCCCCTCTTCTACTCCTATTCTCGCGTCTCCTCTCATGTCTACCCCACCCACGCGTCGCACACGCAAAACAACCGATTTCACAGACTTCTTTCGTGCCGGCCATTCCTCAGCTCGCCAAGCGCAGAGCGATACCGAAAATTACTTTTCCTCTTCTACCTTGGATGTACCAGGTGAGAGCTCATCAACGAAGAAGAAGACCAAGATCCCTTTTCTAGGGCGCACGAGGAAGAAGTCTACTCATTCAACGGCGTCCAGTCATGGCGCCCCCTGCGCCTCCCGTTCAGTTCGCGAGTCTGCAGACGTCTCCACCAGAACGCTTAGTACTGACCAGTAAGTGCCATTTAACATTATTATTTCTCTTTGGAGCAACATGCACGCTTTGCCGACGGATAACCATCGCTCTCGATGGCTTTGGAACAATTTATTTTCTGCCTATATTACTGATGCCGGTATGACCTTCATGCCGCTATTTGTATACACAAACTTTGTGCAGCCGGCAGAGAATCCTGATGCCAATGATGGATTAGCATGACACAATCCAGGCGTGCTTATTTTTATTTTTATGAACTTGTACCTGACTGGAATAGTCTGCTAACGCAATTTTTGTCCCCCCCAGACGTCCCAATACTCTAAGAGAAGAGTCTGCTGCGGCTTCCCGTCTACCTCAAGTGACAGTGAAACCCCCTCCCGTCAAATCCGCTATTTCGCTGGGTTCCAAGTTTGCAGCCCATTTTACTCCCACAAAATCTCGTAAACCGCCTCCTTTATCTGTAGCGAGATCTTCCCCTACGCCATCTATCCATACTGGAGGAACACTCTCCCCTCCATTCGCAAGTCCTCGTGCTGCCTCCTTCGATTCTGGCTCCTCGGGAACCAGCCAAAACCGGTCAACTACACCTAGACCAGCCCAACCATCCATTACCGTGTCCTTTTCTCCTGACAGTGTCGAGGAGTATAAGGACCTCTTTACACTTCCTAAAAATAAAACACCCACTACTTCCTCATCAATACCTCAGGCTTTATCAAAATCACCAAGTACACGTCGTCCGGAGGGCAATTCAGATGCCACTCCCGATCGACACCCCCTCTGGACCCGCCGTTCCGATCGGCGGAATCCCATGATTCCCGGACCTCCCGTTCGCAAGGTTATCCTGGTGAGGAGAAACAACTTACGTCGTCATTATCTAGACTGCGCCAGCCGTCCAATAACTCCTCGGTCAGCAAGCGCGCTGATCACTCTCCATTGGATAGAAGCAAGAGCATGGTTCATAGAAGGGAAGTCGGTATTCCCGGTATTGTCAGGCCCTCGGCCACACCGGCCCAACTGTACGCAACCGCTACCAGAACCCCCTTGCCAGTAGCAGAGCTTCAAGCGGCAAGTGCGAGACGTACGAGAACCGTGTCTGCTGTTGCAGAGCGCCGCAGTGGCCCCCCTACTATGCCGTTGCCCCTCCCACCGGCACCTGACACTCCGCCCCCTTCTCCTCCTGTCAGCGTGCCTCCCTCGCCCCAGATAGCATTCCAGACGCCATCTACTGCCAATGCACCAAAGCCTCTTCTTCGGCCGAGAGCGAATACAATTTCTATTGTTTCCAATGGTCAGGGCGGCTTATCCAATGGGACTTCGGAAGCCACGTCAAGGCTTCAAAGCTTGATCAAGACCCAACCGAAGGACTTTGACGTTCACTCGGCGACTCCGCAGCAGCTCAAGGCTGCACTAGTGGCGCGTAACCGACAGTATGACGAACTTTCTACTTACCTACTCAAGGTCACCGAGGCACATGACGCAGAGGTGGCTTCTCTGGAGAAGAAAGTCTACGCGTTGGAGAAGGAAGCCGCTCGCAAGGACAAAGAAATCAAAGGATTAACTTGGCTGGTAAATAATCATCGTGAGCCTCCTGTTTCTAGCAGTGCCGCCACAGCCTCTCGCATTCGGTCAGGTTTGGAGTCAGATCAAGACTCTGCTGGCGCAAGTAGCCCATCTGGTGCATCCAGTAATATTCGTAGGTATCAGTATACCGACGACTCTGGTGCTGAGTCTCACGCAACTTCTGGTGCGGAGTCCCCAACGTCTGGAGCTGAGTCTCTGCCTTCTCTTCATGGAAAGAGGGTTAAACGGCCATTTACACTCGGAGAGTCCAGCTACAACCTTTATAGGGCTACGATGGGCAAACGGGCTACAGAGGCAAAGGTATCGAACGACCAGGCAACCACTGCGACGACTCCTAACAAACGGTCTTCTGCGGCTTCACTTTCTCCCTCCACGGCGTCGTCATCATCACTGCTGCCTTCCAGTCCGAGCTCGACGACAGTCTCATCGCTCTCAGCTATCCCAGAGACGACCTTGCGGTTCTCAGGGGATACAAGCGATAAGGGAGATCTTGGGTCTCGCGCCTCCAGCCGTATTTCGACATCTTCCACGATATCTTCTTCAAGTAGCAATTACGCCTCGAATCTAAAACGGAGCCGTCCGCCGTCGATTGCACAAGTTCTGGAGAAGTCTGAGAAGCTAGCTGTCATGGACGAAGTTCTCGAGTTACACCCCCTGGAATTGCCTGAAAACCGAAGCTTCATTTCCCAGCATACTCACACACCCTTCCACTTTTGTTCTCAGCATTTGTTCTTGTCTTTCGTTCCTAACCTCAACAAGGTTCCGCTTTCATTCTTAATTTATGCTATGCAGCTTACTATTCTTGCTATTCTATTTATACCTTCAGCTACTTTCAGCTGATAACTCATTTGCTGCTGGTATTTCCAGCATCGCTGGTTCTATCTTATTATATTTTCTCGGCTAGCTGAATAATCCCTCTGGCTGTTAATGGACTTGGCACGCATTCTCAAGGTTCTCGTCGCATACTCGCTGTAACAATACATTACTTCGTAACTTCTGTTCTTCACCGGGAATTTTACTTCCTACTGCTTTTCGTGCCCGTTATACCTGCATTTGTACGATATCCTGCAGTGGAGCATCATGTTTGCTTTCAGGTTACCTGTCAATATATTTATTTCATTGCTACATCCCTCATAGTCCCTCATGAGCACCCGAATAATTATCTAATGACTTTTCGTTAGTGACGTCATATGTCGGCCTCACCACCGGAACATAGAGGCGAGAGTACTTGGTAGCGGCGGTCCGATTGCGCAAGCTACCCGGAATCTGAGTGAATTTCCTGGACGTCGCTATAGCCACTGCATGAGTCACCGAGTGAAGATGAACAGAAAGTACGAACCTCGCTCAACGACATCATGGAACTCAGAGAACCCTTTGTCATTCATGAAGTATGAATCACAACGGAGCATCTCGTAATCAGACCGCTGTAGAGGATCCCGGTGAAGAAGCTACAAAAATTGTCAAATTTCAATACATGAATTCTCACCAAAAGTGTGCTATAAAATACTTACGCCACCGATCATCACCGCTGCTGGCCTTGACATGCCCTTCTGTCGAAGAGTCCTATACCCTCCACTTTCCATTTGACCATAACAAAAGACCCTCACATCCTCTTTGCGGCAAAATAGGGTGTTCTGGTTAAATTCAGTGTCAGCAAAGTGAAGGTAGTCTAATATACAAATACATACCTGCATCTCCATCTCCCAAGCTATACAGCCTAGAGCCCACCAGTCAATCTCAGCCCCAAATCCACCACGACGGTAGCGGGAATTCAAAATTTCGGGAGCCATATATGGCCAAGTTCCCACATAGCCACTTATGTACTGGAAATGAGGGCGAAGAGGACCAGATCTGGAACTAACATAGGACAATCCAAAGTCAGCAATGACTGCGTTGCCCTGGTTGTCCAGAAGAATATTTCCCGGTTTGAGATCGCAATGGATAACACCACAATTATGTAGAGCACGTATACCAGTGGCCTATAAAAAGATCAACTTTTGAGTTGAAGAAGACTGAAAGACTACGTTGGCTTACGATTTGTGCCAACCACCTCCTCTTATTGCGCCTCACAGACATTACATGGTTCGGAATCACAACCGAGAAATCACATTGCAATAACGGCTATGAGTAACAAAAATTAGCATATGGACTTAGGATTCTATGGAAAGCACTAACGAAAGCGAAGAAGAAAGATCTATTTTCTTTATCCTCAAACGAACCCAGGAGTTGCATAAGCAAAGCAACACTATATACGTCCTCCCGCTCGGTGAACCTTTTATAAGCTTTAAGTTCGCTTAAAATGATCTCCCTACGATCCGAACTTGTAGCACCCTTTTTGTTAGGCAATACAGTTCGCCGATGTTGAATATTTTCCAAGTTAAGTCCAATTGCTCTACTACTACCATTTCTGCAACTGGGGTTTTCGCAATTTTACGTAACCTCTTGAAGGGCGCGACGACAAAAGAGCATTATAGCGAGGCGAGGAATAAGTGACTTTCTTGGGAGTAGAGTCATCGAAATCATCTTCGACACCGGGGACGGGTGCGAACTCGACCGGGGAAGAAGGTCTGTAAGGTTCGTACGCCTCTGAGCACATTGCTACACATTGTGCTCGCTCAATATCTGTTAGTTCACGCGTGGTGTCTTCAATGTCTTTAAGAACCATGCGTATGGGAGGCTTGTCCTTGACCTCCTTGTCTGATGAACTATTGCTCGAACCGAACGACCTGCGCTAAATGGAGGGGAGAATCATACTGAAGATCGAGCTATCACGGAGGAACTTCCTGAACTTCCTGAGTTTCCTGACAGTGCGTGACTGCAAGTGGGAGTGCTTGGAGGGGAGGACGTTTCCTTCGCGAGGAATGCTTTGAGGGTCTTCGACAGCCGACCAAGTTGACGTAGATACAAGCACGGTAGGTACTGTATTTAGAGTTGGGGGTAGGGATTCCGAAACTTTCAAATCGATTGTTCGAGGGTGGCTCCATGCCGGTTTTATAGATTCCACTGTTCCCAATGCCTTGAAACCAACATGAATAGGTCCTCAAAGCGCGCAAAGATTGTGTTACCACATTTGGTAAGTTGTGTTCCAAATTCGGGCAAGAAGATCATACGCCATGAAAGCAAAAAAAACAGAACGTGTTTACTGCGCCACCAATACAAAGGGCTAAACCACGCGACTGGCAGTAAAGACTATATCGTCCGTGTTTTGCCCAACTTCAACGAAGCAACAAGCCAATCGTGTAGATGCTAGGACGAAAGAATACCACTGAATGGCGGTACGGATAGCACCATCGCCACAGTTGTGTAGTTTCAATGTCGCAAATGCCTTGAATTCCATGGGATAGAAGACCAGTGCCTCCAGAGGCTCCGTGACTCCCACGCCTCGGGTAAGAATGAGAGTACTTAGAGATTCCCTTTGTCCCCACATGTCCCCACCTTCAAAAGGCTGAATTCCGGGAAAATGGGAGAAAATGCCTTCTGTCGCCGCATTGTTTATCGCTTGGGCTGGTCAGCTGAACCAAGTCAGTGGCTATACGCAACGTAAAAGATCAAGAAGTAAATATGTATACCAGATAGGAGGTCGTTGAAGATGATACAGATTATGATATCCAGCTTAGGTGTATAATCGACATGGGAAGGGGGACGTAGGACAAAAGAGTCAAGACTCAGTACTACCGTTACTCAAGTACTTAGCATAGACGATAATGTCACGGTGAGAAGCGGGGTCACCAGATCAGGCCTAGGTGTCACGCGTCGTGACCAACCCCCTTCGTACTTTGCTTTATCCTGGCCAAATTCTGGCTGTACTTTTGTATCTTGAATATGTGCAACTCTCCCGTTACTCTCCCGGGCCCTCGTCCTTTATCGATTTTGCGCGTACATGTCTTTACTAGCCTCTAATAGGTCTACTTCAGAACTCAGAACTCCAGTGATACATGGTTCAGGCAAGACTCGGATTCCAGGTCAACCGTAGGATGTGACGCGCCAGTTCTGTTCATTTCTCCAGGTGTCGTTCGTATAGCTCAGTATAGCTACTAAGCACTTTAGATCGCGTTACCCTAGACTGCCCCCTTCATGCAATCCTCAGTAAACTGTAAAACATATGACGTGTTTTCAGTTTCGCTAGAATCATTATGAAGGTACCCAATGGCAATCACGGTTTCGTAAGAATGTCTGTCATGTTGGTTACCATGTTTCTAATGAATGGTAACACCTATCTAAGCAGGTTGCCGATATTAGATCTCATAATGTGTATACCTCAATACGGAAAATGTCTATTGGAAGCAATAGCAATAAACAAGTAAATGAATACCATATAACGATCGCGATCCTTTTGTGTAGATCAAAAACTATTGGATCCCTCAAAATGCTGCTCGGTTCATGTCCGACTTTAGTGTCTTCCTTATCTCTGTGTTCCTTGAGATCTATACATTCATAAATCATCCCCATACATCAGCGTCCACTTCTCTCGGACCATTGGCATTACCCTGTGCGACGGCTTCCTGTCGTCCGGCGGTAGTTTCAGCATGTGATGGATGATGGTCATAGTCACTTGATGCTCCCTCTTCGTCGGGTGGCAGAACAATCCTTCCTGTTGGGCGGTAGAAACGGTGGAAGATGTACGATGTCACGAGCGCGAGTGGGTGAAGAATGGTAAACAATATTACTGTAATCTATAGAAGGTTATGGATCTAGGTGATTTGACATGAAGAGGCAAAACATAACGCACGTATACCGGCCCTGGTTTAGGCCTCAAACTCCAGATACTGACGCAAATCCAGGTAGCAGCGACACACCATACGATGTCCCTTCTCGTGAGTACGACGATCAACCCGAGTAGGTTAGTTCCAAATACGACTCCGAACCCGGGCCATACATGCCAGCCAGAATACGTCGGCGGAGGCCCGGGGACTGTAGGGGTGTAGGTCAAGCGCAAGGTTAGGCTACAATGAAGACATGATGCCGTCAAAGGCAAATATATGGAGGTGTGAAAGAGGACTTACAAGAGGCTTAATGGGAATAGGATGTAAAGTGGGAGGATGAAAAAGAAACGAAGTGGGGCATGAATTAGGGCAGTATCGAAAGGTCGAGAAGAAACTGGAGGGTGGTATACAAGGAGTGCGATGTTGGAATATAACAAGAGGACCAAGAGGAGTCCTTGGAGGATTGTTGCGAAGAGGAACCATTCCATTACCTGTAGGGCGTTCAGCAATCAACGAATCTCAAGAAGCATAAATAACGAACCCATGCAATGGCCCATATAGCCATCAACAAATTGGAGCATACCAAGGAAAAGCCTACTGCCTTTACAACTGTTCTCTATTTATGATGTCAACTTTTTAGCATTGAGGGTCTTTCTACGTTATGCTATTAAGACCTCACCTTTGTCTCTGGCTTATTTACAAGAACTAGCAATATGCAGTATCCAACCTGGCCTACAAATATTGCAGCAATATATGTAGCTATTATCGAAGCTCGTGGTGTTATCGAAGTTGGATGAAGACGCGACACGCCGCCTGTTAGTTTGCCATACAGTCAGCTAAGAATAAGACGTTTGATGAAATGACTGACTGACCCAGAGACGGGTTGATAACCACAGCGCATATTATAACGGTAGTGATGTTAATTAACAAAGATAGTGGTGTGAGGACCTGTAATCTTTTAGAAATATTTCGCAGTCAACGCCTGCTCTCTCTTGAGAGTAAACCGCAGTGTAGAACTCACCGAACTAAAGAAAGGTAATCCCGGACGGCCGGGTGGCTCATATCAATGGGGAGCTCGTCCATGTTGGTGTTCATCTGCAGTCAGTAACGATGGCTGCAGTGTAAACTACGATGTCGTTGAAGTAGTAGTAGTTGGGTGTGGAGAATCTCTTGCGTTCGCGTGCGGATGCTTTTGACAAGAAATAACCAATCGCGTGATGACGTCATAGCTCATATAGCATCATAGCATTATAGCCTGATGGCAGGTGCATCCTGGGCATCGTATCTGATTCGTGCTTTCTTAGACACCAGACTAACATCTAGGGAGCGGTACAACGGCAGTGCATTACTAAAAGAAAGCTTGATTGTGTTCTTGGCGGTATAGTATTTTGAATTGGGTATATAATATGTAAAGTACGGCGCTAGTAAGAGGGCCGATAGATATAAAATAAGTAAGGGATACGTATATGTATCGTAATTCAAAGTCAAAGCGAAACAGAAAACTGCGGTATTAAAGTGTATTCGCAACCACTTTCAGCGAAATAGGACTCGTTTCATACAGAAATTCGAGCAAAAAATTCCCAATTTAACGAGGTCAGCTCACTAAAGCCTCGCTGAAATAGTTGCAAGTACATTCTGTTGAAATAGGTTTGAAGAATACTGGGTGAAGGATAGAGTTTGGCGTGCTTGAAGCAAGAGAGGAGATCATGGCGATGTCGACATTGGAATCAGAGGAAGAGACTTATTCTGGACGTTTGGAAGCGACGCAAGAGAGAAAGAAGAGAGAGGGCCAGAAGAAGGAAGAGGCGACACAGGAAAGCGACATCTAGTAGGGCTTGAGATGCTATGAGATGAGGCAAGAACAGAAGAATCCATAATAGGAGGCTCGGAAGCTAGAGGTGAAGCAGAATTTGAAGTTGAAGGCATAGATACAACTGAGCCGCAGATAGGGGAAAGCTTGGAATTGTTCCATAGACCATGACTGGCACATCCTGGAACCTCATTTGAAAGAGGCAATATCGGAATACCAAACGAATCAACACCAGGTTGGAGAGAAAGAGAAATATGTGTAGGAGCCATATCTAATTCGCAACGAGAGAGAGAAGCTTCGGTTGCGGAATATTGCAGGAGATGATATGTCGAAGAATTAGGTAAAATGGACGACGATGCACTGCAGCATGGATGGATATTTGCTTGAGGCGAGCTTGGAGGGAAGGTGAAAAGGCCGGCTGGCGACTTTAAGGGGTCATAAACGGCATCGGGGTAGTTAAGATGGAACCTGGTGACGGCGAGTGCATCTTTGCAGCCAAATGAGCTTGAAGGCGATGGCGTAGTGAATGGAGGAGACGATTTCCACGACTTCGGAGAGAGTAAACGCCAGAGCTGTGAAACAGATAATGTCAGCCGCCTGCGACCAGCGACAATGAAGACGACGCACCTGACTCGAGGCTGGACTGCACTTTTTCGTTGTCGGGCTCAGCTTTTCCGTGGGTATCAAATCTTGGAGCGACTCGCGACCTGCTTTTCGAGTAGAAGGACGAATCCAAAGAATGTAACATGCCAGTAGAAATACGGCAAAGCATGCGAACACGATAACGAGGTATTTCCAAAGCTCCAGGCCAAAGATAAGAGGTGTGTGCCAAAATCTGAGAGACGAGGATGAGCTGGTAGAAGAAGAAGAAGCGGCGTGCTGGGTTGAGGTAGGGGCCATGATGAATGTTTTGATGAAGAAGGAAAGACTGGGAAATACGTAGACGGAAGGTCTATATACACCTGGAAGGAGGCTGACACTGGAATTATTCAGCTATGGAGGCTGGCAATCAATAAAGCACCTACTCGTATAGTGAATAGTAGCATCTAAGCAGACAGTAGAAAATATAAATCGCTTATACTTCATGTTCGAGATTGATATCGCATACTAACGACAGTGCATGGTATATCGCTACAGATCTACACCATAGGTGTGTGTGCATCCGGAAAGTACATACCACAGGAAACTACACAAATAAGTAGGTAAGATGCATGGCGAAAACGCACACCTTGATGCCTCTGGAAAGATTAAACTCAGCCGCACCCCATCATCGACATCACTCACTTAGAGCAGATGTCCTTTGAAAATGGAACCATTCATTCCTTTTTGACAGGTGTTGAGACTTGAGTATGAAGCTTGGAGCTCGAAGGGTGAAGCATTGAAGAGTTGAGTAGTGAGTTGGCTCGTAGGAAGTGTTAAAGGTCACCGGTCACCCGCTGTAGGCAGCGCCAGTGCCGGCGCTGAAGCTGCAGGAGAGCGCGGCGCGCGCGCCCACGGAAGACACACGTCGTGGCCTGCCCTAAAGTGAAAACGCGACTATCCAGCGACTGTGTCGTAGCTCTAGCTGGTAACTGTTGCAACTGCTTTGACAATGACAATGAGGTTTTCGACCTTGACCAACTGCTTTAACTTGGACTCCCATGGGCAATCTAACGAGCCACCCTCGATTTAATCCACTACCACTTCTAAACTATCTACGGATGCACACCGATGACATAAGCCTCAATCCACTTAACACGCAAAATCCTCCTCCCAACACCCTCCTTCCTCTCCCAAACACGCTTGATTGTCCCCTTCCGTCCCGCACTTCCGTTCTCAACGCTATCCACAAACTCAGCCACTCCACCACCAACGCCGAAGTACAGCACTTTAGCAGCAACAAGACAAATATACCCTTCTTCTTTCTTCCCTGCGTCCGATTCTTGAATGGACAGCTTCCGCTCAGCGAGAGTATCCAAGTCATCGCCCGAAGCGCTGCTTAAAGCCTTGATAATCGCGGGAAGACTCTCCGTGCGGTATATCGTTTCCGACGTCAGTACTACGTTGTACGTCTGCTGTGGATTAAAGAACTCCCATGCACCGGAGGAGAATCGTAACGTGATATTGTGTTCTTTTAGCGAATTGAGAAATGCGGACTTGAGCTCGGGGGTGATATTCATATCTTGTCCTTGTTCTTCGTCTTCATCGGACGGAGGAAGGGTGCTGAGGTAGGGTTGGGCTGCGGGTGAAGTGTCTGCAGAGCGGTTAGAAGTGGAGAAGAGTGAACATATAAGAACGTACACCATGTCAGAAGGATGTTGGGGAGCGTGAGTAGCTCGATGACAGAGGAGTTGTAGTCTTGTAGATGGATTTGAGATTCTGGGTAGCCTGTTGCCGGTGAGGGTCGAGAGAAGAGTTCGTGCAGGATGTACAAAGATGGCACGGCCGTTCCGCATCCTAACTACAGCTACCATTAGCCCAAGCTACCTGACAACAAACGAGACACGAACCTCGAGAACTCTCCTTCCAGTCCACCACTCACCCACCTTCCCTGCCCCCTCCAAATAATTCACCAAATCTAAACTACATTCCCATGTCTTCAGTCCGCCCTCGTAGACCCAGGTACCAAATCGGACGGGCCTGTATGAACTCGAGCGCGGTGGACTTGGCGTCATCTTTGTCTTGATTGGTTTCGTCGGCGCCTTCAGCTATGAGCTGGAAGCGGGCATCGTACAAGTCTCTTCGCGCTAAAGTGAGGGTTCCTTTATCCGCAGAGGGGGAAGTGGAGAGGGGTATCAGGGTGGGAGAGTAGGATATGACATGTGGTAGTGCGTCGAGCTGGAGGAAACATATGGATGAGCCCGGGGAGTTTCTGACTGGGTTGAAGAGACGGCTGGACGAACGAGAGTAGACAGCGAGAGTTCAGTGAATGGCTGCAGGTTATTTTGTTCTGGGGGAGTGGTCGTGGCGGGTTCATTGGAGGATGAAGAGGCAGGAAGCAGGACAGCGGCGAGCTCATCGTCGTTTGCAATGTCGTCGATGTCAAAGTCGAATTTGAACATGGGAGATAAAGATAAAGATAAGATTGTACAAAATTGATCAAAAATAGACAGATTCCGATCATCTCTTTTCCTCCTCCCAAATGTCCTCCATCTCCCTCAATCTCGAATTTGGCGGTGGCCTCGAGCTCCTCTTCGGTAACAAGCGATCACATCAAATCACCATCCCTGCTGTTGTCCCAAAAGATAACCACACCCCAAAGCCAGACGCTTCCGTCGCAGCGCACAACTCCAAGCCTGCAGATGTTACATTCCTAATTCACTGGATGAAGGACAACTTGCTGCAGGAGAGGGTGGAGCTGTTCATGGAGAATGACACTGTGTAAGCCCTGTCCTTCTCCATTCAGTGCCAAGAAGTATTGATCAAGTTGTGTTCAGTCGTCCTGGAATCTTGGTGCTCATAAATGACACCGATTGGGAGCTGGAGGGCGAGGGAGATTACCTCCTGAAAGACAGCGATGAGATCGTCTTTATTTCCACTCTCCATGGTGGTTAGCTGCTATGAAGCAAGCCAACTTAACCCTTGAACATGTTCTCTGCCCATGGATCGATCCTGGCCTGATCTAAAGCTTCTCGCGACGAAGGCGGGGCACTTGTATCACTTGCAGCGTACGATGGTCGTGGTATAGCTTTTGGTGGAGGCGTGGATCAGATTTCACTTCGGATACATAGCACATTCGACATGTTTTGATAACGTTGTACAGATACTATCATTTGGGAATACCTGTATATTTCATGGTACAATATTTCGAGAAAGTCGGGTATTCTTGGTACTCGATGTACTCATCGTGCTGAGCAGCGAGCAAAGCTTCGCGAAAGGTCGTGAGCTGGATGTCTGTAATGGGAAGTCGCATTAGCCGGCGATCACCCGACCGACTGTAACCTCCTCATTCTCACCCGCGAACAACCCAGAGCACTCTGACACCGTAGCTCTGTGGTTCCAATACCCAGGGAGCTTCAACACGCCGCGGTCTCGCAGCACTTCAAGCTTCACCATTAGCTCGTCGTACCACTCATCCAATCTCCCATCAACTTATCCAACCTTTTATTCGACTCTTCCACCATGCTCCCAGCCTCAGGATCCAGCGAGGACTACATGTTCGAAACATGGACCGATAAATTCAAACGAAAATTCAACGAGAACCCATGGGTGCCTCTTGGTCCGTCTCCTCACTTCTCTCAGATACCATACTGACCATCTAAAACACTTGCAGGCTGTCTGGCAACATGTGGTGCCCTGATAATGTCCGCCTACAAAATGCGTCGCGGTCAATCAAAAGAGATGAACTACTGGCTCCGTGCGCGTGTTGCCCTTCAAGGTGCGACTCTCGTCGCTCTCGTCGGAGGAAGCATGGCCATACAGAAGCAGCGGAACAAGGACAAGGAAGCAGTGGGTATTGAGGAGGGCCTCCCGAGAAATGAGGGCAATGTGGAGCTGGTGCGAGAGGGGAAGAAGGAGGCGGAGAGGAAGGAATTTGAGGAGAGGCTGAAAGATGCTGAGGCCGCACATGAGGAGGAGATGGCTGTTAGGAGGCTGACGAGTGCGAGGGCTAAGGAGGCGATTGCAGCCTCAGCGAAACCGAATGCGCGAGCACAGGCTCCGGTGCAGAAGGAAGAAATGGCTCCGGCGGTAGAGGAGAAGAAGAGTAGTTGGAAGTTCTGGTAACCCCATAATATATAAAATCAAGTCGAACATTTCAATCGTTGGATGCATTCCATTTTCTATAGTATAAAGTAATCCCAGTTCAGGATATAATCTAAAAAACTGTATATTCTCTATTACAGATTCCATTCCGAACTGCAGTCTTAAATTGGTCTTAACCCAACAATGATCTCAAACTACTAGCCAACCTTCTTCATTATAATAAAGTATATTTATTCCAGATATATTTCTCTGAATCCCAATAACCTACGAAACATGCTGGTAATAAAGCTAGTAGGTGTATACAAAGCGGGAGTGGTGTTGTAAAGTACTTCCATCCGGTATGTGGTAATTTACATGATATATTGCTTGCGAAACTATCTATTCCATTACATGAGATCTTGCTGGTGGCTGGTTGGAAGTGGTGTGTGGTTCGAAAGCGTGTCGAAAGCTGATAATAAGGATAGCACAAAGAGGGCTAGAACAGATATCCACGCCCATGGGATAAGGTCTTGGCATGTGTTGTTAAGGAGGAGACCAGGACTTCGTCTATACAGGGGTTGTTTAGCAGAGGCAAAGAAGGCAAAGAAGAGACAAAGCTGAGGGAGACATACCTCATCCTTGAAGAGTCGTCGTATCTGATGAATGCCCTGCATTGCCATATCCACTGTATTCAGAACCACTCGCTCACCGACCGTTTCATCACGTTTCTGGAGACGCCAACGTGAACCAAGCGATAACGAGTTCTTGATTGAGTTCCATAGTTTGAGAGACTGCTGTGCATCAAACCGAGCTTGAGGGTCAAGATGCTTCATAAACGTTATTAGAGGACGTAGAAAGTCGAGATTGGTATAGACCTAATGGGAAGATGAGCAGTATTCGAGATAATTGGCTACTCAAAACTCACTTCCAGCAAATCGTGATAGAACATATTGCCAACCGTGAAAACATCTATTTTGTATAGATCCCAGGGGCCATGTTTTGCCAACTCGGGCACTTCAGAGTCGCGTCCGCCAGCATCCTGAACATATCGTGATTCTCCTGGAAGATAGTGATGGGAAAGGCCGAAGTCGATGAACAGGTAGCGAACAGGATGTTCCGTGCGAGACAAAGGCTTGATAGGTGTAAATCCGTCCGGTGCACAATTGTCTGCAATGAAGTGCCACCCGTGAGGAAGAATAGAATGGGCATCCATCATCACATTTGCCCCTGTACAATCCCTGTAGCACATTCAGTCACATCAGCTAAACCAAAGACGATGAACATACCCATGAGCCACTAAGTTATCATGCATAAACATCAAACCCTGCAATGTCAGTAAGCTATAGTTCAGTAAAAGTGAGCATGAATTTTACCTCTAGAATCTGAGAAACGAAGTCGACTATCTCAGGAATAGTTCCAAATTCTGGGTCATTAAAAGGTCGTAGGATCGGCATAGCCAAGAATGACATGGTTAAAGAAAAGTTGTCGTTAAATGCGTCGAGAGCAGGAACACAATGATTATTCGGATGATGACGAAGATTCTCCGAGTACAGATATTGTGCAATTCTGACTTCGTCGGGTTTGTTCTCAATGAGTTTCAAACACACAGCTGATCCGTCAGTTATTCTTGTTGCATCTAGTACCACTGGAAGCTGCCATAAAACTCATGAGATGCCTAATATTTTATTAAGACACGACCTACAAGCTGAACGATAGAGTCCTCACATAGACCTGCAACAACGTTGGTTCCAGTCCAAGAAGGTTTCCAGTTTGGATTGTATCGAGAACGCAAGCGATAGCCCCTCTGAAGCAGAAATTTGTAACGTTTTTGCCAATGTTTCTCGCCGGAATTGAGACCGTACTGAACGAACCCCATAGGCACTTGGGTAGTATTGCGGCCTGCCGGTAGCGAAATTGATGTTATGTCGGATCCAGCTGAATTTAGGATCCCATTATGTGGGAGGGCAGAAGATACAGACAAGGAAGACGATTCCATAACTATGGCCTCATCTGTCAGTAAATTTGATGCAGAAGAGAGGGTTCGAGTTGAAACGTTGAGCTTCATAGATTACATTGATAATGGTCACACCCCATAAGTCACTTGACCAGAATCTTGAGTCTAATATAATTATATCTCGAACAGGATGTTGTCTAAATGTTGTCTCCAAGTTTAGTCCAAGTTATCTTCCTGGCCTCCAACCAAAATACTCTAAGCTCTCGCAAGACACACTTATCATGAGTGACGCTGATTAACAGCTCGATATCGTATCGATCAGTCTGGTCTGTGCTTTTGAGGGCGCAGCCACATGTGTAACTCTAACAGCTTGGGACCTGAGGAGAACCAACCTCGGGTATCTGGGGCCGTCGACAGCCCCAGCAACCCATTCTCACCCTCGAACGAGGAAGCGCCCACTGCACAAAAGGACCAAAGTGGTCCACCAACCGACATCAACTCAGAAGGGACAGCAACCCCTGTCTCTAGTCTACTCAGTAACATCAGTAGCAATAATACTGATGTAAATAGTAACGATAATAGTACCATTATAAACCAGATTGATAATGAAAATGAGGCAAGAATCATTAATCCACAAGACCTCGAAGAAATTAGAACAGTAAATCACAACGTGGCCACTCGGGACGCCGAGTCAACCACAGCGGACCAAGGAGAAGGTCCCTCGCGTAACAAAGGAAAAGCAATCGACCCCACAAACTGGGGTAATGTTAATATTGAAAATGAAGAATTAGATGTTGAGGCACAACAAGCCCTACTTGAGAATTACAACATCAATAGAAGCGCAAGGAATGATACGCGCCCAGACACAGAACACAGGAACCAACGCGAAAGGAACAATACTCGCGCACGATACGAACCCACTGCTTATGCACAAGACTATGTGCGTGAACGCTCGGTTCCGATATCCTCAGGTATGACCAACCGTATCCGAACGGCAGTAAACTTCGGACAGACCTATAAGGAGGCGGAACGCAACTTGAAGCCTTCCCACCAAATCAACCCAGACAGTTTCCTCGGAGACGCATTCCGAGTAGTAAGACAAATTAACAACGAACCCATGGGGTATCCATCAGACAGCGACCCCAGCTCCTCAGACGAAAGTAACCATAGCCACAGGAGCCACAGCAGCCATGGGCGCCACCACGCCCGCAAACGAAGCACTTCGAAGCGCCGTCGAAAGGAACGCGAGAGGCGACGAAGAAGGAAGCAACGCTCCCTCATCAAACCTCTACCTCCTAACCCATACGACGGTACTCCGAATATCCAAACCTTCTATCGCTTCGTTATCGAAAGCTGTGATTACATTTCAAGTGGTGAAGTAGAACCAGAAAGACAAATACTCACTTTATCACACTACTTAAAAGAACGCGCGTATACTTATTATACACGAGAAGTGGCCTACAATATCAGTAGAATGAACCTTGAAGAATTCTTCACAGGCCTATTCAATCATGTATTCCCACTCAACTTCAGGGAACAACAAAGGAACAAGCTAGAGACTCTAAGACAAGAAAACAGAAGTATCAAATGGTACCTATCTAAATTAAATGATCTTATACTCACCATTGGCGACATAAGCGAACGCGAAAAAGTACGTGCACTATGGCGAGGCTTGAGGCCTGAAACTAGAGGACAACTAGTCCGACAAAAAATCAACCAAGAAGTTTCAAGCTTTGACACTATCGCCAATGCAGCAGAACTTGAAGAAATTGCTGAAATGGAATACGAGTTTGAACGAAAGAATTCACGCAGAAATGGTAGCCCAAGACGGCATCACCAGCCTCGATCTAGATCCCGCGACCACTCGCGTGGACGACGATCTTCCTCGGACAACCAACGAGGTGGTAGGCGAAGTGATCGACCACACCGGCAACCTAGAAACAATAGTCAGGACAAAAACAGGAGTTTCGGAAAGAAAACAAATCATACACCCGGATACTCCTCCAATAGACAGCGCCTACAAAGGGAATCAACCGTAGAACGCCAACAACATAAATTCAAACCACGAAACAACCATAGACAAGAACTCACAGACAGGGAAAAAGATAACCTTCGAAACGAAGGAAAATGCTTCTTCTGCAAAGAGGCCGGGCATGTTGCAAGACAATGCCCTAAGAAGGCCTCTGTACCTGGACCTTCTAGTGGAGGCCCCCCAGGCATTCGTAACTATAACCTAGACGTGCATTATGACAACAGTGAACAACTCAGAGAACTAGCCATTAACTCGGAAAATCTTGACTCACTGGAACTCGGCAATATTGAATACTGCCAACCAGGAGAATACTACATTAAGAAAATAACCCATAAGCCTAGGAAACAACGCCCAAAGACTTATAATAATAACCGTAGCACCAAAATAGAAATAGAGGTGGACAATGAAGGCTACCAAATCGACAATAATAACTCACCATACAATGAGGTACACAGTACTCTTGAAGTACCATCATTCAACCACGCCCCAGTAAGACCCCCACGTACATCTCGATTGGGACACGCCTGGGAAAAATATCTCGAATATTACTTCAATAGTCGATCTACAGCACCAAGGAAATACGGTTCACCTCGATTCCTAGTGTACCTATCTGGACATGGTGAATACTATGTCATCATGGATGAAGAATTAGAATTTGAATCAATCACCTTACCTGTTCAATATATACAACAACCTGGCTTTAAAATAGATAAATGGTATCTAACCCAATTCAAAACAGTATCCAGACAATTAGCAGGATGCCGGTTTAGACCAATAAGAGACAAGGACCCACAATTCAAAACAAATAGTGCACCAATAATAGGAACACTTGACCCCGCACATAACGTATACGCCTGGAACGCAGAACGTGCATTAAGCAATGGTGCTCCATATCCAGGTGATAACCCAAAAACCCAAAATACGGAACCAAAACATAGGTTCTGTGTTCGCCTAACAAACGTATTCAATGATACCTACACCGTAAAAGACCGAGAATTGACCTTCCATACTGAAATACCTGGAAGACACCTTCGGAATAGCAAATTTAACATTATCAACTGGTACTGGAAAGCTGTGAGGAAAGCATATCTCAAATTAATCAAAACTATCGACAACTTCGAGGACGAAGAAAACCTACTACATTACCTCTTCGATCCTCTCACAGATCAAGAAATTGCTATCACAGACATTTACAATGAAACTATCGAACTAATGAATGTCAATAATAGGATTAAACTCAACGAAAGAAAAGGATACGACCTGGTCGTTGAATTAAACGGACAACAAGTGGAGCGCGGCACGTACCCCGCAATCCAACGAAACGCAACGGTCGTCAAAGACGTTACCCGCCATATCCCCAAACCGATTGTTATTGCAGTCCGTATAAACGGACATCCGGTACGAGCACTGGTGGACTCCGGTTCGCTAGGAGATTTTATGTCAACCAAGTTAGCGGACCAACTCAAGGTAAGCACGATAGAACTTACGGTCCCTATCAATATTCAACTAGCAGTACAGGGTTCTCGCACAAAATCTAACCACGGTACCATGGTCAGCTTTGAATACTCGACCATGAAAGAACAAAGGTACTTTGATATTATTAACGTATCAAACTATGATCTGATCTTGGGTACACCATGGCTATTCCAGCATAAAGTGTCAATTGGTATTAACCCACCATGCATTACCGTCGGGAGCGAAGAAGCGCTTCCCATCCGCGGCCCAAGAACGGCGAAATTATCGTCGCAGGCAGTAGCAATATTTCAACAAACGGTAGATACTGCTAGACAAGAGTTATTAGAATATTCCTTACCACTTTGTAAAAAGGCGTCTGATACACCATTACCCCCACTCCGCGAAATAAACCATCGTATTCCACTCAAAGACCCTCATAAACAATACTCCTTCCGGCCTTCTAAATGCCCTGAAGGTTTGAGACCGCTCTGGAACGAAAAACGCGACGTCTACGTAAGAACAGGACGATGGAAATCCACCACGGGACGCAATGCAGTCCCCATGCTTCTCCTGAAGAAACCTGGTAAATCAGACGAACCGGTAAGATTACGGACGGTTGTCGACTTACGAGAACGGAACCTGAACACACATAAACTCTCGTCCCCGTTACCCGAAATCGACGGCATCTTAAGACGAGTAGCCCGCGCAAAATACCGCTCCATCGTCGACGGACAAGACGCCTATGAACAAATCCGTATAGACCCAGAAGATGTACCAAACTCGGCCATGAACACTCCTAACGGCACAATGGTCAGCCTTGTCATACAGCAGGGGGACTGCAATGCAGCAGCTACCTTCCAATCTGTCATGAACAACTTATTCTCCCCCTACATTGGCCGTTTTATGGATGTGTATCTAGATGATATCATAATATATTCCGACACGCTTTCGGAACATGTAGAACATGTAAAAATCGTCATTGACATCCTAAGAAACAATCAGTTCTATTTAAGCGAAAAGAAACTAAAATTCTTACAGCCTGAACTCAGGATCCTCGGCCACATCATCGATGATGAAGGCATCCGTATGGACCCCGACAAGGTTGACGCCCTAGCACGTTGGAAACCGCCTACAAACCGGGACCTCCTCCGAGGATTCCTAGGCGCTGCAGGATACCTAGCGGATGACATAGATCGCATCCGCATACCTATGGGTATACTACATGAACTGACAAGCGACCAAGTACCGTTTAGATGGGAATATACACACCAACGCGCATTCCAAGATATCCAGAACCTCGCCACAATACACCGTGAGCACCACCGTATACCCCTCGTATACGGCAAAGATGCACCACCGGTAAATATCATCACCGACGGTTGCCTTTCGGGTATCGGCGGCGTCATCTCCCAAGGCGAGGATTGGCAAACGGCCAAAGTCGCTGCATTCTACTCCGCGAAACTCAACGTCGCACAACAAAAATACCCGGTGCACGAAATCGAATTCCTAGCAGGTCTCGAAACGATGTTAAGGTACCGAGACCTCCTACAAGGAATCCATTTTCGATGGTACACTGACCATAAACCCCTTGTACACTTCCTACATCAAAAAGAATTGTCCCCGCGTCAGACACGGTGGATTGAGAAAGTCGGTGAATTCGACTTTGAAATCATATATGTACCTGGCACTGACAATGTGGTCTCGGATGCGCTCTCGCGCATATACTCGAACGATGCTCCCGGCACGGTACGCGCCAGGAGTGAATACACCTATCACGATATCATTAATAATGATATACTCGAATCGACGCTAATAACAATGCCCCTCACCGTTGATTTGGAGGGCGCAGCTACGCGCACCAGGCGCCCACGAAAACAACCCGAACCCGCGGAAACAGGCCGACCTGAAACGTCGAAAGAATTTGCCAAGCGAATGAAAGGCCGCGTCGTTCTTAAAGGACCTGCAGAACGACGGGAGGGCGTGAGTACCGCAGAAAACGTCGAAACTGCAATACAACCTACAGAATCCACACTAAACGAACAACCAACCCCCACACACAATTCAGAAGCACTCGAATTAACCAATTACGAAACTAATGACAATGTCTTCCTTTCCACGGCGCCTACACTGCTAGACGCAATCAGCGAGGGAACGGAGGGCGCAAATTTACTCAACTTACTTAAAGGACGATATCAAGAAGACAAGTCCTTCACCGATATATTAGAAAATCCCAAAGGGTACAAAAACTTCGAAGTTACTAGCTCAATACCTAATGAACAATTAGTATTCCTTAAACTGAAAGATAGAAAAGTCCTATGCATACCTAAGATCATCCTAAACAACGGCAGAAGTGCCAGAGAACTAGTAATAGCAGAAGCACATTCTATATTAGCACATCTAGGAGCAAGAAAGACAATAACATACCTTAGAGACTATGTATGGTGGAAAGACATAATAAAAGACACACAGGCGTACTGCGACACATGTATGACTTGCAGACGAAGCAAACCGAACCACCAGAAGCCTCTAGGATTATTGAACCCTCTCGAAATACCCACGAAACCATGGGAATCGATAGGCATCGACTTCGTCGGACCACTGCCCCCATCCGAAGACAGAGACGGCACGTACGACGAAATCACAGTAATCATAGACCTATTAACAGGCATGGTACACCTGGTACCAAGTCGCGCAAACTACAAAGCAAAAGAGATTGCGGAATTAATATTCGCAGAAGTCTATAAACACCACGGCTTACCAAAGAACATTGTAAGCGACAGGGACGTACTCTTTACGAGTATATTCTGGAGAACGCTGCACGAATTAATAGGCACGAAACTAAGAATGTCCAGTGCTTACCATCCCCAATCCGACGGCGCAACGGAACGCGCTAACAAAACTATCACAACAATGATCAGAACTTCTATATCAACTAAACAAAAAGATTGGGTTAGCAGACTACCCGCGGTTGAGTTCGCAATAAACTCAGCTCGTTCAGAAACGACCGGATACGCTCCATTCTTCCTAAACACGGGACGAATGCCGAGATCGTTCATATGGGAAACCCAAGACAAGTCCGAACACGTTGGCGTAAGAACGTTCGCACAACGGCTTAAAAACACGATAATGTCGGCTCACGACAGCATCCTATACCATAGACTAAAACAAGTCAGAACAGCTAATAGGAAAAGACAGTGGTCACCTATTACTACCAAAGACATGGTATATGTATCCACAGAGCACATAACAATCCCCAAAGGACTAGCAAGGAAGTTTGTTCCAAAGTTTATAGGCCCCTACAAAGTATTAAAGGACTTTGAGAACAATTCCTACCAGTTGGACTTACCAGTGACAATGAAGAAGAGAGGAATACACGACGTATTCCATTCCTCGGTACTACGCGTACACGTGCCAAACGACGACCGGCTTTTCCCCGGACGCCTCGACAACCAAATTTGGAATCTCGATGACGCGGATCATGAGCCCGAATGGGCCGTTGACATAATTAAAGATCATTCCGGATCAAAGAAAGAGGCACGCTTTCTAATACAGTGGAAAGCTGGGGACTCCTCTTGGCTCCCCTATGACAAAATCGATCATCTCAACGCGCTTCAAGAATATTTCGACAAGCTAGGAATTGAAAACATATCGGAATTGCCGCCCGGCACTGGAGTAATTCCAGATGAGGCTCAAATTTCTTTAGGCCACCTATATATATCTGACCAATCATCCTCATCTGCCCCCTCACCCCATTCATACACACCGAAATCTAACTATAACTCATTTGGTACAAACCAAAATACCGACATGACTGACAATACTGAAGCCAGCTCATCTTCCCCACTCTCGCTGAAAAACGATGTATGCTCAGAAACTCCCTCCGCACTCGATAAGGGAGTAAACAATCTAACCCTGGACGACGACATCCCTATGGAAGACGGTGTGCCCATAATCTTCCTACACAGACTATACACTCACCTAAAAGCCGTAACTCTACTAGCTTCTAAACTCGAGAACACGAGTTCTACTGCAGCCGAACGCCAAGCGCCCGAGTCAAGTAACGGCGCTATTACCACTGCAGACACAGCAACTCCCACTCACGAAATCATACGCTCGCTACCACGCATCCCTAAAGTGACACATCCCTCCAATCCGGTAATCGATACAGCAACATCCACTACGCTCCCGACACATAATCGCGTAGCACCTCGACCACCATCCAACTCCAACCTCACCTCTTCCACTCCTGCACCCGTTTCCTTCAGCGTGTCCTATGTACACAACGAGGAACTTCGAATTTCATCAGCCCAACCGAAATTCACGGACTCCGGAGTACGGAGCTTTCTCGACAACACCAACATCGATATTTGGTTCATAAAAGACCAACACGAAAACGTCTTCTCAGTTGACCCATACGCGGTCATCTCTTATCTCAAGTTCGACTCCCTTGTTCGTCGTAAACGATGGGGACCCATACCTCTTGGCTACCAAGACTTTGCGACCATCTTCAATGCTCACCCAGAATCCGGAAGCAAATTCGTTACATTTGATCCGGACTTTAACCGATGGGTACTCCCTTCACCAGCTGCAAGCGGACCCAGTGGCATCAGAATCCAAGACGCCCACAAGAAAACGGATCCTCATATTTACGACCAATTAAGGAACTTACGACTCATCTTACCCGATGGCACCCTCGACGAAGAACGACTTAGTATTATGGAACAGTGCTTCTACAAATCACAACATAATACCGAAGACGGCTCTCGACCCCACAAGAAACCCCGCTACGACCCATACCCAACCCGTAGCAACAAGAAAGGGAACGGACGACCCCGTCCCCTCGTCTTATAATTCATCTGTTATTCTAACCGTCTCTCGTGTGACGATACCGTTACTCCGGTCACGCTATCGTCACAACATGTGGGCCTCATGTTAATATTATTCTTATAGCATTCTTTAAAAGAAATCGCTTCTGCCAGTATTATTTCCCCACCCTAATCTCTGTCTCCCAACTCACTGCTCAACTGAGCTGCATGTAAGTTACCGCTATTCTTTCTCATAACGCATCGACTTAATCTCTTTTTTATTATTAAGAATGATATCGTCACAGGACATATTTAACTACGCCACGGGCGCCCTGGCATTCTTGAGTGCCATAGCTTCTGCCTTACTCTACTATCGCCAGTATCTTCCAGGCGTCCAGATAAAGATATTGGATGAATTATTGAAAGAAACGAAGGGAATGTATTGTAAGTTCGAGGCGGAGGGTTTACTGTCTGAGGGACAGCTAAGTGTCAGCATGAAAGACAACATAGAGAGGTTTGTGCTAGTTTCAGTAGGTGCGCGCCGCTCTAATATATAAGTATAGCCTTGAGCTAGATAGCATATCATTGAGGCAACAAGCCTACAATGCAACAACCACTACACAAGAATACCTGGCCATGTTTCGGGGGCTCTCCCGCGAAATTATGCACAGAGCGCATCAAGTTAAGAAATTCAGAGCTTATCTACTGGTATGCTATTTATGCATGTCGCCTTTTTCGTGAACTAACGATCCCTCCATAGTCAGCCAGTGAAGAACAGAAACGGCAACAACGACTTTCTCGTAGTTATGCCCGCCTCCATGATATAAGCAATCGCTGCTCAGAGCAAATGATACAGGATGCTTCTGTCAGTGAAGGAGTTGCAGATGCTGTACATCCTATCATTACTGAAACGCCTGTTCTCGACGGTGGACAAGAGGCTACTCAGTCCACAGCCACTGGTACGTTTGCGCTTCAAGTGTCGTGCATTAAACGTGCAATTAAAATTTACAGCTTCCACTGCTCAACAGTTTTCTGTTGATTCATCGTTACACGAACAGGATGTTCCGAGCTGTTGCACAACTTTAGTGGAAAGATCATCTTCTAAGTGGTGGTCATTGCCTATTCCATTCTCCAGGTTTAGATGGTGCTTTGAATATCCGACAAACAAGCCTTCCAATGCCTCCAGCACCGAGTTGAATGTACCGGATATCATGTCACTGCCTGTGTAGCTGGTACATACCAGAGCTTTGCCGTTCTAGCTCCTGCAGGAATCATGCGTGTAACGGAATTATCGCTTACCTTTTACATATTTGGGCAACTAAGGCTTTCCACTTTACTTTGATGGACTTCTCTAGCCTTACAGTACCAGATGTGTAGCACGCACATATCCTTCAATACGCCCCCACAAGGATGGTCTCGTTATTCCTTTACATACGCCGCTGGATGATGTATACCAATTTCTATAGTTTTATCAACCTATTGGAAGGATGCAAGGTGCTTTTCCTAATGATTGGAAAGCAGGCAGGTCGCGGCATGTGTTTCCCTCATAGGTAGGGTGTGACGATCATGTGTCGTATATTCCGCCTGCAAAAGCACAGCTTTTAAAAGTCCATAGATGTGCTTCGTATGTTATTCCAATGTTAGCAATAAAACATATATTGCACCAAGATGAGGCCCGTTAACGAAACTAGAGTCATCATTGATGTGTATCGTTTCTGAGGGTTCAAGCGTCAGCCCGGTAACACAGGACGATGCAAAACGTTCAAAAGATGTACTGCCATGTCACATGCATGGCACTTGTAATAGAAGACAAGCGTGGAAAGTAGCATGTAGGTGCTCTATCACTTTCTTGTACAGGAATTTCAATGCAGCAGAGGAATGGGTTTGGGCTCCTGCTGGCTCCACATGGACTGCAAAAGACAAACTAGAATAAAGCTGGTTACGACGATCGAAGACATTGTTCGCCTTTCCCAGGTAACTAACTGACTAGGTTAGTGTCGTAAGTATCGATGCTCAAGCTATCAGTGTGGTGCGATTCCTCTTGAATGGAGCGGAGTTAATGCTACGCTACACCGGCAAAGACCTTAAAGATTGAAGAACAAGCAATCTTGCAACCCGGGTTTGAAACACATCCTGTAGAATGTGCGTCGAAAAGACAATTCGACTTACCTTCGGCAGTTTATTTTCTATTTGAGCCATTAACAAAATTTTATATATTAGTACAGAGCAACGAGCGTGACAGTCACCAAGGTTTGTTGCATCCTACGACACACCCTGATCCCAAGAGCATTTCCCTATCCAATTGTCTAATTCAGCATCGTTCCTGCAGCCGACTTCCAACGAGAAGGCCTTATTTAGTGAAAAGCCATACATATGTGTGGGGAATACGGCATTGAAAGCGATTGCAGGATCCGTACACTATAGAATTTAGTTGTCGCTTCTTGTTTTAAATTCTCCAGGATCCTTCTCAGCATTTTTAACTTCGACGGCTAGTCGCCAACCGCCATAGAGCTGGTTGACGATGGCACTTCGCCGGAGGACCGTTAGCTCTTTCACAGCATCAGAGTAAAGCATTCGAACTTTCTCCGGATCTGTCTCAGACTAACAAACGCGAGAATACGGATTAGCATGGACTCATTTGACGTAACTCGCGACTCACCTTCAGGCCATGGAATGTTTCCTTGGTCCTTTTAAGAAAGTACTCCCTGAAGTTGTATGAGCTGAACCCGCGAGATGCGCGAAGTGTGGCTGCATAAAGGTTAAGGATGGTGCGACGGCTTGGAACTGCTGTTGAGCTCATTTTGGTCTTCTGGAGGGATGAAGAACCTGCTCAGTCAGCTGCAGTTACTAGTCAGTACGGAGGCGGCCGAGGAATTCGCACGTGAAACTGAGTTTAGGTATGTTGGTTTCAGAAGCCGTTGTTCAGTTTACGTAAAGAAGCCAATAGGACCGTAGCGCTCGAAAACACTCAATCAGTGCGAACAACCAACTTTCTTCAGCCTTTACGCGTACGCGTTACAGTATGTGCGGGTTCATATTATTTACACTGTACATCGTAGAGAAATACTGACAATTTATATTGTATTTAGACATTACACACGAACCATTGGAATCTTGATGCTTCCACGTATCTCGTTCCACTTCTGAATGGAGAGTGACGTGAGCAATATGCTATAATCACCATGATGTGTAGTACTCGGAGTAAGGATAGCCACAATAAAGTGCTGGGCTACCGACTCAGTACCGACATCTCTCGGGTTCCTTATCCTACTTACTCCTGTCAGATAGCATATTTTTTCAAATGCATTCATGTCTAACACGAAGATCAGCGACATTCCACGCCGATAGCTACGATTCTAGACCTCCGTACCGTCAGGAAAGTCGACCTCAAAATATTCATTCCCCGCATCATAAGAACCGACCGGTGCGTTGCGGGAGTTGCGGGGCGTTCGCCTATTTTCATTTGTTGTTCATCCATTTTCCCTATTTTACCCCAGTTTTCGTGCCTACATCTCTGCCGATGCGACCTTATACGGTGCATACCGCCGAGCCTATTCAGGCTTATTCAAACTTCATTTTCACCTTTGATCTTTAAACACCGATAACCATATGGTCACCCCGCAATCATTAGTTTCACCTCCGTCTAATCTTTGATTTTGGACGGAACGGATGGTCAAGTGAGCCGTCAAGCCTATTTTTTCCATCTAGGCTCCATGATCTACCTTTATCCGCTGATTTTTTTGCCTATTCTGCTCATGGCTGACGTCGCGTGCTTCCGTGAACCATGGCGTCTCTCCGGCTTCCAGCACCCGAATGCAATGTAAAATGTCCCTTGCTCCTTACCCCTCTCTCTTCTCTACTTAAGATCTAACTAAATCTTCTGCACTTTAACGCTATTTTACGTGGTTAGGATCGACGACCATGTCTAAAGCGCACTCTGATTCAAAACCTTCCATGGACGACAAGAACGAAACACCAAGCACCACTGAAATTGTCCATGGCCATCAAGAGTTCCTCCAGGGCCCTCGGAGGACTTGGTGGTGGAAGTACAAGTGAGTACTATTGTAATCCTTGTCATCCCCATGTTTATTTATGGTTTCATAGACAGATGATCAGAGAACCAATGGCCGAGTTCCTAGGCGTAGCCATCCTTATCATTTTTGGAGCGGGCGTCGACTGTCAAGTTGTTCTTTCAGGGAACGAAGGTGTCGCTACCGGAGGGGCTAAAGGAGTGCGTATCGCCAATCTTCATTTCACGTCATCGTAACTTACCTCCATCCCCGACGGCAGAACTACTTGTCCATTAGCTTCGGTTGGGCCGTAGGTGAGCCCTTGTTCACTCTGTTTTTAGCTTCAGTATCAATTAACATTGTTGTGTATTAGGGACTGCAATGGGCGTTTGGGCTAGTGGTGGGATATCGGGCGGACATATCAATCCTGCGGTATGTCAGATTTCTACTTCATTGTACTATGAATAAGTTGCTAATTGATATCATGACTAAAGGTAACTCTTGCATTGGCTACATGGCGAGGCTTCCCGTGGAAGAAAGTACCCGGTAAGTAATCGTTCGTTGCCTTGTTAGTCATTATTCCGTCCTTCACCGAGACACGCCGTTTTTCATATGATTCGACCTGAAATCTTGTATCGATCAGTGACGCGGGTGCTGTGCGATGTCCATATTTCTAATCTCTACTTTTACATGATCCTATTCGAGATATGTGACAAGATTACTTATCTTCCTCGCAGTCTACATCTTCGCACAGCTGATGGGCGGGCTTGTCGGTGGCGCCCTGGTATATGCGAACTATTTCCACGCGATCGACATCTTTGAAGGTGGCCAAGGAATACGCACTCAGGCAACGGCGAGCTTATTCAGTACCTATGCGGTATGTCCTTTCTCGTATATCGGCCCTGTTTGTATTCTAATCATACGCATTCTTCTATCTCTCTTTGATCCGTGAATATAGCTGGACTACATGACAGCCGTCTCATGTTTTTTCTCGGAATTCTTAGCCACAGCCGTACTGATGATCATGGTCCTCGCTGTTGGGGATAAGAATAACACACCAACTCCAAGCGGACTCGCGCCTCTGTTTTTGTTCCTTTTGATTTTGGGTCTTGGAGCGTCGCTGGGAATGCAAACGGGTACATTTATTTATTTCTTACGGCATCTCATATCAAGGTCTAACTGTTGCTGATACATAGCTTATGCGCTAAATCCGGCGCGTGATTTTGGACCTCGCCTGTTTCTTTCTATGGCTGGCTATGGAAAGGCCGTGTATACATATCGAAGGTCCGTGATAATGTTATCTACCCTTGAAGGAGTATGTTAACGATTAATTCAGTCACTACTGGATTTGGTGTCCCATCCTTGGACCCTTCTTAGGCGCGCAGGCCGGAACAGTGTTCTATGACACCTTTTTGTATAACGGTGACGATAGTACATTCAACACTGCGTCGTAAGTGGTTTTCAGCGTAAAGCATAAGTGTACCTTACTGAGAGAACATTCCAGCGATAAAAAACTACAAAGACATGCACTCGACCGGGTAGCATAGTAGAAATCCGCCGCTGTGTCTGTTCAATTACGGAGGATTAAGCGTGTACGATTTTGGCGGGCGTCGATCTTCTCACAGCAATTACATACATACGTACTGTAGTATAGTACTATATCAAGGAATTTGGAATTGAATTAATTGACGTTGAAGCGTGGGTATTTCTGGTGCGATCGATGGGCGGCGCTACGAGGCGTGCGGAGCATATCAGAAGGCGGCGCGGCGCTGTGTAGGCGGCCATGGATGTCCGGAACCGTTGAGGTCGCTGGCTGGGGGATTCGGTTTAGCAGAGTGAGTCAGCTTAGGATGATGATATGACATAAGAGGATTGTAGTTACGGAGGCTAATATTAAAAATCGGGGGTGGTATCGTGGGAACTGGAGGAACTCCTCGCGATCGGTGGAAGAAGGCATGTTGAGGTTTCTATTCGTGGTAGGGATCATCCCATTGAAGGAGCCACCAAAAACGAGCCAGTGCAGCCAGTGTAAACATAGTTCAATATTCAATTTAAGTTAACTATGTACATGGTCCGTGCATTTATGTGGTGTATTGATTTGCTTGGCCTTTTAGAACCTCCAGATGATATTGAAATTAGCCCTGAGATAAACGCTCGACTCGTCCCAAGATTGGGCTGGCTTATGTTCGGGGGCCGCGTCGATTGGAGAGCGTCGATTCCGAATAGGGAGGAACTAGTTGGAAGGGTTTGTTTCGAACGGTTTCGCAGCGTTTCAGCTGGGAGTTGGGTGAGGCTTCGAAGGGAGTTTGGCAAGAACGTGGATGGCAAATAGCGGAAGAAGGATCGGAGAGGTGACGGATTGTGTTAAGTAGCCGTCTCACGTGGAAAGAGCGTGTGCGAACGAGGCACGGAGGAAGGTGGTTCGGGACGGGGAAGGGAAGCTTGCACTGTGAAAAGCAGAAAGGAAAGCGAGAAATGGGGAAGGAAACGAACAAGACTGGTTTGATGTCGAATTGAATTGGTTTACGCTTCCTCAGACCATTTCTGCGTTCCTGGCCCTGGGTTCACTCGTTCACAGCTAACTGACTAATTCCCATCACCCCGCCTCAAATATCCTCCTCCACACCCCCTGCCTCCTTCCATCCTCCTCCCCCTCCTCTCTCCTCCTCTCCCCCTCCATCCACAACATATCCACCATGGGCTTCATCCCAGGTCCCTCTGATCCCTTTTACCAGTTCATGGTGCCATCTCCGGACGAGACCCCAGCACAGAGGATGGTTCGTCTCAAGCGAGAGCACGACGCCCAGCGAGTCAACGATAAGATCGAGGAGGACATTAAGCAGCAAAAGGCTGACCTCAAGAAGGAGAAGGGCATAATCAAGGTCCTGCTGCTCGGCCAGTCAGAGAGTGGTCAGTATCTGTTACTTTTCATATCTAGCCTCTCACACCTCTGGGAACAACAGGCAAATCCACCACACTCAAGAGTCAGCATCATCGTTTTTATTTTTTGCCTCCTGCACGTCAGCTGATGTTTTGAACCCTAAAGACTTCCGCATGCGATATGCCCAGGAAGAGTGGGAACGCGAGCGAAACGGCTGGCGGGCCGTGGTTCAGCTCAATATCGTCAAGTCCATGACCACCATTCTCCGTGTAGTTGAGGAAGAGCTCAATGGTGAAGGTCTTCCAAATGCAGATGACGACTCGCAAAGCGGCAGCGCAAAATGGACTGGTTTGAACGACCGACATAGGTTCCTCATGATCCGCCTTACCTCGCTCAAGGCCATCGAAACAGAACTCAGGCGTCGTCTCGGGGCCGCGACGGAGGAGATAGTTCCTATGAAAGGCCCGACTCCAGCGTTCCCAGGCGAGGAGTTTGATTTCCCCTGCCTTCCCCGCATGACCGAGCTGGCAGTTCGTTCATGGGGAGACGTTTTGCTCCCTGGACAATCCTCCATATCAAGCTCCAGCAGCGCTTCTGGTTCAGACGAGATTACCCACACACTCGCCAACTGTAAGGAAGATATGAAGGTTCTCTGGACTGATCCAGGGGTTAAGCAAGCTCTCAAGAAGAGGCACATACAGATGTCTGATTCGTCCGGATTGTATGCTTGCTTCACTTGCCTTATTTTCGACACTGACAGCTGCCCCGCGTTAGCTTCCTCAACGATCTGAACAGAATTGCCTCGCGGGAATACGTAGTAACGGACGATGATATCGTACGCGCCCGCCTTCGCACAATTGGTATTCAAGAATACCGTCTCACACTCCCCCAAGGTCCGTGGGACAGTCCTAAATGTACGACCTCAATTCTCATATGGAGACGGCGTTGATTCACACTTTTAGCAGGGCGTGAAGGTGGATGGCAATGGAGAATCTACGACGTGGGAGGTTGCAGGACACTGGTATGTCGTGATTCCGCCACTTGTTCACAACTTCTTCCGTCGGAATCTGTACTTATGTTTACGCGCCTTAATAGCGCAAGGCGTGGTTGCCGTACTTTAACAATGTCAATGTGATTATCTTCCGTACGTGGCTTGCAGCTATTTTTGACTGGACCCGAGCCGGTTTCTCAATCCTCTTATCTCTTTAGTATCACCGATATCAGTGTTCGACCAACGGCTGGAAGAAGACCCTAGTGTGAACCGTTTGGAAGATTCAATCAAGTTGTGGTCGTATATCTGTGAATCCAAGCTCCTCGAAAGGACGCAGCTTATCTTGTTCTTGAACAAGTGTGACTTGCTGGGCAGAAAGTTGAAAAGGGGTGTGCGCGTGGCTGACTTTTTGCCTAGTTACAAAGATAAACCGAACGCAGTAACCCCCTTTGTGAAGTGTGAGTCGTTTCATGCATTGTCGTAAGAGAGACACTGAAAGAACATCAGATTTGAGGGAGAAGTTTAAGGATATCTTAAAGGAAAAGTCCCCTATGCCAGATGCTCGCCACACGTATATCTACGCCACAACGGTTACCGATACTGCCAATACAGGCGTTACTCTTGAATCTGGCAAGTTTCCCGTGTTAGATTAGATGCTCGTACCTCGTTCCTGACGCCTTTCTCAACTCCAGTCCGTGATGGGGTTTTGCGAGAGAACCTTGCTGCATCTCAATTGATATGAACCCTCTTTACGTGCTGTCTAACGTCTGAAAAGTTTTCTACCTGTATTTGCATAATCTCCTTTCCAGGCCACCATCATATCATTCGTACCTGGGGCTCACATCCACTCGCGCAAAACGCGTTTCTTAGTTATCTGCTGCATTATATATACCATGGACATCATCACCACCATTCTGTCTTGGCCTGTATTATATATGTTCCTACGTATGCCCTGATCGCAATCGCACTCCCATATCATTCGTTCCCCTTCGGCTTCTCTCCTTGGTTTGCTATGTACTTACTTTACCTGTACCCATTATCTAACTTCACGACCTTTCGTTCTGTTCTTTCGATGTTTATGACTTGTCTTTCTTGGTACTTTCTCCACTCATTCCAAAACGCGTTTGAGACGCGTAACATTTTAGCGTATCTTGTACATTGCATATTCATATCCATACTTTGAACACCGATAGACTTTGGTTTTTATGAACCGGTTCATTTTGAGTTTTACATAGAGACATTGACATATGTTATCCCATCACGTAGCTGTCAAAGTGCATATCTACCGTTGATGTCAGGTGAACGCGTCGATGATCAGCAGACTCTTCAAGGTGAGTTCGCTTGGAAGGGCTGGGGAAAGGCGTCCCAGGTTCGCGATGCGCGAGCAGTTATCGGTTGTAGTCGGCGCACTGGCGGGCTGATTACCTGACACCGACGCCTCCTGTTTTCAGACCACCATGACCAACTCTGCATCTCTCAAGTTTCAACACGCACCTTCTTACGTCCTTCCAGTCTCTTCCATACGATGCTATGTATAGTTGAGAATACACGTTTCAAAGGCAAATCTTGATGTATCCGCGGGCGGATACAGAATCGAAGCTGCGAATTCGTGCGTGGCTCAAGCAGCCCCGCAGCCCCATGATTCCGGACTCGTATAGGTAATTCCGAAATACAAATACCTCGCAGGAACTCAATAGTGCGTTGCGATAGATTGGTTCCGGCTCTTAATTATCGGCGTGTGCTCTGTTTTTTCTTTTCTATGATATTTTATGAATGCTATTATTATCGCGTGGTTAGAATTTCATGTGAAGGGATGTTGGCAAGCACGATGTCCACCTCCTTCAGACTTCTTTAAGCCAAGAATAAATTTCAAATTTGGTGTAAGTGTACGGAAATTGACGAAGCCTCGATTTCAATTTTCGAATCTGCAAATGGAACAGTTGCTGGGCGTCCTTCTCGTTGATCTGGACTTGCTTAGCTGGGCTTGTGTATCTCCGAATCCTTTCAACTACCCAAGTATGTAGGAGAGGCCGTTGGCTACACCTTGCTCGGACTGTGACTTCCGGCTGCTCGCGACCTGTTATATCCACGCTCGCTGCGAAATCAAGTTGCTCAGCATGTTTCTGAAGCCAGGATAATGGGGAAACTACTGCGGTGGTGAAAGAGCGACTTGGGTTATGCATGAGCGCAGAGAAACGTCCTTCACGAACCCTCTATATAGTTCGCAACGGGTGCCTTTCTTTCTGCACTTTCTCTATTCGGTCCCCAGGGCAGAAGCCGTATATGAAATCCTGCGACGTAGGGCTTGTCCTGAGAAATATTCCTACCACACAGTATGAAGTTTCCCGGCTTTCGATTTGCTACCATAGCAATAACCGTACTTTGCTACACACGCATCATTACCGGCTCCACCTCGGGAGACTTTGCCAGTGATTGTTACAGAGAACAGTTACCTGACCTTCTCTCATCGTCTGCCAACAGAACGGTTCCATGGGGCCGTCCAAGCATTACCAATGCAGATAATACAACATGTTGCTCCTCTCTAGACGAAGTTCGAGTTGGTATCGATGAAATTGATACCCAACTGCTGAGCTTGCTTTCTCAGAGGTCCGTCGTTCCCATGAAGTATTTATGTGCCTCCTTAATTGACATTTGACTCCCGCTTCACAGAACTGAATTTGTGCGGGAGGCCACACGATTCAAGGCCTCGCGCGATGTGGTAGATGTACCGTCGAGGGATCAACAAGTTGTCGACGGAGCTGTCGCGGATGCACCGGGTCTCGACTTGCCTCAGACGATTGCGAAAGCCGTCTTCACGGCTATAATCAACTCGAACGTGCCGTTCGAGATGTGCATAGTAAGTAACTGTTTACTACCTTTTCATTACCTAATTGTACTGATTGCATTTCTCACATTTTCTATAGTTTGACTCTTTCTCTGGAGAGGCTTAGCTTGTAGGAGATGATTAAAATAGATGTTTCACACTTACCATGAGCACTTGTCGATATTGGGTTAGGCTGATCCGCTCGATCCGCTAGTCATACAAATGGATAACACAGCTGCTCAGTGAGCTGTCATATATGTCCTCATTCAAATTGTGATAGTGAACGTCGTACGAGGAGGAAAGACGGGTTGCACACTGTACAGGTTAATGTTGACAGTTAACAGCTCCAACGTACGGGAGTCCGAGGTCGGTTTCTAGGAACTGTTTCATATGGCTCACCACTTTGGAAGGATGCAGTTAGCCTTTAGATGCTTAAATTACTATGCAGTGACAAACATCACGAGCAATTCCCATCAGCTGCACGGTCAGTGTCATATGCCATACGGCACAGGCCAAGTCCGCTGGATACCACCTATTTGACGCTTCGCTGAAGCATGAAATGCCACAAGTCCCATTCACGGCCGTATTACCGGGGTCACACCCGTTTCGACTGATATGCTGATGGGTTCCGGATTACCGCTAACTAACTCTCACAACAGTGGTAACCGTATTTTCGCGGTACAATAAATAGAAGCATGTGGAATTAAGCCTTCTGACGTGTTTAGTACGTCTTTCCCGCTACTTTCATTCTCACCTGTTCTTCCTCTGCAGATAAGGGCGACTCTCGATACCGGCTTTCTCAATGCTTGCCAAGGTCATGCATGGCGTGAAGCGTCGCAGGCCTAAAGACTCTAGCGAGGAGTCGCAATCACAGCGGAGTTACAGTGATCAGGGAGAAGAGCTACCACCCATACTTTCACGCTGGAGCGATTTCAAAGACCCCTTCCCAATGTTATCTCCAGGGGCATACAGGAAATACTATATGGTATATGGAAGTGCGACGACGGATGACCCTCCAAGTCGTAAGCCCCTCCTATCAAGTACCTCCGAACTTCTTTCCCCCACCGCTACCCCAGAGAAGTCAGCCCTCTTCGCTCACAAAGCCCCTATATTGCCGCAACGTTTGGCTATTATCCACGAAGCCTCCATGGAAACCATGCATGTAGAACGGACAGAGCCTCCCTTCGAATGTTCTCCTCCTAATTCTTTGCGAAGACGTAGACGCCAGGTCTTACGAACACCAAGCGTTGAGAGAGACTTTGCCTCCATAGCCCGTTTGGTCTTCACACATCGGTCATCAGAGGATATCAACCTCATGGATGATAGTCATGAACCATTCGAATCTGTGACATCCCACACCTCTTGCGAAACTTCATCCACTACGACACATAACTCACATTCCACTGTGTCGGCCATTGCTGATACACCCTTATCACCCATCTCAAGGACGACATCTCAATCTTCAGACTCATCCGACTCTTCCGACTCTGACCATTCCGATACTTCCCCATCTGACCTCGTCATTACTCCGCTCACGAGTGTTAGCGATGTTCACGAAGATCGAGAAGGTCATCCGCAAAAGGAAGTCATACACGCGTTTGATCCACATGAACGACCAGACAGCTGGTGTTCATTTAGTACTGCAAGAAGTGACTTCTGCGACATTTAGCCTTACGAAGTATGCCCGGGTAAGCTTTATGACCTACGATTTTTACGAAAATTATCCTGCCCCTTGTACTATAGCCTTAGACATATCTATTATTAGCATTACAGTATGTACTTAAAGAAACATTGTATCACCGCTGTACTTACCAGTATCAATCTATACCATCTTCAGTTCTTCGCTGAACGTTGAACGTTGAACTTTTAACATCCTTTGATTGCTACCACTCTACGCTTACTACCCAGAGTAGTTTTAGGTAACAAAGTTACGAGAATATCTTTTTGTGCGTTGCATGGAACACTAAGTATTATATATGAAACAACCTTCGCTTCAAAGCGAATCCACCGGGATGTGCGCGTCCTGCCAAAGTAACTGTAATCGACACTCCACGGAGCATGAGAGCCCGATACACCTATGATTCCACATGTGCTTCAGTTAGCTTGAAGGGGCGGAGATCCTTGTAAGATATTCTTCAGTAACGGAGCAACTATCTTGCGGTTGGCGTCTGCGTTTCCTTGCTTATATACTCGAGCGTTTGACTTCGGCGGAAGCTCAGCTCCGTTCTGCAACTGGCTGAATTTCTTGTGCTTTTTCACTTTAATGACTTCATCATCTTCAAGGCCTTTCCACAAACGCTTAGCGAGCTCAGTGGTATCTAAAGATGGCATTCCTGCCCTCTGAGGCAACTCAGCATCGTCCAACACAATCCATGCCATTTCTCTCTTGTGTTTGCCCCTTCCACTCTTTCCGGGTTTACTTCCGTCTCGGAAACTTGTAAGAATGCCGAGGACAGTGAGTCCGCGATTTTTCATCCATGCCATAGCCTCCTTTTCCAGTCTTCCTTGAGTAGCCCAAATTTCCAAACGAACAGGGACAGTAGCAAGGCCAGCTTTAATTGTCGGTTCATTCGGCGCCCATGACAAGGCGTAACTGTATTCCTTATAATCTCTCCGCAACAAGTCCCATGCACCGAGATGTGAAAGATCAGATTTCTTATCGTTCAGTTCAGTAGTTAAGTCTTTGACCGCCTGCGCGTCAAACAGGGTGATGCTTGAAGCCTTTTGATTACCAGTGAAGGAGTTCGGGACGGATGGAGCAAGCGTAGAGCGATGAACCAGTGATTCAGCAGACTCATGGTCCACTTGCAATCCCTTTCCTCCGGGTTTCAGGCCATCGGTGTCGATAAAGATCGCACATAAGAGTAACGTTGCAAGCTCGGGGGGTATTTCGGGAGGGAAGAGAGAAGCAACTAGGGATGCGCAGCTACCCGCCGGTGTGATTATGCGCGGGTCTGCGGTGTCTTTGTAAAGTTGTTCATCTTCGTGATGGTCTACAACGGCCGTAACGCGAGCGTTTGGGTTGTCTGCAGAAAATAGACCTGCTAATCTATTGTGGTCTACCAGAGCAAAATTATGCGATGGGAAAGGCTTGAACTCTGTGAGATCGGTAAGACAAAGGAGTTCTTCTCGCGGATTATTTACGCCTGCAAGTCGTAATGCGTAAAGGTTTTCCTCGCGAAGATTGAAGTCGTCGCGCTCGAATTGCATAAGAGGAATAGTGGGCTTCTTATGCACTTCAGATTGGATCCATGCGAAGGCGATAGCGCTTGCAACGGAGTCCAGATCTATCAACGTCTGCTGAGATTATGGAAAATGGAAGGAACGTAATTTTAGTTGATACCTCCTGCTTCGTTCCCCATTACAACTGTCCAATCGCCCCCCTTGCTCGGCGTTGTTTGGACATCTTTTAGGTATTTCGACTTCGAGCTGGAGAGAAACTGTGCCAGAGAAGATGTATCCAGCGTCGAGTATGGAGCATAAGCGCTTTTGAGCCTAAGAGCGACTGATAGACGACGAAAAGGACCTTTCGGCATGATAAGTGATATCGGTTTTGCGTAAGGCGCCCAGCAAAAAGAATCTGCACTGTCTGACAGTAGAGTGGGGTATAAGTACCTTTGAGCAAGAGTTGGGATGATCAAGGAGGGAAAATTACAGCAGCTTAAGATGACAGAAGGAATGAATCTCATCTGCCGCATGGACTTGGTGCGGAAGCCTAAGCTCGCGCCAAGTCGAGTGACATTGACATGTGCCGCTCGCAACTACTTCTAGTTTCTCAACTTCATGCTCTCACCGTTGAATCTGATTTAGAAAACGAATACTTATTCTTTTTTCTAACATACAAATCCCAGTGCTACAATGGGGAGCAGCAGTATATAATGATTTAAACGCGAACTAGTTGTGGAGCCAATAGCAAGTGGCTGACTAGTGTCACTGCATAGGTGACGCACAGGACTAGCCAATTCGAAGTCTCGAAGTCTCTCGCACACTTCAGAGTCTTCGTACAAAAGGCATGAAGGGTATATTTTGAAACTTCGGCCAGAGGAAATGTAACAGGCAAGTATAACCAGATTAAAAGGTAACGCAGTTGAAAGAGCGCTCAGCGCCGAGCGGGCCCATTTACCGAAGTGACATCCAATTTGAAACCAGGCCCCTAACTTGAGTGCCTTGCTCGCCGCTGTATGCTGTCAAAACTCTCTCTGTCGCCAGTTCATCAATGAGATTCAGGTTCTTGGGCAAGCGTGTATCGGAAGCTGATCCAGGGTGCGAACGCGATTCCATAAGGCGGCGCGAGCACTGATAAAGTGAAATTGACGAAACGCAGTGATCAATGAAGATATGGAACCTACCAGTTTTATACCCCACCACGCACGAACACATATGCCGCTTGGTGGATTGTCCTGGGGTGCTTGTATATCGCTTTCTGACATGTCTATAACGACAAGGAACATCTTTAATGCCAGAGGTAGATCACCAGACGTGTAAGCGGTCTCAGCGAATTGAAGGGCTGTGAAAGGATTTTGGGGGGAAAGTGCAAGAGCATGTGAAAGAGCTTCTAAAGCATGGGTGTATCTGAAGAAGAAATGAGAATCGTTCGATACTATGTACGGGAGAACGCACTGATTACACGAGGAATAAATATCGGCGAGTTCCAACCACCCGTCAGTATCGGTATAGAAGGTATCCAAGAACTGTGCAAGTTCTTGGACAGCTTTCTCGATCTTCCCAATTCTTCTAAGAATGGATATACGTCGTTTCCAAGCGGCCTGAGGAAATTCTGAGGCCTGAAATAAGCATTCGGACATGAGGAGCACTTACGGCGTTCGTATCATCCATCTTAAGCAGATCATCGTAATACTTGAGTACTTGCTCTGGAGGGTCAGTGGCCTCGCGACGGATCCCTGAGAGTACCGCAACTCGAGGAGAATTCGGGAACTTGTTGAATAGCTGCCTCAAGCATTCCTAGTTACTTTGAATTATGGTACAATTCAAGTATAAGGCCAAGCACAAACATCTGCGATATCAAGCCTCCCTACGTCAATGGATGCGAGAGCCAGCTGCTCAAGGAAAGCCCATCCTAATGGACGTTCAATGAGGTGGATGACGAGAACAAGCAGTCGAACCTGTACATACCATCGTCTCCAATGCTTGCTTTTGATTTCAGGACAGCGCGGCCTTTCTTAAAGGTGTCCTGAGATGCTCTGGTGTTTCGGGCCCTGTAGGACGCGAGCTGCTCAAGTGCGGAGGAGATGGACATGAAGGAACGTAGGGAATTATGTAATCACAAGTCGACAAGCAAAGCACCACCACCCACAAGGGCAATGTTCTTCAGCGCGTACTGGCCCCATGCTGTATACGCCGCTGCCATAACCTCGCTCTCAATTCATTTGGTCACCACTCGCAGAGCCATCAGCGACGACCATGCTCGCGTAGAAGCCCGAACATCCATTCTAAACTCAATCACGGAGCAACTGCGGTCCGACACGCCTCTGTCGAAGGAGGAGCTCGAGCGGTTGAAGAAATTGGCTCAGCCGCCTAAGGAAGGAGACATAGATCCAACGAAAACAGTCGAATTGAAATGGACCGATGTTATCTTTCGTCGTAAACCCAATCTAAAGGACGGGGAATTGAGCGACTGGGATAAAAAAGATATTGCAAACTGTACGTTGACACTTGCTTACTCCGGAGTATCATGACTTACAAAGATTTCAGTCCAACGTGAAGCTGAGAGATAATTCGAACTCATGTGTATACATTCATATTGTATTCCGGACACTGGATTCTAGAAGTTACCGGAGAGCCAGATACCCAAAACGACACTCGTTTATTGCGACGTATTACTGTGCAGATTCACTCCAACTATTATATATGACTATTTCCAGCTGGTTCATCCTGCATAGCCATGCTGTTGAGATAATGTGGTGCCTACGTTCCTTCATTGGAAATGTCTTAGACGGTCTTTACAAGATAAGACGAATATCGGAAATTTCTAGATTTTCGAAGAGAACTCTGCATTGCTGCATTGGGATCTTGCTTCAAGTTCAATGTAATTCATATATTTCCATTTTGTTCCTATTCGGCGGTCGCGTGGACATGGAATGGAGTGACATACTGCAGTATGAAAATCAACAAAATGCTATGTATGTAATTCCACGTTTCTACCAGACGTCGTGGTTATTGGGTATCACACTTGGTAAAATTTAGCTTGAAGCTTGGTAGACAATATCATATTCTGGAAGGAAGGGTCAACGAGAATGGGACTCGACTAGGTTTCACAGCTTCAAGCTTTATGAGTGAATAATCTGTTGAACACAAGCTTTTCAGTTCTTTAGTATATACCATGTGGTTCTGGTTTCTTATGACTGCCTGTGAAGAGAAACCAAGAGAAGTTGCACTTGGTACTTGCAATTTGAATCTTGGAATCTAAGTCTCCGTCCAAGTCTCGTGGTTCACGTGAGCGTAACCCTTCAAATTCAAAGCTTCAAGCTCAAGACTGAACAGGTCCCGGATCTCAAGAGTCACTAAACTTGCACTAACTGAGTGTCCCCTCATTGTAGTTCTCTTTCGATTAAGACGATACGTGTTGGACATGGCACAAACGTGAGTGGAAATGGTATCGACAAGTATTGCGCACTCACACGTTAGCCAAGTCAAACAGGACATGAACGCGACTTTATTCGTGTTAATGACCTTGTTATATCCGTTGCACTCAGAAATGGCGCATGTTGGCCTGCGGGAAATTCTTCTGGAACGTTGCAACCAATCACATTAACTCTTTCGATACCGCACGACATAACACCCACGGCTGCAACTGACGACCTTTCTCATTCAATCGATTACGGGAAGCTATCGAAGTCCATACGCACAGCGTTAGATTCATCGTCATTCGAGAGCCTTGAGCTCCTTTCTTTGAAAGTCTTTGACATTATTTCCACGAGAGTAAATGATGGTCCTCCGATTAATGCTTTGCGTCTCGAAGTTGTGCAACTAAGGGCTCCTTTGCACACCAAGCGTACGGGTATTCGTTCCACGGCAACATTTCAAAATGGAAAATACAAAATCCTGTCTGTAGAACACTTCCTAGATGGTCTGGTTACACCGACAATTGTTGGCGTGAAAGCTGTTGAAAGGGTAGAAAAGCAAGATGTTCGCCTGCGACTAACTTTAGACAGTGGTGCAGGTGGTCTCTCCAATAGCTGGTTGGATTTTCGAGGCCTCACGAGGAGGTTATACGAGGTGAGCTAAACGGCTCCTGCAAGCTCACTCCCATTTCAAGTTTTTTTCGCAATATTCTTAGAGCATTTCAGAGACTTCGTTTGAAACCTTGGAAGCTCTGACCTCTTTTGGCGCTCTTACCACTCTCACCTTTCTAAGAACCTGCAATACCGCTTATAAATCTAATCCCACCTTGAACATTGCAATTGCGAAACCATCCGCCTTGGTGTTCGCCGAGTCCTCCGAAGTGGAGATACGTCGAACTTACGATGACTATCCAGAAGTAACCGTGGTTCCGGTTACATCTTCATTAAATTATCAAGGGTTGCATTTGGAACGTGCAGCAGCAGTTGCTCTTGGCTCGAACGTGGGCGATAGGTTTCATAACATTGAGTTAGCATTGCGGCTCCTCGATATTTCCCAGCAGTTGCTTGATTCCCTTCCTTCAGCCGGAAACGAGCTGCCTCACGTCTCGGTCGTCGATACTAGTTTCATGTATGAGACTGCTCCGATGTATGTTACGGATCAACCTTCATTTATCAATTGTGCTTGCATGGTCAGTCTTAACGTCACCTTATTCAATCTAATGTTGACGTCTACTCAGATTGAAACTAACCTTCAACCGCTCACTATTCTACTACTTCTAAAGAAGATTGAGAATATCATTGGTCGTGTTCCGTCTATTCGTAATGGACCGCGTGCTATTGACCTTGATTTGATCTTTTATGACAATGTAACATTCGATTCCCGACCCGAACCTACACGCGACACTTTAGATAACCTAGAGGGTGAGCTTGTTATACCCCATCCACGGTTGGCAGAGCGAGAATTTGTCCTTCGTCCCCTCAATGAGTAAGTGACATCTTGATATAAGCACATATTTTTGCTAAGGCATTTATTTATTAAGTATGATTCCCGATTTTGTTCATCCAGCATTGCGGAAGAAGGTATCTACTCTGTTAGCAAATGTTCCTATCGACGGAAACGCTCCAAAAATGCAGAAAGTCATCATCTTTCCCCAGTACCCTATTCCCAGCGACCACAAGACCGTATATCCAGGGATCGTTGTTCCACCTACTCTTTTACATTGGACATACCCCATCGACCTGTCCTCGTCTCAACGTTCTCGAATTGGTCGCGAGACTCACATTATGGCCACGTTGAATGCCACACCCGATTCGTTCTCAGACGGTTCTAGACACGATACCATCGAGACAGGATTGGCATATGCCAAAAAATCAGTCGTTGATGGTGCTGCGATGGTTGATATTGGAGGATACTCAACAAGACCTGGGGCGGACTTTGTCAGCATCGAAGAGGAAATACGGAGAGTCGTCCCAATGATAGAAGCTATTCGTCAGACTTGCACTGCTACCGGCGACGCATTAATTAGCGTTGATACTTTCCGCTGGGAAGTCGCAGAGGCCTCTATCAATGCAGGAGCCAACTGTATCAACGATGTCTACGCATTTTCTGGACCAGAATATCCTATTGAAAGCGATGTGGATGTTCGTGCAAACGAGTACATGAAAGAACTCAAGCGCATTGCCGGGAAATACTCCGTACCTGTTATTCTTATGCACTCTCGCGGCGATGCTGGGAAGAACAAAGATTACAGTGCATACGAGTATGCTGGGAAGAATATTTCTGTCGTCGAGAGTGTTCGAGTAGAACTGGGACAGAAGGTAGACCACATTGTGAAGGGTAAAGGTAGTTTGAGACGATGGATGGTCATAGTAGACCCCGGGATTGGCTTCAGTAAGACGTTGGAAGGAAATCTAGAGTTGTTACGAGAAGCCGCGTCGGTCACCGCGGACGTCTTCATCGGTGAAGGTATACGACATTTGTATTCCTTTTAAACTCTTTGACTTACATTTTTTCCGCAGAATCAAACAAACGACGCAACCCACTCGTCGGATACCCTCAACTGATTGGTGTATCTAGGAAGTCGTTTTTGGGTACCATTCTTTCCTCCGGAGAAGGCGGTCGAATGACTACTCCAGCTGAACGTGTATTTGCTACAGCTTCCGCTGTTACTTGTGCCATTCAACAAGGCGCATGTATCGTTCGCGTTCATGACGTAAAAGAGATATACGATACTGCCCGGGTTGCAGATGCTATTTGGAATTAAGCATTAAAATATTTCACTTGTCTTGGGATCTACTTACTATCTCTTGCAATGATTTGATAGATTACTTCTACTTACTACGAATCTTTCAACAAGATTTAATGACGCCTTTACCTATCATGTAGCTACTAGCCTCAACACGATGTATGTATCACGATTCACGACTGTATCCCATTCCTTGTTCAGTGGGTCATAAATTCACTTTTTCATTATCCGCCTGAGTGTTCCCAAAGTGTTCCATAAGTATTCCGATATACTTAAGTCACGTGACGGGAAATTTGCTCAGGCGAAACCGAGAAACTGTACAGCTGACAACTCATATCTTAGATCTACTCTTCGCACTCAACGCCCACCGCATCCTCAAGACAATATGGGAAAAGGTACTTCAAACTTACCAGTATAAAATAGTTCGTTTAGCCTGACTATCGTGGTACTTTGTGATGCCAATTAGTTCACGGTTCTCTTGCTCGTGCTGGTAAAGTCAAATCTCAGACTCCTAAGGTTGAGAAACAGGAAAAGAAGAAAACTCCCAAGGGCCGTGCTAAGAAGCGCATTCTGTACAACCGCAGGTGAGTATCCCTTGGGACGCGGCTATAGGAAATCATAGGCTTATCGTACATTCTAGATTCGTTAATGTTACAACATTACCTGGTGGCAAGAGGAGAATGTGAGTTTTGCCTTTCCCCTCTACGTCTGCTGTAGGCGATACCCTCTCGTGGTCACAACCATGTGATGATAACCGCAAATTCGCATAGTTCACTCCGAATCTCTATGTGGACAAACCTGCATCTTTCACTCCTATCTGATTCTTACATCTTTCATCTCTATCGTTCTTTTCTTGGAGACTCTTACTGACTCCCAAACACCCTTTCAGGAATCCCAACCCCGAGAAGTAAAATATTGCTTTTGGGCTAATTCGAAATGACGCTCTTGTGTTCGTTGGCTGAGCAGGAGATGGCCGGCCGAACAGAGTCCGGTCTGACTCACTAGCTTCAGTATGCAGCACGTTACATGCTACTCATAAGTACATGTCACCATCTATATGATCAGGCCATTGCAGTATCAATGAATGGAACGACAGGCACCCGTTGGTGATTACCCGGGGTTAAATATCAGAACGAGGTGTGAAATTTGTGAAGATCAAATGAATAAATTACTGCGTGTAGGTGCAGTGTATTTCGTTGCAAAATGAACAGTGTGTTGTAATTTAGATAACTTCCAACGGATTTTTGTTTTGACGAAAGCATTATAATTAATCGGGTGATGGGCTCTAATATCTACCTAAGAATTTGTGGAAGCACTCGACAGAATAACCAGTCGGAATCGTACAACTGTGCAACTACTGGCTAGTCTAAGGCAATGATTGAGGTTGAAACACGAATCTGAAGTTTGGGGAGGAGGAACTTCAGTTTCTGCGGGCGGAACAGCGAGCCACGTGCGTAGTCGGAGAGCGTGTCAATGGAAACGTGTCGCTCGCTGTCACCTTGTCCCCAACCTATATCACCCCACAGGACACGCTCTTTCATTACACTTCCTGTTTCTTATATACATACGTGTTCTAGGCTGGCTACACACATCTCTTGTTCATACACTCCTCCCTCCTTTGCGTCTCTGAACAAAAATTATGTTCACAGAAGAACTGAAGGCCTTCAAGAGGCTAGGCTTCCGCCATGTTCGTTCAGCGTTCAACTTTTTATCTTCAACTCTGTTCGTAACACTTCAATAATGCCTACAGGTCCTTCTACAAGTTTTGAATTTCGCATCCGTTATTGCTTCTGGGCTTATGATCTGGAAGGGTCTTGGACTAGTGACAAACTCTGAATCGCCTATCGTCGTCGTGCTGAGGTCCGTCGCAGTATTACCAGTTTCGATATTTTCTCTTAATGTAGTTCTTAAACGCCCTTCAGTGGATCAATGGAACCTGCTTTCTATCGTGGTGACCTCCTTTTCCTCACCAACCCCTCGCATGAACGTTATGTCACTGGCGACATTACCGTCTATAAAATTCCGGGCGCAGATATTCCCATCGTACACAGAGTACTTGAAACTCACGACGTGACGCCGAAAAAGAGAAAGCGCGATAATGCAACCGCTGCCGTTACCATTCCTAACCAATACTTATTGACGAAAGGCGACAACAATTATGTTGACGATATCGAGTTGTATCAGGGCTTAGAATGGCTTGAGCGCAAGCATATTGTTGGAAAGGTTCGAGGGTAAGCATGCTGCGTCCTTTTATAGTATGATTTATTGCAACCTAACATCCCGGTTGTTTCAGATTCCTTCCATATGTTGGCTACGTCACGATAGCAATGGTACGTCCTTCGCTAAGCTATCCGTTACTATGCTAATACATTTATACAGAACGACTTTCCTCAGCTCAAATATGCCCTACTTGGCGGCTTAGGTTTATTAGCTTTAATACAGCGTGAATAATAATCACGTTTCACTGATCTTGGGAATATTGCATCATTCTTGGATTTTCAGGCAGTCACTGTACTGTATTGCTTTCTGTAACAATATAACCCTTCATTCTGGCCTGCAAGTGTCATAAGGAGTCTTCGAATATACATTCGTAGTTTTTACGAATTATTATATTGAAGGTAAGAACAGCAACTTCATGCCTAAGATGTAGTAAGTAGCCCTCTATATACCAATATCTTATGCAGGCCAACATAAAGAATGGTCAGTAGCTGTCCACTTGCGGTTAGCTAACGTTCCATTAAATAATAAACTGAGAGCAAACCTTCAATGTCTCCATGAACTTTTGTAATCCATATATTGCCAAGCCCCTTTGATTACACATGTCTTTCGCATGGAAATGTTACTAAGAGATCTCGTGAATACAGCATATCCTCTTCTATCTCCAGGACAGACCCTCAGTGGCTTGCTCCAGATCATAACACTGCACCACCTCAAGATGAAGGCGAGCACCATAGATAAGTAGCCCGACCTCAAACAGGGAGCATTATAAGTAACTTCTGCAAGTGATTCGTCGGTTTCAGAGGAACCAGAAGCGGCGTCGCGACTGACGAACAAATCCATGCCCGACACAAAAGATCACGTCGTGTTTTGTAAATGGGGTCAGATGTCGAGTATCCAGCATTTGTCCCGTAAGGTTCTCTGACCATATGACCAGTGTAATGTTCTGGGATGATATCACAAACCGTTAGGATACACCCTGCACCAGAAGCAGAAGTATCTACGAAACCAACATCCCTTTTGAGCGAGCATCAACCAACGCTAATCGAGCACCCTTTAGAACTCGAACTTTAGCCGGTCCCTCAGTTCTCAGCGAGCCATTGTCATCAGCGTGCACATTGTAGGCCCAAGCATCCAGTGCAGTACGAACGTACATTGCGTTCCGTGTCTCTTGGTAGACCTTAATGTAATCCACAGAAGAGAGAGAAACGTTCAGGACAGAAGCGGAGCGCTCACTTGGCTCGCTTTTACTAATGCTGTGATTCTGGCTTATACTATGTATGAATGGTGGGTCGATGCTAGACATCGACGATCGGTACGAAGACGAGGCATGAAATGACACTCCGAGGGAACCAACGCTTCCTGCGTCCTTGAGCTTTAGCAGAAATTCCCAGAAGGCATCCAATGCTTTGTGGGTCCAGTACATCTGATTTTCGTCGGCATCTAGTCGGAGAGGGATCTGTTGCGAAGGATCAAGTACAGATGCCGAGGAACAGTGCTCCCATGGAAGTATACCTCTGACAGGGATAATCCAGGCGCATCTGTCGTATTCTGAGGGTACTGGTAATGGAATAGTGTAGGGAGGTATCGCCGTAGGTTTAGTTTTCCTGTAAGGGTGGATTTTGGTAGAACGACGGAGCTTCATCGAATTGGAAGGATGAATATGAGGCTGAAGAAACAACGTCGCGTGAGGAGAAGGACAATATTATAGTAACACAGCGTACCTGGGGCAATATGCCATGCAATGGCCCATGGTCGAGTTTCCTTCTTTTCCTAGGGCGCTCGAATGACTGTTTGTCTATTTCTCGAGCTCGGGTGCGAGGAAGCGAAGCAGATCGCGGTCTATCGAATACAGGCTTTAGATCTGTGCTAATGAACTCTTCAAGGTCTTCCAGGCGGAATTTCTCACTGTCATCGACGGGTGAATCCCATTCCTTCAGTTCGCTATTCGCTACCTTCAGTACGTCTTTTCGAACAATGTGTGGACAAGGTGAAGCATATACGTAGACTCCTGCTTCTATGACAGACTTAGATGTTGCACTATTTATCGAGAAATAAAACCCACTGGAATTCCGCTTCGGCGGTTGGATGGTCTCTGTAAGTTTGACAGACACCCATCCTTTGGATTTAGAACCAGCCGATACGATAAGGTTATGGCCTTCTTCGAGAAGCTCTGTGGTAGAGGTACGAGAGGATATTTGGTGTGTATAGTTGTGAACTGTATAATCTATGTCATTTGCGGGGGATGGCGTTCGTTCCATGCATGAGCGTAGAGGAATCGGACTTGGATCTGTTGAACATTGATATGTTTATATGTAGTGGCTATACCAAATTAGCACAAATACATATGTTGTCAAGTAAGGTTACAACTTCTTGCTTTCTAAATTCGTGTCATTGCTAGACTCATTGTCAAGACTTCTCAGATCCCAATATTCAATACTGGAATAGTGCTCCCAAGTGCTAAAATTTTACTAATCCCGCATGGGAATAGCAAGGGTTACATATCCTACATATTTTTCCCTTTGGTTGAAGCGCTTGACACTCTGAAGGCTCTCTCCTCAAGGCCTAACACCTAATCACATGAATTCTGGCTAAGGAAGTAGAATGGAGCACTCCGAGTGCATGCCACTTCATCCGTGAGCGGGTCTCCGAATCTCATACATTCCCTTTGGTCCACGTCAAGCGCTGCGCTATCAGTCACCTATCGGAGCTGCAAGTGTGCAGGATGTTTCGCACAAGTTCCTAAATGGTGATATTTTGAATCAAGGTTCACACTTGCGAGGTAGTAGCGACTTATTCTTGTTATCAATCTTCGCAGGTGACATCAACCGGTGCGGTGTTTGCACTGCGAACGTGGGCCTCGCTCCGACCAATCAGGATCGAGCTAGGCTTGTCGTGTGCCGTCCCGCCTTGGTCCGGAAGCAACTCATTAAACGTTGCACGTTTCTCGGGCACACGAGCACTTTCAAACAAGGAATGTAAGCTGTGGCATCATTCGTAGCCTCCCTTCTCACGGCGTATTCAAGAAGGAGCCGCGGGTTGAAATGAGTGCACTGCAACATTACCCTTCTTCCCTTTCCCCACAGCCACTTCATTCTCTTCCCGCTCACTAACTCTACAGATATGACTGACCCTTCCAAAGTGGTCTATGCCGCCAGTTGTAACCCTCCTCGACGTGCAAAGCGCGCACGTTTGGATCCATCGCCTCCCAGTCCAGCGCTGTCGACATCCAGCTTGTCAGGGTTAGAACCCGAGACGAAGCTCACTCAGCCAAGGCCAATTCTACCTAAGAAGACAGCAACCAGTGCCAAGTCAACTCCAATCATGGATCCTTCCAACCACCACCACGACGCTCACACTACAGTTCCCCCGCCTGCAAAGCGTGGGCGTAAGCCCGGCCCTCTCTCGCGCTCTGCTCGCGAGGCCCAGCGACGGCTTAACCATTCCATCATCGAGAAGGCCAGACGTACGAAGATAAACGATGCGCTTGCCACGTTGAAGCAGCTTGTTCCTGCGGACTACGGGCAAATTAAGAAGTCAGCCAACGAGGCTGAGGAATCAGATGATGGAGAGTTCCGCGAGGGTTCGAGCAAAGCGGGTAAACCTGGTGGCAAACGCGAGGAGAAGGAAAAGGAGTTCAAGCTGGAGATTTTGGTCAGAACTGTGTCGTATATGCAGGACTTGCTTCAGCACGTCGCTGTCTTGGAGAATGCAGTCAATACCTGCTCTAATTGCAGCGCAAAACACACAAACAAGCGGAAGCGCTCTGCCAGCGATTGTGATGAAGAAGGAGAAGGTCACGATTCTTGTGCTGCGGCGCGGCCCAGGAGGACTAGCGATGCTTGCGGCATGATTAAGTTGTGTGACACTAACGGTAATGTTCCTATCACACCTTTGGAGCCACAGAAGCCTTCTACTCCCCTTCCCACACCTCCCGAGTCTCGTCTTCCACCAATTTCGTCCTGGCTTCCTAATTCTGTTATCGACCCAAGTCTCCTGCCATCCAAGGCTTCTAACTCCTCTCCATCTCCACCTAATCAACTCCCCTCACCTCCGTCTTCGACCCATTTCGACCCTATACGTTCAAGTAATATTCCTCCCACATTGAATCTCGGACCAGTCGCCACTGCTTCAATGTTACCTTCGACTAGAACGCCGGAAGACGAGTCTGCTGCATCATTACTCCTTCAGATCAGCGCATCATCGCCCACAACGCGCCCCGTAGGCTCATCGCCACATCATTTACTGGAACCCTCGATGTTTGCGCTCTCAAGCAGCGCTAAACATCAAGCATCTGGTAAAAATGTAGAGACGCCAGGCTCGCTTCTCGGCGTCGGTCACCCCCATTTCAGCAGGAATAAGGTATCCCTTAGAAGATAATGTTTAAATATTGCAGAATAGGCTTTCCTTAGGCTTTCCTCCAGGATAACATAGTCACTCAGTTTGATCACTGAGATTGTAAATTAAGAGAGCTATTTGCCGTCGTGCAGAGACACTTCAATTTTAGTAGCTTGAATATACTCAAGTCTCATTGTACTTAATACTTATACTGGGAATTCAAAGTCGGTGATTTAAGCATCTTAAGCTACTTTTCAAAAACTAAAACAAGTGTAGGTAGACTTACTGAATATATTTATATCAACCAACCAAGTAGATTTTATTAAGGTGAAGAATAGTACTTACATAAAAGATAAGCCAAATTTGGAAGTTATCTCCGTTTCAAATTCTGATCGACCTGAGGTACTGATCCGTAAGTGGGATGATTGACTCCACGCGAAGAATCATTATGTAATTCAACCTACTTTAAACTTGCAAGTTCTTGACTTTCACTCTGATTTTCTTCCAAATTTCTTCCATTACTTACTCTGAAATAATCTTATTCTGTGATGGCTCAATTTAACGCGTCGAACGATGTTCCGCCTGGATTAAGTGGTCCCCTCGAGTTCTACACCAGCGGCGGAGAGAACACTTCCGAATGGATGCAATACGAGAACGTTAAGTATTATACTATTGCCTTTGTATTCGAAGGAAAGAAGGTATTTGACATTCCTACGAAAAGTGCTCTTTATTCTTCATACATGGTTTTTAAGCTACTACTGGGCCACAAAAAGCGTGGTTTCGGGAAAGGCATGTATGTGTCGCCCCTAGGCTTTTGATCATGATATCCCAGATAGTATGAACTTGAAGTATTATTGTAATAGATGTAGTGGATTTGGTAGGCAGCTTATTTTATTTTATTTAAGTACGTTCCTAACCAAATTACTCTATTACAGGAGGAAAGGTTGAATCAGGGGAGACAACAATGCAGGCAGCATTGCGCGAACTAGAGGCCAGTGTTCCATGTTGGCTCTGTAACGTATATTTATATATGTAAACAGGAAGAATCAGGAATTATGGCTCCGTTAGAGTACGCTGGAACGTTTCTTTCTTATACCAAAGGGTCAGAGTTCGCATTTCATATCGACATATTTCGTGCAGACTCGTATACGGGAACCGTCATTGAGTGAGCCGCTTATCAACTACATTTAAGAACTCTCATATATTTCAACACGCTTTGCTCAGAACCGATGAAATGCGTCCACAATGGTTTTCAACTACTGCTGCACCATGGATCACGGATGGAGATTTACCTGGTATCCCTTATGATATGATGTGGGGGTCGGAAAAATACTGGCTCCCTTACGTTATGGAGAAGCGCATCTTCCGGGGAAGAGCAGACTTCGTGAAGGAAGATACCTACCAGATGCGTAAATGGTGGTGTGGGATCCCGCCAGCACCTGATAACACGTTGCCAGAAGCTCAGTCATGAAGTGATGTCAGTTCTTAAGAACGTTCACGCAACTTTATCTCCACGGACAGTTCATACATATACTTAATTCATAAATTTTTACGCCCCCCAAACCAAACCTTCAGCAATGATGCTTTTGTGACTTAGAAAGCGCTATGAGAAGTTCCAGGGCAACTGCCATGGGTGAGCCTGAGCCTGTGCGGAGCGAAGCGAACAAGGCTGCACCGCTATGTCTGTCAGTTGAACTTGAAATGCATGAGTTGTGTATGAGTGCCCAAAAATTTATTAGCAGTGTTGCATTTTGTAACACTCAAATAAGTACAATACAATAACTTCTACGATCTTATAAATATATTTTGTATGTAGTAGTACTCAAAATAAAGGTATCCGAAATTACCTTGCTTGTCAAGGTCTCTCACAAGTGAAAATGGGTTCCACTTTTCGACCTGCACGTGTTTTTTCCCACGTCTACTATCTGGCTCGCTTTTTCCCTTCCTTTGATTCCTTTCGTACGCTCTTGTGTACTGCGCGTCGTATGCTCTTTTATTCTGCGGATGATCTCCGTGATTGCTGCGCTTCATACACTCTTTTCTTCTGCGCCTGATTTTCGCGATGTATGCTCCTTTCTTCTACGCCTGTTCTCCGTGCTCTAAAATCTTTGTTTTGGGAGCGCTTGTCTTGTATTACGTATATGGCAAGATATGTTAGGTCGTTCACTGGGCGGGACTTCGACGCTTCGCTATACAGAACTTGACGCATGATCAATCGAGGCTTAGCAATGTATACCAGGTCGTTCCCGGAGCTTTGGCACTCGTTATCAAATCTCGGTTCCGGTATGGATATGGCCGGTACGCACTGAACATTTGTTCCAACAGGAATACATTACCTTGATCCAATCATTACTGATGATAACCACCCCATCCGCACTCATATCTTCCTACTCAACAAGTTTCGAGTTCAAGCACGCGCTAAAGCTCTCCAAGGCCACATACATCTTCGTCGATGCAAAGTTTCTTCCTCTTATGTTATGTGTAGTGAAGGATGTAGGAATATCCTCAGACAAGATATACACCCTCCGCGGACACGTAAGAGCACGAAAGAGCTGCGAGCGTACAAGACCTCATTTTCACAGCGTGGAAGAACAAGATTCCTCCTGTGGGCGTTCGTCTGGTGACAAAATATACCCTTACGTACCTCGTCTTCTCGAGTGGGACTACTGGGCTGCCGAAAGGTAACGTTGATACATCTCGCTGAATATGCGGGGACCTAATCAGACGGAAAGCTGTGATGATATCGCACAGCAACATAGTTTATTCAATGATGCAAGTAATCATCGTAGGTCAAGTAACAGAAACAGTGCATACGGTTCGTTCCCCGCATACTACCCACCTATTCACTCTTTGTCCATGGCCCCCACATTTTACGATAAGCTAGTCTGTGAGCTGATTGACGTACTCTGCGGATCAAGACTGACCACCCTCTCAAGATCCAACAGGCCACTTTATTGGCCATCCTTGCTAGGCATTCGAATAACTGCCGTGGCACCACCAATGCCCATCCGCCCTCCTTTCGCAGACTGTGAACGTCCATTCACCCTCCCTCCACAGCCCACAATGTCTTCAACATCCCTGTCAGAACTCCAGGATCGCTTTTGAAGTTGACCAACACCTTTAAAATAAGCGAACAAGCAAAATCTACTTTTATTGTGCTCTAAGGTATCTGCTCTAAGGTGTCAGGCGAATCATGTATATGTTAACATCTTTGACTCGTCTAGCGCCAAAATGAAACCGTTCTCTACTCACTCCACTTGCCAATCTTCATCATTGTTTCTCTGTCTTCCCCTCTCCATTTTAAATATGTATTATTAATAAATGTTGCTGATTCTCTTACATTTCTACTTATTATTTCTACCTGAATTTTACTCTCCCCCTTCTCCACCTAGACAAGCAAGGTTTCAGCCGACGCAGTCGGCATTTCCCAGTTCCAAATTTGATCCGAATATCCTTTGTAGACGCGTTTCCTTTTAGCATGCGTCTCACCAAATTCTCACCGTTCACGTTTTCTTACATTTTCTTCATTGAGTAGTCCTCTGAGATACTTTCATTTTCTGTCATGTCCCAATTTAACGCGTCAAATAATATTCCGCCTGGCATAACTGGTCCCCTCGAGCACTATATGAGTGGCGGAGAAAATGCTTCGGAATGGATGCAATACGAGAATGTTAAGTATTTCACGAATGCCTTTGTGTTTGATGGAGACAAGGTATTTATCATTACTACGATGAGAGATGCTAATCATTCAAGTATGGTTCTGCAGCTACTGCTTGGCCACAAGAAACGCGGTTTCGGGAAAGGAGTGTACGTCTCGTTCCTCTTTTGACCATAACTTCAAGTTCCCAGGCTTGACCTTAAAATACCACCGTAATAGATGCAGTGGATTCGGTAGGTATCCAAATAGATATCATTCTAAGTACGTGTTTAACCACCTACGTTATAGGAGGAAAGGTTGAGCCGGGAGAAACAATGATGCAGGCAGCACTGCGCGAACTAGAGGTATGCTCTAGGATGTTATTCTATCTAGATCCTAGCAAATATTCACGTTGGCGAACAGGAGGAATCAGGAATCACGGCCCCATTAGAATATGCTGGGACACTGTTCTTTTATACCAAAGGATCGGAGTTCGCGTTCCATATCGACATATATCGTGCCGAGTCATACACCGGAACCATCATTGAGTGAGTCCCAACTCTTGCCAATCTCTTACATCTTTTGATTATTTCACCTAGAACTGATGAAATGCGTCCTCAATGGTTTTCAACTACTGCATCTCCAGGAACCATGGATGGAGATTTACTTCCTATCCCTTATGATGCAATGTGGGGATCCGATAGATATTGGTTCCCATTGGTTATATCGAAACGCATCTTCCAGGGAAGAGCCGACTTTGAGAAGGAAGGCGATATCTATCACCTGCGTAAATGGTGGTTTGGCACTCCGCCAACAACTAAACAGACGCTCGAAGTTCAGTCATGAAAGAAATTTCCGTTGAATGCAGTTACGCAAACATCTACATGCCCTACAGACAATACATACATATACCTTAATTCATAGAATAATACCATATATGTCATATACTCGAACCATATCTGGAGTTTCAAAATCAGTATTGCTATGGTTTAGAAAGAGCTTCTTCGAGAAGTCCCAGTGCTACTGTGGCTGAACCATATGAGGCAAGCACACCGAAGCCACCATGTCTGACGAACACGTGAGAGTCTAGTATCGCATAAATAGATTTAAAACATACCCATAGTTGTGCACAACAGGAATTTTTTTATTGCTCTTTGGGCGTTCGAACCATTCAACTTCCAAACGGACACCACCTTTCCTCCCAGGACGAAAGCCACAGGCATCATCGACTATGATGGGAAGAATGTCTTCTGCAGTGGGCGCACGTTCAGCACGCACTTCAGGAGGCGCTATATCTGGATAGATAGTTAAGATGCGCTCAATTATATCAATCCTCGTTTCGTGCCGCGGAAGAGGATACCTATCACGGATTTGGTTGCGGCTTTGGCTGTGGTATGGCAAGGCTCACCAGTCATTGGGCTCATATGTACCGCCAATAATAACATCGCCGCTTCTCCTGGGAATAACATACGTCCATACTCCACCCTCGCCGCCGCTAAGAGACAAACAACGATTGACCCACGGGGCACGTATCATCACTGTCTGTCCACGAACTGGATACGCGTCCTTGTCCTCTACCCCTCCCAAAAATCGCGCACCCAGTCCAAAACAGTTTATAACGGCATCTGGTTGAACGGCTTGGGAACCTCGCCCGAGGAAGAGGTTCGCGCCTCCTTCAAGCACCTGGTTGATATGCTGAACATAACCACGTATTATCATTCCCCCGGCCCCCAGAAAACAGGATAGAAGATACGGAAGAAAAACAGGTGTATCTGTGTTTACAGTGTCATAAGTCAACCCAGAAACTGCACCTGGAACAAGTTGATCTTTGGAGAGTTCCTTATACTTTGGAGGTGTCAGCACTATTAATTGATATTATAAAAATCGTCATACATTGGGCATCTTCTGCAAGACCACTTCTGCCTCCCTCTCCTCACGATAGTATTCATATTGCGGCAAACGTTTGAAGCATCCTTCTGCTGGGCTTCCAGGGGCCGAGAGCTCCCACATGGTGTTGAACGTCTCAAATTCAATTCCTAGAAATAAATCACGTTAATAATGATCGAAGAATGATCTGATCCTGTTTACTTTGCTGTCGACGGTCATTTCCTGCTACACTGACATGGTGGGCACCCTGCGCGGTGGTTAAGAAATAACATACTACGAAGACTTTGGATGTACGCACTGCCCACAAGCTCGTATATTTAATCGTCTTAGGGTCGCCTGGCAGGACGTCTGCGATGATAGTGACACGGTATCTACCACATTGCTGAATTTTTAGTGCTGTGGTCAACCCAATTACACCTATTCGTTCAGGTCGGTACACAGTGCAAAAGAGACCATTGGTTCCTGCTCACCAGCACCAAGGACGACGACCTCTCGCAGCTGGCTTTCCAACGAACTCATTATCAATGCCTTCCGAGGGGTAGGTATGGGCAGATTGGTTGACGAAGGCGGCGAGAAGTTAGAGGCAATAAAGGGTAAGATTCTTGCAATATGCACGCGAGTGATATGTGATTATCACGGCAAGGTCTGAGATCTGAGATCTGAGCTTTATGCATTATGCATTATTACTGGTGCCGGGGAAGATTGGAAGATAATTTCGCCTGTGCTATCGTGAGATAAGAGCCCGACTGACAGTGGAAATCAAGTCGAAATACAAAATAGCCATTACATAATCACGATGATCCAGATTCCAGACGCGTTCTATCATCTATGACAGTAATACTTACGTACATAAGTAGAGTAATTTTGTTGGCCATAGTGCTTATCAAGTACTTATTGTGTAAAAGTTCCATGGACCATATGTTCCATGTCAGTAGGTGAACTTACTTCGCATGCCTGATACGTAGTAGCACAAGACCAAACCAAGACCTCACTTTTCTCGTCGCCGCATTGCACAGCAACAACCCGTACACCACCAAATCGAATGCGACGTTATGATGACCCATGAACTTTGCATGAGGTCCCCGATAACTTAAGTACTTACGGGTGACGTTGAGGTGAGGTGTTGTATAATTCTTACCAAAACTCAGAATCATGCATTCTCCTTGCAATATAGCTTGGATATCAATTACACTTTGTGTCCTGGTCTGCAGATCTCAAACACTTATTTGAGCTGCTCAGCGAGTTGATAGGAATCATGATGTGATATTAATCGTGCTTCGCTAATTCTCACCACCGCAGTACGATAATGCAGTAAAATACACTGCGTCAATACTAAATTTCAGCGCTCACCCAGGGATAGTAGGAACCGCTTCCACGACGAACCATGCAGCTCTACGAAATAAAAAGGCGGTCACTTTTCTGCGTACGAACTCATCATGAAGTTTGTACTCTACCTTGCTTCTCTTCTTCCAGCTTGGGTGGTTGCTCAGCAACATGCCTGCAGATGTCTGTATGGACAGATTTGTTGGCCTAACATGGCGAAATTTACTGCTTTGGAATATCAGTTGTCCCAGCCGTTAATTCGTTCAGCCCCCATGCATCAGTATGTTATCCTCCATCCGACCCAATTTCTGCAAACTGTAGTGATGCTATTACCCATCGAGGTGACGGAAGTTGGATAGCTGACCGTTCCGGTGCATACCAGAATGTCAACTTCGAAACATATACTCGTTCAGATGGGACCATTGAAGGATGCTATCTGGATGCCACATTAGGTTTCCCATGTCAACAAGGAAGCGTGCCGCCAATAGGCGTAGATGCGAGGTCTGTGGAGGATATCCAAGCAGCAGTTCGCTTTGCAGGCCATAATAATCTGCGGTTGATAGTGAAGAACACCGGGTTGGTGCATCACCCGATTTATTGTTATGCTTAGAGCTAATTTTGCATACTACTAATAGACATGATTATCTTGGTCGGAGCGCGGGCCGTGGTGGATTTATGCTTTGGACGCATCATTTGAAGAATATAACATCTAACCCCTCGTTTGTACCCGATGGTGGAAGCCCCAGTACAACGTTCAATGGTGAGCACACAGTAGTGCCAGCGAACGGGGCATATTTGTCTCATGAAAGATTTATAACAGCCATCACACTTGGCGCTGGTGTACAGTGGCATGAAGCCTATGACGCTGCTCAAGAGGTGGGGCGATTCTTAGTGGGTGGTCTATCTGGAGGTGGTACAGTCGGTGCCGCTGGAGGCTGGGTGATGGGCGGAGGACATAGCGCTTTTGCTCCACGACATGGACTAGGCGAGCAATATCTGTTCTAACCGTTTAGCTATAAAAGCTAATCATCCTTAGCATTTAGGTGTTGATAATGTCATCCAATTCACTGTTGTTACGGCAGATGGTGATCATATCACCGCCAACGCATATCAGAACGCAGATCTATTCTGGGCTCTGAGAGGTGGTGGTGGTGGAAGTTGGGGAGTTGTAACTTCTGCGACTTACAAGACTCATGAGACATTCCCGATGGTCATGGTCACATTAGCATCAAATTTCACTTCAAATAAGATTGCGAAGAGTGTCCTGGCGGAATACGTCAAACTTCTTCCTGATCTCGCAAACAAAGGTTGGGGCGGTTATTCAGCGCTCTCGAACGAGACATTTCAAGCACTATACGTCGCCCCCAATATATCCATAGCGAATGCCAATGCTACTCTCAGCCCATTCTCCGATTGGATTCGGAATGCCACAGGAACAGAAGCCGTGACTATGGCTCCATACGAATCATTTTATCCTTGGTATAAGGAGTTATTTGGCTCGAATGCGAATACGGCGGACGAGAGCCAGGTGGGACATAACGTCGAACTTGGGTCAAGGTTTATTTCGAAGGATATAGCAGAATTTAACCCAGAAAGGGTTGTTGACGTTATGCTAGCTATAAATGGGGGTGTTGCGATTAAGTAGGTGTATTCCCTTCCTAAGGCCAAGCTAAGGCTTAACTCTTGAGAAGTGATTCGCTGATCGCCAATTTTGAACACATGTAGCTTTGTGGCAGGTGGTGTAGCTTCTCAGATCAGCCCCGACAGTACTGGCCTGAATCCTGCCTGGCGCAAAGCAGTAGCTCATGTCTATTTTACGGAAAGCTGGAACGACGGCGCTTCAGGTGCTGTCGTGCAAGCGGCGAGGCAGCGTGTTCGTAAAGGGTTGAAAATCTTGAACGGTTTATCCATTGATTCCGGAACATATCTTAATGAGGTGAGTGGGAAGACCTGTGGAATGTTAAGTCACATCCAAATTGTATGGCTAGGCATCTTTATACGAAGAAGACTTTAAGGAAACATTCTTTGGAGCTCACTACAACCGCTTGAAAGATATTAAACGCAAGTACGATCCGGAAGGTTTGTTTGTAGTTGCTTCAGGGGTTGGGTCAGACGACTGGGATGGAAGCTTGGAATGTAGGCTTTGACGTGGTTGAAGTTATGCATGCGCATTACAGAGTCCCAGAGACACTACGTATAGTCCTGTCGCTACGGGCCACAATAAACGAGATTCTGTAATACATAGCCTTTTCGAAAGTATACGAGAAAAAAAAACATATCAAGTACATATTACAGTATTTCCTGAATCCATTATACAGGAATATATCATTAAAGACCAACGGTAGTCAAGATTATCATGTCCTAACCCAGCCAAAAGTGTATATCCCTACTAGAATGTCTCTCCATTTCAACATCCCAATAAGCGTTCATCGACAGTATCTTCAACCAAATTCCACCGTTCCATGTCTTCCGCAAGTTCCCGCCGCACATATGACTCGATCACTTGCGGAAACACGAAGCCATGTTCCTTTAGAAGTTTAACACCCTCCATCACCCAAACTTGACAATCCCAGCTGGGTTCGAACTTGACAATTTGAATTTGAGCCAACAATATTTTGATGGATTGCAGGGCATGAACTGGAATTTGTCCTACATGGCATCCACCGCGATAAGTCGGAACGGAACTGAGATTCGCTCTGACATTGAATTCAGCGGTATAAAAGTAGGTGTTGACATTCCCGCGTAACTCGAAAACGTGGACGCGAGATGGAGAAGCTAGTGCAATCAGATTCCAGTGCTCGGTACGTCTTGGATGTCCTTTCATCTCATACTGGGCAATGATGAGGGGTATTTCTGTATCCTGAGACATGATAGCTACAAGGAAAACAGTCAGCAGTGGAGTAAACGGTAATAAAAAATGGCGCACAATTTTAGCGGTTTTGATAAGACACAAAGGAGGAATGTTTGATGTTATAAAACTGCCGATGCACGTTGTGGTACATATAGAACAGTGCCCACGTACTTCAGCAAGTTGCTGAACTAAGAACTAACGTGCGTATAGAAGAAGCGGCAAACCCCGGTATCAATACGCACTGGGCCTTAAAGTTACGGTCATTGTTCGCGGAAGATTCAGCACCCTCACAATGAACGGAGTCCACAACCAGAAATGCAACAGCCAGATTTTTTTTAAACAGCAGAGATCAGCAAGTCAAGAGTTCAAGCACATGTGCGCGAGAAGGCAAGGAAGAGACAATGTGCACTAATAATTGCAGCGCCTGGGCCAAAATCCGGATCAGAGTGAGAAGCGGGGGCGACAAAGGGGAGGCAGAAGGTGGTGGCATGAACAGAGCAGCACGGATTGAGGAGGAGAATCGAGGGGCAGGAAAATGAAAATGGCAGGCATGGATTTTGGTTGGTGAAGCACAGAAACTGAAAGCACCGGTGAAAGAAACTTCCAAACGCTCGGGGTCTCAACAAATACTTGGCCAGCGGAGTTTGCCGCCCTTCCAGATGCTGACGTCATCAGCGCATTCTCCTAAAAATTTCTATAATCAGCAATGTTGAGGCTTGAGCATTATGCCCCAGCCACGTACCCTCCTCACCGCACTATCCTCATCATCGCCCACATGGAGAACAATATCACGCTCAATATCATCCTCCAGGCCAGCAAGGAATGATGTCAATAATTATGCCGGAAAATATTCCAAAGAAGAAGTCGACGCATATAAACGAAGACGGAAGACAGAGTGGAAACGAAGGCAGGGAGTAAGTTCTTTCGACCTCGTTGTCACTTCGTTTTCATATCCCAATCGCAATAGGGTCAATTCTTTCTAGACAACGTCATTGTGACCATTCGTGCAGGTGAATAGCTCTGTTACCCGCATATTAACGATAACCGACCCAGCTTACAGGCGATGGCGGAGACGGCTGTTCCGCATTTCATCGAGAAAAGTATAAGCCTTACGGCCCACCATCTGGAGGTAACGGTGGACGTGGCGGAGACGTCTACATTCTACCTACTTCTGAATTGTCTACGCTAGCAAGCGTACCATCTAAGGTCCGCGCAGAGAACGGTGCTCATGGTCAAGGCTCATGGCAAAATGGAAAGAATGGTGACCCGTATGTTCTCAAGGTTCCGGTTGGTACAGTGGTGCGAGAGCTGCCCCGTGACGATCCTCGGCGCGCAAAGGACGCATGGGAAGCGGAGGAAGAAGTTCTTTTGGCGTTGCCCCGAGACGAAAAGATCAAGAAAATGCGAGAAGCCAGATGGCTTCATTACCCAGGCGCTGAGTATGACAATGAATTGCGCGAACCGTTCAAAGAAGCAGAAGAAGCAATGTTTGCTTACGACCGTGAACGGAGATATGAACACTTTAAACGCACCAGGGATAAGCCAATCTTTATGGATCTTGACAAAGAGGTTAATGTTGAGCGGTCTGTCGATGCACCTCTTGGAACTCGACGCCAGGAGAACTTAGGTCACATGGTTGCTTCTGGAGGACCGGGCGGTTTCGGCAACCCTCATTTCACTTCTATGGAAAATCGATCCCCTAAGTTTGCTTCACGAGGGCTGTGGGGTGAACGAATAACCCTTTCTTTGGAACTCAAGCTCTTGGCCGATATTGGCCTCGTTGGAATGCCGAATGCCGGCAAGAGCACCTTGCTGCGTGCTTTAACTGGTGGCCGAGCGAAAACTGAGGTCGCTGGTTACGCATTCACTACTCTGAACCCTGTAATAGGAATAGTCCGCGTCGCAGAGGATGGTACTTATGAAGGAAGTCTCTCTGGTCAGCAGGTTCATGACGAAACTAGGGTCGAGGAGCTGCGCATGAAGGAGATGATGGAGAACGGGGAGCTCGCGCACGCTCTGACACCTAACCAGGATGCTGCACAAAGGCAGGACTCCGTAGATTTCGATGAAACCCAGTATCGTCGCGGCCACTATTTTGATGTCTACGAAACGTTCCGATTCACAATCGCAGACAATCCGGGTCTAATATCTCAGGCATCAGAGGATGTTGGTCTAGGTCATGCCTTCCTTCGATCGATTGAACGTTCACTTGCCCTCGTTTACGTGGTCGATTTGTCTGCTCCGGAACCCTGGGAGGAACTCAGAGTCCTACGAGATGAATTAGAAGCATATCAATCTGGCATGAGCACGAAAGCTAGAATGGTTATTGCCAATAAAGCTGACCTTTTGGTAGCTGATGATGATCCGACTGCGGTGGAGGAGGCTAAGGAGAAGTTGAAGAATCTGGAAGCTTATGTGAAGCGCGAGATGATCTTACCGACTGGACAGGAGCTGGATGTCGTCCCAGCTTCTGCAAAATACAGTCAAAACCTGACCAAAGTTGTACGTCTTATGCAGAGCTATATCGAAGAGGCTCGAGAAAAGCCAGAGTAGACTGCGGTCGGCCCGGCCTTCGTCCCTTCATGGTGGCAAACTTCCTTGATGAGGATTTCTACTACTAGTCCCGAGATGGTGCGTGTCTAACTTGATAGCATTCTTACCGGGAGGCATGTAGTACCTACAATATACCCTTCAATCCATCAACTTCCGAATCTGGCCATCCTATCCCCAAGTCATTATGCGTTTCGTTTTTTGAATCCACGCGACGCTCGCAGCGCGTACTGTCTTCACTGTCGAAGGCTCTCGCTCTCGGTTAGATTACAGCTGCTTTAGCTAATCTTTCAACACAGGGTATGTTCGTCCCGCATCAAGCTTTGAACATGCCTCGACCACATTGTATCTTTGATAACAGGTCTCCACCTTAATACTGACTCCGGGACCGATGGACAGCTTACGTGCAACAAAATAGAAATAGAGCTCCCACGAAGTTTCCGCAGTCTTCCTCAAGCAGCCAAAGTCAACTTTATTAAGGTTCTATCTTTTCGAGCATGAGTTTGCACCGTGTTGGTGATGGATATTTTCTACCTAATCGGCCCGCTGGATTCCGAGAGCTTGTAAGTTAAACAGACTCAAACAGACTCCAGTTGGGACATCCGAGAGTTTGAGACCTTGCAAATGAAGTACAAAGACAATACAGTGTTTTGAAGTACCTGTCTAAAACCAACGACAAATGGCGTAACTGCAATCGAAGACTGAATCTTTGATATTTGACATGTTCTTTTGCGCTGTTGTCGCGTTCCCGAGGTTTCTGCTTGCTCTTGTGCCTAACAGAGGACCAGATAACGATGTCTGCCGGAATGCCAGAAGTCTGATTCACACTTTACGTATCAGGTAAAAATCATACACTGACCCATTTTATGATCTTAATGGAAAAAATGTCCGTACGTCGGTTTTTGCCGTGCATGCAGGCCTGTTCCTTGGAAGGTCCCGACATTATAGGCCCACTTCTGGAGCCATTCTGAAAGTCTACTACTATCACTTTAGTAGCGCAATACAGTCAATTTAAATCATCCCAAATCCGTAGGTCATATTATTCTGCACCTCATGCACCCAATGATCGAGAGTAGTCTAGATGAGAAACAGCTGAAACTTTACAGAATTCTCGCCAGAAACCATTTTTCGTGGTAACTTTAGAAAGCTAGTCCTGTAGTCAAAAGACCCCCGCAAGTAGAAGTCCTGTGTACGGAAATTAAGTTATTCGCAGGGCTGCGATCTGATATGTGCAAGAAGAGCAAGAAGTCGACCAAAAAATTGTGACTTCGTTATCAATTTGACATACTTAGGTCTATTCCAGGTGCTGAAAGTGTGTCCGACTACTTTCGATGTGATTTCTATTTCTTTTACGAAATTTGTACCGTAAGGTGTTCTTTTACAGAAATAGGAACGTTTTTTTACAGGTGTAGTGTTCGTGGATGCATATGGCAAGTATAGGCGATACTGACATCCCGAATTCTAACGTTCTTGATCATCATCCTCATATAGATATACATAATGAGTTTCAGGCTGTCCAAGATGGGGCGGATATTACGACTCTCGCTACACTGTACAGTGATGGAAAGATCTAAAACTCACGTTATGTCCTTCTCTTCATTTTCTCCTTTTTGTTTGAGCTCTGAGTACCAACAATGATTTCCTGTAGGTAATTGTCTATGTGCAGAACTCTTATAAAGGACTTCCATCACTAGTGACCATACAATCGAATTTGTGATGGTAATACCAGTTTCGGCAAAGTTACTCGGTGTCTCAGATAAAGTTGGTGGTCCCTTACGCATATAGCGTTTTCCAATTTCAAACGCTCGTTATGCCTCACTTGGCTTGAAATGTGTATCATGCGTGCTATGTATTTGGCCAACGTTACGTTTATGGAAAACCATTGGAGCAGCTGCAATGCGCACAAACCGTATTCACACGTCCCTCAAACCGTCGGGTTCCGGACCGGGCCTTCGGCCTTGTCCAATTCACTTCATGATGAATCTCGTACCCTTTGTAAGTACTGCACCTTAACAAGATTTCTTCTAAAGTAAATAATTTCTGTGCAACCGATCATCTGCGTGAGAGTGGCTGTTTCATTTTCGGTGAGTTAATAACCATCATCAGTATTATTTGACGAAACATATAGAATCCTATTTCTTGATTACCGTCATTACATCGAATGTATATCACAAACAAAAGGAACATGCCGCCGGTTCGTTCAAGTGTTAGAGCTCGATCTCTCATAAGTACAACCCCTTTATTTCTTACACATGGCTTAAGACCTCGGCGCGGCCTTTACCGTTCTACATGTATCGAATCCACTATAGCAGAAACATTGTATTTTCATATGGGCAAGGTGCGTTCATTTCATGCTTCTTCTTTGCCGTCATCTCCGTGCCGCGCATCCTCCGTGGTGGTTTAGTTTGAGTTCCTTCTGCATTTTCCTCTCATAAAAAAAATCACAGCGACTTCCGGTCTAGACGGTCGTTCTACTAGGCAATCCATAACGTGGCTTTAAGTTACTTCAGTTTAAACGATATCGTTAATTGAGCTCAATGAATTTATATATGCTTAGGTGCTTGAGATGATGTTGGTTATTAAGAGTCATTATAGTGTATGCTAACGTGGCGTAATACTTGTTAAAGTTACAGGTGTTGGATGAGACTGTAGATTCCCCCCAGATAACGGAATAGGTACACGAGGACATATAATTCACCCACTCCGAGTCGGTGTGATTAGTTCAATTAACAGAAGGTACATACTACAAATGTACTTAATAAAATATTGGACTTATGCATGTTACTTTTTGTGGAATGGAATCCAATAAATTGCAGCATCTGATTCTATCCGCTCCAACTTGTTCTGAATATAAATTTGTTTTTCTCCGTAGAAATACGCAATTGAGAACACCTGCGTATCTCGTGGTCATAGTTGCTACGATAGACTATCGCTGACCGATGAAATGGCACCATCAAAACCGATTAGTGTGTTAAATTGCATACGAGATAGATTGGCACGCGTGCAAGTAACTTTAAGTAATGAGCACGATAAAATGAAATTGTTCTCAAGCGAACTCCGCGAAACTCGCCTTCGATAACAGCGATCATAATTCTACGAGGTTCTTCCAGCATCATCATAGTTATGAAATATCATCGCATTGAAGTAAATCTCAGTAAGCTGAAACTCGATGTTGCAACATGTCATACGCAAATAATAAGGAAGCCTTCTTTCAGGAATAAGGGACAATGGACATGAGTTTTCTAGTAGAAATAACGTTCAGTTTCATTGGCGGACTCATTGGATAACTTTCTATCACTGTCAAACAGGTACATAGGCGTGGGTAAGATCAATTAAATGGAGTCCCGAGGAACTCAGGTGCAAGATACATGTGTCTGGGGTATCATGTTTTTCTGCGCTCTTAGCCGGGACCTATGCATCGTTGTTTAGATGTTGCATGAAAAACTGGAGGTGCATTTTGTACCTTGCACCTTTCAGGAGATCCCTCACTAACTGGCTCGGTGATTTCGGACCCTAAAGGCAGCACAAGAAGTAGAACTAGGTAAATTCTCAAGTAGCATGGGTTCAAAAGCATAGAAAATTGATCAATGGGCGCATAATCTCGCACGAAACGTATCAGCTGAAAGCTGATTATCATTTTACGCATGCCAATGCTATATTTCTCCCTGCAGGTACGCATCGTCGAGCGTCGATGTCATCATTTTCCCAAGATCCAACACGAATCTTAGTTTATCTTGGTATTTACTCGGAGTGTGACTTCATTCCTTTATAAGAGTTTCAAGGCTTTATTAGATGTGTGAGACGTGAAATGAGGAATGAGATTGGGTTGAGAAATCGAAATACCTTACGTGTAAATTACTCGTCAACGTATTGAATAAGTTAATGCTAACTGGCGGCAGAATCCGTGTTAATGGAAGCGTTACTTCAACGTTACTTACCTATATTGCCCTGGAGTAAGTACTTGAACATAATGAGCATTTACACAGTGCATTGTGTTGCCATAAACTGCCGTAAGAGCTTCATCATAAGCAAATACATTTAAATACTTCTTCCTTACGCAAATCAACTGTTAAAATCACATTACTACTTGCTGAACGTTGAACCTTCACTTCGTAAAACTTGCACGGCGTGTCGTAAACTTAACGCATGAACGCGATCTTAACGGTATTGAAGGTAATTTCAAATGACAAATTGAGGAGGCGGTACCGACCACTTAAGTATATGGCTTCGATAGATCGCTAGCAATACTTGTAGAAAGCTTCTACGCACCTCACACGCAACCGCGTGTTTCCACAGGTCCCCCGCATTTCTTCAAAGTCACGGTCTTCTCCGAGGACATATCTTCCTTGACCTTTGGCGCTTGAATCGACGTTCCGAATTTTTGGGACAAGTTTCGTCCCAATAGCCCGCTTTGGGTCTTACTATCCCTCGAGCACTGCGGGGTGTGATTTACTGGCACTGTCAACATAGGGACAACAAACTCGGATAAAGTTGAATGACTTGGTAACTGGTGACTGAGCTTTCGTCGCTGAGCTCATTGAATACAGTGTAAAAAATAACTTACTGAGGGAAACAATGTACTTCGAAGGAGTAGACGAACCCTCGAAACTTATCATTTGTACACGTCCCACCAGGCAGGATTCTTTACATCCCTGCAGATATTCCCAGATTTACGTTACCCCTTGACACTAGAACCAAGTACTCGAGCTCTCCAACACTTAGTAGATATAAAAATACCACAAACCGTGCCACCGCTTTAGCTAAATATATCATATCGCCCATGCCGGTTGAATTATTCTTAGGTTCTGAAGCATGCACGCCTGTCGAAACGCCGTCCAACAATCAGAAGAACACCATCCCACTAAACGGTAACCGCTGACTGACCCAACTGGCAGGATCAGCCGCCACGAGACTTCCCAATTTTCCCGAATTCCATCTTTATCATTGTGACCTCACCGTCTTTTTTTAAATTCTTCCCATATCATTATACGTATTTCGTCAGCGGGTGTAGCGCGCCTCTTTTCTGTTCCAAAAAAAGAATGGCCTAGATCAGCTGAGACAACGACCAAAGTCAAGATGCTGTGATGATTATCAAACATTAAACTAAAAAAACATACGCCTAGGAAAGGAAACGTCAAGGCTTAACATTGATGCGCAGGCAGATAGTGACAGTGGACTCGAGTTGGGTAGAAATGACAGCCCGCAAGAGCGGAACGGCAGATGGGAGTAAATTAACAAGAGTTTTCTTCTACTGGGACACCCGAGCGAAGGCCGAAGTGCTGCGTTATGTAGTCCCAGGCGACGGACTGTGGCAATGGCATTTGAAACTTTGGTGGCAGCGGGAAGGTGATAAAGATAAACGTTGCTGCGGCTTTGAGGGAATTTTTACGTCTCGTGGGTTAATTGGCCTTCCGACGGAAACGATGCCGCACATTGGAGGTAATATTGGGGGCGCGGATTCAGAGGGCGGACGCGGATGTGCCAGTGGTCGTAGTGGTGGCGTACGCATTTTGAGTGTCGTGTCGCGTTCTGCGTTACGATGTGAGTACGCGATCGCACAGGTTTTGTACCTAGAACTCGAATGGAAGTTGCGTGGGGAAAACGGAACGACGATCATATTCATGAATAGTTCAGCCTTAACGATTTCGAAGTACAGTCCTATTCCCATGAAATACTTGCCTTTCTGTACAAGTCGGACCGCGCAAAAGCTATTACCAAGTCCTCCCTGTGGTTTCCGGTAAAATCAGAATTACCCGTGAACGAAATTGGAGGAGCAAAAAAAACACCATGATTACCCTTCCGTCTACGGAAATGAAGTTAACCCGAGTCTAAAAGTTATCTATCAACACATGACCTTGGATGGTCAGATGAAGACTTTAGAACGACCACAGAATCTCGGGTCATAAAATAAGCAAAACATTACGCACCGTGCTAACAGCACTGGGTTCGATGCAAGGAAAAGGAAAGCCAGCTGCTACATATTGGACGCAGAATAAACGTCAACTATTATCGTGATCCTGATAGGAAGTTAAGAAGCAGAACTTAAAGCTGTTTACTCTTGATAGGCTCATGAATCCCAGCGAAGGTCGTTGAAAGTTCGTACCCTCTTCGGAAGGTATAGTATGTCTCCACCCAACGTTCGCGGTAGAACTTTACGAAGTGAAGCACATTTTTAAGTAGATGAAAAAATGTCAAACTGGCGGATGCAAAAGCCAAAGACTAATTTACCGGTTCCACTCCACTCTATTTTCCTTGACATAAATCGGGGAGGAAATAAAAAACAGGCTCGGTAGGATGTGTTTCAGAGATAGACATGTCGGTTTGGATAGGAGAAAAAAATGCCAGCGTACGGTTGAAAGAGGCTACAAAAGTTAAACTTACGCACATCATCATCCTTCTAGCATCGTTTTCGAGAATATCCATTTGAGTTTAGATTTTATTACCAGTATTCGCGGTAGAAGCCCCAGTGAGCCAGACCTAAGAAATTGAACATGAGTATGAGCTTTGCATAAAATAACCTCACACACCTGTCGACAAGGTAAGGTGTGAGTATCAAAAACAAAATTAAAAGTTTGCTTACCGATTCACTTTCTGGGTCGAACATACCAAACACAGAAGCAGCGCAAACGCAATCAGGGCGCGGCATCCCAAGAAGTTAGCACCTGCTGACCCGAGTTTAATCCTACCGGTCGTTCCGGAATTCTAGCTTGTATGAGGCATTTTGTGTAGATAGAAAAGTTATCTTTGCGGACGAAATGTGTCGAAAACATTGAACTGGACATTGGTAAGGCAACTTTTGCGATACGGACGGGAACATGTATGAGAAAATCATGAAAATCGGGACGGAAAATATGATATCGCGGGTGCAGTTGGCACGTAAGTAACACGGCAAGCAATGGAATGGAAGTGGATGATTGACGCTTACTTGTCTGTTTCTATGCGAATTTCTATAGAAAAGGAGCTCAGCTTTGAAGATATGATTTTTTACCTTTCCATTGTTGTTTGCAGTCCACAAAAAAGCATTTACATATGGACTGAGTTCCGTACCGATGTTCCGAGCCCCAAAGGGGGTGAGTAACTTTGAGTGGGAGTTGTAACGTAGGCAGTATCCATGGCCGGCCACGGATGTGCGGTATCGTTATCTCTCCGTGCTCCAGTAAGTAAATGTACTTACATGACCGCCCAACGGCACCGCTGTAAATGCCGGAATAGAAAAGGCTGATCTTGGTTTCTTAGCACTAAGTTTAGAACCGGTATTCAAGTTCTTTGAATAGAATGCCTACTGTTAAGCTTGCGTTTACCTTACAGCCTTTACGGGAAAGTACGGTTACTATGTACGCATCAAATGACAACTAGCTGAATTTGAAACTAAAACGAAATGGATATGTTTCAGCAGAGCGGAAGGAAGGGAAAGAGGAAAGAGGAACACACGTTCATTACCGCTCTCAAATCCGAAAAACCAACGCCCGTCATTGTGTAAGTGTACCGTGGTCGTCGTTCCTTGTATTTATTTAACCGGAAAGTGAAGCCAAACGAGGCAGCCATTTGGAGGAAATAGATGCCGTGAGGAAGAAATACAAAGAGATGCTCAGAACTAACCTGCATAGGAATATGTCAGAGGTTGAGATAGATAGGGTGAGGAATCAAAAATGCAATCAAAAGCGACACATCGTGTGTGTGTGTTGGACATGTAAATCGTAAGGGGGAGCATTAAATCCGCGGTGTCAGAGATGGTGCTGGTGGATGTAATGGTGTACTGTCCGTTGGATCTAGGCTGGTATGTAGTTCAGTGTAGGAGAAAATACGAGACGGAGAGTGGGAGAGGCCTAGTAGTAAGGAGTGTGATACTGAGTAGCTAGGCACGAATGGACAATTACAGTATGACCGAAGCCGACGTAAAGAGGGATTGACAGTGTCGCGTGTGGATGGACAGCGGATTGAGGAACCACGATGGCAAGGAATAAGACTGCGGGTGGAAATGAAATGACGAAGGGACAGAGGACACGTGTGGTTTCGATATAATGTGTAATGTAAGTATGTAATAGAATGTTTTGCGGGAATGTGATAAGTATGAGGGAGGGATTCGGGGCCGGCTGAGGGAAAAAGAAGGGACAGGGCAAATATGGATGGTTTGGACCGGGAAAGGGGCGGGTCGAGGGAGGCGGGAAAGGCGACAGGCACGGAAACAGGGAGGATAAAATAAATAAATAAATAAACGGGAAAAGGCGAGCGGCACAGGGGCGGCATGCGACGGAGGTAAATTGGAGTGGATCTGGAAAGTGGGATCTGAGTGGGGAAGGAGGGAGTGGTGCAGCGAGTTTTGGAGGTGATGGCCGCGGCAGAAGAGATTGGGCAGAGGGAGGGAAATATTTTATAATAATTTTGTAATGTATAAAGGCATCATCCGAGTCGGAGAGGGCCAAAGACGGATTTGGATTGGATGGTTGTTTAATTTTACGGTCCTTACTTTCTTCCTCTCTATAATACCCTCCTCGACGCCACGACCACCAACGACCATGGACGCTTCTCCCGCGACGAACACAGAGTCCTCCTCCTCCAACCCACCACCACCACTCCCAACCTTATCCACCGGCCCGTACGTCTCTCTCCCCCTCCCCCGACCCCACCCCACCTCACCCCCTTCTAGCCAAATACGATCCAGAATAACCGTCGTCTGTGCAGAGGTGAGCTTCCCTCTCCTGACCAGCACCCCCCTAACCCTCTCCAGTGCAAACGTCTCAAACTAAAATGCGACAGACGAAACCCCTGTGGAAGCTGCACAAAGCGCGACACCGTCTCCAGATGCGTCTACTCCCCCGCAGCAGCAGAGAAAGTGTAAGCACTCTCCTCCCATTCTCTGCTCCTGCTCACCCCCACCAGCGACCTCCACTCCCTCAACAACCGCCTCATGCAAGTCGAAGCTGCTCTCGAAAAGATCACCTCTGGCCAGTTTCACAGCTCATACCCCCCCGTTAGCGCCGTACCCCCTCCCCCCGTTCCCCCACTCGCCTCCCTCCCACCCCCAGCTGCCGGCCACCACCATCACCACCATCACCTCCACGCACCCCCATTACGACCTGGCGAAGGCCTCATGCTGGGAATGAGAGAACTCACTGAAGTCTGGGTCGGCGAGCTCGATATGGGCGATGACGGAGAGCGCGAGATCAAGCTCGAGCCCGGCCAGGGCGATGACCTGTTACCTTCCCATACAAGATCTCCCCAGAAGAGGGCACGCCATTCCACGACTTCCTCCGCGACAGCCAGCGGCATCGTGTTACCCCCGCTCAGCATATACTACCCCTTACCGCCCATCGCCCCGCCAGGAACATCTTCCTCCTCATCTGCCGCATTCCCTTCAACACCCTCCTCCTCTTCATCCTATAACTTCCCCAACACCTCAAGCTCCCACAACACCAACCCGCAAGTCACCCCCGAACTCCTCCGGAGACTCCCAGATCTCCAAGATGCCGTACGCCTACTCGACGCATGCAGCGATGTCCTACGTATCAGACCAGTCCCACTCTTAGGTGGCTGGAAAGGTTTCGAGAAGAGGTGCATGGAGGTGCTAAGGCGTGGGAAGAAGAGAGAAAGGGATAGGGATCGAGAGCGAGGTAAGGAGCGGGACAAGGAAAGAGAAAGGAGGGAACGAGCGAGGGAGATTTATTTCGGTTCTGCGTCACCTTCCACATCCACATCCTCCACTTCTCCACCATCGGCGCATGATGAGGAAGAGGAGGAAGGGGCTTTGCCACTCTTTGCTTCCCTCTGCGCTGCTTTGTCTCTTGGTGCCTCATCCCTCCCCAACACATCAACACAACAATCCCAAGCCACGTCTCCCGAGTTCTTATATGCGCTTTCACAGCAGGCACTAGGCGTGTGGGATACCCACCGCGCCGCACACATGGGGAGTAATACAGGGGAATACAGTCGAAGAGAGGAGAGGGAACGCGTGGACTATCTTACTGCCTGCTTATTAGGAGTCGAGGGGATGTTGCTAAGAGGGAGAGGGAGGCGAGGGAAGGAGGTTGGCGAAGTTGTATGTCGTCTTTTTCATTTTTACGGGAGAAACGAAGCTGATTTCTTGTAGGTCGGCAAGATGGTGAATGTCGCGCGGTCCATGGGGATGAGCGATATTTCGTGTCCTGTCCCTACAGGCTTCTCTTGGGAAGGGGAGGGAGACGCGGAGGAGGTGAAGAAGATGCTATGGTGGGATACGGTGTTTTATGATTTGTGAGTACGCTTCTTTGATTTTATGCTCGGTGTTCGTGAGGAGCGCTGCTGTCCCCGGGATATATGCATATCTGGTTGATCGAGCACATCTACCTTTTATCTTCCCGCACAGCTTTTGTATTATGGGCGTACAAGGGCCTCCCGGAATACAAAAGCTTCTCCGAGTGCGCATACATGGACACCCCTTCCCCTCCTTTTATACCCCCTCTCCCCCCCTCTCTTTATCTTAGCATCCGCGCCTGTGCAAAAGTGCGAGTGCGAGATCGGAACCTTGCACAAGGACCAATGACTTGCGAGATCGGAATGGGCTATATATAATATATGCCCCTTCTCTGAGTTGATTTGACATCACCTCGTCTCAATTCCGCCGTTCCCTACATTTAATATATGTTCACTAATATTCCGCTATTAATCTGTTCACCGACGTTGATTTTTATCTTTCATTTCTCTTTGCTTGCTCCTTGGCACTTTTATCGTTATCATCTTCCTGGTTATTCATTTTGCTGATGACGTTGCCTTTTTAGATTCATTTCAGACACGCAAGGCCAGGCGCCTCTCATTGCTCCGTTATCCACATTCAACCATGGGGACGAACAGCAAGAGGATGATGACGAGCTATCAGATGTTCCCATGAATGCGACTGAAGATACGAGCGCAGAGAAGCAACGGGACATGATGCGGTATTTTACTGTCCGGTGCCGGTATGTTTTACTCCTTTCCAGCTCTCAATTACCCTGAAACTTGGAAAGGCTCACCCAACTCGCACGAACCATCAAATACCGTATCGCGAACCCTGACTGCTGCTGTGGGTACACACTAGATCAAGCAGTGTCCCTCGCATCGCAAATACACAAATTCCAAAGTTCCCTCCCTAAATCTCTCCAGTATTCCCCTATTACCGCTACAGCGGCGTACTCGCCTCCCGCTGAGCCGAATCAGGAGGACAGCTATGATATTCACCAACCGGCGTTGCATCTCGACCAAGAGATGGGGGAGAAGATCGCTCAAGCGCAAGCTGCAGAAATATGCGTCATGGTGCAGATATTAACGTTGAGAGTGTATGCGCCGTTTTTACGGCCGACAGGCGCTGCTAATGCAGTGGGAGCTGGCGCATCTGCAGGTGCGGGAGCACCGGGCTCTGCGAGCCAGACGTGCGTCACTGCAGCGTCGTACATCCTTCGCTCTACGAGAGCGCTACACAATGCCATTAAGACACCAGCACATGGCTACCCTGGCGTCGTGCATCCCACGACGTTGGATTTCTACCCGTTGGAACATACGGTTTCCTTGCATGTGTAATATGTGCGCATGCAGGGCTTACAGGGAAAGCGGTATCGTTTGATGTGGGGGTGATGGAGGACGCTGTGACTGGCCTTGAGATGTTGCATGTCTTGGGAATGGGAAAGGGTGAAGGTGGGAGCGAGAGGAGGAGTGTGATAGAGGGACTGAAGAAGAGGATGGAGAAGAGAGGGGTGAATGTGAGTGCTTTGAAGAGGAAGCATGATCAGGTTGGGGTTGAGCCCCCCAGTGCTGTGTTCGATTTTCCTCCTTCGTCATATACACCAGCGGAGACGGTGGGGAATGTTACGCCGCTTATACCTCAACATACTGGCTCAAGTTCTAGCGGTGCGACGGCGACGCCGAAGGACAATTCGTCATCCATGAACAAGAGAGACAAGGACAAGGACAAGAACAGGAAAAATCGCAGCTCGTATCCCGCCGTTGGATACCGTGTGCGTCCCGGAAAGGATCCACTTAGCATGAGGCATCGTGCACAGACGAACTCGGCTGCTCCGCTAATGACGAATACGCCGAGGAATGGCAGTTCGCTAGCTAATGAAGTCACTGGATTCAATCATCACCAAGGACACCAGGAGAGGGATTCACCTCATCCGCAGTCACAGTCTCAAGCTCAGGCGCAAGCTGCTATGGCCTACCGTTCGAGGTCATCTTCTGTTAGCCATTTGGTTCCCAATACGCCCATTGAGCCGCCTCAAGTGGATTATTCCATGCCGTATGGCGAGATGGGGGTAGGTGCTCCTGCGAGAAGGTACAGCGTGCACGATGTTCCACAGCAAGGGCAACAACAAACGGCTGCGTTTGCGTCTACGCCGGTGTTTGATCCTTCACAGCAGCAACGACAGGGGTCGTTCGATACGACCCGGGTATACGAGCAGGTACACTCCTCCATGGAGCAGCAAGGGGGTGGATATGGGAGCAGCCCGTATCAGAACACAACGGCCAGTGGATCGTCTGCCGGGTCGCCTTATAGCAGTGCGGGCGGAACGGCGGCTGGTGGTGCAACCTCGACAGCGGGTGTCACTGGGCATCCGTCGACACCGACGTTTGGATCTGGTCCTACGCCTTCACACAACCCTAGTCCGCCGACGTTCGGGCCTCCAGCTAGCCCTACCAGTTATTACCATATACCTGGTAATGGCTACGACTCGGGAGGGTATGGCGATCCCAATAGTAATGGGATTATGGGACCTCCTGGTCCTCAGTCCATGTCGATAACGAACCTCCCTATGGGCCCTCCACAGCAGATGGAGATTACGTCTGTACCTTCTACGCCAATTTACGAAAAGGCGCAGCCGATGTATGATATGAAACCTGCAATGGACGCACTGCAGCAGCATCAACATCAGCAGCAGCAGATGATGCCCCCACCGCCGAGTTACGGTGAACACCAGCATGGGATGGGTACGGCACCTTCACAGGCATGGCCTCCACCTCAACAACAAGTGATGGATGTTTCGGCTTCGCAGTCGTATTGGTCGTCTGCAACGTCTGATTATTCGAAATATTATCCTTGATGTTTTTAGCTTCTCCTTCTTGTCTCTTCAAAAAAGAACGATCATCCCCCATGCCACGAATATGTTTTGTTTTATTATTCCTGTCGTTGTTATTGCGACTACATCGTCACTCCCTAACGCTTTTATATTCACCATATCTATCCTCTGGATTTGACATTCGTTCCTTTCTTTGTGGTATACAAAATATCTTTCCTTACTCTGTCTTCCAGTGCTCTCATCATATCCCTTGGATATCTATCACCTCACTTGCTATCCGGATTCCGATCTTTCTGCTTCTCCTGTGCAATACTATATTTATCGAACGTCTGTATCTGTTACGACCATCTCTCCTTTCACCTGTTTCACGACACCTGCTATTTAAAGTAGTCCATGATTTGATACCCTGTTCCATCTATCTTCACCCTATCCCCTGCTATTCATGGAGGCTGGAGACGATACCATTTTCTATCACATCTATCTTTATGATCAGCCTTCGGTTGCGTTTAGACTCGGTAAGTAAAAGCATTTCTCGTAGAGTCGTTTAGCTCTGATCACCTGCGTTCTATAGGCTCTTTGGCTGTTTGAAAATACTAATGGATATAGAAGTTCTTAAGTTCCCCGCTATATATTGTCTTTTTTCTAATTGATACTATCTGTACAATTACCATCAATCAAAACAGGTTACATACTACACGCATTAAATATGTCGGAACTCAGGAATCGTAAGGGTAACCAGTGTATGTGACTTTAGGTCATCCTCACGACGATCGTTTGCGATTTTTGCATGGAGTGCCACTGTTCGGGTGCCTGCTCGCAGAGCATGTGCTTGATATGAATATATTTTCAATCGTTAAATTTCCGAGAACATCGTATAAGTGATGGGAATGGTCGACATGCTGCCCCAGGGCCCGGGGGCCGCTGAAAGACGGAGTGCATGTTGGCGCTTGACAGCCCGTATGAGTATACTTGTCCGAATCCATGCTTCAGTGAATTGTCAAGTCAAAGGCTTGCTGTATACTTGAACTGCTTCAGCCGCCACATCGTAGACTACAGCCGTCGTGACCATGCAAGCGCAGCCCACGGAAATTAAACGAGCGCTTCCAAGAATTCAAACGACTTACAATACCGTCGAAGGAAAATGGGGTGCGATCCCTGGCGTAAATCATATAGTAGTCATCATGCATGCACTGACTGTTACTAACCATCTTCTGATTCATTTTAGTACTTCAGGAATATTCTATGTATTGGCCGAAGCAAGGTCGAAGGAATCATGAAATCGCCATTCAGTTAGTTTAGTAAACTTTATCTGCATTGAAGCCCTTAGGCCTTAATACTAACTGCCCTACTGTCTGGATTCTGCCCCAGTGGCCTCCGATTTTGTCGTACTGTACGAGATCGTACGCCACTGTCGGTTTGAAAGTCCATGTCAGAATTTTCATGCCTCCCGTTTGCGATACATACTTATGCAACTAGAACTTGAGTAGGACAGCACCAGGAACGTAATTCAGAATGGGGATGACTGGGATGGTACTCATTGATGATTTGACGGGTTTTCCGGATAAAGGTCTACTATAAAAGGATAAAAAGTCTCATATTATTAATACCATTTAGTTTTTTCGTTTCATGTCATGAGATGCGTTTGAACTTTGAATCTAAGTAGGCAACAATGATGATCAATAATATGACAGTAATCACAAAGGAAAAGGTATAAATACGGAAGGACCTTCCGCGAAGAAACCCTGAAACGACGCGCAGGGGTAAAATGTTGAACTTTGAGAAGAGAAAAGGCTCATATCCGACCGACTTCCACTGCAACTTTATGAAATGAAGAGCAAGTACAGATAACCAACATAGTCATGAGTCAAATGCATATAGCTGTTACTTCATGCAAGGTAAAACAACTAGCCTTACGATAGGCCTTGTGAGCTCGTGCTTGGGGATCAGTTATTACTTCAGCCACAGGAATAAGGCTGGCAACTTCCTTGCTAATACATAAGTAACTGTAACTTCTAAGTTAGTACTTGCTGCGTGCGCCACGGCGAGGTATCATGAAATCTAGTTGCACATTCACATAAACACTACGGAGCCTCTTCACAAGTAATTGACTTGTAAGTGTAATTTGAGTACCGAGCCTTTGTAAGAAGCTGAGTTAAATTGAGGAGGTGACAAAACAAAGTTGGAACTTGGTTGAAACGATGTGGCTTGGATGTGACGCCCGTCGTCAATAGCGTGACTGGGTTCAAAGATGTTTGCCTTTGCTTGGAATGTATGTGTTTCAAATATATATCAACAATTCGCACGTGCCAGATATTGAACTTCAATTCCTGACTCAACAGTCAACACTTCCCCCATCTTCCCCATCTTTCGAATTCCTTCCCAATTCAATCCAAGCTTTCCTCAGATACGAAAAGGCATTCTTATTTCTAAAATGCGTTTACAATAACTACATTATACTAATTCACCAACTGCAGCTTTTATTTACGTACGAGTCTACACACCTTGGGAAATACTAACGAGATCAGGTACTAGGACCGTGCCCATAACAAGTTTATAATGAAACTTGCATATTGAAGCCAATATGTGTTAAAGACTTCTTCACCCTGTGTATAGAAATGCGAGCTTCGTGCCTTATTTGGCAATACCATATGTCACCAGTGCAAAGTTACTTTGCAAGTTACAGCTTACTAAAATTGCGTATCTAGGCCTAGCATTGATATCACAGAATCTGCGACGCCAATTAATGCATGGATTAGGAGAGTGTGCTCAAGTATTCCGGATTGAAGAAGCTATCTCGGAAATTTTGCGTGGCCGAGGACTACTGGATTCTAAGGTAGTAGATTATGTATATACCATGGCGGCTATGTTGGCGGTAAGTGGAATTGTGTTCACTTCAGGTTTCAGGAAGTTATCTTAGTCCCTGATGAGTCTCTGGGGCATTCACTGTCATCGGCTTCATGTATTATGATGACTTACGCAGCTAACGTTTTCCCGTATGCCCACTATAAACCTATCGTATGCCTAAATGCACTTGTTATTCTTACTCATCGCATCTTTCTGTACTCCACTGGAAACAAATTCCCAATGCGCCCATCTATTTTTAGGCGGTAGACTTTCAATCATTGGTCAGTCACAAGGACGAAACGGTTGGCTTTCTGACTAATTCAAGGAGTTTAGAATACCCTGATCTTCCCATGAACCACTCAGATAGTTGGGGACAGAGAACTTTAATAGAGGCTTATCCGTGTATTTAAGGAGGTGGCTACACACATTTCCCCACCACAAGATCTCCCTCTGAAAACACTAGTACCGCACATGGCGTATCTCTCCGAATCAGCGAAAGTAGAAATTGATAGCCTGCTGGTGAGATATTAAAGCATGTTCAACAATATTTGCTGATAAATAATTTCAGGCAGATGTTGTCGAATCGAAGCTTATTCCTGGAGTTTCTTTCGCAGCAACCAACCTCAACGAGGAGATATACTTTGGAAAGGCCGGGATTCGAGTGTTGAACCATCCCGAAGAAGGACCAATAGATGAAAATAGTATATTTTGGATTTGCAGCCACACCAAGCTGGTGACTTCGGTCCGTTATCATAAAAACGATATCCAATATTTTTTTGTCCGACATACATCTTCTCACAGCTTGCTGGCCTTCAGCTTGTGGAACAGGGAAAGATAACAATGGATACCGCTGTTTCAGACATTCTTCCAGAACTCGCAAACCCCGTAATTGTGGACGATCCGTTTGCTAACAAAATGACTTACAAGCCAGCTCAAACCACTATCACATTTTGGCACTTGCTCAATCATTCGAGCGGTTTGTTTTATGATGTCAAGAGAAATCCTTCGTATGCGCTTCCTTCTGCATATACTGATCCACATGTCGGCGAAAATCCCATCAAAGAGTGGTATAACAAAATAAAGGTTAGACAATGTCTATTTATTCTAGTGCATTGTATATGTTAATATTTGATTATAACAGAAAGATCTTCCTGGGATGCCTTTAAAATTTGAGCCAGGGACAGACTGTAAGCTTGCAGTAATTGTTGAAACTTGAACAACTTCAAGTTGTCAACTAATATTTTTAGTTGCTTATGGTTACAATGTTGACTCGATTGGATTTATTGTGGAAAGGCTGACAGGAAAAACCTTGGAACAATATTGGTAAGAACTCACATTCAGAATTTGCTGAATGTTACTTAGCGAAGACATCCTGAAAAGTCGCGAGAATATCTTTTTACCACTAGGAATGACGAATACTTCATTCTTCATGACTCCTGAAATGAAGGGGCGATCCGTGTCATTATCTTTTAGGAATTCAGATGGTATATTGTCTCCACTTATAGATCAAGTCCCTGTGTCACAGCAGAGATTCGGGCAAGGTATTTTCCTTAAATTACATACATATTCACTATTTGGTTATTCACAGTGTATTTTTAAAGTGCGGATGCATCTCGGCGGGGTAGGTCTGGAATCTACTTTGAAAGACTATCTTTCTTTGCTTCAACATTTATTGCAAATACATGGTGCGTGACGTCAATTTTTTCGACAGAATCAATTTCACGTACTTACATGATACAGCTGGCAATGCAAAAAACCCTATTTTAAACACTGAAACAGTGCATAATCTTTTCAAACCAACTTTGACTGAAAAAGGAGTACAATCATTGAATGAATTTGTTGACGTTACAGATGGACAATGGGGCATGGGATTGCGTCTAAATACAACCGATTGGCCGGGAATGCGCAAGAAGTTATCCGGTTGTTGTGAGTCCGTATATATGTATAACTGTACAAATTGCTCACAATAGGATAGGGTATGGATGGGCCGGTACCTATTACTTTATTGATCCCACCACTGGGATTGCGGCCATGTTGGGTTCCCAGGTGATTCCTACTCGTGATAAGGAAGTGGAAAAGCTTTGGCAACAAGCTGAAGCAGCTTTGTATGCTGGCCTAGTTGGTGGTCAGAAGCCAGTTCCAGTGCTAAAATAACATGTTCTGTCATTGGTTTCAATAGTAGAGTTCAATCTTGGCGAATGATCACGATACAGCTACAGCCGTTTTGTAACGCGCGCTAAACCTTCTCGGCAGGATTTTAGTGATGCTGTCAAGTTGCTGTAGCGACTGATCTGTAGCGACGCGACAAAACCGCCAAGATTGAACTTCCCTAATGTCACGAGGCTATAGCTACTAATATTTTCGAGGTATCATTTGCAATAGTGTGTACGTTTCGCGATAATAGCTATGTTTTCCCATGCGAAGCTCATCCGGTAATATATAAAGTCTCACCAAAACCGTTATCCACCTCATAACTGAACTCTGCGTCAACGGAATGGTTCATTTGTCAGAAAGTGGAAAAGGTGCCATAGACAAGCTGCTGGTGAATTATTGTCAATTTTTCCTCCATCGTCACATCTTTATTTTAATGTGTTCAGTCAGAAGCAGTGGAAAGTGGAAAGATTCCTGGGTTATGTTTTGGCGCCACGGACGCCAATTCTGAGCTATATTTCGAAGCTGCAGGTAAATGTTCGGTTAATGAGCCTTCCGCAGGAGAAGTCGACGGAGACAGCGTGTATTGGATATGTAGCCAGACAAAGATGATAGTTTCGGTATGAATACAGTTGAAAGTTCGCCACATAGTTATTGATCTCGATGCTTTTCAAATTCCTAGCTCGCTGCTCTCCAGCTAGTAGAAAAAGGAACGATTTCATTAGATACTCCAATAGCCAACATTATTCCAGAACTTTCAAATCCCATAGTCCTGGATGACCCAATGGCAGACCATATAACGTACAAGCCAGCAGAAACTACAATTACGCTAGACCATTTACTGAACCACTCTAGTGGAATTTTTTACGAAGTAAAGCGTAATCCACCGTACGCACTTCCACTGCCGTATATAGCCCCACACGAAGAGAAGGATTCCGTTCCACAATGGTATGGTCTAGCGCGCGTAAGTGAGCTGAAACCTGCAGGCATTATATTTAGCTGACGATCACTATATCAGGGTAACTTGCCAGCAGTCCCCTTGAAATTTGAACCAGGAACAGATTGTACGCAATGAAACGCAAGTGTAATAAATATAGCTGACCTCGATGTCTGATTTAGTTACGTACGGATACAATATCGACGCAGTGGGTTTCATCGTGGAACGTATAAGCGGACTATCTTTGGAAGAGTATTGGTAAGTTTTGAGTATTTCAAATAATAATATGGAGGAACTGAGTACTTTATAAAATAAAACAGCAAGCGTTATATATTTATACCACTTAATATGACATCCACCTCTTTCTACTTGACTCCTGAGCTAGAAAAGAGGTCTGTTAAGTTATCCTTTCGACATCCTGATGGAACTCTTCGACCATTTTCTAAAGATATTGATGTGACTCCACAAAAATATGGAGAAGGTAAGCCGAGACAACTCCTCCTTCCATGGTCTTCTCTTGTTAAGTATACACGACATGAAGTGCGTGTACATCTAGGAGGAATAGGACTTCAATCGACTATGAAGGATTACCTAGCTTTATTACGACATCTATTGCAAATCCACGGTAATTTTCTTGCTATTTTCAAACGTTCGAGCTCATCTTTCTGTAGCCGGCACAGCCGTGAGCCCTATCTTGAGCGCAGAAACTGTGAAAAGCTTGTTTCTTCCGACATTGACAGAAAAAGGTGTTCAGTCCGTAAATGCTTTTACAAAAATGACAGACGGTCAGTGGAGCACTGCTCTGTGTCTAAATACAACAGATTGGCCCGGAAGACGCAGAAAGTTCTCGGGATGGTGTACGTATTTGAGTCATATATGCGCGTTAGTCATTCTAAAAGAGCGTATTAAATTAGGGTTTGGATGGGCAGGAACGTTTCATTTCATAGATCCTACGACTGGAATTGGTGCTGTCTTCGGAACGCAAGTTATTCCAACACGCGACGCAGATGTTTGGTCACTTTGGTCAAAACTTGAGGCTGCGCTATACTTAGCCATCGAACACTAGATGGAAATGTCAGAAGTATATTTTAGACTTGCTGTAAAATTAAAGCCATACAGAATAACCAGTCCTCCTTTTACTATCACCCCTAAAATCGCACTTACATAGACATAATTGCAAGCGGCCAACGGCTAAGCCTTTTGCAAGGAAAATAGCTATGGGGTCGGGGAGTGGTCGGGGTCGGCGTGCGCCGCAATGAGAGCAAAATTACGTGGATGTCTGATGTCATCTGATAACGTTAACCACGCGGAAAGCTTCCTTTCGTCAAGCAAAGCTCAACGTTGAACGAAGACGAAGACGAAGACCGACGCTGGTCGCTGCAGGTTAAATCAGTATGAAGCATATTTTTGTACCCAACTTATTTATGTCTAGTAACCCAGACCGCTTGAGTTTCGTTGATCGGTCGTCTAATCCTGCCAAGGTATGGTTACCATAGAATTTCACGAAGCGCCGCAGAGCCGCTGCATCGGTAGTCGAACGATGGAGCGGGTGCACACAAGACGATACAAGAAATTGGTGTGGTTATTTGTGGTCAGCTGCCCCATTCAAATGAAAGAACGAGCAACATTGTTGAGCTTAAACATCGGATTGTGACCTTTCCTGAAAACAAGAATTGGTGATAAAGTTTGACAGCCGTGTGGACTGCAGTTGCGTGGTTCCTGAGCGTTTGAAGTTGGAAGGCGGTTATGTATGTAGTTCGCAACATAATCATGACCAAGTTTCCGGCTCCGCCATCCATATAAACTCCGTTCCATCATATTCACATCAATTTTTGTTTTCCAACGTCCACCCATCTCTTTCGCCTCTCGCCCTAAGCTCCCTCTCCGCTCTCAGCTTCAGCTTAACGCTATCCCTCACACTCTCTTAACACTTCCTCTCGTTCAAAAACTTCAACTTTCTAACCAACCTAACCCCTATTTTTGACTAAAAATGTTCGCTGCTCCTCTCGTCGCTCTCGCCCTCGCTACCCAGGCTTTGGCAACTGTCTACGTACGTACATACCTGTCTCTTACTCATATGCACCGTGACCAATTTTCTGTAGCCTACTTCCCCCGTCGGTACCACCACTTGGACTGCTGGCCAGCAGGTCACTATCAACTGGCAGGATGACAACACTTCCCCCTCACTCGAGCAATTCGGTGATGCCAAGGTCTCCATCTACGTTGGCAACGCTCAGCAACAGGTATGTGTTCTCGTTCAATTCCAAGTACGAATGTTATCTAACTGCGTTATTTGTAGACCCTTCTCCAGTCTATCTCTGAGAGCGTTAATGTCGCCACCACTAACTCCATCCAATTCACCCCTGATGCTTCCATTGGTCCTAACGGTGCTCAGTAGTATGTTCAGCATTCATCCTTAACTCCGACATACACTGATTCTGTACTAGCTTCATCCGCTTCGAATCCCTTGCATTCAAAGATGCCACACAGCCTCAGTACCCTGCTTTGGCGTTCTCTTCCAAGTTCACGTATGTACTCTTGATGTAATTAAAGCATCTCTTGCTGATATTCCCTCCAGTCTGAGTGGCATGTCCGGTGAATTTAACAGCACTGTCCAGGCTCAAATTGATGGACAGTCTACTGCCCCTATCGCTGGTCAGACTTCTGCTGCTGCCGGTAGCTCTACTGGAAGCGTTGCTGCTTCCACCACGTCAAGCAAGGCTTCCTCTTCAACAGGCTCTGCCTCATCCACTGCATCCGCTGCCAAGGCCTCCGCCACTGATAATGCTGCTTTTGGCGTTAAGGCTGGATGGGCTGGACTTGCACTCAGTGCTGTCATCGGCATTGCCATGTTCTAATTTGTTCGAATCTGTTCGAATATAAATTTTATTTAAGTTTTGCGTATCTCCTATACCGGCTTTAGATGGTCCGTTCTGTTACAACCGACCTAGTTTACCCCCAAGATTTTACGATACCCTTACGTCATTAATGGTTACGTTCGATGATTTGGGACTGTTAATTCTCCAAGGATGGGTTCAGCTATAGCTTACATTCTTTACAGACGTATCAACTAATTAATCAGATTTCTTAAAAGACTCAACTACTCTGAAGTCTCATTACAACTGATTAGACTCATCAGCATTGAGGATGAGTGTCACGAAGAAACGAATCATTTCCAAAAAGGAGTCGGCTTCCAGAGCTGATGGACAGATGATTAGCACGCGAACAGAACATTAGAACGAAAAAAAATATCACACGGACATTCATTAACAGTATGGAGTCCTGCTAACATATTTGTTTCATTCCCAGCACTACGATGAGTGTAGCGGAAGATGTGCGGTGTTAGATCCCAGTAAAACGTGTGTCTAGGAACAATTTACGTCAGTTCGAACACATTTATGAGAATACACAACACACCTGTATTTCCAGACATCATGCCAGGAGCAATAGTGATGGCATCCACATCTTCAGTTGGGAGGGAGCGATGGACATTGTAGGTGGCCTTGATCGTCCCAGACAAGACTTGGTATGGGATAGCATCTTTTCCAGTTGGTGAAACGGGAGCGGGTTCCAGTCCACCTTCGGTAGCGCCGGTGTCCAATACTAGGCTACCACTAGAAGGGGCGCCTTCCTCCGAGATTTGTTCTCCGAATGCCGTGTAGGTCAAGTTGAACTTCGAGGCCAGTTTCTTCAGAAGATTAGCGTCGTGATCTTGGGTCTCCTTTACAGAGCTGCAGGAAATTATTATTCGCTGGACTACTATGGACTTTATAGACATGCCGACAAACCTAATGACTGAAATGCGGTGGTTTACAATTGCCCAAGCTTGCTCAGGAAGAGCATTTGACTTTGCGCCACCTTGAATAACATCGATGGCCTGCGTTGTACCAACAAGACTTTTATATGCTGGGTTTTGGAACGCGATTTTTTGCACAGCCCGCAGGGCGCCGTCCGAATGGACCGAACGTTGAATGAGCTTGCGGTAATGAGTTGGAATGTCCTTGGCATGCTCTGCAACGCATTGCAATGTTGAATACATCGGATCTGTCCTGTCCTTCACAGAAGTTCAGTTACAGCATGCAAATACAACAACACTGAAGACAGTACCAGGCGAGCATCGAACGGGTTTGACTCGACGTGGACAAGTAAAGAAGATAGAATACCAATGCTCTACATATTGTCAGTTCAGAATTTCTAGAACAAAACTTCGACTCGGCTTACTGTGTGAACTGGCGGAATACTAGAGTGACCTCCAGGAGTAGCAACTTGAATACGAGTGTTTACACTACCCTTCTCTGCAATTCCTGGGGCCGCAAAGACAGAGCCATATTCCTGAACAAATATCCCTGAAAGCAAATATAAGAATTTATCGCCTGTGGGCTCCAAGATCATACCTACCTCCTTCGTCAACCATGAAAGCAATGCTGTTCTTGCCATATGATTTCAAGAGGTGATCGGCAATGAGTTTAGCACCCTGCACATTACTTAAGAGGCTAAAGATCGGATCGCATATATTGTAACATACCTTGAATCCGCCGATTTCTTCATCGAACCCAAAAGCGAGAAGTACAGTACGCGTTGGTTGGAACTCGGCTTTGAGCAAGGTTTCGATAGCAGAACTAAAAACAATTGGGAAGTGAGCCAAATGATATTAAATTCATATTAAAATACCCTCACAGGATACCGACAACTCCACACTTGTCATCTGCTGTACCACGGCCCCATATACGCTTGCCTGTGGCAATGAGGATTAAATCTGTAAACCCGCATACGGGGAACGTCCTACCATCGTAATGACCGGAATATGGAGGGTGAGTCCATTTGTCAATAGTTGTGGATACAACTGGTACAACATCTGGTTTTGTAATTCATAAGAACCGTGGGCTCTTTTAGTTCGGGAGGACATCGTACTGCATTGTACATACCTTGATGACCGGCTAAAAGGAGAGGCTTTAATGATGTATCGGAACCCTTCCACTCATAAAGTAATCCATATGTGTTGATTTTGGTCAATTTAAGTGTAGTATGGCTGCAGAATGTCAAGTTCAACGTAAGCAATGCCCCCATATTTGAACTGACACTTACACAACAGGAAATGTACTCAAAAGATAATCGTGAAGTTTCCGGTGTATTTCCCAACGGGGATCTTCTCCAACTGGGCCCATGTCATCGAAGGACTCGGTGCTGTGTATGGAATGCGTTAAATAGAATGAGATGGATAGTTAAACTCAAACTATGCTCACGGAATCTTGATAGCACCCGCAAGCCAATCAATAGCTTGCCTCTTATACTCCTCAGTAGAAATCTTGTCGTTCACAGCGCCCCATAGTTTGGTGTTCTTCTCCGGAATAAGAACACTAGCCTGAAGGCATTGTCCGACATGCTTCGGGCGCAACAAGCTATGTATGAGATCGGAGGCGCTACTAACTTCACCCAGTGGCAAGACAGCATATGCAATGGCAGAGAACAGAAAAAGCGTGAGTATTCCCTTCCGTGACGCGAAGCTATGGCTTTGGGATGTTGTTGTTGGCGCGGAGGAAAACGCCAAAGGCAGCTCTTTATCGCCAGACGAGGACCTCATGATGAAAATAGCTGAAGATGGAATGTGGGAATAGATTCAACTTGAACATTTGTCGCACAAATTCGGCTCTGTGGAACCGGCATGGACAGATAGGCGGGATCATCGTGAGCAATAAGCATCAAATGAGCATGCTGTATGACGCAAAAGTTGACAACTCGTGGGACTCTGTTACGTATCAAGGTATGTATGTACATAGGTGCTAGCAAACAGCTACATAGTAATTCCTGATAAATATTCTCACTAGCCAAGAGCCACTGTTGATCATGGTGGCTGTAACATTAGATTATATTAGACTCATCCGCATTCAGGATTACAGACAAAAAGAATCGAATCATTTCTAGGAAGGTGTCCACGACAATGGCTGTCAAAACGCGGACTGTCAGTACACTGAAACAGCGTAAGGGAGGGCATACACTCATTGACGGTATGTATTCCAGCAAGCACGTTATTGTTATCTTGGGCTTTCCGGTGGTTGTAACGGAAAATATGAGGTGTAATCTTCCAATAATAACGAGTGTCTATAACGATAAAGCATCTGTAATAAGCCACCCGTACCGGGGGTGAACATATTCCAACCTATACTAACCGCTGTTCCCAGTCATCATGCCTGGTGCAACAGGCAAACTACTATTTTCAGACGGGCGATGGGCATGGAATGCTGCCTTGATACTTCCTGCAAAGACCATGTATGGGGAGGCATCGGGTCCGGTAGGCGTGATAGGAGCAGGTGATAATCCAACGTGAAATGCGTTGTCGATCGTTAGATTTCCCTGCGAAGGAGTACCTTCCTGAGTCACGTAGACCCCAAATGCCTTGTAGGTCAGATTGAACTTCTCTGCCAGCTCCTGCAAAAGGTTGGTATCATGTTGCTGTACGGATTCAATAGAGCTGTATCATCAGCTGTCAATCAGTAACAGCATCCCAAACGTATCGCGGTAATACTGCACCTAGAAACGGAAACTCGATGATTAACAACGGCCCAAGCTTCTTCTGGTAATGCATTTGACTTGAATCCACCTGTACAAGAGTAATGGCCTGTGTTGTTCCAATAATGCTCTCATATAAATGATTTGCTGATACCAACGGTTGCAAGGTGTCCAAGGCAGACTGGGAGTACGCCGACTCCCGAACAAGTTGACGAAAGCCTTCCGGCATGTCCTTAGTGTATTCCGCGAGACACTGCAATGTCGTATAAAGTGGATCACTGCGATTCTTTAGAGGCGTCAACACACTGGAAGTCATACGATGTATAGGATGCCACTTACCAAATAGACATCGTAGGGATGGTCTTCGTAACGAACAAGCATAGCAGATAGAATACCAATACCCGTATGAGCCGGCGGATCGCTGGCGTGTCCACCTGGCATATTTACTGTGACACGTACATTCATACTACCCTTTTCTGCGATACCAGGTGTTGCAACCAGTGTTCCATATTCCTCTACATAGCGACCTGCAAATTATTCTCAGTAAGAATCTATCAAAAGTATTGGCTGCTTAACCCACCTCCCTCATCAACCATGAACGCAACGCCATTCTCTCCATATTTATCGAGAATAGTGCCTGAAAGATGTGCCGCTCCCTGTCACAGATTCTTATGAATGGCACATGTCGATATATCAACAAAAACCAACTTCGTAACCGCCTAGTTCTTCATCAAATCCAAAAGCCATTATAACAGTACGCGTTGGCTTAAACTTCATTTCGAGAAGGGACTCAATGATGGCTCTAGTTATATATCACTGAGAACAAGGAATCATACAGAAATTTATCTACTCACAGAGCACCGATTACACCACACTTATCATCTGAGCTACCTCTTCCCCACAAGCGCTCGCCTGAAATTTACAATGAACAACGATATCAAGATGATTTTCTGAAAAAGGCACTACCCACCATCGTAAAAGCCGGAATACGAAGGATATTTCCAGTCTTTATCAGCAGATGGTTCGACTGGTACAACGTCTAAAATATGAAGTTAACCGTCAGTCCCTCGCTATACAGCGATGCTATGACCTTGATGGCCAGCCAGCAGAATAGGTTTTAACGATCCATTTGAGCCAGACCATTCATACAGCAATCCATAGGTATTGACTTTAGTGAGGTTGAGATTAGCATGGCTATCTCATCTCCATTGAATATATGCACATAATGATTAAGTGGTTACACTGACACAAGGGGAAATGCATCCAGGAGGTATTCATGAAAAGTACCAAAAACTTCCCAGCGGGTATCTTCACCAACTAAACCCATGTTATCATAGGATTCAGTCCTGCGCACGATGAATTCAAGTATCTCTGTGAACGATAGACAGCTTACTTGATCCTGATAGCTCCTCCTAACCAATCAATCGCCTTCTGCTTAAATTTATCCGTAGAAATAAGACTATTCGCAGCATTCCAGTACTCGTTGTTCTTCTGCGGAATGAGAACCTCAGCTTGCGGGCACTCATCACCAAGGAGCCTCGCCTTAACAAAGTTTCCGGCATATAACTGTTCGTTATTGCGAATGCGAGTATATGAGATACATAATGAAAGGAGCGTAGCCGTGAAGATAACAGCGAAAATATCCCTTGTGCACTTGAAGATGGACAATCGGCTGTTGGACGCAGTTGTTGCAGTGGTTTCACCTTGGGATGAAAGTTTCATGATTCAGCTGGGTCTGAACGTAGAAATGAGTATGAAGAGGAAAGATACAATCAGATAGATATAGCGCACCGACCAAGAGGAAGGGGAGAGAATCAGGAGAGCACGGCTCCATTACAGAAAGCTCAAAAACAATGGCAATGCTAAGCTACATGAATACGACGTAATAGGGATACTATGGCTACATGGCTATGAATTGTACGGATCACCGTGCAATTAACAACATTAAAAGAAGTTACAGTGAAGCTTCTTGGAAATGATCAAATTGATAACCAACGGCGGTATAATGCATCTGCTAATGGGATGGCACCTGTAATGGAATAAATAAGTGCTAAGTTATACGCCGCCTCCTTTGTGAAAGTCTCATCCTATGCACATATGTAAGTAAGTCTGAGTCTTCGTGCAGAGCAAACAGCACATACAATTCTTCTTTCAGCAAGATCGAGAACACGCTCATAATGTTTCACTGCATGTGAATACAAACCTTCTCGGTATTGATCAGACGTGGCAAGAAGCAAGGTACTAGGAACTGTTACCAAGTTGATGAAATGCGCGTCCAAAATTAAATTCGATTTCACCCATCCCTTGCGAGTCAACATTGCGGAGCGTCCTATATTTCGTTAGAAATGCCATTGCCTAAAATGGACACAGTCAGCATTACACTGTGGCCTCCCTTAAAAGGCATACTTGTGTCACGAGGTGGTGCCTGTTGTCGCTCTGTCGCTGCATTGCTCGCCCAATGGAGGCGATTGCTAGACACAGGCAAACCATCGGGTCCTCAGGGCAGTAATCATATGCATGCAGTAGGTAGACTGCTTATTTTCAGTAATGATGTAATGATGAAGCAACATAATGAAACCCACTCACAAATAGCACTCTGATAACTCTTCGCCGCGATGCATATCTGTCCATAAATTGCCACAATTACCGGATTCAGCTTCGAAGGTATCTCCGGTAAGCCTCCTGTGGCCTCCTGCACGATGATAGTTTCTCCTTCTCCTGCTTCTTCTGCAGCATCGTCTTCACCAGCGACACCCATTTCGTCTTGCTCGGCATTTTCAAACCTTTCCTTTCCCATGCTGGTGGGCGCATAACGTTTATTTAGAGGATTCCATTTGAGCGTATCTGGATTCTTCACAGCTGTATCTGCCAGCTTCATCTCACGAAATAGATGTTTCTGTAAGGTCGAGGTGATGAAGGCATCCGTTGGACGGAGGCCGCTGGATAGGGAAGCAAGGAGTAATCGCAGAGGCTCGTTATTAAATTGGTGTGCCGTAATGATTTTGCGAGCTTGCTCAACGACAGTGGGAAACCGTTGGGTCGCAATGGCACATGCTGATGTGAAGAACTTGTTATCAGTACTGTTATAAATGTAAAGATGACACGCTCACTTATAAGTGCGAGGCGAATTGAATCCTGTCGTTCTCGAGTTTGGTACGCGTTCGAAACTAGAATATGTCTTAGCACCTCATCCGCGAGATCATACTGACCTTTCTTTGTAAGGATGAAGCAGTACTACGAGCACCATGGTTAGACAATGTTTGGTTTTTGCCAAGGATGCAACTTACCTGCATAAACAGTTTGAGCCACTCGTCGAAAGAAATACCCCGGAATACTTCAACACCTTGTTTTTCCTTTCCAGACTTGCGCGCTATTGTGTCGCGTTCTATTACAAACCCTCAGTAACCATATAAATAATGAGCATATTCGGCATACCAATGTCAAGGTGCAACCTCGACGCCATACGATCTTCATCTTCCTCATTTTCTGCCTGTTGCTTTGATGCTCTGCTACGAGGAAACATTCCTTTAAATGGATGGTTCTGCTTCATGATCAGTTTCCCAATGGCTTGACACGACCGTCAGCGCGCACCCTGCTGGTAAGAAAAAGATTCCTTGTTTCCCTGAACGTTTCGACAAGCTTCTCAGCTTCCACTAGCCACTCCCTTTCCTGTGTTTCATTACCCTCCAGCATTCCCTTCCAGAGCTCTTTCACTCTTTTGTATCCACGCATTACTTCGGCTTCTCGTTCTGCCTCAAGCTCTCGCAATTGAGCATGCGTGAGGCGGTTTTGTGCTCGAATCGCGGCTTTAGATTTGGTCCTTTCTTCTGCAAAGAGAGATGACATAGTTCCATTGTGCCCTGCAGCGTCGCCATGTGCTGACGCATCGCCTTGGCTCTTGGCTCTCTTCTTGCGAGAGTCAATAACTGTGAGACAGGTTAAATATAACTTTTTAAAAGACGATAAAGTCGTACCTTCGTACACCAGCTCCAAAGCCTTCCTGGGCTCATTTGTGATTTCGTAAATCTCCGCTAGTTTCATCTTGGCATCGTTATTTGTGGGATCCGCAAGCCTAATGTGCTCATAAACCTCTGCTGCATCTTTAAGCTCGTCAAGCATACGTAGACAAGCAGCAGTTTGAAGCAAAACATATAAGCTGCTTGTCTACGAGAAAATGTCAGTGACCTGGTCCAGAGCCTAGAAAGTATGCGACATACGGCAGGATCCCCACCCAAAAGTTCATAAATCGGTTTCGCTTCCACATACATGCCTCTCTCAAAGTACGCATCTGCAATCTCAGCAAACAGAACCGCATAATCCAGTACATCTTCAGCCAAGACCGCGTTTGCATGTAACTTCCCCTCTTCCACGTCACCCATCTTGATTCTTGCAACTGCAAGTCGATGCCTGGCATTCGGATCCAGTTCATATCTTCCTGCTTGAATCCCCCCCACTACTCTCTGTTCCAGCAGGGCTTATGCGCGGCGGCCACCCCTCAGCATCGAATTCTCGATCGTCTTCGCATACATCCCAATATCGCTGCTCCGCTCTGCCTTGGTGCCACCTTGTCCCCTTTCGAATCACCTTAACGGCATCCTCATATTCACCTAGTGCATTATGCAAATCTGCAAGGAGAAGCAAGTCGAGTTGTGTGAATCCACCTCCTTGAATGTGATTCTGCGTGTGGGGATCGATGGAATATCCGATTACGAACGTAGATTGATAATAGATGAACGCTGCAGAAAGGAGTTCCCTGCAGAGAGGGAGTTCTGAGAGCTCTATCAGGATGGGGTGGAGCTCGCGAAGAACCGTAATATCGTGTGGGTAGCGTTTGAGGATGGAAAGGAATGCGTTGCGGGCCTGCTGAACATAAGTAAGGGGTATAAGTTATAGTGAATAGATTTTCACCGTCTTGAAATCCCCGATCTCCTTCGCTAAGGATGCCCTGTCCCAAAGTGCGTCGACATTGCTAGGATCCAAACTATACGCCTTTCTGTAACAATACAAAGCTTGTTGATTGTATCCATGCTCACGACTCTGCCTTGCAAGTCTATCCCATTCCTCTGCGTCGTGCCTCAAATGTGCAGCCATGATGCGCAGCTGAAGAGCTTTGCCAGGTTCGTTCATGTCTTCATAACACTGAGCCAGAACAGACCAGGCGGACGCAGCGCGAGGTTCGATACGGATAACTTCTTGCATTATGCGGATGGCTTCCGGGAGGTTTGAATCGACATATGCTTGGTTGCCGTCACCAATCATGGCGCGGACTTGGTGTGATAGGACAGGGCCCATTTGACGGCCTTTCTGCCAATGATATAAAAGTAGCATGTTCAGTACAGAAATAAAGAAAGGCAAGAATAATGGGCACCTTTCTTCGCTTCCGACCAATTCCAGAGGCTTCACGCAGATCATCGCGAAACTCGGCCTCTTTTTCAGCGATATTGAAATCCCAGTCTTTAGCTAGTAAGCCACCACTCAAATTCGAAGTACTTGCAGATGACGCGTCACCAAGGCGAATATTTTTTACTAGTCGACTAAGAGAATGTTCGGCGTTGAGGTGAATAAGGAATGTTCAGGACACGCACTCGAAATCGCCCTCAATTTCCTTTTCGGCTTGTGTTTCCTCGCGACACAGCTGCTCGTCATCGCCGCTCTCCTCCTCACTACCTTCCTCGGCATCAAAGTCATCTGAGTCTTCAGATCCTAGCCCAAAACTCAGTCACTGGAGATGTAGACTATCGTGGAACTCACCACTGGTATAGTCATCCGCACTCTGGACGAGTTCCTCGTCAGATTGATCATCATTCCAGTCTAGTGGCATTATACAGCTACAATATGACAGTGCCCTGTGTCGATAATACAATTCTGACCAATGGCCTGACTACTTATCGATTATCTTTGTAGTACTTAGTCAATGTAGAAAACCCTAACCTTAACTTATGGCTTCAATTTGACCGGCCAGGACCGTCCGACTCCCGACTCGCAATCGACGCGTCCCAATGGACTACAACAACTGTCCAACTACGTCTAGGGGCCATCGTTTCCTCACATTCAGCTCGAACAAATTCTGGGATGGGGGATGACGGACGAGGATGTCAACGTAGACGTTGTTGCTCAGCGTTTCCGGATATGCCTTGAGTTGTCGGGAGCCGTTCCGCCAGTGTCAATTTCCTATGTAAGTTACCTTTTGCGTCCCCTCAGCAAGTTCGAAGATATAGCGAACCATGTAAATCGGTTGGTTTCGCTCACAGAAACTCAAAATGAACAGATGCAACTTCTATGTGGACAACAATATTTCTATTTATTTTTTGCACCTGGAGGAGCTAGAGTGGATGGATAATTGATAATTTCATTGATCTCGAGTTTATACCCGAGGACCAGGTCTTGGAACTTTCATATGAAGCTTTGAAGAGCTGACTTCCCCACACATCAGTACTGGCGTATATTTCGCACACCATCTCTTACCAACTTTCGGATCACCGAAGACATCCAAGACTACGCTTCACGCATGCTCGAGCAGCCTTTTCCTTGACGTCGTTGAACAGCTTCCTGTGGAGCAGACTTGAAGAGGCCTACGATGTCTTTTTGCAGCTGATCCGGGATCCTGGGAACACTCAAACGATCACTTTCCTTCCCTCCTTACGGAAGCTGGATATATTTTATATTTGACAGTTTCGTAAGTATCATCTCTCATGGATTTCATGCGCACTGGGTCAGCGGCTTCCTCTGCAATGGTCGAATAATAATGTTTACGCCTTGTACTTCCTTTGCAGGTTGTTATATATAATATTTTGCGTATGTAGTATGAAGTCCCCAAAAGATATGGTTTAGCTCAATACTCTTCGGAGAAGAATTAGAGATAGAGGTGGAGGTGATATGGAAGAATGGTTTCAGCTCCGATCTAAAGGGATTTGTGCTAGTACTTATAATGTACATTCGAGCTATCATCGAAAGTTGATGATTGCATCCTCTGGCATGTTCGGAAGCTTAAGCAGTGTGTATAATGGCCTGCCGCCTGCTGCAGAAATTCGTATGTAAAGTAAGATAGCAATGGCCTTCGTGGTTGTTAATAAATACAGTTGTAGTTAGTTACCTAAACCTTCAAGTACATTACGCGTCTAAGTCTTTACCTTCTCGGAAACAGAAACATCATAACGACCGCCGCGGCTATACAGCCCGGTACTGTCATTCAACCTTGCCATGAACTTCGACAAAGCGTATTTCCTTTACTACTTGCTAAGAACTTGCTGCTCTTCCTTCTTTAATAATGTAACTTGGTTATAAATAAACAGCTTCGTAAGAAATTCTGATCAAGCATGTAATAGAACGATTCCATTTGAATTTACAAGGTGATGAAAGTATTATACACTACAATTCAAAAATTAATACAAGAGCAAGGTCCAATCTAATCTAGACGTTGCGGTTGACATCCTGCTGGGCTTCACCCTTGTCGTGACGAACATTCCCTAAAGGACGAATGAGACAGCCGCAGAGAAAGGCAAAGAGATGTCACATACCAGCTGCTTGCTGGGACTTGTCGCCAGTGACCGCACCGACGATGGTGTCCTTCTTTCCGGCGACACGGTCAGCGGTACCCTCTGCGTAGCCCTTGGTTTGGGCGGCCTTGTACTCGGTCTCGCCAGCGGCGTGCTCCTGCTTGCCGGACTGTTGCCATGATGTGGCACCAGTAACGTTTCCAATGGCCTCAACGACGTTGCCCTTGGTGGAGTGGAGTTGACCGGAGGTCTTGCTGCAGAGAAAGGTACTGAAGTCAGAAATACGAAGTGTATAATAATATATTGCCGCTTACTTGGGCTCGCCGGAGAAGGTGTTATTGGTGGAAGAAGACATTACGGTGTTTATAAAAAGTTATGAAGCGAGTTTGTAAGAGTTATTTCAGTCGTGAAAGTAGACGTGAATGTGATTCTGATTCCATTTGGTCGATTCTCGGGCCCTTTTATAACAGACCTGTGTCTCTTTGTGGAGATGTAATTAAGAGGGTTGGAGTAAATCCGGAAGGCGAAAGCTTGAAGTTGTAGCATGATTTTGCGAAGTGGTGCTGCGGCGTCACCGAACGTCATTGGATCCAGAAAGGTAACTCGTGCAAATTTGCCATAGCGTCAGAAGGCGACGCCTTGAATTCCAAACTGTTACAAAGAAATCGCGACGTCACCGCGTCACCAAAGACGCGTCAAGCGTCAAGAATGAACCGGAAAGCTTGTTCTGCATTGAGTACGTTGACGTCATGCGGTTAGGTGACCTCACATCCTGTGTCGAAGGTCGATTCATATAAAAGGACTGCGTTCACACTCAATATCAATATCAATACTTACTCTACTTCACAAACACCCAACTTCACTTCGAAATGTCTTCTTCCACTAACAACACTGCATCCGGCGAGCCCACGTACGTAGATATTATTCTATCCAGTGTTTTACGGCAGGTTGCTGACTTATTTTATTTTGCAGCAAGACCTCTGGTCAGTTCCACTCTGTAAAGGGCACCGTCGTCGAGACTGTTGGTAACCTTACCGGTGCCACCTCATGGCAACAATCGGGCAAGCAAGAGCATGCTGCTGGAGAAACCGAGTACAACGCTGCGCAGGCTAAGGGCTACGTCGAGGGAACCGCTGACCGTGTCGCCGGAAAGAAGGACACCATCGTCGGTGCAGTCACCGGCGACAAGACACAACAAGCAAGCGGTAAGCACACCTAATAGAGCCCGGCGAAAGCGCATGTAACTGACTTCCTTTTCACAGGCAACGCTCGTCATGATAAAGGCGAGGCTCAGCAAGACATCAACAGCTAATAAATTACACTATTTTTACGATAATCTGAATGCACTGGAGGAACCATGAAGCATATGTATAATTAGTAATTTGTATGCAAAATGGATAGAGGGAAATAAACACTATAATACTGAAAATCGGAAAGTGCAGAAAGAGATAACTTCTAAATAAGTGCCAAGTTGTTTTACGAGGCTTCCAGAGATAGATATCATGAGTGGTTAAGAGCTCCGTAAGTGAAACACGTAGAAAGCAAAGGAAGGTGTTGGGAACAAGTTGGGAAGGACAAGGGAAGGTCACGGTGGTCTCGAGAGAACTGCTTACGTAACAAGATAAGATTTCGCGATCAACGACCATCAACTTCGAGTGCAAGCTTTGGACTTGAAAATAATAGTTATGGCCTCAGAGGTAGCTGCTCCACCTACAGTTACATTCCAAGCAGGAACTGCTCCCGTAAAGTCCGAGTAAGCCCTCTTCGCTCCCCCTTACCTTCCTTAGTCACTTTTATTTACCTTTGCCTACTTAGATACCGCCTTTCAAATAAACCACTATCCGTTCCAGACGACGACGCAGCAGAAGGGACAACCAGGGAGACTCGTGGATACACCCGCGATGGAGAAGCCGAGGATAGACCCGGGCCAGTGAAGAAGGGGAAATGGAGTAAAGACCAGAGGAAGGCTCAGCGTGGAGCCAATAAGGGACGCCGGTTTGCCAAAGGTTCGTGATGAGCTCGAACTATGCTGGAGGTTTGCCAACGGTGAGATTTGCGAGTATGGTGACAAGTGAGTGAAATTGACTACGTTCTTGAGTCTTTGCCTTTATGAATCGCTCTTAGATGCAAGTTTACACACGACCTATCCGCTTACCTTGCTGCAAAATCTCAGGATTTGAGGATACCCGCTACAAGTGAAATATCCGAGTCTGCTCCCTTTGGGCCTGTGGATACGAGTATTCGTGTACCTCATCCAAAATACCCTTCACTGGACTTAGGAACTGTATGCCCTGTCTTTGAAGAGACTGGCGAGTGCAGGTACGAGATGCCTCGACCTATACATGCAAGCTTCTTTATAATGTCGTGGTAGATATGGCTTTAAATGCCGTTTCCTGGGAAGCCATGTCAAAACAGACGAAGAGGGAAACCTTTCAGTCGTCGTTAATGAGGAGAAAAAGGCTTATGCGGCCGTGACCGCAAAGGAAGTCAACTATATCAGTGGGGACGTGCAGAAAGCTCTTCGAACACGAAAGGTATTTCTCATTTTTGTGATGCTGCCGACTTAGACTTACAGAACTTAATTACAGTATGATTTCCCCATTGCAAATCAATACCTACAAGAGCTCAAGGAAGCTGAACAATCCAATAATGCTACTCCGGCTCCTGCTGCTCCAATTGCCGATAAGGAAGCTGTGATTATCCCAGAACCTGAGCAGGGAATGGATGTCGATGCCCCCTCTGAGGCGACTAAACCATCAGAGACTCTTCCTGCGGAAATAAAACCTTCCTTGGAAGTACAACCCACAGAAACGAAGGGACCCGCAGAGTCTGAACATGCACCGATGTCCGCGGTAGAAGAAATTTCGACTTCCGTTTCCGAGACTATTGAGAAGCGTACGGGAGATATACCTTCTGATTCCCAGGTCGATACACCTGATGTACCTATAAGGCTCCCTGAGAAGAAGAGGTTGCATTGGACCGGGAAGACTTGTACGTCGTTATGCTTGTTCATTTAATCAGAACCTCACCGGAGTGATCGTTTAGACCTCGCACCGTTAACCACTGTCGGGAACCTCGTGCGTATGTTCCATTTTACATCTCAAGCAGTTGTCTAAGTCGTGTCCCAGCCCTTCCGTCGGATCTGCGTCGATTATGGTGCCGATATCACCTGTGGAGAAAGTGTGCACCGTTCTTTTTCATCTTATCACATCTTCTTACGGGCTATTCACAGTGGGTCTTGCAACCTCGTTCCTCGCCGGTTCCAAGGAGGAATGGTCCCTCGTTCGTCGACATCCCTCGGAAAAAATCTTCGGTGTCCAAGTCGCGGGCAACAAGCCACATAACCTTGTTCCCACTGCTGAAGTATTGAGTAGAGAACTGGGCGACAACATCGATTTTGTCGATGTCAACTGTGGATGCCCGATTGATTTGGTGTTCAAGTCAGGGAGTGGTTCTGCTTGTAAGGTCTCATTCACGAACCATTTTTCAATGCTAATACATCGGTATTGGGTAGTATTGGACGCTCCAGGGAAGTTGGGAAAGATACTGAAAGGGATGAACCGCGCACTCGGAGAGACTCCTGTCACTGTCAAGCTTCGAACGGGTGTCAAAGACGGGAAAAACACAGCGCATAAGCTCATGCCGCGTCTTGCGTCCGAATTTAAACCTGGCTGTATTACGGTAAGTCTTACTCTTCCGATTTTCCCGTTTTCTTCTGCTTATTTGTTCCAGTTACATGGCCGTACAAGGCAACAACGTTACACCCGCCTTGCGGATTGGGACTACATTAAGCAATGCGTGGAAACTGTTCGCGCGAGGGAGGCAGATGAGGAGTTGACACCGGTACCCATTTTTGGTGGTGGTGATTGCTTCTCAGCCCAAGATTACTGGGAGAAGGTGGAGACTTCTGGGGTTGACGGCATTATGATTGGAAGGGGGGCGCTGATTAAGCCATGGATATTTACGGAGGTAAAGGAGAGAAGGGAGTGGGACATTAGTGCAAGGGAGAGGTTAGATTTGATTCGGAATGTGAGTCTGTTATTGTTTCTGTTTCTGTTCCTGTCTCTGCAGGTATCGATGCTGAAGGACGTTTTTGCTTGATAGTACGCAGAATACGGGTTGAAGTAAGGAGATCACCTTCAGTTAATAAACACTACTTATGCTCTTATCTAGTCACTTCGGCTCTGACACTGCAGGCCTCAACGCAACACGCCGATATCTCTGCGAATCCCTATCTTTCCAATATCGATACGTACCCATTGGGCTGCTAGAGCAAACTCCAGGCCGAATTAATGATCGTGCACCTGCATTCCGTGGACGTAGTGATCTAGGTTAGCTCTCCTAATTATCCTGACTACAGTAATTGCACGTTTTAATGTTTTTGATTCAGAAACATTGCTAGCAAGCGGAGATAGCCAAGACTGGGTGAAGATCTCCGAGATGTTCCTGGGGCCTGCACCCGAGTCGTGGGTATTCACTCCAAAACATAAGAGTAATGCATACGGAAATGAGGAAGGGCAAGGGTAGACTGTCTTTGTCAATCTTTGTCTTATCTACGGGTGGAAGGCTACATAAGATAAGATCTGATGCAGATCCTTGATTACGTAACACACGTCTTTCACTGAGTACGTTCCGAAGGCTTAACCTAAGTACCACCTAAAACCTTTGATTCATCCTTGCTGTTACACATCGTTTGCTGGAAATTTCCTCGCGTGTATTATAAATTTGCGTGAAGCATACCCGAAAAAATGCAACTAACGCAGGAAGACGTCAGCCCACAAGAATCAGCAAATGTCGACATACTCACAATGTTAATGGGGGAGGGCGATCCAGATGTCGCACTTCGAGTGTTGCGAAAGTACAACGGGAACATGGATAAGGCAGCAGACGCGTTGCTTGCGGGGAGACCGGCGAGGAACAGATGTGGGTTACCCAGCAGCCCGCCACCGTTCAGCCTCAGGATACAAGTGTGGTACCGCACGGAACGGCCGCACCTCGCGGCACACCCCAGGCTTCTGTCATTGACCTCACAGGCGATAATGATGACGAGTTTAGTCGCGCGTTGCAAATGTCACTTACCACTGCTCCAAACGAACAGGAGCCCAAGTTTGGACCTAGCGATCGCGCTCCGGACCCCAACTGGCAGATGGTACCATCCAATGTGTGATAATTCCTCGTGCTGTAGTATATAAGCTCATACCCATTTTTCTTTTTTACCCTAGGTTGCTATAGGACAACAGGCCCCCACTGTGTCGCAAGAGGAGCAGAATTTGAACGATGCTATTAAGGCGAGTTTGGATGACTTTGCGGGCGATGAAGCGGACGACTACCCGCCTCAGAACGCAGTTCGAGAGGATGGAAGGTGTGATTTTATTGACATCATTGTGATGGGAGAGTCATTCATTCATTCATTCTTGTATGGGCAGGCCACTTGTTCTACGATCTGACACGCCTGCTTTGGCTTATGCTGCCCAGGCTTGTTTCCATTTCCATCGCACCGATGTGCTGCGCTGAAAATGCCGTGATATCTAGATAGTACATGCGCTGTTTTTTGTCCCTCAGGTTCGTTCGGCAATAGCAAACCTACGTTTACCGGAAACAAATCCTGCATTTCCTCGCCACTCATCTGGTATGTACGAACGCTTCCGATAACACATCAACTCACTTCTGAAGTTTAATTAGACCGAGCAATATGGAATCTCGTCGAGATGTTTAGCCATATGGACCTGGCGAAGCTTGCAGTAATATGTGACACTGAACTGCTCCCTTCACTGGATGCAATCCCGTGCAAAGAACCCGGAGACGAAATGGTCGAGGCGTCTGCAAGTGAGTAAATGAATGAAATGCTCTCGTAGAGAAAACTAAATGTCTATGTAGACTTTCTCAGGAAAGTCGGTGCCATGGTCGAGTCCTATCTGAACACTGAAAAGCCCGAGGAATCACACCCAGAGTAGGTATCTATCTCCCTTCCTTCCTTGACAATCATCACCTCATTTATCTCAGTTGCCGTTTATTCACTTTTATCTATGGCGAAGTGGAATTTTCTCCTAATCGACCACGGAGAGTCACCACACAACAGAACCCGGGAGACATCGTCTTAGTAAACATCGGCGGACCTGACAACCCTCATAACGACATCATATCTAGTCTCGTAGCTCACCTTTCGCGTTATGAGGAGAGTAAATCTATACACGAGGTGATCATTGAACCTTCGGAATTCGTTGCATTCCGGCTGAAGAGAAGCCCCACTACACAAGCCGGGGTCAAGGTCGCACCTGAACCGTTTGTTTATTCAAAAACAATCTACTTAGATCAATTCTTGCTGCACAATGTGGAATTAGTGGTCAAGAATCGGATGAAGGAGCGTGATATTATGCGTGAGATCAAAAGCTATCAGGAAAAACGAGATAAATTGACTCGATTAGACGTACGTTCTTATATTTCCTTTTGTTTTAGCGCTGATTTCAGCGATGCGGATTACTTAGAACAGAGACGTTCTCAAAGATCTTCAGTCTAGTATTTATTATTATGAACACCTTGCTGATTCAAGAGATGATCCGACACGAAAGGATGAATTAGAGAAGACAGCGGAAAAATTGAAGTCTATATTAACCATTGCTTCCAGGAAAATTGAAGGTATGGTTTATTAGTGTTGATATGCGTATATGCATGGCTAAGTAGCTAATGTTGTAGAGATTGATCAGCACATCGAGTTGTTGACCAGGGAGTACTCCGAGATTTTTAACAGCCCGGAGCTGCAAAAGTATAGGGTAGGTTTCTTCTTCCCCATCTCCCATGCACCTGTTTATCTGACCCATCCCAGTATGATCTGCGTGCCGTGCTTATGCACACGGGGCTACCGGGTCGAAAGCAAATGTATTCCTATGTGCAAGATGGCAAAGGAACTTGGTGGAAGACCCAAGATTACACCGTCACGGAGGCGAGTTTAATTGATACTTTGGCGAGAGTCTTCCGGAATACTCCAATTTACACTTCGTACAGGTGCATGAAGAGGTGGTCCTTACAGATTCTACTGCACTACACCTGAATGCGGGCCCGTACCTGTTACTTTACAGCCGCCACACAGAGCAACAGGAGGTCAATGCCCCGCTTCCATGGCCTGAAGTGTTTGTGGTGAATAGAAGTCTTATTTGGTTCTTTGATGTTGTTCCAAGCTGATGTTTCATTTAGAATTCGGTCAACGAAAACAATCAGACCCTTCTTCGACAGTGGGAAACATTAGCCGGCAGTAACCCGCCTAACTACGCATTGTCTTTCGATTCTCAAAATATAAACAGTCCTAATGTTATGGATCTATCGGTGGATTGAGGAATCTTACTTACTAGTACTGTATTTGGATTATCAATGAATATTACAAATTGTATCATTACATTGGCTCGCTTAGGGATCGACATGAGATACAAATGCAGAAAGAACAATCCGACGTTCCCCTGAGCATAATGAAGATCCATATATGTAAGAATGCCAAGCCATGTTATATTTATGCTTCCCCACAGCGATTTTCAGGGGACGTCCTGGACTTACTGTATGTAATCGGCATTCTAAGAGCAAACCGATTCACAATGATGGTACGTCACCGAAGTATTTGTTCATACTTGCTTTCAGCATTAATTGTAAACAAGATGAAGCCTAACATTCCTACATTCGCAGCTAATCGCACAAAACCAAACTTCGATCAAACATCTTGTCTCCGTTCCATCGTCATCAACGACGCGACGCGTCATAACGGCATAAACGCGTACTTTACCTTATACCCAGGGAACCTTAAAGTTATATTAAGATGGTTTCTGCTGATAATTTAAACCTAGACGTTCTTGAATTGATTTTTGCACATCTTCCTCGCGGTGACCTTCCATTTGTTGCTTTGGTTAGCCAATCATTTCTATCGGCCATCATTCCAAGGCTCTACGAAACAATTTCGTATCGTATTAAGCAAAGGAAAGCATATGCTGTGGTACTACCTACTGTTATCGTTTTTCTGTGTTTTCTAAATATATTTCAGGGGAAAACAATGTCACCTTTCGCAGTCTTGACATCTCGCCCTCAATATGCAGTTCATGTTCGCACAATTGGTACAATCTTGAAACGGTCCTCTCCGAATATTTCTCACTGTCTGTTTAGAAATTCATAGTGTTCCTATGACAAATCAACAACTTAATTCAGAATTCATTCGTAAATGTGGACAGTCTTTGGTTCTGTGCAAGAATATGCAAGCATTTCTGTGTATTGTTCCCAATATTGTTCAATATTTCTTGCCTTATCTTGCCGAAAAATCGAACCTGAAAACTCTTCGTGCACATGCTAGTTTAACCACCGATCAAGCTAGTTTCCTCTTGCAATTGACGGGACTGAAATCTCTTAACCTTGAATTTGCATCATGGAATGTGGTTGATATTATCCCAAAATGGATAGAATCATTGCAATCGACATTGACTTCAATTACACTCCATGTAAGATATATACTACAAAATTTGCTGCAGATACTCAAACTACGTGCCATATAGATGATATCTGAGTTGAATGAACAGATTTTAGAGTCGGCTCTTTTACAGTTACCCGGACTTAAAGCGTTGCACATTGTGGGGTGTCCTAAAGTTGATTATTCTGTGGTGCTACGTCTCGTAACAAATGCACCACTTCTTGAATCCCTCTCCTTAAGCACTACGGTACTTCTTAATATTCTAACTACTCGCTCGCTCGCTTACCAAATGTTGTGCAGGATAAAACGTATCCACTACCCCCAGTTTCTCTTCTCCCAAATCTGCAGCATTTGTCAATAGATGTCAGAACAGTAGTAATGAGCGCGCCATCGTCATCTGTTCTCGCAAGCATCCTTACATTTTTCCAATCTTCGTGCTGTCCTCTCGCAACATTTTCAATTCGATTACCGGAAAAGAAAGTTACCCTTGGACTCCCCTTTATACAACAATTACTGAGTGCATACGCTCACACTTTACGTCGAATCTCATTCCTTGAGTGCTCCCTTACAGTTGAATCGGTCGAAGAAATTTGCAAAAAATGTGTTCAACTTGAGTGGCTAGATATTACTATACCCGTGAAGGAATTAGTGAGTGTTGTTTTACTGTAATGAAGAGGTGCAGTGGCAACTGCATTCATTTATAGAATAAATTTAGTCTCGCACTTTCTCCTTCGAAGAGTTTACGAACGTTAAATGATGTTGATCATCATGCTACCCACGATCCAAGGCCCTCTTTGAACCACGAAAAAGTTCGACTGATTATGGACAACGTTCCAAGTTTGAAAACGATTGTTAGCGACGGACGGATATGGACGGTAAGAGTGACCTTCCGTGCAACAGCCTCATACTTACTCACTTCCCTTCGCTTAGGGCCACCGCGGTGTTAGCAGCGAGATTAATTCGATATCTTTGGAACGCCGCACTGCAAAGGCTTCTGATTCTTGCTGGTTCATCCCTTCAGAGTAACGCGTTAGTAATCGATTGATCAGTGTACCAGCTGTTCCCTCTCCTTACATTTCCGTCTTTTGTTCTTCCCATCACACAGCAGTCACATTTCCTTATTCATCGTCAAATTCTAGTGAGTACAGTTTTATTCTACGTATACATATACCACAACTGTGGTTCCCGACAAACCCTGGAAAATTATGAAAATAATATTACATTGAAGTCATGTGTCTATAATGCCATTTTTTACAAAGAAGGCTAGGAAAAGGGTAGAACATGAGGAAAATCGCAAAGAAGGCGATATAACACCTTACTGGTGATATTGCTATGCGCCGCGATGATGATGCTTTTCATGAGAGAATGACATCTTTTGCGAGAGTGGCACATCCGACCGCACCGGTTAAGCCCAAGATGAGTAAATGTTTGGTATTGTTCTATTTTCTGAAAATCAGCATTGCGACCTGAAGTAATGTAAAATTACTCACTGCGGTGGAGTTAGTAGGATTTGTGGTGATAGCGAGTAATCCGTGCAGGGCCCTCAAAAAGCTGCACAGGAGGGAGCTGAAGAAGATCTTGGGATGTCAATGAAGGAGTGTGATGCCGCCTGCTCGACGCCGGCGTCGGTCGAAGTTGTCGTCGATGCTCAAGGGAAAAGGGTAGGTTACGGGGACGAGCAGGCCCATCAAAAAGTATGGGTGGTGGGAGTGTCGTAGGTAGCGAACGTGATCGCATGGACATCGATGATGTCGCAGAAGATTGCTCTTTAATTGATGAAGACGATTTGCTATGCACCTCTCGGATGAAGGAGCTAGCTTCACCTAGTCGTGAAGGAGCATCAAAAATGTCGAATATAGGTGCAAGAACGATCTCTTCAGGTTCTTCAGCCAGAAGATCTGCTGAGACCACCATGGCGGCACGACTAGGGATGAGGAATGTACCGTTCTACGAAGCCATAAGCTATTGCGAAGAGTAGCTATAACTTGGCGTTTGGCCACGGGAGACATGTCTAAATTTTGGAAGTCTGAGACCTGATCACGAAAGGTACATACGAGCCTTTATAACTGCTCATGGAAAAGCGTTACAGGGGTTCCAGCGCTGACAATGAATTCCGGTTTCGAACTGGGAACTCGGACATCGGGGAATTTGATTCCAAACAAAGCGACGTGTAAAGTATGACCCACAATATCGGCTGTTCCTCGAAGCGATGAAGTGCTATGAATCAGTCGTGCACCGAAACAGACTAGAAAAATCGTTGTAAGATAATAATAACGGAATTTTGCCCCATTTCGACCTTCCTGACGGCTTGCTCAGTTAGACGTTCCCCGGATATCTTCTATTATGCTGCTAAGCGTGCGACGAAGCGGATATGATGCGGAGATAGAGACTTGAAGAAGAGCTGGGTTCGAGAGTTTTAGTCTACGTGCACCTGAAAGCCAAGTTTCCCGAGTGTAGTATCCCCTTGAGCTATTGAAAGGTCTTGGCACGAACTCTTCTGAAGTCTTCTACTCGATCGATTCTGTTTAAGCTTCACAGGAGTGACCATAGCAAGCAAAACCAGCGTGCCAGATTTCAGTGCCTATAATCTGCACAGAACTAGTGCCTAACTTCATTTACCGCTTAAACGCCACTAAAAACAGGGCATCCCACAGAGCTGCGGTGCTATGTTCAGGATAAAACTTGCCACAGATTTATAGCAAAAGTCAAATTGATGGGCAATTTGATAACCGTACATGCTACCACCCGTATGCAGGGCGCTCGAATCAGAAATGTGATGAAAGGCCATATGCAACTGGCGACATCTTAAAAAAATTAGTAATGCGCGATTCCAGTTACTTTGATGCTCACAATGGGCTTGCGTTTCCACAGCACACTGCGGGTTTCGTGGTGAGAAGGAAACAGACGAGTGCAACATGATGCGAACTTTGTACATCGCTGTTACCGGGGTAGTGAGATCTAGGCCTGAATTACATGTAATAGGATAATTTTTAAAAAAACACACCTGTAGTAGAAAATCTAGACACTCACTGCCGGATATATCCCTTCAGTAAGGAAGATCCCATCACGAACGAGTCAGTGACTTCAGTTCCATGCTACAAGTTGTCATGAGCCAGCAGTCTTCTTTCTTCATGCTAACTGCAGCATTTTGCCAAGGATTACGCCACAGCGGCGATGGATTTATCCCATTCTGAGTTATCGCTGGCCATTAAGTGGAAATTCCTCGGTCGTAGCGAATTGCAACAAACATGAAGAGAGTACAAATGTTGGACAAGCGACGATCTAATTCTATATCTATTTGTCTTTGTTATAAATTAATGCCCAACAGCAAGATAATTACATTACATAATTCGTTGAACTTGATAAGTAGAAACACCGAACATCAACCGAGCTCACCTCCACTAAGCATTTCAAATTCCACTACTTATGCTTACCTCCATCAGTTTTCATGCTAATTGTCATCCCAACGGGTCTGCGTCTCATTAAAAACCCAGAACCAAATCTACTAGTAAGTACCCCAAATTTCCAGCGTGACGTTCTTTCATCTCGCTGAACTGTAGACGTGTTACCTAGAACTTTGTGTATATGTCCTTGATATGCCCACTGGCAACAACTACAGTTGTGTAGTATCAATTCATCTCTATTCTTGTGATTTGAGGGAGCACAGCGTAACGTGGACAGTGGGCTTACCCCGAGCTGTGCGACCTCATTTTTTCCATGCTGCATCCACGTGCCTCAAGTGACCACTGGTTCTCCCCTCTGCCTTCAATGTTTATTGTACGGAGCTTACGAGACCGCAAAGTTTCAGCTACACCTTGATTCCATGAGGATGATCCACCTCTCCTACATATACTGACTAACTGGCGTTACCTTCAACCTAATTACACACTATGTCGTTTTCTCGTTCCGAACTCCTCCTGACGACATACATGCCTTACCTCAGTATGGTTTTGGTTCTGATGTTGATTTTGATCAACTGATTAGCCAAAATCGCTTCCTCTTTCGCGTATATACTCCCAAGGAGCGGTCGCCGTTTTTCGATGATACAGATCCATTTTTCCTGGCTCCGAAGTTCGATGAAAGATATTCCTCATCTCCGAATTCTGACTGGGGTTCAAGCCTTGCTCCCGGGTCGTATATGGATGTGGCTACACATATGGATTGGACGACGAGGCCGGCTTCTTCATACGTATCGCTATCCTTCAGCTTTATTTGGTCAATATGGGAAGCAATGAGACGTTACCACCTTGGTATGAAGAAGGACGTTCAAATCGCTATCATCGATTCAATTGCGCTCCACAAGAAGGCTTATACTGCGGTCCAGCTGCTTCGTCTTGCGTCTCCTAAGGAGTGAGTGATGGTCTACAATAAACGCATAGATTCTGCTAACCTTGTTTATCTTAATCCAGACGTCGCCGAGAATACTGGAGATGGTACCGATATGCTCAAGAGTCCCAGCTAGTCCTTGCGTACGGAGGAGTCCCAGGGACAGCAGTGCTTGCTTCTATTCCATTATTATCCATTATTCCCAAGATGCCTGCATATTTTCTGCAGACCAATTCCAATTCCATCACAGGTAACCCCCTCGCATACGTAGCGTGGGATTACACGAAAAGGAAACCAAACTACCGCCAATTTTGTCACGATATGACCAGCCGATTCTTCGGATTGTCCCCGGAGTCTCGACTGCAGGAGACGACCACTGGGTCTGTTAGGTTGGCGTTGTCATTACTCCGTCCTTGGTTCCATGGAGAAGTAGTCAAAGATTTCGCTTTGGCCTCCAGTACTCTGTGCTGGTTAGCCGTTGTCATCGCACAATGGCCAGCCCAGTGGTGGGCACGAAATCACGAAGAGCTATGGAAGATTGTCAGAGCTATGGTTCTTGCACTCGCCGAGGAACTTCAGCAGAAATACCAGGTGCAGCAGAACGACGAAAGCATTCAGCTCCACCATGTGATTGATGAACTCGAGGGCGCCGTTTCAGCCTATGAGAAAAAGATGTCGTTGATGAAGACAGTTGACGAGTCCCGATGGTCGGCGCCCCCGTCGGCGGTTGAACCTCAGGAATCGTATAATTCATTCCCTGATGTAGCACCAGCTGGCAGACCTCATCTCGAAGTTACATTTACCCTGCCAGCAATTCCTTTGCGACCCACGCTGTATGAGACGCCTATAACTCCCCCGGCATCTCCACGTGCATCTATGTCATTTCCATCCTCGACCTCGAAGCCAGCTCAAATTATTACATCGTCTTCGGGTCGATCTTCAAAGACCGAGTATGAATTCCACGACACAGTATCCCTTGGCGAGATGGCCTCCGAGAAACCAGTAGAATCACAATCACCCAAGCTTCAATCTGAGAACCTTTGTTCCCCCACAGCACGACCAGTTGATTACAGTGCTGAACACAATGTCACCGAGGTTTCTGTGGAGTCTCATGACAACCTACCTGAGGACGAGGAAGCCTTGGAATCTCTTTCAAACGCATTAACTCCGCCAAATGGACGCTCGCCACCCGTGCTCGCTGCCTCATATGACAGCGATACCAGTGCATCCGAAATCTTATCCGAGCCACCCACTCCAATTCTATTAGAGACCAGTCAATTCACACCGCCCACTTTGGAGAAAGGTGAAGTTAGTTTAGAGTTCCCGTGTACTCTAACTAATCGAAAGATAGATGAAGAATGTTTCCCCATTACTTCACTAAAGGACGAAGAGCATCCAAAGTCGTCTATTATTTCGCTCCCATTGGAGCGTGCTCCTATAATTATTCCACCACTGCCAGCCTCTCGCGTCTTGGCATTGCTTCCACTTGATTCTGGCGGTGCCGAAGTTGCATTAGAAGAGCAAAAACGGAAACCGGCTTCAAGGGTGGCAGACACTGCCTCGTACATTGTTACCGGCTTTTTGGTGGGAGCTTTCATCACCATTTGTATCATGTCGCCGAGGCGCACCATCCTACATCTGACATGAACTGCACAGCGATACAAAGCGACACATTACTATCGTCCCTTCAATATTGTGGCCCGCGTGTTGAGCACACGGAGACGCTTATTTATATTGGGAGTAGTAGTACTCCCAATTTCGACTTCTACAGATATGGGTAACGCACTGTACAATAAACATGATATTTATGTAATGGCGATGATAATAGTACCAATTTAGCATCACCAACTCAGCTGTATGCTATACACAAGACTGATCTCGAGGATCCAACCAATCCCGTCTAGTGTTGCCTAGGCCTTTGTCAAGATACATTTTACATATAACAAATACTTGGTCAAGAAATGAAGCTGGTTCTTTATTGCGTACAAGAAACCGTCGAATCCCCTGTCTCCAACGGTGGTGATAGTGGTGGCCTCAACTTCGTGGTCGTCCTTTATCACCTTGAGTAGTTGGCGGACACCTTCTAGGTCTTTGTCGGAGATACTCAGGTCCGCTACGCGACCATTCCTAACCATGTTGTCGACAATCTTCAAGCTGAAATTAGAATCATGTAGTCATTGAACTCCAGAGAACTTACAATCACCCCTCCCTTCCTTAGAAGTCTCTTACCCTCATTGAAGTAAATCAAACTGGAGGCTTTGTCGACGTCTATGAAGACAAGGTCGTACGGCTGCTCAGGGCGCAGAGTAGCAAGTGTCTCCGCCGCTGGTCCTACGATAACAGTGACCTTATTTGCCACTCCCGCGTGCTCGAAGTTTTGTCTTGCCACCTGCTCAATTGCTTCAACAAACAACTCAGGGTTTAGTTCGTGATGTGAGCTACCTCTGCGTGCTTCTCGGAAAGTTCAAGCGAAGTGACATGACCACCATCCGGAATAGCTCGTGCTAACCAGATTGTGGAGTAACTACTCGTGACGGTTGAGGAATGGATATAAAGTGATGGTATAGCAAATGAGACGTACCCTCCTAAAGTTCCTACTTCCAATACTCTCTGCCCTTGGATAGTTTTCACAACAAGATTAAGGAACTTTCCCAATGCAGGCGAAACCGCTATATTTGGAAGGCCATTATCCTGGTTGTTCTTCACAGCTCCATCTAAAGCTGAATCCTGTAGAATCAAGAACGAGTTGTGATACGAAGTAGAGTGAGCCAAATAGGTTGGATTAAGGCCAGCCATGGTGAGTGCGAGGCTTGAAAGTAAAGCAGGGGGACATGCATGGGTGCTATTTATATTTGCACATATATGATATATAATCTTATCAGATTAGTGCGTTGTATCGCATCTTTTTTTGATAGGCCAATAGGCCTCAACTTCAACGTTGAACTTCAATATCCGACAGTGACTATTTACGGTCCACGGTGTCCTACAGTGACCTGATTTATGAGTCTACATCTCAGGAGTGTATCGCCCTCTTTCTCCAGGCGTTTAGCATAGCTTAAGGCCCTGCATCGATATTCCCATTTTCGACTTCATCAAGAATGAGTAATGAAATCATTGAAGTGTACTACATACATATATACCTGAGGCATTAATTTAGCATCAAGCAGTGGGCCCAGATGGCGTCATGGATTCAATCAGACTAGATGTGTTACTCCTATTTAATATGCATAACGAATTACTTCCGTATTGCGTACAAGAAGCCGTCGTATCCCTTCTCTCCAACGGTACTGATGGTGGAGGCTCAACATCATGATCGTCCTTGATGGCCTTGAGAAGCCGACGGACACCTTCTATGTTGTTATCTGAGACATCTGGGTTTGCCACCCATCCATTTCGGACGACGTTGTCAACAATCTTCGAACTTCAGCATGACAGCAAGTATCACGATTAGCTGGTATTGTAAGAACTTACAATCACACCGCCCTTCTTAACAAGTCTCTTAGCTTCGGTGTAGTATATTAAATTGGAAGGCTTGTCGGCGTCTATAAAAACAAGATCGTATGGCTCTTCGGGCTTTAAAGCTGCAAGTGTCTGTGCTGCTGGTCCAACGATGAGAGTGATCTTATTTGCCATGCCAGCTTTCTCAAAATTTTGTCTTGCCACCTATCTAATCGCCTCAGTATACTCTAATGACGGTAATATTATATTTAGTGGAAAGGCAAGTTTAAATACCTGGGCATGTTTGTCGGAGAGTTCCAGTGTTGTTATGTGACCACTATCTGGAATAGCTCGTGCAAACCAGATTGTTGAATAACTATCAGTAAGTATTAGAACAGTGGCTAGTGGGCCCCGTAATTCTTGCCAGCAATAATGGGGATAACTATACATACCCCCCCAGCGTTCCTATCTCTAATATTCTTTGCGCTTGAATAGATTGCACCAGAAGATTAAGAAACTTTCCCTGTGCAGCAGAAACTGCTATATCTGGAAGGCCATTCTCTTCGCTGTTCCTCAGTGCTTCCTCTAATATGGTATCTTGTGGTATCAAGTGCGAGTTGTGATACAAATCAGAGCGAACCCAATCATCGACAGTGGTAGAAGCCTTGAATATGGGAGTACGACTAGCCATGATATGTTGTAAGCTGCAATTTGTTGATATGTACTTGAAGTGACTAGCTCCGAGTCAAAGGCTATAAATACGTCATTACTGGTCTATAATTAGACCAAAACCAAAAGATTAAGTACAAATATTATCTGATTAGCGTGCCTATGTTTATCTTGCGTACAGATCACACAAAACGGTTGTTGTACATGCTGCAAAACCTCACACAAGAGTCGGTCACTTAATTATGTAAAACTTTATATCCAGTGGTACACAAACACATATGATAATCACCCCGTCAATAAAACTACTCTCTAATTGCGTACAAGGAACAAATTTCAAGAATGGTCATACTTATCACCTTTGGAGTCACTGGGCCACCAGAGCTGATAGCAGTGTCCTTCGGCAGTGACGCCTGAGACATTTGGGTTCGCCGTTCAACCATTTTGACGATGTTGTCAAATATCTTTAAGAAGCTTGAGTTAGCATCACAATTAACAGACATCGTACTTCAGCATACATACAATAACACCGCCCTTCTTGACGAGTTCGATCCTGGTTTTTTTTTAGTACATTGGACAGCTTGTCAGCATCAACGAACACAAGGTCGCAAGGTGACAGATTGAGCAAGGATTTTAAGGAATTTTCCCTATACAACCGAAAGTTGAAATAGCAATACCTGGAAGGCCATTGTGATTGCTATTCGTGAGTGCTCATTCCAATGTTGAATCGTGTGGTATCATTGAAGCATGAGTTGTGATACAAATCAGAGCGAACCCAGTCGTCAGCAGTGGTAGGAGCGTTGAAGTGTGCAGTACTAGTGGACATGAGGGGATATATAGCTAAGTAAATGGGTTGTAAATATTGAAGGTTAGCAAGCAGACCGCAATAATAAATAGTGCTAGTTCAACCGACAATTTCGATCGTAGTTATTTGATAATTTTTTCAGTGATCAGTCTCTCACCCTTATCTATTTTGCTCAGTTCAATGTTTCAGAAGTTCATGCATGACTTTAAATTTTAGGTAAGTCGGTAGATGCTTAGATGGTAATCAGCTAGATACTATTTATTCTGACTCATCATACATACAGCTCTACTATAATCAGTGCAAGTTTATCAGATAAACGGTTGTATAGCATCACTTCTTAATCGCATACAGGAACCCGTCATACCCTTTCTCTCCAACCGTGCCGATTGTTGTAGCATCAACTTCGTCATCATTCTTCAGACCATGCAATAGTTTCCGTGCCCCCTCAACTTTAATGTCTGTGTATGACAGATCAGCTGCCCGACCGTACTGAACGACGTTATCCACAATCTATGAAATGAAAAACGTTTAGTATTCCTAAAGAAACTCGATTATGTTTAATAATACTTACGATGACGCCCCCCTTCTTCACCAAGCGTTTAGCCTCGATGAAGTAGGTGAGGTTAGAAGGCTTATCTGCATCGATGAAGATAAAGTCAAAGGAGGGGTCTGGATTCAATGACCTCATGGTGTCAGTCGCTGGCCCAAGGAGGATCTTCACTTTATCTGCGACACCGGCCTTCTTCAAGTTCTCCTGTGCCACCTGTCGTAACTCGTTGTCAGTGTCCACAAATACATCACGAGGCACGGTCAAGAGCAGCAGGACTACGCACCTGAGCGTACTGTTCTGATATCTCAAGTGTTACAAGTTCACCACCTTCCGGAAGACCGCGTGCCATCCATATCGTTGAGTACCTGCCCGGTTCACTGAGTCATGTCACAGAAAGCCATCAGTGTTCGCTCACCCCCCAAGTGTGCCGACTTCTAAAACTCTCTTTGCACCGAGCGACTGCACAAGCAACTTCAAAAGTTTTCCTTGGGCCGTTGTCACCGATATGTCAGGCAGTCCCTGTGCAGCGCTGTTCTTCTCGGCAGTTTCTAATGCCTCATCTGAACCAATGAGGAAGGAATTGTGATAGGCGTCTGAACGAGTCCAGTCGTCAATGCTTGTCTCTTGGTGAAGTACCCAGTTTCGCATATTAAGGAGGGTTTGGTTGTGTGGCTGCGGGTTGTGTAGGGCGGTTGTATAAGGAGGATATAGTGATATTCAACAGCACTTTATACCTAGAATAATACCGAGATATCGGGAGCAGGTGAGACTATTGCCACAAAGAACGTGGCCAGTTGCATCCGGTGTCGAAAGAACCGACACGGAGGCACTTTCTCTGGGAGTAACGAAACTATAATTGCAGCGATAATGGTGTGTCTGATATTCAATCCATATAGTGAAGACACCTGCGTTTGAAGACAAGTGGCGTGGATTTGAAGCTTCCCAAGCTCATGAAGCGAGCTTACCCCTATCAAGCCCCATTCCTTGTATTACGCATGTAAACAGTACTCCTCTGTGGGTAAGTGTTTCACCAAATCTTCAGGATCCTACACTTTTACGGTTCCATCACCCAGAAGTAAGAAAGGCTCGTGCTTTGGAGGAGGCACGTTGAAGCATAATTAGCACAGCATAGATCGCGTGGCCAAAACGAAAATAGGAGTGTATAAACTTCTCACACTTACTAACACTTTTCAAGGCTTCGTCTGGTGCTTCTGCGAGGTAACGCATGAGCAGAATGAAAATAACAGACCACAGTCAGATCCGAGGGAATAATCTGTTCAAAAAATGCATTTTCAAGATGTGTGGTTTAATGTATAAAGTCCAATGTCCTGTTGAGCATATCATAAGATCCAATCGCGAATTTTTCTAATTTCCTCTGCCCGGCGTTGGACGACTGACAGCACTTCAGAACCCCATACATCCTCTGGGCGAGAAACTGCGGACCCGTTAGCATTCCAACATGCTTTGAGGTGTTTCTCGGCATCAGAATAGTCAAACACAACGCAGTTATCCACGCCCAGTGGTCTGGCAGGATCCCACCGGATGAGTGTAGGCCTCATCGGAACATCATGCGGAGGAATGACCGAGCGCCCTCTGTGCACGTCCTCGAAGATCAAATTCACATCGTCTTCGTCTATGGGTAAACGACTGCGCAAGATGGTCAGCCGGTACTTTTCACAGTTAATATTGAAAATAGACAACGTACTTAAGCTGAACACCTGCAATTTTGCATTCCCTTTGCAGAAGATCCCGATACAATCGCTCATAGAGTTTTTTCCTATTCTTAATTGGGAGAGGGTTTAGAATTGGTTTTCCAGCGAGTTCACATAGAATATAGGTGGCAATGTTAAGACCGAAGATGGAGGGAAGTGGTCCTGATTTAATAATGTATCAGCTAAGCATTTTAACAGTATGACACTCGAGTATCGCACCCAGTACAGGAAGGATCCGCACTCGGAAGTCATCAAAGACTCCGAGTTCTTTAACAGATCCTTTTTGGAATTCTTCCTCAGGCAGAGGTAGCAGCTTGACATCCCCGGGCACTTCTGTTGAGTAAACTACTGGAATGCCAGAAGTCACCCCTTGCAACCGTAGACGACGTCTAACAGCGCGTGCAAGAGGATCATACACGGTAAAGGATATGTCACTAATTTGAATCCTCGTAGGGTCACATTTTGCACCCGCTCCCATAGAGGAGAACACCTGGGAAGTTGAGTGTGAGATAAAGTAAATTTTTCCGAGGACGTTGGGGGCACCTTGATCCCGTTATCATGACAATATTTCAGGAGGTCAACTTTGGTTTGGATATTATCGATAGCGTCTTGTTCCAGGAATATACGTGAGACAAAGGAAAGAGCAGAAAGGATCTCGTGAAGCCTACCTATCACCCAGTCATAGCCTTCAAGCAAGGCACCACCATCTTCTTTCCCCAGAGTTCTACACGGGAGTCTACTTCTATACGTCTGGATAGCTTCTTTAACGTTTTCTCGATACATGAAACCTTTGGCGTGCCAACGTCGCTGAGCATTGCTGTTGCATGTCGATTGAGGGAAGAAAGTGTCACGTAGTCGAAATCAACGAGCCTGATCTTGGCGACACCTCTATTAATCGAGTCCATTAATGATAGCCCTTGTTTTAAGAAAAAGAAAGGGGTTACACGTACGATCTTGCAAGCATCACTGCAGCCCAACTGCCCACTCCACCACATCCTACCACCACCACGCTGCCCTTTCGGATTTTCGACATCCCTTCCTCACGGAAGAATGCATAATTTCGCGCAAGTTGTTCTCGAATAAGATCTTCGTCATATCCAGGACCAGGATGAATGTCAGCCAGCTCTCGCTCAGTGGGTACACCCGAAAGTCTCGGCTTCAGATGATCACTCTCATCGAAGTCATGTGCGGATATGGAACGTCGTATTTCTTCATCGAGTTTTCTGCGGCGCACATGCTTTTTGTAGGTCGAATAAGCATGTATAAGACCAGCTGTAGCGGCTGAAGCCGCAATGGCAGTGCCAACGAGTTGAGCTTTGTGAGACTGCAAGTTGAGTGAGTTCATGCCAATACTGGAGAAAGAGTCACACCAAGGTCACACAGCGTCAAATATGTTTTTACTATTTTAGTATTTGCTCTGTCTCACTCCAGTCTCCGAGTCTCGACGTCAATAATGAATCAGATCCTCACAGCTGCTACTGCCACACACTAAACTACTCGAATATCATAGCTAACAACATTTATCCCGAACCATTAGTATACTCATTGTTCTCGAAATGTCCGCACAACTGCTATCACCACTGGGCCACTAGCTAACCTTTTCGGCAGCATGATAAATAGCACCATCTCCACAATGAGTGTACCAATAGAATGTGCGTAAATTGCTCCCCATCCAGGTAATATCTTCCTCCGAAAGTCGTGGACCGACACCTGATACGCTGACTTTATTAATCGCAGCTAAACCATTTGCGATATTTCCTGGAAGGGAAGCAATCTCGTTCCTGGTTTCGACCATTCGCCTTAGTGCAGAGGCCGAGAAGTTAGGGCAGCCTTCAATGTTGATTGCACGAAGTGAAGGTGCAATTAAGCGGCTAGATGAGGTAGAATTTCCAGGGCCTGCTAACGACTCCAGCAAGCGGTCATTGAATGCAGGACAGGCCGTAAAGGTAACTACTTCTCCATCCCAGAAATCCAGAAAGTCCAAGATATCTTGGCGGTCGTCAATCTCCTCTAAAGTTAAGTACGTCGAATGGGGTATATGACCTATGACATCAATGGCGCATCTACGGAGGCGCAGCATGCCGGGCTCGACGTCCGTTAAATCGAAGAGCCTCCGCAGAGCAGCTACATTAAGGCTGTCGATGGTCAGGAAAAAAAGTTCTCCAAAAATAAGCGGATCATCTAAATCATGTTCGTGTCTCGGGCCGGGACAAAAATTGACATCAGTTAACGAAAGGTTTCGAAGGTGAGGAATAGCTGATATAACACGAAGCGCAGTTTCAATAGTAAGTTGCTCTTCTGGGGTACCTGAGGGCCGGAGGTGCGAAACATCCAAAAAGCGTAGTACAGGCAATCTGCTGAACCATGTGGGATCCTTCAGGCAGATGGTTCGGAAGTTCTGACCGTCAAGTTTAATCCCAGTCAGCAGAGGGCAATGAAAAGCGACCCTCGATTCTGACGCACAGCGTGTACTATAGACGCGGCTGGGTCCGTCATCCACGTTGCACTTCAGTGTCAAGCACTTGAGGACAGGAGCCTCTCCATGGAAATACCGCTGGATAGATGGAAGTGAGCTACTTTGATTAACATAGACATAGAGCCTTTCGATGCGGGACAAGTGGGAGAGAATAGTTTTCATAACAGCCGCAACGCGTCGCCTTTCGTGCGGATCATGTCCACTATGTCCGTCTCTCTTCAGGACTAAGACTTCTATGGGAAGACTATCGGACCACTCTAGATATGCACGGACATCCGCTCGATCCGTCGGGTTGGAGTCTACGAATACGACAACGCGTGTCCAAAATATGGGGGCGCACGATGCAACATTTCTCCATTGGCGGCATACTGATGCCAAAGCGAAGGGGAAGAGCGATGCAGCAGCAAGGTCCTCCTGTCTGCACCAGTTAGTTTCAAGGATGCAAGGATGCCCGGGCGCGTCTACAGAGTCGGGGGGTATCAGATTACGATGGAGTACATCCTGGTGTATGATGCAAAATATGATGTGTAGCAGTTCAGCCGGTAGAGAATGGATGGTCGTCGCGACCGTATGAGCTGGAGGGCGGGAGTTTAATTGGGTATATTCCCGATAGCCCTGAGAGGTAATCTTGGACTAGAAAGAATATTATTGTCAATAAAAACAAGCGAGGCATACGGTAAGGAACGCGACTAGTAGCTCACCATGACAAAAGTCGATAGGAGGAGGCAATATCGACCCGAACTATGCCGAAGTCAGCGTGTTGGCCTCACGACAGACTGGAAGCAGACGGATTAGAAGGAGGCTTTAAGTTGTGCATGAGTAATCGATGTATTCTTTGTTAGCAAAGAGGAAGCTGAGGACCTACATGACTTCCGCTGACTGTGGGATGAGTTCAACAAGCGAATATAGCAGTTTCATTGTCGACTGACAAGAAACAAGGGACCTGATCCACGCGTCCATCAGCGACCAGGTGCCTCTGCAACCTTCGACACTCTCAGTCTATTTCAACTTCCCCGTCTCTCGGCCCCGGATTTATTTCCGTATACAGCCTACCCCCGACATCTGCCCTGATCATCATCTCGCTCTTTGCTCTTCACCCCCACAATGCCCACGCGAGACTTATCCAGGCAGCTTTCTGAGATCTCAATAGAGACCACCGACCCCGAAACAGGCCCAGTTCCTTCTGACTTATCGTTCCTCGATCTCGTCGATATCTGCGATAACGTTCATCTTCCTCAGAAGGCCGAATCCACCAAACCGTTTGACTCTGAACAGCTCATTCCTTTATACCTTAACCAGTCACTCGATAGTCCAGTCATAGGTCTCCTCCGTCCTGTCATCATTGAGCAATTGAAACAAGAGAACGAACGAAGCACCCGACTGGGTTTGCCGGAAGTATGGAATCTGTCAATCGGCCTTGTTGGCTACAGAGTGCTTAAAAATGGCACCCTGGGACCCAGTGTTTCCTTCAGAGATAGCTTCGATACGCCTTCGAAAAGAACTACAGCTCTGAAGGAAATCTGCGAACGCTGGAGAGATACTGGCCTATTCGAGGATGTTTGCGGACCAAAAAAGTGGAGAAATGAAATGTACCCGGTATATGCAGACCCATTTGGTCCCCATGATTACCCTGATGGCAAAATCAACGAAACAAAACTTAATTATGTCTTCGAGATGGAGCGATCGGCTTGTGCTTTGTTCGGCGTGGTCACTTATGGTGTGCACATGAGCATATACGAGGAGATTGAGAGCGATGCAGGGGAGAGAAGTGTCCGTGTTTGGGTCCCCACGCGTGCCAGAACAAAACCTACGTGCGTTCACTCTTGTTTCGTATATAGACGCTACTTTCATGTTTACTTGTATTCTTATAGTTGGCCTGGTTACCTTGACAATACTGTTGCAGGTGGCATCCCAGCTGGAATGTCGCCATTTGAATCTCTTGTGAAGGAATGTATGGAAGAGGCCAGCATTGAAGAGCATATCGTGCGCAAGCACGCTCGTGCGACAGGGGCCATCAGCTATTTCTTCAGGTTCTAAACGTGACGTTTCCTCTGCTTTTGTTCTGATTGTTGTTCTTCGTGGATAGGACTGTTAAGGGGTGGTTACAGCCTGAAGTAGAGTGCGTACTCTCTGTTTTTGGGAGACGTTTGTTGATTGGGAATGCACATTACTAGATACGTGTACGACATAATTATTCCGAGAGATGCAGACCTGGCTGCATTTCAGCCAAAACCTCTCGATGGAGAAGTTGAATCGTTTGAGGTATGTAGGTGTTGTATGAAATGCTTGACTGCGCAAGATTAACACTCGTTAGCTTCTCACACAGAATGAAATACTGCAGAAACTGCGTGCGGGGCTGTTTAAGCCTAATTGTGCCATAGGTACGTATACTGACTCATTACTTGTGTACATGGCCGACATTTCTTACAGTTCTCATTAACTTATTCATTCGGCTTGGCTACATAACGCCCGATAACGAATCCAACTACATGCAGATAGTGACTCGATTACATGGCCAATTTAACTATGACAGATGGTAGGTAAAGGTATGCATTAGTTATTTTCTAACATTATAGACGCCGAGATACACGAATGTAAAGTTGTTCAAACGATAAATCGTTTACATGTATGAACTTTGGAATCCATGGCGTTTTCTATTCGCCGACCCACTGATCTGATCAGGACTTTTAATTGTTTATTACGATAGAAGTTCCAGCCAAATTCCAGCGCCAATCTGCGCCAATAGCTACGCGGCGCGCTCACATGTCACATGTCCCACGTAGCGCGCAACATACCGCATACAATCCGTACATTGCATGTACTTAAACTTAACAGAGTAAAATTTATTGGTAAACCTGGTAACTTGGCTGTGTATACCATTGTTCATGGGCGGTGACCACAAATAGCGATTTTGGAGTATGACTGGGGTCGTTGAAATACCGCCACTCTTGCGGGCCTGACAGGCAGTGGAGTTGGCAGGATTTGCACCTATGACATACCGCCAAGTACGGATTGGATAACGGCTGAAACAGCGCCCTAGGATTAACGGGCTCAGAAATAACCTGAAATAACGCTTGGTAAAAATCGAAAATATCAAACTTTGAAACTGGATTGCACTAACATATTTTGCGTACCTACTTATACTTAGATCAAATTTATGTAGATCGCCGCCAGTTGCTAAAACTTTGATGTTACTTCTCACGGAGCAATCAACTAGTCACTAAATGGCAAAGTGATATTTCATTTCCACGCACCTTGACTTCGATACAGCACAAAAACTCCTTGGGGATCGTCCTGGAGTCGCCCTATCTGTCATGATCCAAGCGACGAGGGGATGATCGGCAGATGCCAGATGGTTTTGCTATGGAAAGCGTAAGCGCCCGCCGCCAAACTCATCGCTTTTTGCAATCGTCGTAATGTTTCGTGCGCGCAGCTCGGGGCTTAATGTGTACTTAGGCGGAACTGTTCCGCTCTTCCAACCACTATATAAGGTGCTCAGGAGATTAAGTCCCATATCACTGCTCTTCCTACAGCTATATATACATATACAAGTTATGATTACTCCCATCTACCTTATACAAACAGGCCAGGTCGCTGGATCGTTTATCTGGGACCTGTTAATTACTGGTGCCAACTTCCTTCTGCCAGAGCGACCACTAGGCAGTGTAGTACCTAAAGGCCATCCGGGAGAGGGTGGAAAGTGGCCAAAATATATTGCACCTGGAGAAGGAGACAGTAGATGTGCTTGCCCTGCTCTGAACGCTATGGCTAATCATGGTGCGCTCCACCTATGTGAAACTTGGTGTATAAACTGATTCCCATCTAGGAATTATACCGCGGGATGGTCGGAACCTCTCCTTCCGTGAAGTGAGCGACCACATACGAGACACATACAATATCGCGCCCAGTTTCTGTATGCTTCTACTGGCTTATGCCGCCAACGTTATAAACAAGAACTACTGGACCGATAGGTTTGACCTGGCTGAGGTCAGCCGCCACAACGGCATTGAACATGACGCGTCGCTGACAAGTAAGTGTTTGCTCGTATCATTCATTTGGTTTGCAGAACTCAATATGGTTGTTGTTTGGTAGGAGACGACACTGCCCAAGAGAATGACCAAAGCAAGCCAGATGCTTCATTGGTCCACGACATGCTAAATATGGCATCTGGAGTAGACGAAGTAGGAAGATCCGTAATTCGAGTTTCAGATCTGTCGAAATATACAGCTCAGCGTCGGAAAGAAGCCAAGGCTAGAGATCCCCGGTACTCCCTCGCTCTTGTTCACGACCTTTTCTCGATCGCGAAGTAGGTGCCTTTTCGGACGGTAGCTAAATATAGTCATTTCTAATGAATATTTCTCTTCAGCACCGCATTCTTCACAACTATGTTCGCTGGGAATGTTTCGGATCTGGAAGCATTTTTGGCAGAAGAAAGAATACCTGATGGTTGGGAATCCAAGGTTAGGTCGTCGCAGGGGTTGACAGTTACTTCTTTGAATACGACAGCCCTTGCGATCAGAAAAGGTGTATGAAGTGTCGTGCTATATTGTAGCCATAGACTTTTTATTACTTTAACGAAGTATTACTATTCTTTACTTTATAATTAGTATTAATAGTATGTAAATAGTATCGCGTTGTAACCTGTATATTCACGACCATGCTTTTAAAAGACCTTCGAGATCTAAGCACAAGCTTTCGAATTATAAACCAGGCTACTTCACCTCAATCATTGAATCATATTCGTCCCAGTGTTGTCATTGGTCAAGGTGGCTTCTTGAATCTCGATTCTCGATTGACTCAGAATATGCTCGCAGAAATCATGCATGTGCATGACCTTGACAGAAAGTATCAGCGCTGTCAGCACTTAGGACATAGGTAATATAAGTACCACAGATCTTACTGAATGTGGCTCAGTCGCTGTTATGTAAGTTTAAGACTTCTAGGAGCACGCGACGCGACGCGTGCAGTGCGTACACAATCACGTGCCGAGAAGACATTGAGAATGAGATTGACATCCGCTGTCCAGTGTCGGAACAAGCTATGACCGAGTGCAAAGTTTAAACCTCCAGTGCAGACTTTCATTTTTCTTGCACTGTCGATAGTATTCATTCCAAAGGCCAGCCAACGATATACAATATTGAACCTAGTACACTTCATCATTATGCTTCGACGTCTTCTATGTCCAATGTCCATATTCATGCACACGTGAAGGATTGTGCTGTAACCTTACCCATCACTCCACCATTCCTCCTGACACCAATAGAAGTGCCTTATTCGGTTGGTGCGTTATTGATACGAGCATGTATATATAAAAGAGCACCTACGCTTGAAGCTTCTTATTCCTGTTCCTGTTCCCCACCATGGTGTTTCTCATCACCCCATCCTGAAGCTATTCCGGACAATTGGTTTTCTAACATGGGACATGTCGTTGACCCTCGTCAATCTTGTCTCGCCAAGCAGGAAGATTGGACATGTTACGCTTGAGGGGCATCCTGGTGCGGGAGGAAAGTGGCCAGAGTACATCCCTCCCAAGGAAGGTGATAGCAGGTGTTCTTGCCCTGCCCTTAACGCAATGGCCAACCATGGTGTGTATTCTTAGCCTGTCTTCAAATTCACTCCCAATTTGAACACGAGCGTCTACAAGGCATTCTTCCTAGAGATGGGAAGAACATCGGTTTCAAGGAAATGACAGACACAATTCGGCAAACATACAACTTTTCACCTACTTTCTGTTGGTTTGTGCCTAACTACGCCGCGGAGATGTTGAAGAAGAGTTACAAAAAGGATACTCTTGACCTGTCTGACCTTGACCTTCATAACGGCATTGAACACGACGCTTCTCTTACCCGTACGTGAATCGAACTTTACATCTTGCTGTGCTGTTTCCATTTACATATTCTTGTTAGGTGAGGATTCTGCCATCGTTCCGGACCAGAGCAAACCGCACATCCCTTACATCAAGGAGTTGCTTTCGTACGCCACCGGGAAGGACAGTGAGGGCAATGCGATACTTACCCCCGCAGATTTGGCTCGCTACTCGTCCAAAAGGCGTGCTGACGCGCGCGCATCGAACCCCGACTTCACGCTTGCCTTCATACACAAAATGTTTGGCAGCTCAAAGTATGTAATAGAGGTTTGGTTTCCTACGTTATTGCTAATGTAACTTTTGGTGTACAGCTCGTCGACCATGCTGACCATCTTCGGTGGCCGCGTTAAAGACCTCGAGTCTATCCTTATTGACGAGCGTATTCCTGATGGCTGGGAGTCTAGGATTAGGAAGCCTTTGGGCTTGACTATGACTACCTTTAATCGCACCGTGTTTAGAGTGGAGATGGGTACCAACGAGAAGAAGTATCTCAAGGAGAAGGCTGCCACTACCAACTATGGTGCCACCGCTACTACTCAAGTATAATTGGCAGAAATGTTTGAAATTTGAAAGTTGCGTTAATGGATCTTTTACGATATTATAACGAACGTCGATACTATGTCTCGTATTTCTTGTCATTTTCTGTGCTTTCTCCATTTCATTTCGATATCAATAATGAAAGTTAAAAATGCGATATGCCTTATCACATTTTACACGATTTGGAAAGTGTTGGGAAAGATATTAAGGGCAGAGTGCAGGTTGAAATTCAAATATTTGGTACTTAATATGTGAATGGTGTCCGGGGTCTCGGTATTTCCGATCACGAGTAGCGCTGTGTGCGCAACTTCGGTCATTGTCAACGACGTGTTCATTAACAATCATACCGCCATGGCCTATGTACAAGTTGAAGCGGACGATGTAAGTGTCTCCTCATTTGTGTCGCTCTATGCCCTAAAAAATTCTTTAGAGGTTAGAAGAAGGCCCTGAGGGGCTTCAATTCAAATGTACGCGTTCCGGGTCATTAGCTATCCGCAGTCATTCTGAAATGTTCAATCTTAGCCTTCCTCGGTGCAGATGGGAGCGCTACACAACCCAGGAGTGCGGGAGTTGGGAATGCTAATAGAGGTGCGTCGTTATTCAAGTATCTAGTTAGTCTATAGCTGACAACGCCACGTAGGATATATCCAGGAGGAGTCTCAGCGCAAGGGAACTGGCGGATTTTGGACAGTGGAATATTATCAGTCTTATTTCGATGTGGATACGAAGACCGTGAGTTCGTCGAAGATATTGCTTCAACATGCACTGATGGGCATTCACGCGCGCGAACCATCAGGTCCTCAAACGATGTTACACAACCCTCAATCCAATTGCTGCGCGCACTTACCTTTCAACAAATCTAAATCCAGCGGATCTCTACGGACCTTTCTGGACGCTCACAACCCTCATATTCGCATTATTCTTATCTTCGTCACTAGCAGCATCCGTATCAGCATACCTCTCAACAAGTGATGCAGAATACGACTATGACTTCCAACTACTCAGCATTGCGGTGTCGCTTGTCTATGCTTATGGCATAGGTCTTCCAGTTTTATTGTGGCTTGCTCTGAGATATCTTGGTGTCGGCGAATGGAGTGTCGTTGAGGCACTTGCTATCTGGGGTTACGGCCAGTTCGTCTGGATACCTGTTTCTGTAAGTGTATTACACCGATGTTGGGATCACCGTTTGATTTCTCATTCTTTTCATAGTTCCTTTGTGTCATCCCCATAAAGATTGTGCGTTGGGTATTAGTTGGCATAGCTTTCGGCCTGTCTGGTTGGTTCCTGTCGGCTAATGTGTACCCCATTCTTGCCTCGGTACGTTTTCTTTTCATATATGGGTCTATTCATACTGACAATGCGTGCAGGCGGAAGCCAAGGCTACACGCCTCCTTTTAATATTGCTTGTTGCTTTGCATTTAGGACTTGCCATCACTTTTAAAGTTATGTTCTTCAGCTACTATGTCGTCGACGGAATTGGCCCAGACATCCCCGATCTACCTGGAGAAGGTTTGGGTAACTCTACTTTTGCTTTCCTTTGAAAGCTGTCGTTGTCGAGCGCTGTAAATTATTTAAAAGCCCCCTGTGGGCGGTTAATGCACTTCAAATGAATCATTTTGATTGCGATAACCCAAAGGAGTGACTGATATCGACTTGTGGACATAGGCTTCTGGTAATATATCAGATGGTTGCTACTCATTAGCGTTGAATAGGTGTTCGAGAGGAGCCCAGAAACGTCAGGCAGTGCAAGGTGGAGAGTGAGTGGCTACTTCCACCCTGTCTTTCATATGTTGACTGGCGACAGTCACACTCCATCCCTCGTTACCTACTTATTGAAGGTGTCGATCATACCTGTCCTGATCTGCAGACATATCGTGCGGACAATCAGTCAAATGGGCTGGGCGCGACATTTCTCGCTTTATGGTATGCGTATAGCCCACATATACATGATCTACTGACTCTCATGATTTTCTGGGGTTGTTATTATTTGCTAAAACTTGTAGTAAATCGTCAGGAAAGCGGCTTCATGTGGTTTCAACGAAAACTATACAATTTATACACAACTCAATAGGGTGGGGTAGGTTACTATATTTACTTCAGTTATTTTTAACTTACATTTTTGACATGCGCTTTCTCCAGTTCGTCGCGAATAAATGATGATCTATGGAACTGTTGGATCCCTTCCACGGTCCCTGGTATAAAATACGTGAAGTTATCCTACTCTTCTTCTCAAGCTCTTCCTGACTCCATTGACCTGGTGTCTTTTCTTTCGTTCTTTCAACTTTCTTTTTCCCATCTTTCCTTTTCGTCCAACCTTCTTTTGATTATCTCTTCAAGTGCATTCTCTATCAAATCTTCAAGAATGAGGTCATTCTCCACTAGCTTCCTGCTTGCTGCGGCATTATCATTTCATCTTTTGCAAGCAGCTGCTGGTGAGTTCTCTACCGCAATATTTAGTATGTCATCGCGTATATGCTTACGGTGGTGTAGCTCCTGTTGCTCCTGAACGCAGGGACATAACGTTTGAAGCACGGGCCCTTTCTGACATCTTGCAGAACATTGAATGTTCGAGTTCTGCAGCTGGTATTGTCTCGGGTCTCAATTCAGCGCTCTCAGTCGTTAACAAGATAAACACGTAATGCATTATTCACTTTTGAAAGAACACATGGACTTACTGGTATTCAAGGACTGATGCCACTATAACCAAGGATCTTGCTAGCGTTAAAGGCTTCTTGTATAAGGCTGCTACGCTTGGTAATGCGGTCGTCGGTGCGTGTAATAAAGCCAGCTCCACCGCCGCCGCCCAGGCTCAAGCAAGCGCGGCTGCTGCTGCACGTACGTATAGCATTGTATCTAGTTGAGTACTCTGACTAACACGTGTTTCGTTTCTGATAGAGAAAGCCGCTGCCGCTGCAGCGCAAAAGGCAGGAGGTAGGGATTACTAGTAAATGCAAACTCAATCACCAAGCTAATATCTGCGAATTAGGATCCTCAAAGGGTTCTTCTGGTGGAAGCTCCGGAGGCAAGAATTCTGCATCTGCTGCCAACTCAGCTTGTTCGTACATTCTTATTCTCGTTACAATATTAGGCTGTTGATTCCTGTAACCTCTAGCTGTTGCTTCTCAGACTGACCCCAGCCAAACTCAAAGTGCTTCCGACGCTGCGGTCACCACCGATGGTCAGTAGATTTATCTGAACAACCGAAGACATTGCTGACTATTTGCTCGCTTCAGTTGCCACCGGTACCTGATACTGCAGCTGCAACGGCTACTGATTCTTCCGACGCAGCAGCGGCAACAACAGACTCGGATGATTCTGCCACTGCAACCGCCACTACCGACGCTGCAGATGCCACTGATTCCGCAGACGCTGCCACCGCCACCGATGACCCAACAGCTACAGATTCGGCGGACGGCGCTGCTGCCACCGATGACCCAACAGCTACGGATTCGGCGGACGATGCTGCTGCCACCGACGACCCAACAAGCACCGACTCCGCCGACGCAGCAGCGACTACAGATGATTCCGACACTGACGATGGCACAGATGCGAGCGCCACCGATGGAACTACGACGGACGATGGCACAGACGCGACTGGAGACGATAGTGACCCCAGCCTTGATGATCCCTCTTTGGATGGACTCTGATGATGGGTCAGCCGATTCAGACCCTTCGTTGGACGATGGTGATGATACTGGAGATGACTCTGATTTGGAGGAGATGATTCTGACGACGGAGACGATTTTGGAGATGATTTTGGAGATGACGATGACTTTGGTGGAGACGACGACTTCTAATCTGTGCATTATTAGCTTGTCTCGCTCGAACCACGTAATTAGAGTAATCTCATTTCTTCACAATATAAGAGCATTTAATTATTACATCAAAATGAAGTACCATAAGTTTAAACACGAAAGAGCAGAATAATTTGTTAAGTTAACTGGCATTGGACAACAACAAAACCGTGTTCCGGAGGTTGCCGGAGATCGCTCACCGTCAGACGCAACGGTGCGGATTGACGGAAACAACTACCTTCTACTTTGACCATGTCGTTCTTTGTTGGCCCGGTATCCGGTGCCTTACTTGCTGGCGGGGTAAGCAAGCTCTACATTCTTCAAGTTCTTGTATTCACGCAAAACGAAGCCAGGTTTACTACGGGTTCTCCAACCTCATTAACACGAGGTATGTTTTCCGGCCATAGGCCTCGTACATAAACTCAACGACCTTACGAACCAAGGACGGAGCAACACAGAAGAGAGTACGCCCTCTCCCTAACCTAACCCACGTTTCAATTACTCAACTGTAAAACACAGTTTACGCGCACTAAGTGTTCGACTATCGGAAACACCCACCTCACCCTCGCACCCCCCTCCGCCGCAGCGCGAATCTCCGACAGAGAGTTTTCTACGTACGTGAAATCACGGTGGAATGAGGAGGTTGCGTACATGGTTGCGGGGTTCCGCGGGTGGGGCGGAAAGGCACAAGATTGGGGTAGAAAGGTGCTGTACGGGGAGTTGGACCCAAAGTCGTCATAGATCTCAGCTACGCTACACATATCGGATGCAAAATGATAGATTGTATACCTCTCTGGTGCCGCCAGACGTTTCATATACTTCTCTTGCTTTTCCTTGGCTATTCCAGGTATCTACCAGACCCGACCTTTTAACAACCTAGGTTCTTACCTGGGTTTGGGTCAAGAACCACTCCGAACCGTACTGTGCGTTTATTCCTCCTGACGAACTTGCGCTCGATTCGCTGGTCCGCATGCTTTAAGATGCTTGTCTGAGTCTCGGAAGGCACGAGGTGGCGACAATCTCTGGATGAAGGCTTTTAGACGGATTCTATCTCCCTTGTAAGTCTAGATTATACAACAAAAGTCTTTGTGGGACGTAATTCTCCGTGGTTGCGCCAAGGTGCCCCATGTTATCGTATGGGAATATATGGTAAAGAATAGTAATTCGGCATTACATACGATATACCTACTGTACCTCAAAAAGAGTCCGAAGGATGTCTCGACCCACAAGATACGATATCTAATCAGAAATGAGGTGCTAATTATTCCCGGAGAATATTTATTATGGAAGCTTCATACACGCGGACTGAACCAACTGTAGAAACACGCTTAGAAAATCGAATGGTAAAGAAGGGAAAGTCACTAACGAATTGCCTTGATGGTCAAAGTCTAATCTAATGTAAGCTTATGCCGCGACTGAAATTGTAAAATGACGCACTGGCTGAGAGACCTTCTCGCTCACAGGCACATCGATCGAGTTCTTGAGCACACTCGTACGACCATCCTTGATGCTGATATCTGATAGTGGTCGATGGTTAGTTTAAATCTGGGGGGTGCAGTAAAAATTGAAGATTTTACCCCAAATCGTGGAATTGGACCGCCTGGTCTTTCCTAAGAGACATTGCTAGTCCAAAGGAATGGATTGGAGAATCTCCCCATCGTTCATAGAAGAAACCTCCCGCCTTGTCCAAATATTCAAAGAATTTGGTATATAATGTACCTTCCCAAACACTTTTATGGGATATTTCAAAGTTGTTCTAGCCAATGGTTATTTCAGTCACTTGCTGCTGAATGAAGGGACAGCACTGTCAAACGTCACTTACATACATGCACTTCCTGGTCCAATCATCGTTCCCGGCTGTACCTGTCAAGGCCCTCTCAACGGAAGCGGCATCGTTCCATACAAATCCGTGATTCGCATCTCGAGGAATGAGGTCTCTATTTTGGGACATGAAGTGGGAGACGTTTGATGCAAGGCTAGGTTGGACCCAATCGGCATCGTCGTTCACCTGGATAAATCCTGCGATAACGCCTCGAGTTAATAAATGAGGTAAAATGAAAATATTACAGACCGTATAACGCGTTGCTTTCTATCAGCCTTTGGATGGGGTCGTAGGGCTATGACGCAAGATCAGCTACATTGTCAGATATACTGATAGGGAAAGAAACGTACGACGTCGCAATGGAACTCGATATCGGTATCTAAACGCCATAACCAGTCGTAAGGGGCTAAAGCGGGATGACGCCAGAAGAAGCCTGGGAGTTGTGTGCTGTGAGCTAGAATGACTTGCACTGGATTGTTAAATGATTGTCGTACCGGAGTAATATCGGCACATGGAACGATATCCAAGTGTGAAGCTGACGTGAAGGATGGTGTGAGTCAGGTTGAGCAGTCAAGGAGTGGTTACAGACCCGATATTTTGCAAGGAAGCATCTACACGGGCCTTGTCAAGATTGGTGGGTACATCCCATGACTCTTTTGTGGTGGTGGCTGGTCCGTTGTTAGTTAGAGTGTAAGTGAAAAATAGAGATAGATACCAAAAGTAGCCCTCCCCTCGGTGATGTAGTGGACCTTGGCCTTTATTTCGTCAGTTAGGGCAGAGACCTCGTTCTCTGCTGTAAATAGGACGTATGGGTATTTTAACCGTCGGTTAAAGCGATCCTCGACATTCATTAATGCTTGGGTTGCTTGTATGAGCCTGTTGGGAGCCAGCAACATAAATATGACGCCATTAGGGCGTGTAGTAGATTTAACGAAAGACGTAGGGTATGAAATAGATGTATGGGTGAATAGTAGGTAGGAAAGAGCAAAGAAAACAAGACAAAAGAAAGCGAGGACTCGAACACGAGTTGCAGCAAAAACAGAAGACAAAGCCATGGTGGTGGTAGACAAGCAAAGGACAAGGGTAGAGGTGATGAGGTATCTAGGCAGTGGTATGCATCAGTGTCAGTTGCAAAGCAGTTGACGACAGGCGTGCGCGTGAAGCTTTGAAGGTTGGGCAGGGGAGAGAGAACGGATTGATCGCCAGAGATTTCGACATATGACTGAATAAAGAAGATGAACTAAAGTGGGCAGGGGTGACCGTCACGTAAGATACAGCAATCCGGGTCGATATCACTGGGCGATTGACACGGAAGGCAGCAATTGACTCGGACATAAAGTGCGCTAGCTTCACCTATTAATGACTGCCGAAATGACTGCCGTAGTGAACATAATAAATTGGTTTATTTGCCAACACCTTCCCAGTTGTAGTAAATAATAGAAAACAAGAGTCAATAATCGGTTAGGTTGCAAACCAGCTCGTACACGCTAGACCAGGAACGCGCGCCCGGTAAGTGATAACACCCTGATTAATCTCATTTGAATCTGTGGATTTTTCTTCCGTGCTTCCTGACCAAGATGATCTCGGAATGCCTCGGCAAAGCGACAGACATGCTTAATACCACTGATGCATGCCCATAGAGGCACTCGCAACTTGCCAGCCTTTCCTTACTTTCCCATTCTCTTCCCAACTATCCCCTGTATTCTGGGGAATCCTCTCTTCTGTCCTTACTCCTATCAGATCTCACCATGCCCGTCTCAATGCAAGTCGTCGCTGTCGTCGCCTTCTACATGGTCGCCGCACTCGTTGTAAGACCCACCCCCCACTGATCTTGCAATTTCTAACCTAAGGATTAGATGGTCTTCGTCAACAAGACTGTGCTTAATTCATCTCCCGAATTGGCTGCCCTCTTCATGTTCTTCCAATCCATCGCAACAGTCTTGCTATTAAACTTCACAGCGCTCTTCACCTCCCAAGTTCAAATCCCTACTTTGAACTACGGCACTGCAAGGAAACTCACTCCCCTGATTGCCATCGACGCGTGTGGTTTTATCTTTGGCGCACTGTGCCTGCGCGATGTAGAAGCAGCTTTCTATCAGATTGCCAGAGGCTTAGTCCTACCACTTACCATCTTCATCGTATCGCTCAGCAGCAGCTCGCGCCCCTCGCTATCCATCATCGCCTGCGCCTCCATAGTAACTCTTGGTTTTTTCCTCGGAATTACGTTCGAACATGATCTCCCAGAAAAAGCTATGCCGACGCCTCTTGCCCTCTTCTACGGCTTCCTCTCGTCGCTCTCTATCGCCCTCCATGCTGTTCTCGTTAAATCGTCCCTCCCGCACGTTAACGGGAGCAGCACAATGCTCTCTTACTGGTCAAACCTAGGATCAGCGATCCTGCTCGGCGGTCTGGCTCTACTCCAAGGCGAGGTTACTCGCTTCATCGCCATGATGTCTGACAGTACATGGGACTGGAAAACCTTCCTCTGGGGAAACATCGTTACAGGCATATTCGGTTTCTTAATCAGCATCGCCGGTATTTTAAGCGTCAAGGTCACAAGCCCTGTCACCCACATGTTCTCCAGTGTCCGTCTTATTCCTCTCACTCTATTTCTAACCAACTCACCATACGCTCTAGGCTGCTCGCAGCGTTCTCCAGGTATTCCTAGGTGTCAAAATCTTCGGAGATATCGTTACTAGGTACTTTAGAATGCCTCCTCTTCCACAAATCATGCTTCTAAACCATACACTAATAGGCAGCGCATCATCTCCCTAATCACAATTCTCTGCGGAACACTCTTATACACGTACGTCAAATCCCAAGAAGCACCCGCATCATCCCCGCCACCCACCTTACCAAGGGTGGCAAAAGACATCGAGTCACCATCTATTTCCCAGCAGGAGAAGCCGCAGCAACTTCATTAATCACTCACTGAAATAGCATTTGCATAATTCGTTCTCAGGGATTTTTTAGTAGATCATTTCTATACATACTTATACATCGACATTTTGCATACCTGTATCAGCGTTGCATTTGATATTTAATAACGGGTCGTACATGTATGTAGATCAAAACGCTGTCGAGTAATTCAACTCCTACATTCAGTGCCGCTGATACAACCTGTCCATCTTTTGTTCCGCTGCGAGACTAGCCTTCTTTTTGATTGTTGAATACTTATCCACTTGATGCGGACGCCTGACAGGAATGTCGAAAAAATGTCAGAAGACAACTTTTACACAAGACAATCCAAGACAAGTAATTGACACCTTTCTTTGCTGTTTCTGATATATCATTCAAAAACACTGCTGTTGTAATGTTCCATTGTACACATGACAACGTATAGTCAGTATCATTATAACATCTCAAATCGAATCCGTAATAGGTACACAATATATCTAAAAACTAAAAGTGTCAAAATGCAAGTATAGTAGTAAACAGTGTCCATGATAGTAATAATAAAAACGACAGTTGCTAGTTCGCGGGATAGCAATAAGCCAAAAATGACCAAAAATGACAAGTAAAATTATACTACGTTAACCTGAACCAATTTTAAAGCGTTCTCTACCCGCCCTGTTTCCAACATCAAATTTTCGTTCGTCTGCATGCCTGACACTGATGGCATGAGCAATGTCAATCGATGACCATTCTCTTGCCTTCCCTCGTTGACGGCAGCGGCAGTGTCAGCTAGTGCATCATCTCCATTTCTGAACTTCATGACCTCACGGTCGCCTTCCGCCAAACGTCGCAGCGCACGCTTGTCAACCTTGCCGTTACTCGTCACAGGGAACTCATCCAGGGCACGGAATTGAGTAGGAACGGCATAGTACGGCTGCACCTTGGCCACAGCGTTTCGAAGCAGAGTCAAATCGACGTCCAGGGGTGTTACAAAACCCCACAGTTCTGACCCGATAAGCAAAGCAGCAGCTCCTCGGACCGGTTCATACGTCTAAGAACAAGGAAGCGATGGAATTAGCTTGGGCAGCTGAGGGAAGTGGTACGACAACTTACTCGCATCGCCGCAGAAACGCCATCGAGCTCAACTCGAAACCCTTTTACCTTAACTTGATCATCAACGCGCCCCATGTGATCTAGCTGTCCATCTTTCCTCCACCTCCCAAGGTCCCCAGTATTGAACATCATACCATTCTCTACAAATGGGTCCTTCTTCCAGCGTTCCGCATTTTTCTCTGGAAGATTTAGATAGCCATTGCTGACGCCTATTCCACCAACCCACATGCACCCGACTTCACCGATGGCAACAACCTCTGTGCTGAATGGATCTCGAGAAAGGATGTACACGTTTGTGTTTGGAATTGGCCTTCCAATAGATAGAGGATACCCAGAAGTATGAGGCTGTACTGTATTACAAATGGATATTTCCGTTGGCCCGCAACAGTTGTTGAAATTGGTGTACCGAGCCCATTTATCGGCGAGAGCTTAATATGGTTATCGTTAGACCAATTTGGAACGAGACCAGCCTGGAGCTCTGCTCACCTTGGGAACACGGCTCTCCTCCTACAATGACATGTTTGATGGTTGGGTAGTCTTCTGGCTCGTGGCGCGCTAGCATGCTAGGCGTGGCAATGACAACTTCAACTGTCTTCATCAGGGCCACCCATTCCTTCGCAGTGTCACCCCGTAGGCATAGCGTACACCCATTGTACATTGCGCCTAAAACCTCCCACGCGCCCATGTCGAATGCGATGTTGAGCAGCTGAGCAACCCTCATACCAGGTCGCATGCCTACGTTTCCTGGAGAGCCAGAAATCACGTTGGTTACACCTCGATGGCGCACATCAACGCCTTTTGGGCGCCCTGCGGTAGACAGACTGAGATAGGAGCAAACAAAAAAAAGATCTTTCATACCTGTAGTGCCAGATGTATAGATACAATAAGCTCCATCGCTGGGAGATGATAAGTCCTCTACCCTCGAGTCATCCAGAGGGAGATGCGAGGGGATTTTCTCCAAACACAAAGTTGGTAATCCAGCAGGGACGCGACTATGAAAGTCTTGCATAACGAGTACAATGCTAGGATCAGCATCCGAAAGCACGAATTGAAGTGTTTCATCGGTGATGGTGGGTCCGTCCAAAGGAACGTATTGACCCCCACTCTTGAGGACGGCCAGAATGGCGACGATGAACCAAATGGATCGACGAGCCAAAATGCAAACCCGTTTGCCGGGTACGATCCCTCGTGCACGAAGGAGATGTGCTAGTTGATTGGCGCGAGACTCGAGATGACCATACGTTATAGTTTCGCGTGCGACACTGTGTTCTACTGCAATGGCTTCAGGTTGTAGTTGGGCATGCTTTTCGAATGCATGATGAATGACAGGAATCTCGACACTGCGGCGAGAACCAAAACCATACTGGTAGAAGAGTGCTCTATCTGTTGAACATAGATGAGAGAGTGCACCAGACATCATGTTGCAGCGAACGGAGAAGAGGGTTCCAGTAGGTAGCCCCGGAATTAAGACCACCTTATTAATGTATGGAATGACTTGATGCTGGACTGACTGGCATCGCGCTGCTTGATCGGGTGAATGGCATGCCGAAGAAAAAACAGAAGACGGCTGGAAGTGCACGGAATTCAAGATGAGTGTTGTTCCTGAAACCAGCCTGGCACCCACAATAGTACAAGTGGACCATCAGCCCGGAATGTCCACATTTCGTCGTAAGTCAACATAGAAGAATCAGACATGCGATCTTTGTAAGAACTGAACCGCGCTGGTGCAGTTACAAGTCGCAACCGAAGTTCGTTTGATTACAACCTTCGGAACCCCAGCATCTGCTACACTTTCTCGGCATCTTAGCCGAAGCTAAAAATAAATCAGCGTAATCTTTGGCTTCGAGGGTGAGGAGCGCTAAATTATTTTGGATCTTACATCCTACAAAAATACTCAAAATCGTCACGAGGAACTCAAGGCAACTGATCATACAGAACATACGGAAGTTCAAGAAGAAACATTTGCTGACTGATCGAGGAATCTTGCGAATTTGTGATCAACGCGATTTTCGGGCCCTATGGTTCACCGGCATTTCTTAGCGAATTATTCATGCGGACGCAGGTGCATGCGTCTTCGGTTCATCCAGTTAAGTAACACTGTCAGGGTGTACCTGGGATGGTCCGTCGTGAAACATTTATTCAAAAAGAACGCCACTGTAGTGCCCTGCCACATCTACAACATGTATTCCCTAGCGGCGCATTGAAGCTCTTGCCAAAAGCGTTCAATGAGACCTTTCTCAAAGCCATTTTCGTCGTAGCACAAGTGAAACCAGAGCTGCCCCCCAAATGTATGCTCTAACAACAATAAAGAGGAAGGTTTCTGTCGACTTGCCGTAGTAACCGTTTCCAACTGGAAAGATGGATAGGCAGAACGAACATAGGTTGCATCAAGGTTACCAATAAGCGAAAGACCCAGAAGCGCTTTGCTGGGCGCAGGAGGAAGAGAAACCGGGGGAGGGATAACGACGTCAGGCTCGACTGGAATTGGATTTCCTTGAGCGCGAGAAACGCGAATATTAGCCATGCGTAATGAGCGGCTGACTAAAAATTGGGATTGAATTGTACGACGCGTTTGAGCTTTGGCACTCTTCACCCTATTCCAGAAAACTCTAGCGTCTGCCGGTAGAAAGGAAGGAAGAACAACGTTAAAGTACGTAAGGGAAAGAAACCAATAAGTTGACGCAATATGAGGAGCTAAGTGAGGCCTCAAGTTAATGGCTGTGTACATCATACTAAAATTCCCAATGAGTTCCCCTATACAATATGGCTCTGATAAGTAACTTACACTGGGTCTTTGAATAACTGGGGATCGCTTATACAACGTGCCCAAGCGATATCGCACAGGGCAAACATCACATGATTTATGGTTACACCGTGTGCCTTACACCTGGCGAGAACCTGAGCCGTCTCCTCTCGCGTGAATGAATACTCGTGCAAGACCGTCTTTTGTGAACCATGTTGTATTCTTGGCAGGACATGACCCCCCTATAATATCGATTCACTATGTGGAGCATCCAGGAACGGATTAGACTTACAATTTCTTTTCTCAGTGTTTGTAAAAAATTCACTTTGGAAGCTGCCTTCTTTATAGGATTTTCGGGGGCTACCAGGCGTGTTTCAAACGCCGGAGGTAGCTGTGTTTTCTTAAAAAATACTTAGTATCATTATAAATGAACGACATATATTCTTACCCAATCGGGGAGAGAAGCTAGTTGCGAAGTTAATTCCTCCTCGGAAAGAGGAGACGCTAGTAACGAAAGTAGGTCGTGAGTGGACTGATGCAGTGAACTACCATCGCCCGTGAAATGAGGTGCACACATCAAAAGATCGAAGTGTTGGTGTCGATCCTTTTCATCCACCTTCGAGCTTGAGATGACAAGGTATGAAAGATAATCGTCTGAGAGCACACGAGAACCGTTCATGTACTCGAAAATCAATTCTACAGCATCATATCAGTCAATTAGTAGGTCATCACGCATATAAGCATTCAGTAGGCACCATCTTTGGTTTTCTCCTTGAAGTGGAGCGCAGATCTTGCTTCAGCTAACGCCTCCTGGACAGTTGCAGGTGGGGTAAACCTGAAGAAAGTAAGTAAGGATGAACAATTCAGAAATCTTCCACTTACGAAAAGAGAGGTACGACCGGATCTTCGCCATCCAGAATGATCTTCGACATGAGTAGTGGGTGCCGGGCTCGAATGACCGCCCAAGCTATGTTCACCCTCGAAGGTCCCATACTTTCTTTGGGCGCGAAAAAAGCAAGATGCAGAAACCTGAAGTAGTACATAGTTCGACCCAGTCCCAAATGAAATATCTTAGAAATAATTATCCGCACATGTCTCCAACTCCATCCCGAGATGCAGGATAAAACGCGAGTTCGCTACCTCCAAATGGCCGCTGAAAGGAGGAGCCGCATAGATTCCAATGACCAGGTCCCAGGTAATCTGAGGTCATGACAAGAGGAGTGCTAGTGCTTGAATCGAAGTACTTGGGTTAAGTGAGTGTATCCTCTGATAGGCAAAAAACAAGAGGCGGCACTCGTGGAATGACAGGAAGATGAAGCATGTTTATACTTATAAGGAAGAGGGACGGCGAGATCAGATGGAGATGGCATATGCATTATTACAGTTATACTAAGACTGCCCTTCCGGTGTCACTAACGCGAGCACTGGTTGAAAGGATCCCTGTCACACGTTGCATGTTACACGGTAACTTCGGAACGGACATTGTCACGGTGGTTGAACTTGGTTGTTCAAGTTAATGAATATAAATACTATTGATTGTTGGTTGAGCGAACAGATAATGAAGTTGGATACAGCTGATTTTCACTGTTTAATATACGGTATGTACCTATAGGAGATGATGCACAGTAGATATACAATAAACAAAGCAAGCACTCAGATCATTCATTTGTGAATCCATCCTTCAACTTCGTACGTTTGCGTTCAAAATGACGCTTCTTGTTGAGAGAGATAGAAGGACAATCCTTATCAAGTATAAACTCCAATCCTTTTTCCCGAAGATCCACAAGACGAGTTATATCAAGCCGGTGATTGGAAAATGAGCGGACAGAAAACCCGACGATCCTAATACGAGTGAACATGCACGAATCATCTTCAGGAGGTGTCCATCTTGATTTTACCATCTTCGCTAGTAGACCGTCTCGGGCATTCAATACATTGGCATTGAGTTCCAGTCGTTCTAATGACGGACAGAGAGGCAAGCCTGGTACGGCCGGGTCATAAGACATACGTCTGATAATATTCTCCGAAAACGACATATCGAGCCCATCGATTCTGTTGGATGTAACATGAAGGATGCTAAGGAACTCGTCTATATTTTCTAGGCAGCTGAGAAGATGATCCTCCGGGATAGAAACATTCAAAAGTCGGAGACCAACCATCGGGCAAAGAGAACGTTTCAGGAAGTCAACGAAAATCTTTCGGCGCCATCTGTGCTGGTTCCCTATAGTCAGGTATTGAAGCACTGGCGCCGTAACATAGTCCAGAAGTAGGAAGGCTGCATCGTTGCCAAGATCGTTGACCGCGCCCAACAAAATGAACTCATCCAAGTTAGGTAGATAAGCATGAACAGAATGCTCCTTCAGCAATTCTTCGCCTGTCAACAGCGTTTCACGATCTGGCGGCATTCCAACCACATGCAGTGTACAGTTCAACAGCGCACGACACTCCCGCAGCGTTCGCAGGCAGGACAGAACATCTAAATGCCACTGTAGGACGAGGGTTGTAATTTGAGACAAGGGAGGACGGAAATGTGTTGTCCATGAATTAGCACAGGTGACGGTTTCTAAACCTATTACGGAGAAGCTCTCAAGTACCGGAGCAGATTCCCAGGCGCCGCAGATAAGCCTGTCCTTTGCAGGATGATATAATTTTGTTTGAGCAAGATGGATGGGAGCTGTGAGAGTTATACTTTCCAACAAAGCCGCCGAGGTCGTTGGTAAAAATTTGTAAGACAGAATCTGAGCGAATATCATCACATCCATGACGAGGGTCTGCCATCGAGCACTATTAAGGAAGAGAGCCAATGTGATTGGCCAGGTTCCAGAGCATACGGGGTCGTACTGCGGTTGCCAGAGGTACCGATCTCGAGTAAAAGAAATCTTCAAGGGGCGTTCTACAGAATTCGCAAGAAACATGTTCACCAGTGGTAATTTTGGTGTACAACCAGAAGGTCTAAGAGCTACATTTACGGAACACCATAATTCCGGCATTGAGAAAGCGATGTTTCGCCAGCGTCGACAGACATGGCTCAGTTGCAGGGGAGGGGTGGTCTCCGAGGGCGGATAGGGAGATGCTTCAGGATTTAAATCCTTCTGGTGAAGCGCGAACGCAGTGAGAAAGATCTCCTTGAGGATCTCGTCTCCGAGATGCGAAGCAAGAGACAAAAGTTGCCGAATTTCACGAATGTCCGTAAGAATTTTCTCGACTTGTCCCGTTTTGTCAGTTTCGCCGGTTAAGAGGAGAGTGCCGACTGTGGTATTCTGTTTTTCAGCGAACAGTCTGAGCTTGCGTCTAGACTCGCAAAGCGGGGGGGTTGAATCTTTCTGGAGGTCTTCGAGAACGGTAGTAACTGAGGCTCGGAGGCTATCCAACATGATAGGAGAGGTGGTGTTGTCTTCAGATTTTGAAAGCTTCATTATGGTGAGGCGAAGACTGCCTTTTCGCTCGAGTATCGAATATGGGCTCCTCATGGTGGTGGATGGAAAGCAAGCTGACCGAGTAGAGTCTCACTGCTTTTATAACATTTAACTTTTGTTTCATTTGGCTGTCACGTGTAGGCTTCCGATTCTAGCTGTTGGAGTTCTGGAATCTGGATCCGGCGATTCTTCAAGTTCACCAGCGTACCAAATCAATGGTGTACCAGTTAGTTATTTAGCAAGTGCTATGGCAACATACCTATTGACGTTTATCACGAAACTGCTCAAAAGGCCATTGTATGATCACCTAGTTTGTAGTAATAATTTAAGAATGATGAAGTATTTCCAGAGACGAAGCTAGAGGTAAATAAATAGGACCGGGAATAAAACTATCGCAATAGCTCGCAGGGAATAGCAAAACAAATAAATATAGTTAGTATGAAATGAAGCCAAAACCGTAATTCGTTTGAAAAAAAGGAAGAAAGGAAGAAAGGTGGTTGGAGTCGGAGGATACCGTAAAGCCCAAAACCCGTCCACGCGACAAAATATTTCAAAGCAGCACGACATCCATATGGCAAGGAATGTGCCACCTCTCAATATCCAAATCCAAACATAACAGCAGCGGCAGATAGACACACGTAGCATGGCCTCCACCGTAGATATCTTCCTCCCAGTTAGCCCTCTTGCAATAGATAGAGGGCACGATATCAGTAGTACCCGGCATTTTAGACCCACGACTTGGTCCCCCACCCAATGTACTCAAACATAAAAGGCATAATTTCCGCAGAAATAAGCCCAATACCGGCGTACACCGCAACCTTCGTCAAAACTAATCGCAGTGATCAGTACAGTAAACCGTAGATGAGACCAAATAGAACTTACCATCAGCATCATAATGCTTCACCGGCCTTCCATTCTTATCCTCCCTCGCTTCATTCCTACTAGTCAGAACGTCAAAATCGACCTTCTTCTCCCTCTCCTTCTCGCCCCCACCAACACTACGCATCTTAACATCCCTCCCCTCCCCACCAAGAAACTCAACACCATCCACCCCACTCCCAATCCCACCCACCTCAACACCCACACCAGCCGACCCCGGTAAGTCAATAACACTAGGAATAGGATGTAATCCAAACCCATTAGGGGTATTAAACTCGCTCGGTACGCTCTTATAGTCCGTAGCAGGTGTATAGAACCTCCGATTCGGCAAGTCAAATATTTTAGCCAGCAAACGGAAAATAGGAGGCAAAACAAGGTGTAGTGTCGACTTCGCAACGATGCGCCAGACGAAGATTGTTAAGATCCCAACGACCATCTTGAGAGCAGCTACGGACCACCAGACCAGTACGTCCTCCCATCCTCTTTCAATTCGTGTCCATTCACCGGAGGAGAGGATCCATCCACTGCCGGGCATGACGATTGTGTGCCCGGAGCCTGATGTACCAACTGCCCATCTACCGAGGAGAATACCAAGTACAACACTCATGAATGCTATGGCATCTTCGAAGCATGGACAATCGTCTACGGGCTGTGGATGCTGGTTTACTAGGAGGAGACATAGGGGTATGAGGATGGCTGGGACAGGCCATCCAGACGTTTGGACCCAGGAGTGAATACGGGCTGTTAGGCCTAATCCTTGGCCTATATGTACCACCAAACCACTTGTCGTCATCTTCCCAATGGGAAGAGTTGAAAGAAGATAGTATAATGGGTTCGTGGAAGAAAATACCACGGGAATCCCACTCCAGCTCGTGAGAACCCACCAAAGGAGTGTACCAAGCGTCACACCCATCGCACAGTCCGTGAAAGAGTGCATGGCAGTGTACAGGCGACCAAAGACGATGCTAATTGAGTATATCGCCAGAAGAGTACTGAGAAGCAAGAAAAGTTCTGGGGAGATGGTGGGTGATGTGCCAAAGGTTTGTCCGTGGATTATGGAGAAGAAGAAGAGGGCAATAGAGACACTGTTGGTGGAGTGCGTGGAAGGGAAGCCATATTCTAAGTGGTGAGATCCAATTGCTGGAAAAGGGTGAGAATGTATGTCCTTGGAGAGGAGAGAGGAACGTACTTAGTCTGGTTACGGGTGGTGCGAAGGGACGGGGGGAGCAGATGAGGTCTTTGATAACGCTGGAGAAGTAGACGCCGAGTGCAAGGACCACTATTAGTCTTCAAGAAAGCAGGCGAGTTAGTTAAACATGAACAAGTGAGGGCAAGAGACGCACCCTGTTCCAATCTCATTATACCCAAAGAAGTAGAGTGCAGGAAGGAGGATCATGAAGAAGGTATGTGTGCCGAGGTTGGAGGTATACACGAAGTAGGCATCGAAGAAGGGGTGGCGGATGCGTTCCTGTTGGGAATGGCACAATGTGTCAGTGGCAGAATCAAGGCAGCGTAGCAGCGAGAGACTAGTCTATCTGATGCAACATCTCAACGAAAGGATCAACCCACCTGCATCCTAGCAAGAATCTCACTCTCGACCCTCACTCGCTCTACGAGCCATCTGCGTATCGCAGCCCTCCACCACGGAAGTGTTGCATCATAAACATCCATGGGTTTTCTCCCAGGCGTAACATCATCGAGGAATGCCGCCGCCTCCTTCGATAAGGGGCCAGGACCATTTAGCCCATAGCCATATGGCGCGCCGTTGCCATTCGATACGGGGTCGGACACGTCAGAGCGGGCGAGGGACGATGAACGCGATGAGGACGCAGAGGGTGGACCGAGCGAGAAGTTAGATTGCTTACGGCCTGTACGGGGAGCGTCCTCCATGATGCAAGCGATACAGGGTGGTCAGGATATGGAGGTGAGGTTGGGGCGTGGTATCGTGGTCAGGATCGGTGTGATAAGGAAAGCGAGGGGTGGCGAGAAGAGAGGACCGAGTAACGCGTTATAAGACGTAGTCTCACACTGCAGCTCGGTGTGAACTTGATTCTAATTTGTCTCTAGCCTGTGATGTCTCTGTGGGTTCTTCATCACGAATCAAATGGAGATGTACCCACAAGCAGACTATAAATAATCACTGGTGCTGGAAGCAGGCGTCGACAGTAGACTCGTCTTGGTGGGCGTCTTCCGAGAACAAGAGAGCAGCGTTGGCGAGTGAGTGCGGTCACTGGAGTGTGATATTCAAATTTCCAATGTGACAACTCAGCTAAACATCACGTGGCTCAATCAAATCTTCAACTTAATCTTCAACGTGAATGTATACATTCAAAACATAAAACAAAAATTGCGCAATACATAAAGTCATATACACTTATCCCAGACAGCTACAACAGTGAACGTACATACATCAATTACATACCTATAATCCCAACTCACTGCCCGTACCCATAACTCCCACCACTGTAGCCTTGATATGAGCCTCCATAACCCTGCTGCTGAGGCGGAGGAGGCGGGGGAGGAGGGAACGATCCAAACTGCTGCTGCTGGTAAGGTTGTTGAGGCTGTTGTTGCTGCTGCTGGTACGGCTGTTGAGGTTGTTGATATTGCTGGTACTGTTGCTGCTGATATCCCTGTTGTTGAGGCGGCTGGGGGGGAGCAGACCCATACCCTCCCGCACTCGTCCCATATGACTCTTGCCTCTGGTGGCTTTGCTGTTGCTGAGGAGGTTGAGGGGAAGCATACCCTCCTGCACTCGTACCATACGATCCCTGCCTCTGATGGCCTTGCTGCTGTTCCTGTTGCTGCTGCTCAGGATTGAACATCGCCAAACTAGCATACGGATCCGCAGGGGGTGCACTGGCACTCGGAGAAGGTGAGAAACTCGACTGACTAGGTCTGCTTGGAGGAGGGGGTAAAAAGCTCCCTTGCGAATTCACCTGACGGGGGTATTGCTGTTGCTGAGGAGGTGGGGGAGGGGGATAAGGCGAGGAAGAGCCATACTGTTGAGACGTGGGACGTGGGGGTGGAGGGGGGAAATAAGATTGTTGTTGCTGTTGCTGAGGGGACGAGGTACCAAATCCACCGTAATTATTCTGCTGCGGCGGAGGGTACGCGCCTGTTCCCCACTGTTGTTGTTGTTGCTGTTTTTGTTGCTGCGGTGGCGATCTCGTTCCTTCTCTCTCCTTCAAACTCATGCCACCAAATGCCGCATCAAGGCCGAGACTGGGTTGAGATCTCGGAGGGGGAGGGGGAGGAGGGGGTTTAGCAGCTAGCGGAGGTGGGGACGACGCATTAGTAGCGGAGAGCCTTTTCTCCGTTTCGAGTTTAGCTACAAGTGCTTCACGTTCTTCCGTTCGCCTGTTCACGTAGTTCTTCGAGTTCAATTTCAGCTTCGAAGTGAGCCCCGTCAGTTCGTTGTAGAACTGAAGTCCTTTCCTGTATCCAAAAATGAGCACCTAAACTGAACTGGTTCAAGGAGAAACACATACGCCAGCCCATCCCTTACTTCCATATACCCGTCTCTAGCCCTCTCAAACCGTTTGGCTGTTTCTTTCTTCCTCTTTTCTCTCTCTTCCCACTTCCGTGCACCAGGACCTCTACCAGCCATATCTTTTAGATTCTTCCATAACGCGGCTATTTCGCCTAAAGCAGCCTCCTGATACTGCACAGTTGTAGCCAAACGCTGCTGATACGGGCGGAATTTCTCAAGTTCAGTTTTGAATAATGTAGGCTCAACACCAGTGTTGCGTCGGTTGATGAGGAGAAGATGTGACACGTCGTCACTTTGAACCTATATAGAGCTAAATCAGTCGCTGGCGTGAAGATGGAAGCAAAATGTACTAACCTTCTCTTTCAAATCTTTCAACACTTCACCCCTCTCCCTAGCAATCTTATTCAACCTCCCAAGGCGCTCCTCGATCTCTTGGACATAAGCCCCAATCTTTGACCTCTCCCTATCGTCATCTTCCCCACTCACATCCAAATCCAACAAATGCCCCCCACTCGACCCCGCACGGTCTCTAAACAGCTGCTCGAGATCTGCGCCAAGCAACAACTGGATATCGCTCCTCACAGCCTCCCATATCCTCGACACCTGCAAATCAGATGCAGAAGCCGCGTTGAGGGCACTAAGGTGCGATTTCAAGTCCTGCCTCAAGGTCTTCGTCAAACCCGCCGCAGGATCCTGGCTCCACAAATGGCCATACTGCACACGTTTAGTTTCACACTCCCGGGACTCTGTATCCAAATCGTTCGAAATTCCATCTAGATCCCTCTGGACGCCCTCCTTCAGCCGTCCAAGCTGGACCAACAAACTATCCACAGGTTCGCGGTCTTCGACGAGCGAGATATCTTTCTTCCACCGACTGACTTCAAGTGGAATCTCTTCACCTACTTCGCCTTCGGCCATAGCTCGGAACCTCACCAGTCCCTCTTTGACTCCCATTGCCTCCAGCGCACTCCTCGCTTCCACTTCCGCACTCTCAGCATTCTCCACCTCCCCTCTCACCAGTTTCGCCTTCTCCTCCGAGTACACGGACGCGCTCTCGTGCACACTCAGCGGAATCAGCTTTATAAAGAAATCTTGTCCAATCGTCTTTTGTACCTCTGGCGTTCCATACACCTCATGTATATGAATCGGAGTAGCAACAGGTGTCTTCTCAATCGCTGGGAGCGTCTCAAACGCCGGAAGGATGGCATTGTATATCAAATCATTCTCCCTCTGTGCTTCACTTTTCTTATCCTGGCAGAGGACAAGGTGGCCTTTCGTGCGCTCTGCAATGGAAGGGCCGGCGTCTGCGGGGAGAGTGGCGGATACACCTGCGACGAAGGAAGAGGAGAAGGATGTTGCGAGGCGAGAGGCTTCTTTGGCTAGTGTTTCGGCTTGGATGAAGCGCACGAGGGCTTCGCCGTGTTTGCTTGCTGCGCTGTCTGCCAGGCCTCGATAGTATTGCGCTAGGGAGGTGAAGTACTTTGCTTTAATCTGCATATAATGTGAGTATGATAGAAAGAGAATAAATGCAGCACGGACCTGGATTAAAGTAACCCAGTTCCTATCAAATATACCCTTCCCCATAAACTCCTTCACATCCTCCGTAAGCGTAGTATACATCCCCGCAGCCTGACTTCCAATTTTCGCCACGAGCGCATTTGCCTTCTTCTCGTCGACGCATTTCTCAAAGAAGACCTCCGTCGCCTGCGCAAGAATAATGCCAACGAGGAACTTGATAACTTCCCTACTCAAATCCGTACTCGGCGCATGCAGAAAGTTCTCATTAATATAATTCAACATGCCGGCACAAGTACGGAAATAATGAAACGCCCGTTTTGTCCCCTCTGGATCGAACCTGCTCTGAGAAGCAGCGATGGCAGAGTGGGTAGATGCGATCTGGAAGAGGATGGATGCCTTCTCGTATGCGATGGAGGTCTGTGTAATAAGTTTGTTGGTGAATGCATCTCTCCAGGGGAAGTTGACGCGGATTTCTGAGAATCGAAGCTCGAGAAGCTCGAGTTGTCCGAAGTATTTGTAGAGCAGGTCGCGGGCTGATAATTAGATGAGATTAGATTACGATTGGGGTGAGCGAGCAGTAACGAACCAGTCATATCGCTCCCTGCGCCTTTAACTGCATCCTGGCGACAGCGCTGAAGTTGTGCGCACTCTGAGGCATAATTATCCGGGTTCTCACCGTAGGACTGAGCAATGAGATGACGGATGGGGGTTGTCCAGTCGACCTCGTCTGTGGTCTTCCTCGGAATGGATATCATAGGAGACTGGTGAGACATGGTGGTAGAGGGAAAGGAAGAGATGGGTGGATGGGTAGATGAGTGGGGGTGCTGCGGTTATCGCAGCCGTGTCATATCAGACCAACGGCCCATTTAGATCATACCCGACACCCTTGTTTGTCATCATCCCCAGATCCAAACACTTCCTCAGCTCGCTGCACTCACGCGGGCTATTCCGGCCAGTCTGCTCACCACTTACACCATGTCCAACGAATCCAAGCCACCTCAAGTGAGGATATCCTCGGCCAGAAGGTGTGTTATATCCCGTTTAACTCTAAAATAAATAATTGAACAACGAACAGTACGACCGCTGCTGTATGTCCTCTCAACCAACTTGACAAGTCCAACTAACACTAACGCATATCCCTCCAAGTGGCGGATTTCCTGGTCAAATCGTGTGTATTCTTCCCACTCATATTTCATTTAAATACTGACCCAAAACAGAGGAGTCGGCTTCAGCGTAGGCGTCATTGCCTCCGTTATCCTCTTCCGCCGTACGCGCACCCCCTTCCTTACCCCTACTTTCCTTACTGAACACCAACCGACACAGGACGAACATGGCCCATCGCGTTGTCAACAGGCTTCGGTGCGGGCGCCGCATACGCAGACTGTGACCGCTCCTTCAACCCTGCCAGAATACCCGGCACGCGAATCATCTCACAGGTCGATGCTGCAAAGTTCAAAGCTTCCAAGGAGTAGATTAAGATTCCCACATGAGCTCCATCTATTTTCATTATTTTGCTACACGGGCGAGGCGCTGGAAATTACGGGTGGAGAGAGAGGAGGGTAGACTAGACAGAGACATGTATTGTCAGACCAAAATCCATTTTTTTTTAGAAATTCCATACCACGTACATTTTACTTCTCAGAAGTCTCCGGTTTGTGTCCTCCATCCACCTTCAACGTCGTATATATCGGTTCAGCGTCCGGGACGCTCTGAAGCTTCTTCTGTTCTTCTCCCAATGCCACTCGTCTGTATAACACCACTGAAGGATTCACGTGTGAGAAGATGACAACGATAGTCGCGACTTAATACACTTACATCCAGAAGCAACAGCAAGAGGCAAAGAAATGATAATTATCCTTATGTTCTTTGCCTGTGGTGACATCGGCGGACGTGTATTCATTGCGTGTGGTGATCGTCACAGTGCGGAGGCAAGAGTGTTTTTAGTTGTGGGCCGTGGCGCGTCAACTCCGGCGTTCAGAAATATTTAGCAGTGGTAGGAATGGTAAGTAAAATAGCACTAATGTACAATACAAAAAGCTGAAACTCAAAGAAACAAATCCAAAACTTATCATCCTTTCCTCTTTCTTTTAACTTACGCCTCGGGCCACAAACACACACACATCTTCTTCGGAGCGTCGTAGAGCGGCATTTTCGTCTCCTTCGGACTAACCGTAACCATGCTCTCATCATCATCCGCATCTACACCCCTCACAATCGCTACCTCACCCCTATGCTCCGGGCTCCCACCCAATACCAACACTTCGTCGTCCATCGCATTCGGGTGTATAGGAATAAGGTACTTCGCAAGAATCGTCCTCTCCTCACCCGACTCGAAGCGCACCACTGTAGTCTGCTCAAATTCCCTAGATGTGTATTGATTGGCAGCCACCACGCGCCCGAGACGACCTTCGAACTCGCCATGGAGATATTCGTCGTGTACTGTCCCGTGTACTCGGACTTTGATGCGTTTTTGGTAGTTAACAGCGTGAATGTCGAATATCCAGTCTTGCGGCAATTCTGCATATGAATGTTAGCATTGCCATTGGAGAAGCGGAACTTCACAAACCTTCTTTAGTAGATGCTATATCTGCGAATGTGCTATTTCCCCACACGCCGGGTGTCATAGCTGATGAACCGTCTGCACCGCTGAAAACGGCTGCTGGAGTCTTGGCGCTTGCGGCAGGTGTTGCACCGTACGCAGCGGGCGTTTGCCCAAGATGCATCCCAGGCGTGGCGGCTGCTGCGGGTGTCGGTGCACTCTAATATTCACCAAAACGTTAGCAAGTCAATTTAAGTCTACAGAGAAAGAACACAAACCCAAGCTGCAGCTGCAGGTGTTGGTGCACTCTAATCACACAGAAAAAGAACATTAGTACACAGTCGTGACGGCTGTATAAATAAATGGACGAACCCAGGTATTGCCTCCCCATTCACCTCTCGCAGGGGACGCACCTCCCCATGAAGAATCTCCACCGGCACCCCACCCGCCCGAAGTCGCACTACTGGTCGTTCGTCCAGGTGTCGCACCTCCCCATCCACCAGTAGGAGCCGAGCTCGAGGAAGCAGGCCGCCCGGGTGTTGCACCACCCCAACCACCAGTTCCCCTTCCAGGCGTTGCACCTCCCCAGCCACCCTCTCCCCCCAGCAGCAGCAGCATACGGATTAGGTGTCTTCGATCCCGCTGACCACGCAGGGTCTTGCCACTGTCTGCATATGGATTGGGTGTCTTCGACCCAGCACTCCACGCGGGGGTCTTGCCTCCATCTGCATAGGGGTTGGGCGTCCGTCCCGTTGCCCCCCATGCTGGTGTTTTCCCAGACTCTGCTGCGTAAGGATTCGGTGTGCGCCCTGCACCACCCCAGGGTGTACGTCCGCCAGAAGGAAGCTGCTGGGAATTGGCTCCACCCCCGTAACCACCAGAAAAGGGAGCGCCTCCGCGTCTTCCACCACCGTTGTGACCGCCACGGCCACCACCGAAGCCCATAGGTTTGTCGAGGGGTTCAAGTTTGCCATCAGGTCTACAAGAAAATCAGCACTTCTCATAGAGTTAGCTCAAGAGATAGGAGACTTACAGACGCCGATAAAGCTTGTCCTTCTCAATACTAATGATTTTATTCCCAGTCCTCAGCTCTACGCGAGCGATCTGTCCATTGGTATCCTTGATCGTGCCCGCGTAACCTTTATGAGCGCCCTTAACCACAACCACAGTGACACCAATGTGCCTATCCCTAGGCCCGCGACCCATCGCCCCGGAACCGACCATACCACCAATCGGAACTGCCATGGCGGGATTCATCTTCGATAGATCCATCCCCGCAGGCTTGATCATGTTGCCTTTGGGTGCTAGAGATGCAAGCGATTGCGTACGCGTGACGAAAACGCCACCATTCTCTGCAATATCGCGATTGTGCAGGAAAGCGTAGAAGGACTGGTAAATATGCAGCACGCGTCCTTTACGTTTTTCTCCCTCAATTTCTTTGACATTGTCGTTAATACGGAGTTCGTGATGTTCCGAGTCGACGGCGATGGAACGGTTAGAGTCTCGTCTCATGGATATTTGGTGGGGTTGGACGAGTCGGGTTTGCCCGTTTTGGTCGAGCACGCGGAAAGAGTCGCGTTCCGTTTTGTAAATTACCCCGACCGTTTGAGCACTGAGGATGGTGTAAGATGCTTAAGAGAATTGGCAGAAAGAATACATACTCTAGCTGAACCAGGTCGTGCAATTCATAGTTACCGACAATGTTGGTTCCCGATCCGACTTCTGCTGCTTCACGAAGATCTTTAGAGAACACAGAAACCTAGCAGATACTACATAAACAAATCGCATATGAAAGAAAATGATAAAACGCACCTCTTGCATAGACATATCAGACAAGAACGTGACAACATTGTCCGTGACTGACACAACTAAACCAGTCTCATCTGCGTTCTGACCAGACATGACCTTGACATGATCACCAGGTTTGAACCTCTTGCGGACGCTCCTTGCAGGAAGTTCGATCTTCTGCCCATCGATATCAACCCCAATTGCAGTAATAGTCACCACATCTCCATTGACTTCGTCTACCACACCATGTACGCCAGCTTGTTCACCTTCGAAGACTTCGATATGATCTCCGGGCTGGAGCACAGCAATGGCAGCTTTACGTGATGCCTCGGCAATGACGGACAAATCAACGAGGTTGTCACCTTCGCCATCTTGCCTCCTGGAGAACTGGGTAATTTCGTCAAGGGTGGGGTTGACATCCTCTAAGGTAAGGGCGCTGATCTTGAAGTCCTTCTCGATGAATCCATCTTTGAACGAATCTCCTTGGAAGGTATACGTATGTCCACGTTTTGACACATGCTTCCTACCGTAGACCTTGACAACTTCCTCATAGTTGAACAATCTTTGTGGTGGGCGCATCGTTGTGTTATTGACAGCTGTTTTCTTCCGTTTCTTCGTACTATCCAGCGATGCATCATCACGAGGGGTAAGGTCGATACGAGGAATGAACTTAAGACCGACGTCTTCACCGTTCTCGGTAACATCGATTACTTGAGCCAAATCACCAGCGTACTTTCCACGTTTGATGCGGACCCACATGCCTGGGTTAACAGTCTGATCTTGTTTCTTAATTTGAAGCAGACTGGCCATTTCCTCAATAGGGACGAGGTGAATTCCACGGCTGGGGTAAACACCGACGAGGCCATTGCAAGCTTGTTGGACTTGCTTCGAACTCTTGGCTTCGACATAAATCATACCGGGCAGAGAGTCGCGCTGGAAGGCGGATAGAATGCTCAGGGGGTTGGCTGTATATTCCATGTCGATGGATTTACGCATAAGACTGAAGATAATGTCCCGCTCTCTGCCAGGCTAGGATATCGTTAGCCCAGGGAAAAGAGTAAATACCGTTGAGAGCGCACCTTAACTCGGACTTGCCATAAGCTGGCATCGTGAACTGAAGGCATGAGCAGACGCTGAGGAATCTCATTCATGTCCCCAGTGTAGCGGACTGCCGAACGTCCACCCCAACGTTTGCTCAACTCTCTAGCAATCTGTTCGGGACTCTTGTCCTCTTCATCGAACTGTCTCTTGCTATCCAGAATCGCGTGACGCCGCCTTGAGATATCCTCGTCCATATCATCTCCGGCTTCGATGAATCCTGTTCGAAATTGGACACTTGAGACTTACACGACTTGCACGACATAAAGTAGCAACACTGACCGTCAGCAAGATCTTCTTCCGCTTCTTCCTCATCCTCATCTTCGTCGCTAACCTCGGCTTCAATATCGAGGAAACGACTGGCAGCAGATCGTTTATGGCGGTGCTATGTGAAGAAAGCGTACTTTGTGATGAGTCAAACCTCCCGCTATGGAAATGTCATACCTTGGCCCTCTTCTTTTTCCTCCCAGTCATTTCCTCCTCGTCTTCGTCTTCTTCATCCCCATCTTCATCCTCATCATCTTCTTCCTCTTCATCGTAATGTCTTCTCCTTGCTTTGCCTTTTCCAGGGGAAGGCTGCTCCTCCTCCTCTTCCTCCTCTTCCTCTTCTTGATGCCCTCCGTGCTCGCCAACGTCCGGCATCTCCTCGTCAGCGTCGTGCTGCTGATATGTAGAATGGTCCTCTTCTATATCCGACATGGTGGTGGATGAGGTTTAAGAGAGAAAGGCGAAAGCGAGCGTAACTAACAGAAGAAATGACCAGCTCAGATTGGACCTCCGAGTTTGGCAGGAGCAGCCTAAACCTACGTTACCTAAGCCAGCTGGCACTTGTTTACTTCAAATAGCCATAGTAAACAGCCCCTCTCGGCTGTTTCGGACTTCCTTCCCCGCGCTCTAGGTCATTGATACTCTCCTCTAATGCCGCTTCGTCTTTCCTGTATACCTTATTAAATGACTGAACTCACAAATCTTCCTCTCGAAATACTTCCTTGCGTTCTATACCACCTACAGAAGTCACACCATCTCGCTTCGACCTGTCTCGTCAGCAAGATATTCCATCAGTTTTCTGTCCCAGAACTATATAGACGTGCATCTATCTATTCATGGCATCGAGAGGCTAAGATAAAAGTGCGCCCTTGCCTCTGCCTCTCGCATGACTATCATAACATATGAAATTTTGAAACCTAGGTTGTATTACTATTTGATACCCTTTCTCGTTGCCCACAACTAGCCAAATATGTACGCCGTCTCGGTTTGTTACTGTCTCTGTGCCGTACTTGCCAAACTCGATGCTCATTCTCCTTCACGAGCAGAGATTAGAGATTTCCCCAAATCTCAGGCCAATACAGAAATCGATATAGCCGAGCTTATCCTGCGTGGGCTTCGAAACTGCATTAATCTACGGTCGTGCACTTGGACAAGGGACGGGTCGTTGACTTCGGATATTTTGAAAGCTCTTCAAACTTCTGACCAGTTGAAAGAGCTGGAGATAAATGGGCACCATGAAGGGAACTACGATCCTGTAGTCTTACAGAGCTTTGGACACCTAACGAAGATATCATTAATCATGCCTAGTGGTGCAGTTGTCAATCAACTAATTCATTGGTTATCGACTACGGGAGATACCCTGAAGAGCCTGACTCTCATATGCAAGGTGCGCATGTCCCTGCTAACATAAACACCAGCACTAACCAAGAATCAGAGCTCTACTATTATTACAGACGACATTTTAGAGTCTCTAGCTCCAAACCTCAGCAATCTCGAACAGCTACACATTACTGGCTGTCCTCGGGTAACACAAAGGGGTATATGGGCTGTCATATCGGTTAACGAGAGAGGTATCGGTAGCCTGGGTCTCGAAGGTGTCTCCTCCCAGTTCGTAAGCGTTTCAACCTCAGGATTTACACCTGTGCCTATAACTGAAACATCCTGTCTTCTCAAGGGCATGCCAATTCTCGCGGACAGATGTACAAGGAACAATACCTTAAGCCACTTACGATCAATCACCCTTACAGTTCACCAGCAATTGATCATGCACGAATGGATGACATCTGTCCTTAATCTCCTATCTTCCTCCCCCTTAGAAGTTTTTCAAGTATATTCTACAGGGGCCTTCTTTGAGTCCCCGACAACCGACGACTTCTGGCGGAAAATGGTACTCGCTCATGGATCGCGTCTCACCCGGCTCTCCGTTCACAGGATGTTAATCAGTCTGCGAGCGATTCGCGAAATTTGTGAGAAGTGTCCTTCGCTGGGGCAACTGTTTATTGTTGTAGAGCCCGACTACCTGGTATTTTAGCCTTTTCACTTTACGTACCAAACATATACTGATTTTTTCTGCAGGCCCAATTGGCCGAATGTCTTTCATATGCCAAGAGATTGAAGGTAATCCACATAAACTACCCACTAGAGGCTCACACCGATACTCTTCCGATACTCTTCGAGTCGGATGCACTTGAAATTGTGTCTAAATGCAGTCCTACCCTTACTCAGTTTGGGTGCAATGCGAAAGTTTGGCAGGTGAGTTTCATCATCGCCGTATAACTTCCCATAAGTCTCAAATGATCATACTATAATACAGGTCGAGAAAGTTATAGAGGTCAAGGATGACGGGGCTGTGTTTGTTCGTCCAAAGCTATCGCCTTACGAGAGTCCTGATATACCTGAGGCCTTTCTTGTTGTCCGGACATAAACTACAGTACTTGTATTACATTTGACCACCATTTCTTAACACCAGCACTGGAGTCGATTTTCTCGCATTATTCATGCAGTTCCGTAGTGGTCCGAATGCATAGTTCTATCCGCTGTCAGAAACTTGGCCTTTCTCAGAATGGAGTGTTATCGGGGAAGACCATCGGAGCACGAATCTCAGCACGTTTATCTGCTCCGCAGAGGAGCTCTACTAACGTTAGTGCGAAAGGAAAGGCCGTTCCTGAATATTCATGTCGGAGGTTAATTAACCTACAGTTAGGCGGAAACACGGATGACTTGCCTGGACCCCGACTATAGAAAGTAAGTCTAGTCAACAACCATATCTTCATATTAGATTTACAGGCTATATTACCTGGTCACAAGATATCCGGAGACCACCACCGGTGCTTCAGAGTAGTCAAATGCTTATACGACCTCGCTCAGTTGCTTTGTCTTCCATCTGCCCATGATAGGGTAAATCTTACCGGATTCCAACTCGGATTTCACACTTGGATGAGATGTCAAAGGCTGCTTAGGAAGCTTTGCTGTTTTGGCGGCTAGACTTCCAGCGCAGATCATGCCCACGAACTTCTTCTGTTCAAGATACCTCCTAACAAGGCCCTGAACGACTTCACTCTTGGACATTGTGTCTGCGCCCTTAGCGCCCCCGGGAATTACCAGCAGATCATACTTATCCTTTCATACTGTCAGATATCCGCATAGAAGCAGGACAAAGGAATAAGAACGTACGGGCCCACAAATAGTCGGATCGAGATAAACGTCAGGCATGATGTTGATTCCGCGAGATCCTTTTGCTGCACGAGGGCTGATAGCGCCGGTAGTGGTCGAGGATGCTTCCGGTACGAAAGCTGATGTTGTGGTTAAGCCTCCGCGGACGAGGGTATCGTATGTGATTGTACTAAAGAAGGACGGATCCTGGTCAGATAAGCGGCGATTCAGCGATTCGTTTGAGAAGGGGGACTTGCAACTCCATTTCCTCCGTCCCATCTGCTATTAATATTAAAGCTGAAGGCATTTTGAATTATTTTCGTTCAATATCCGAAGTCGAGGTTTTCTGTTCGTATAGGACAGCAGCTAATCACGACTAAAGATGGCAGTGGATGTACTTGTCACTGTATAATAAGTGTAAGACTGAAATTGCACTTGTAGCCTGCTGCAGGTCGCCTATTTCTCATGTCACATGTGATCAAAAGGCCTCGGGGTATGTCGTCATTCTCGTTAATCTTATCTTATCTAACAAGCCACCTGCACTATAACTAGTAAAAGTTTCCTCCAATTGAAACGACGTCAAAAACAGCTGACATTCACCCAATCGCTTTGTCAAGTACTTAGTACTTATTATAAGTAGCCTCCCGATCACTGAGAAAAAGGTCACCTCACTTTTCATTCTCATCATTCATAAATGCCTAGAACTGGGAACAACGACTCCTCTTATCTTTATATATGCGGCGCATTGTGTGTGCCAGTGATTGTAACGTATGTCATTCACCATTAAAAATGGCTGCGATAATTCACCAATCAACAGACTCATCTTCGCTCTGGTTACAGCCGTATGTGTACTCGATGGTGTCCTTTCTATGTGAGTGGGCAATTAATAAGAGCTTAATGTCCAATTCTCAGACATGACATCAGGTTAATCGGGAACGCCATCTTCCGCGACGTACATCCTAGTGACTACACGGACAATCGACATGCCTCCATAATCGGTGCAGTGGGAGGTTGTATTGCGTCAGTTGCCTTCAGCATTATAATTCCTTGCCTTCCCATTCTTTCATACGTCGCTCCATTCATATCTGTTGGGTATGGTGCTGCAGTAGGAGCGATTGGCTCAGCTGTTTTAGATGCAGCAGACATAGACATAGGTCACATAGACGTTCGAAACGCGACCAAAGCAGGTGCCGTTGGGGGTGCCATACTAATTCCTATTCAGCTTGTCATGGGTTTGATATTTTACCTGCTGGGTGCCCGTACCTTTGACAGGCGCTCTGACGACCGTTTACTTCTTTAAATGTCGTGTACAATTTTAAAACTAAATTAAAAGTACTGTATGCATTAATTAGTACTATATTCACGGCTTTGTCTCAATAATCATTTCGAGAAGTGTCCACTAGCGCTCGAAGAAAATGATATGACGTCAGATCTACCCGATTCAGGTTTTCTTCGCATTTTTAGCATGTTAACTATTCCAATCAATAAACATTTGAAACTGTTCTATACTTTTCATTCACATCATTATCTTTTCACTTACATCGAAACTAGTAGACAGGGGGGGAATTGTTATAGGTATCCTATAGCATAGACATATTTTAGCCCAATTGCCTACTAGTTCTGCTCTGTAGTATACAATACTACAGAATTAGCCTATGAGAACTCACTCTTCCTTTCTATTATCCTTTAGTAGCCCGTAGAATAGTGTAGAACTATCTAGTGTACTATAGAACATTCAGAAAACACTAAGACAACATGTATAAGTAGGACTACACAGGATACCCCAATATCATCTTTTAAGTTCAACTTGCATTCAACTTCAGAAAATACAGAGTACTTCAAGCTGAATCTTAAGAATTAAAAAACATGAATACAGAAATAAGTTACATTGAATTCGATATTTGACGCTGTCAACTCCGTTTTAGTCACTTTGTAGTCACTAGCAACCAACCACCTTCCAGACTCGACTCGGTCGAGCTTCAAAATTAGAACTTCTAACTTCAAAAAATATGAAATGCCTCCGACATCCGAAGTACAAAAACCTGTCGAGGTCCGTCCAATTATTCCCAGTTTTTTTCCTCCCTCTCCCCGTATTTTTGAGATCCTGTATTTTTCTCTACAATGCCGGTAAATCGCTTTACTTACGAGTAAATTATATATCTCGTGACGGACTTTAGTCGCCACCAAGATTTACCACCGCCAATTACGGTATTGTAAGTTTCTACTGTAATGATTATTTGTGATTCTTCTTACACAAATTCAGGTTGTATCTCGCAGGCATTATTTTCTATGCCTCACTCTGGGGATTAGTTACCATGTAAATAAGAACAGCCTCGATTCTTCATCCAAACAGGACATATATATGAAATACTATTTGAATTCGACAGATGCATCGGAAACCTTGCACTCAGTCAATACGACACGACGTACCACGCGCTGAGTAATGGCATCGCTAACAAGATCGGTATTGCAGGAGGCGCACCATACATCGTTCCCATCAACATCCTCGTTAGCTTTCTCCCCAATCGATGTCCATGAAGTTATATCGATTCCTCTGGGTGTATGACAGGACTGGTCGGTGTAGCATATTTAGAAGCGGCGGGTATTGTTGATAGGGGTAGCTTAAGCATATGGAATGCGGCGACGAAAGTCAGTGCGGTTGGAAGCTGAGTCCTAATTTTCCTCACTATGTTTATAAAGAAAGCGTTTGGAGACCGATGGCACGTGAAGGACTCCACTGGCTTTGCATAATTGTTTTTTTGCTATTAATTAAAACAATACTTACAGAGCTTACTTACATATCTTGAACATTTTGACGCTTCGCGTAGTTGCATAAATGTTTAATCTTGTAGTGTTTACATCGTGCTAAATGCAATTTCATCTGACAGGCGTTTTTTCAGCTAATAAATATCGTAAATTTTATATTTATGTATAAAGTAAGACTCCTCACCGTCCAAATGACTGCCTTTCGGTAACCACCTGCTTAGGGATATCGATCGAAATCAGCTGCGACGCGACCTTGACATTAAGCTGCTCCTTCGCGTTCCACATTTAGTAGATATGTGGACCCACTGTCATAAACTCAGCCAAAGCAGCAAGCAATCAAAATCAAGCGACGCGGATCTAAGTTGCGAGTCGGGACCTCTGATGTTGGTAGGTATGCTCATAGCAAAAGCACCGACGCTAACTGAATTGAAACGACCAAACCCAAACGAGTCGTCTTAGTAAAAGTGGGCGTTGGGTACGCTGGTTATGTAGGTGCTGAGGGCCAGATGAACGAAGGGCAGGGAAAACAGTGTTTCAGAGACATATTCTTGACTCACGTATCTCGGCATTAAGTCCACGGTGAGCCACGATCATATCATCAAGTTGAAACCCTTGAAGAACCCGTAAGGACTTTCAAAAGCACTGAACAAGCGACGAGTAAGACAAACGAGTAGATCTGATGCTATACATAGAGTGTCAAAATTCAGAGGGCTTTGTAGGCGCAACAATGGAAGAGATAGTGATCATGAAATTCATATCCGATAGAAGAGCCTGCTTCAAGATAGTTGGTTCCGGTGGTTCAAAGTGGCCATATCTGGTTGATTGTGATAGAAGGTAATGAGACACAAAGAGTTGAAGGCGCGTGGGGGTGTTTAAGTTCCATGTCGCGTCTGGGTGTGGGTCCACCGCGAATTATCTGACACCGACATATGACCATGATCACAGCGACAACCCTCAACCTACCAACATGCGCAGACAGGCTAGCAGCGAACACGAGTAGGTGCACAAGGGGCGTTCGTACACCAAATAACAGGGAAGAACTCAATAAATAAATTTAGAAATGCGACTGCCAGGTTTAGTAGAAGATCCTAGGTGTTGTTATCGAGAACTTCAACGAGTATAGTGCAGCCGCAAAACCAAGTTGATATCTAACGTCAGGGAGAGTTGTTAACAAGTCAGATGCATCCAAAGTTTAGTATGGTGCAGTGTCGTATAAGCTCAGATTAACTCCACAGTATACTAGGACGTGAGTAGCGGCGACCTTGCTCCGAGCGTTGAGTCATTGAACAAAGCTTGGAGAAAACCAAAACCAAGAGGACTGGGATAAATCCCAGGATTCTGGCTGGAGAGAGCGTAATACCAATATAGTAACCCAGGAAGAGCTATGTGTAGCGTTCCAGAAGGAGATATGGTGGTACAATAATAATAATAAGTGCCTGAGAAACTCAACAGCATCGCAAGAGTCAAAAATCATATTTCTTGATTGCCCGGGATGAGGAAAGCATTTACGTGGGGGAAAATCCCAGTCAAGACACGATGTCCGCGATAGGAAGAACCAGCTTTACGAAAAGGCGATAATAGAGGCGCCCAAGGCTAGCACTGTAGGAGACAGTTCTAAGGATGGGCCGGGTGCCAAAAGAGCAGTGCTGTAAACAATCAATAGGGAATTCGCACGACTGCGCATCAAATATAGGAAAGGGACGTGATTACGGTAACGTCGTACCGCACGCATTGCGAACATCGTGAAACGTGCTATTGTGTTCGGGAACAGCCAGAATGTTCAGAGTCGGAGCAGGGTGGCCGACACCTGAAGAATGGAGGATGATTAACTTCCACATGTACTATGTCGTTCGTAGAGTCCTGAAGTGGCGCCGAGAATGGAGAACGGAACAACACATGAGGACAGAGTATGTAAGGCGGCTAGTATCCGACTGGAAGGGCCTGAGAAGGGCGGCGATAGGAGCAAGACATTAGCGGGAACTATGTCATCCGCGAAGGCGGTAAGTAGAAGCAACATACATAACGCATGTTTGTCCTTGTGGAGGAACTGTTAGGATCAGTGGTCATGTTGGTTTTGCATGCGCTTAAGACGTGCAGTGAGCTCGTGAGCTAAGAGCACGTCGGTAGGATCAAGAATATGACGAGCTTGGGTTGATTGGGGAACAATAAGCCGACCAGCATTCCAATGATAGACTTGATTCTGCATTGGACAGCGCGTATCAGAAACTAGTGTGATAGTGGGAGCTGGAGTAACTGGAATTTAATTACTCACTTTCCCTCCATTCCGGCTTGGTTTCATCTTTTCATTATTCGTCCGAGATGTTTTGACAATTAACCAGGATTCTGGGAGAACTCTAGAACATGGTGAAATCCTAATAGTAGCCATCCGTGGGCTGAAATAGGATAACTTTGGAATTGTAGCACGGTGTTTGATGCATCAATCGTGTGACGCAGACTCAGAGGTAAGAGGTTCCCGAGTTACCAGAAAATGGTGTGGGTGAAAGGCGTCGAGCAGAGGTGGTAGTAGGTGTACTTGGAAGGGAAGAAAGGATAGAAGCGAAGCATGTCATCTTACAAGTGGCTTACATGGTAGATAACGGGGATTTACTCAGGGCATTGAATTTGTATTAGATCGAGGACGGACATGACGACGCAATCGGTCGTGGTGCTCGTTCAAGTTGAAAGGAATGTCCAAGATTGTAACAAAGCTCTTTCTGCAAAGAGGCTGGTGCGAAAAGTTGTGTCAGCGAGGTCATGCTGATGTCGCCACGTCGGCTAGCACTAGTGATTACCGGATATGGCAAGTTAGAACCAGAGATACGAAAATCAAGTTTGGCGTTCACAAGCCACAACAACCGTCCAACATATTCTTCTGTGCAGCAGTCTGTTGGCACCCACAGCGGCAATATTGCTGTATGGAGAATTCGCAGATGTGTGATAGATATGAATCCCGAGAGAAAGAGAGACGTGACAAAGAGACATTCTAGACAGACGGAGGGTTGACGCATGGAAAGTGGAATCCGGACGCGACAAGGAAGGTCATTTTGAGCAAAGTACAAACAAGTACAAGGGTTGTGATGGCTACGCGGTCGAGTGGGAAGAGACGAAGGAAGCGATGGGGAGCAGGGTCCCATGGGCAGAGACAAGGCGAACCAAAAGAAAGAGAGAGGGAGGGTGAGGAGGAGGAGGTGGATAAGAGAGGACGGCGTGTGGCAGCCCTGATTTGGGATTCAACAAACGAAAGACTGAAAAGGGAATTTGAAATCTCGATCAGTGTTGTACTCTGTCAGGGGCGTTCTCCGGGAACCTCATCCATCGTCCATATCCAATTTTTACTATATAACTCATGTTACTTTTACACTCCTCCGCATTCTACCACTCAACCCGACCGCCTCTTCCTCATCACCCATCACCGATATCATGTTCCAGGTTGCTTCCCCCTCTCATCACTCTTCCTTCCCCACCACCCCCACTCTCATCACTCAATGCAATCAGCCACAGCCTATCCGACGGTACAGCTTCCCCGTCACCTTGATCGCCCAACCTTCACAGAGATAGCACCAGCCGCCTCGCTGCCATCTCAGAAGATCTCGCAACCGTGCCGGCGGAATATATCCGTCGCCAGCTCAGGTCGGATGCCACCAAGTACGTTCATTTCTCTCTCCATATTTCGCTTGATAATTAACAATAGTCTCTTTCATAGAATGCTCAACGGCATATCATCACTGGCTCCTTCTCACCTTCCTAGTTCTTTGCCGAGAAGTCACCTACCCCCATCACTTACCATTCCCGTGCGTGGTGTGGGCTCAGACGTTCAGCTCCCAACGCACATCCTGGCCATCCAATCTTCAAAGTCGTCTTCCAATGATCACCTCACGATCATCCCAGTACACGCCTTGGTTCTTGCTTCGCACTGCGCCTCAATCCCCCCTCTACCTACCTCCAGAATTAGGTCCTCATCCTCGTCTGTTCAGATCCCTGTGCTTCCTATCTCGCTCCCATCCCCAACTGCTTTTGGTATCCTCCACACCTTCATGTATACCCATCGGCTCGATGCCGTCCTAAAGGCTCTTATTCCCCTTCCATCCGCCTTCCTTCAGACAGTTTCCCACCACGCTGTCAGGCAGGCACTCGACTCGGATACCACCCTCAATCAATTTGCCGCTTACCTCTCCCAGTCTGCCTCTTCCAACCTCAGGCAGCTCACCGTCTACATCGCACACATCAAAGAAATCTGGCAGGACATGGTCGCCCTGGGTCTCTTTGACCCCGAGTTGTGGGACACTATCGACTTTGCATGGGAGGTTGCCCTGCGCGCTCTGTACAGCACTGCCAAATCCAATTAAGGACAGAAGACGCGGCGATACAACGTTTCGTCACGCCTTTTTCCAAAAGGTTTTAATCGGGCGCCTTCTCGCAAGTCGGGAGCGCCTGTGACTCAAAGATTATCATCATACTCTGCGCCGGCCCGCTAATAAACGCCGTGTATCATATCTGGTTTCAGTAGACTTCTCTTGCCTTCGTTGCATTTGGACTTCAATCATGCCTCGTTCTGTTCTGATACCTATACCCCCCTTCTCATCACTTTTCACCCCCCATCAACCACTGTTTCCATTAGCTGCCTTTCCCTCCGAGATCCCTACATTCTATTTTAGTTACTGCCAGTAGGATAATAGCAATCTGTAGCAATATATGACGTCCTTTGAATTCCTTCTTAGACTGTGGTGCCCAAAGATATTTATAAATGGACTGTAAGTACTAAGCTCCACTCCCTGGAAAATTAAAGTGAGTTGGATCCTCGTCGTGGATAAGGCGGACAAAATTTACAATTGAATATACACACTCTCGTCGATCCATCTCTGATGCAGCTCCTGCATCATAACACGAAGCTTTAATTCTCATAATCTGCGGCTTTAGAGTTGTGTTTGAAATATTATAGGAGTCAAATTGCTTGGCTTCAATCAAAGTACAGAAGCTCTCTCAAATGTCTGGGATCTCTGTGGGGTTCTCCTCAGGGGGAATATCACGAATACTGCGACACGTTGGCGATTTGATCCAATAGTTACCGGCCAACGAGAGGGTAATTAAGATACTTAAAAAGGTCCGGCCTTGGAAGCTAAAAAAGCTCAGATGTATACAAGTTATTTCTGTCCGAATAAATAAGTGGCAAAATAAGTTCGGAATGGCCACTGGTGACTCCTGACTCCTTAAAGCTCCTGAACCATGTGTACCTTCAATGATTATTGTATTTGAAGTATTCATAAGCGCCTACAAGACAAAATAATCAAAGACCATGCAACGGACATGTTTCGGGGTGGTTTTTAGTTCCGTAATTTTAATGGAAGCATTTTACTTCTCCATTTCATCGTGCGTTACTTGTACGGAGTTGTACGGTGATCTCTAATCTCCTTTTGTCCCGTAGAGGCGCGCATGCACTGGGCGCTTGTAATTGGGCGCGGCATATTGGCCGACGGAGGCTGCTGGTAATTATGCACAAACATGCCGGTGACTGTATTTTTCAAACTTTAAACCTGCAACGAGCACCCTTCGTTCTCATAAGACCAGAGTTTTCACCCACGCGTACACATCTATATGATACCTCATCATGCATCATGGGCAAACCTTCGTAGTCATCTTTCTGTCCTCCGAGGTCTCCCAATCTTCCGCGGCGCCTCCACTGACTCACGAAATCCGATTCCGGACGGGGGTTACGACACGAAAGAACGGAATGATAGCGTTGGTAAAGGCGACTGTTGGCTATTACGGTTCTGTTGGAGATGAATTTTCCGATCAAGCATCTTTTCCGATGAATAGGGTCTAGAACATATCCAACTTGAGTGTGATATTCTTCAAAAGGTACCACATCGATATCCACGTCTGCACCGTGAGCGACACTCAGGGTAGTCTTCGAGCTGTAAGAACATTTAGCTTGTGATGCTTGCTTCTCTGGTCTGGGATACCCTCCACTTGAAATCACACTGGTGTCAGCTAAGCCAATTACGTCACTGGGAAATTATGGAATACCGGTACAGTGTGCTGCTACCGCAGAAAACTTGTGGATCCGACGCCTGCGCAGGAAGTTGTTCATTGTGCGGAAGGTTTTACTCTGCACTTATTGCCGTACAGTATGTACATACAGCCATACTAGTCCGTGCTACTGAAGGTTATTTGTCTCCTCGGTCAATCTTTCGCGCTTATGGCAGGAACAACTTTCGCGGCTTGAACTGCGCACCTACTCGTTTCTCCCCAGATCATGACTTGCTTGGTCACTGCGATTTTAGCCTTGAACCAGACGATATTTCTGTCCAAGTTTAAGGTTTATCAAGAACGGGGTTTGACAGATCCAAAACTGCTACAGAAAATTCGATTTATGGTGCCCCTGCGACGCCCACTTCCTGGTATTGAGTGAGTTACAGCACAGCACATGGTCCCTCGCGTATCTGCTATTACACTGAGTGTATATGTAGGTCTCGTACAACTATTGATTACATTTCAACAGTCCATATTCGGGAGTTGTGATGACTACCACATCGCATTAGGACGCACATAGCTGGTTGTTAACGTACATAAAATGTACGCGGGTCCAGTTGTTCTGTTGCATTCGAACGATGTCAATCACTGGGGCTCTACATCGACCCATAATATCTAATCCTTGAACGCGCTGTGACTTTCGTTGAAGATCAAGATGAGGCAAAGTGATCTGAAGAATGGGACGAACAAAAATAGCACAATCATCTTTGACCCTAGGCCTTAAACTCATCCCTGCAGCGCTGATCCGGGGATGTTCATCTTAGTGCCTCAAATCGACCACGTTAGATGCTCATACGTCATTCCATTGGACTAGGAGAATCAGAAAACGAGTACAAGATAGCCGATGCCACAATTCGACTCTTCATTGTAGCCCAATAAAAATATCGACTCCCTTCACCTTATACTCGAAAAATTAAATCACTGATCATGAATAATCCAGAAAGGAGATATCGTCGTATAAAAATTAGTTTATACACTATGGTATTAGCATACAACAGTTTGAATTTTACTGCAAGAGAAAAATATATATAGATACTAGTAAAAAGATCTAATCCTCCCATTTCTTTTCGTAATCTATTGTCGCTCTTCCGAATTAATGAGTGCGCGGGTTTTCTCCGATCGTGGATTAATCGAACAAAGGAAAGGTGTCGGATGGCTGGAATTCGGAACAGGATCAACAGGTGGGCTGAACAGAATATTGCTATTACCGACCTAATTGTACCCGGTGTTTGTTCCACGACGGGTTCAATCACTTTTCCGTTCTCTGAATGTTTCGAGATGTCGAATACAGCAAGCGACATTGTAACAGAAATGAAAATAGATGCGTCGGCTAGCACGCGTCCTACAAAGTGAATCATGTCAGTGGGAAATAAGAAACGTATTAGGAATGCTTCATCTCACCTGGGCAAATTCTGATGGAAAATGACGTCGAGTCAAGAATGAGTCGTTCCGTCCCATCCAGAAATCAGGGACCACACATACCTTCTTCCGAATCCGAAGCAAGCGTTGCGAGGGTCTGGCTCTGGAGTGGGACCGAGGAACCTTTCAGGTTTGAACTTCATAGGATCAGAATACACCTTAGGATCATGGAGTATTCTCCTAAGAAATATCATTTAATATGAGCTTATTTCGCTGGGTGTAAGGTGTTAAACTACTAACCATATGTTGGGAATCACTAAAGCATCCTTGGGAATAAGGTACCCTTCATAGATATTATCTTCGCTCACCCGGTGCGGAACACCTGTCGACGTGGATTTTTCAGTTAAGCCGTTGATATATCGGCAATTTAATAAGTAAAACCTACCTGTCGGTACAACGGCATGCCACCTGAGAACTTCGAGAACCAGGGCATTGCAGTATGGAAGATTATCCCTGTCATGGAAGCTCGGCAGCCTATCATTTCCTATTACCGCGTCAAGTTCAGCTTGAGCTTTGGCCTGAACTTCAGGATAAAGCGTCATTGCTTTAAAGAACGCGTAAATAGATGAGACCGTCTATTTCTTTGTAAGGGGTGCGGTAGAAAAAGGCTAGCCATAGAACCACACACCGTATCCGCCCCTCCAGAATATAGGGAACCCGCGGACCATTTAATATCAAACTCGCGTTCAGGAGTTAGTCCAGGCTCCTCGAGGAGGCTCGATGTAAACGACATTTCTGCAGCGCCTTCCGCCTAGTACCATACGGATAAATATTCTTCACGTTAACGCCGGCAATGAAGCAAAAATAGTTACCATTTGCTGCTTCACGAATTGGTGAGGACCCTCTATCATAGAATTAAGGGTCGCGGCCCAGGCACTTGCGGTCTTCTTGAATCCTGCTCCAGGAAACCAATCTGGGAGGTGTCGGACTACGGTGATCAACGTCAGAAATGAACGTTGTCCATGATAAGATAGAAACGAAACTGACGTGCAGGGACGAGGTTGACCAGAAAACCACCCGGAGCCGTTGACAAGGAAAACTGCTCTGTTGCCAAATCTGCGAGCGAGACAAATGGATCATCTGTTTCTCTGACCTCATATCCGTGCGAGATGCGCAGTATGATGGCACCAGCGGTTCTTGAAAATGGAAGATCGCTTTAGCTAATGATATCGTTCCAGGGGAGTTGAAGGACGTACTTTCGAACGTGTTCTGCCAAAGCCTGGGGTCGTGATAGGAGGCGTTTTAAGAACCTGTGAGTCTCGAGTTCCTCTATCGGATGGAACTGCGCCATTGCACCGTTGCTGCCGATCAGTTGATGAAAGAGTCGGCGGTAGTTCCGAAACCTGTCGCCGTAGGGGACCAAAACCAAAGTGTTCTTCCACCCCACCAGCTCACCCCCCATCTGAAGGATGGGTCTGTCGGAGTAAATTCGAGCTTTTCTTGTCCATCATGTCAGTGGCTATCTGAACCGAATTGACGATAATAAAATGCTGTCCAAACACCGAGACGGACGAGATGTCCCTGGATAATATAACGTTAGACGTCTGGGTAAAAACTTTATGCCAGTTTGAAACGATATTATTCACCATATTTATCGCCCCACTCAGCAAACCTAAACCATTCCCTTTCAGCAGGCATATCGAGTAGATTTCCTAGCAGTGGCAACTTCCTTGGCCCTGGTGGGAGGGGGGCAGTGGGTTTTCGTGCAAAGAGTCTTTTCACTAGAACGACTGCCACTAGAGCGAGAATAGCGTCGAGAATACTGATCGGAGTAGCCATAGTGATACAGTGATATGGGCTGACTCGAGGAGGGAGCTGGGGAAGGAGCTGGGGGCGCCGCGATAAATGTGGTGGGATGGATCTTCATTTATGGTGGATGGAGGGGCTCATATTATAGTATTCTGGTTGTTCGGCATTTTGCAAATCACGAAACTTGTTTTGCTGCATTCGTTGGTGTCGCTTCGAAGAAGCGCAGCGAGAAAAACTCCGCGGAGATGAGGGGGCCAAGATGAGATACTTCGCGATCCCCAGGTGGTTAAGCAACGCTCCACGAGATGGAACGGCGATCTCTTGAAAAAACGGACCCGAGGGCGGGGTGACCTAGCCTAGTGCTAATCTTGCAATCATATGAATAGTAGTAGGAGTTAAGTTTAAAGTACACATGAGTGATACTATTAACTTCACTTTCAAAGAAGATATAAGCCGACTTGAACGGTTAATGTTACTTATATTGAATAACGAATGGGTTTGTGGAAACTGCGAGTGGAGTATGACAGTTTAGTAATCCACAGCGTCAAAAAAGGTCGTTTTGGACATGTGTCCGTTGGTGCCCGTTCACTGTTCAGTGGATAACATGACGAACACAGTGAGTGCGAAGTGAGGTGAAAAGCTTACGGCCTTAGGGAAGAACATACATATTTGGTGTAAATCGTCACAGCAAGCTTCCGTCATAATATTTTGGTACCTGGATACAGTGGGGTCATCGCAAGGGTTGGAGTCTGACCCTGCGTTGGTGGGAAGAGGGTCTACAAGGGTCCACAGATTCTCTTGAATCGTCCCGATCCCGCCGGTGGCTATTGTTTGTCAGGATCCTTAAGGATAAACAAGATGGATGAGTACTGGGCGCACCTCGCCTCTCCTTAGCTCATACCTCCTACCGTTAAACTTCATTCCATAGTCTATCGCCCACCGAATTCTGCTATCATTTCATTCCTCGCTCAGAATAGTCGCTGCAATGATGACTCCTGTTAGCCTCAACACTGATACTTAGCATTTTATTTGTGTGGACAATGTAGGTTACATCCACAATACAGTACAATATATCAATGGCGCGCCATTTCCCGCCTTCGTCGTCTCCTTAACACCCTCCCATCGCCATTGTCGCTCAGCGCCGCCTTCTACAGCAAATTAGCATTGCGGGTAACCAGCAGGCCAGTAGCTAGAAAGTTTCCCAGACATTCCAGTAGATTCTACCGCTTTACGTAATTCTGCAACCGGAAATATAACACCTTTCATCTTCAACCACAAGTTCAAGTTCAAGTATTTGATTCAGCTGAAGTACTGTGCACATCCTTTTTAACTCTACCCGTTCTCCAACCCTTTCAAATGGCATCTGAACGTCCTATTACCTATTTCGATGTTACCATCGGCGACAAGCCCGCTGGGCGCATCGCGTTTTCGCTCTACAGTGATTTGGTTCCCAAAACAGCGGAGAACTTCCGTATGTCACTCGCTCTCTGTTTTTTCGCCTCATCCTGAAGCTTCCTCGACAGGCGCCCTGTGCACTGGCGAGAAGGAGTTGGCCAGTCCGGCAAGTTGCTGTCGTTCAAGGGCTCCGGCTTTCATCGCGTTATCAAAGGGTTTGTTCATCTCAGTAATCATACCTTGTATTGTATATATAATCAATATCACCAATTAGATTCATGTGTCAAGGTGGCGATTTCACTGCTGGAAACGGTGCGATATAACACTCCTACAGACTTATCGTCGAATCACCCACTGATGTTGGATTTGATCATTTGACAGGTACTGGCGGCGAATCCATTTATGGCGAGAAGTTCGAAGATGAGGCTTTCCCGGTGAATCATACAAAACCCTTCTTGCTTTCCATGGTAAGTAAAATCTACGAGCGCGGTATGCGGGCGGGAATCTAACGCGACGTTACTTCAGGCCAACGCAGGGCCCAACACAAACGGCTCCCAATTCTTTATCACCGTCGCTCCTACGCCCCACCTTGACGGGAAGCATGTAGTTTTCGGTGAAGTTATCAGAGGAAAGTCAATAGGTACGATCAACCCCGATCCAGCATCTGAAGCCTCTGTTCACCGGATCACCCGTATCCAGTGCGACAAATCGAGAACTTCCCTACCAGCTCTGGAGACGTTCCAACATCCCCCATTACTATCGCCGACTGTGGCGTTTTGTCACCAAACGACTTGGCTGCCACCGAAAAAGAAGCAGCGGATGGAGACCCATACGAAGATTACCCTGATGACGAGGATCGCGATGCTCAGGACCCAGCCATCGCTCTCGACATTGCGAAGACCGTGAGGGAGGTAGGAAATAAACTCTATAAGGAGGGGAAGATAGAGGAGGCTTTGAAGAAGTATGAAAGTGAGTGCGATATTTCATTACTTCTCCCGTCCCCTCATTTGACCTAGCGGATCTGACACATCTATTTAGAATCTATCCGTTATCTCGACGTTCACCCCGTTCTGCCCGACGACGCTCCCCCTGAGTTGGAGGACTCCTACAAGGCTCTCCTTGCACCGCTTCTTCTTAATTCATCTCTTGCCGCCATCCGCTCTAACCCTCCTTCGGTCAGTAATGCCATTATCGCCGTCACCAATACCACACGCGCGTTGAACAAACTCGAACTGAACAATGCGGACAAGGGTACGCCCATCTCTTCTTGATCCTTTGGTCTCAACTCTGAGCCTCTTTATAGCCAAAGCACTGTATCGCCGAGCGTTAGCACACGGTATCATGAAGGATGAAGATAAGCAGGAAGCAGATCTTCTCGAAGCCAGTCAGCTTGCACCAAACGATGCAGCCATTACTAGCGAACTGAACAAGATCCGCCAGCTTAGAAAAGAGCGAAAAGAGAAGGAGAAGAAGGCTTACAAGAAGCTCTTTGCATAAATCCCAGCATGAATGGATGATAGATAGTTCAGAAGTAAATCTAAAGCCATTGTAATACCGGAAGCATCACAACCACCACACCTATATTTATTCATATCAGAGTTACAAAGTGATAACAATGTATGTCGATACACCGTGAATAGAGTCTAGTTCAATTGATAATCGTATGCTTTAACCTTTTCTCTTCTTTCCAAGCACTTTTAAGAACATACATACTACACCATATAACACCATATAATGGTCAACTGAGGAAAAACTGAATAAACTTCCTCTTCCCTGCAGGAGATGCAGGGAGAGTAGTGGTCGCTGAATCCGTGTCGTCCCGCATTATCACGGGGGCGAATACTTCAGCTAAACACACAAATCCCCGCGGACTGTTCAGAAGGAACAATACAAATCGAAAGAGGGTCGCACCTAGTTTTTGAGCATGCTGATTATCCTCGGAAGTTTGACATATGTAGTGCAAGAACGCGCTGACAGAAATCCAAACCTGAAAAAAAAAAAAAGAGTTAGAATCCAACTGAATCGTATATGCAACGGATGCTAACATTGACAGACGTAGGTGGCAACACACCAAGTATCTATTCCAACAAGAGTAAAGGCAGGGTAACGTTACACAACGAAGATGAAAGAAACTGTAGAATGTTCTCGCACCTCCATAGCCTCATCCCGGTTCGTCATTTGCATACATTTCGAATGTAGGGCGGCAGGTATGACAGGGTCGACCAGCGAGTCCAGAAGACGAAGCAATGTGACAGCAAACGCCAAAGAGACCTCAGAGTCGGCAGTCTGCGCATTATGGGGGAAATCCGCTCCAGTATCAAGACACTAAAATGAAACAGAGCCAATAATTCGGTGAATCAGATTGCGAACAGAGGCAACAAACTTACCTCTCGAATCGTGTCCATCATATTCTCATCAGCACTCTTCAGGAATAAATCGTCCTAAACATAGCACAAACTTGAGTCCAGGAACATTGCCCTGTCGTTTTGTCCCTACATCATTATGAAAAGAACTTACCATGTTGCCGCTGGTGGACATCAACCAATTCACGAGTCTCATAACTTCCCTAGATGCGCTGATGGGCCGATGTTTTGCTCGGAGGTCCGTGGGCGATGCCAGCGAGCGTATGGGACCCGGGAGCCTTGTCAGTGTGGAGAGCTTATTCGCAAAACACGTATACTCTACAGTAGGTTAGGGTGAGAATACCTGCCATAGAACAACATAATATGAGGCAATTTACGGTATTCTCCCGAAATAGAAATGAAATGATCTTTCCCAGTAACAGTGTGTAGAATGAGAGTGCCGCTGAGGTCTTTGGGACGAACGTTCATAACCGCCGCCAAAGGATTATCGATTAGTACTGAGAGCGTAATCCGTGCAGTTTCACCAGGCAAAAGAAGTCCCTAAAAAGGCGGAGATCGTCAAGGGATTGACGTCAATAAAAGAAGTTTCAAATCAGCATGAGCAAATTGGACTAAACAGACGAGCCACTGACAGCCAAGGGCTCAATTCGAAGCCAGTCAGGATCTACGAAAGAAAGTAAGCAGAGATGTACAAAGAGAGTCTGGTATAATCGTCCTTACGAATCGGAATATCTGTATCTGCAGGGACAAATCGAAAAACGCATGGCGTCTGCAAAAAGCAAAAACGACTGTTTAGACGTTTGATTCCTTTCACAGTGATCGACAGCGGCAAAGGAGAAGTACACCACCCATGTATGTAAGTGAAAGCTTACCTTGCCTGCATTTTCTATCTTAATTTCACGTGATACTGGACGTTCGTAGCTGAAATGAATCGCATGAATAGTCTTTTCCACAGATATATGGCAACGACGTACAAGACTTTACCAAACTCGATGAACGTATCATCGACCTTCACAATAGGTCTATCATGTGAGTCCTCCATATGGCCCACAAGCCGATACAGCTTCTGCACAACGGCTTCATGGAAGTCTTTATCGTAATAGTCGACCTGGGATAATTCGCTAGCTGAGCGGAAAAAGGCATTGGTCATAGGAAGTTAACGCAGTACTTACGTCGACGTCGAAGTCGGCTGCAACAGGCCGATGGTCACTCATGGTAATCTGGGGGTGGCTGGTGTACGTTCTCTGGTGCACTTGGCATGCGGCGCTGGGGATATTCAATACGCGATCTGTCCATGCCGGCTTGCGCCTACGATGTCAAGGGGACCGCCATATAAGCTCTGCGTACGTCTGACTTGCGACCGAAGCTGCGATCTTACTTACTTCACGTCATACCCCAGCTTATCAGTCAATAAACCTGGACTGAATCGATACGATCTGAAAGAGTGTTTCGCGGTCAATGTGCCATAAGCCCGGCGGCATGACAGTTACGTTTACTTACGGTGCATGGGAGATGGGAAATTCCCTGAAACTTGAAAACGCTCTTTCATTCATCATCGCCTTCTTCAGCTGTCCCGCAACGGCAAAAGTTAGCAACCTTGTGACTAGAACTCCTAGCCCCCCGTTACACACCTGGTCAAACCTCAGCAAGGTATCATACTTTCCATCCCACTCCGTATCCGCCAGTACGCTGCGTATATCCGCATCCGCGAGATCCAAGCGGTAGTTCAAGTCTCCCTACCCAGCGGAAACATCAAGGCTAACTTTCTCTGGGGTGAAATTAGTCGTTACTTACCATCCAAAACACAGCATCACTTTCAAATACTCCCACTCCGCCTTGGATCAGCTCGGGCCCATCCTCGTCATCGTAATAGTTGCTCACGCCTTTCTCTATCCGCTTTTGGCGTTTTTGCTCTTCGGAGGCCTCGAATATCAATCTCCGGCTGAGATCGTGATAGTCAGCGTTGCGCCTGTCAGACATCTCGTCAAAGGCTGCAAGATGCGCGTTGACGAAGGTAAGAGTCGTTGGGCCCGGATTTATCGAGTTTGACGTTGGCTTATCTGAGGCAGCACTGAGAGATTTCTTTTCCTCATCAGAGTTGCTCTGTTTATCGTCAGATTTTTCAGCTTCGGGTTGAGGAGGGGCTGGAGGGGTAAATGTGACCCGAACCGCTACTCCTCCCTTGTTTCCCTACAACCATGTAAGTATATATTCCGCCGCGGAGCAACGTCAGATACGAACCATAACACCCAACAATCCCGCTCCGGCCACACTGGTCCGCACATCCCCAAAGCACCCCTTTAAGCTTTTCTTAACAACAAAGATAACCAACATGCCCACAAGTTGCTTCGACGTCAACTATGCCGCGGTTAATCATGTCAGCGGCGCAGCGACTAAAGGAACTATGTCTCACCTTCTCATACAACACGCCCTTCTCCCCCAATGCCGCAAACACAGCAGTACACCATGCATCTTCTCGCACAGTGCTGGTAGAATAGATCAGTGCTTCTGTTGAGAGATCGACTTCTTGAAAAGAGAGAACGAAGAGGTCCGGGTCGGAGCTGGTGTCTAGAGGTTCTGGAACGAGTTCCTGCGGCTCGGGAGAGTCTTGCAATGACGGTTTCCTGCTAGTCCCTGAATATGGTAGTGTAAATGTAGGTGTAATGAATGAAGAGTGGAGAATGAAAACGCACACGACTCCATTGGATTCTTTAGTATGTTGGTTAGAGGCGAGATCGTTTGCATAGGTGGTATGCTAGGTGGTCTTCCTATCAGCTCTGCTTCTCCTTGCTTCATTGGTGGTAATATTCCCTGAATCCACGCGCTCAAATCTTGGGAGGGTAGTTTCCCATTCACATTGAACGTTCCTACGCGTATCCTGTCCGAGAGACTTCAATATCTAAAACAGATCTAAGTTGAAAGCATGTACTCACCGTAACCTCTTCCTTCCCTTTCTAGTTTCATCTCTCGCTCTAGTTCTGATCCATTCATCCCTAACCGCATCTATGTCGACATTGTCGTCACCAGGTAGTCCCGCACTAGCTACAGAAAGCCGCTCAGCTATTGGCCTGTTGAATTGACGGATATCAGGCGGATTTGCCGCTGCTATTCAAAGAGTTAGAACCATAACAATATGCAGAAAAGGACGCATACAGAAAGCGAACAAGGTCTTTTTATTGAGATACGCTCTCAACCAGCTGAAATGGTGCGTAGACTGAGCAAGATGTGTAGTTGTAGCTTGAGATGCATCGATGTCTATCCGTAGTGCATCAGATCAAACCGCATAACGAGATTGATGAATGTACGCACCCGACGCTTCCTTCAACCTCTTACACTCCGCTACGAGTCTCCTAAGATTCTGAACATCATGCGTATAAAACGTCGGTCTTTTAAATCCTGCATAAGAGCTAGAGCTCGCGCTTGATGAACCACTAGATTCACTTGAAGATTCCGACGACGCATCCCCTGGTGTGATAGAGATACTAAAGCCTGCCTCGAGTTAATCTACCTCTAAAAGACATGTAGAGCAACGTCAATATACCTGAACGTGGCTGGTCCAACACTGACTTTGTAGTATTAGGCATCAAATCGAGCGTCTGGCGGCGCATCTGCATCATAGTAATTGCAAAGTTCCCATAGACAGGATAAACGCGCTGAATATCGAGGTGCTCGGTATTATCATGCATATTGCGCTTGTATTTGCATACGAAGAGACTTGGGGGGCACATATGAGATAAGAATAGAGCACGATATGATGATCTAAAAACGCGTTACGGTTGCATCTCCCCGCCTACGTTAACCACAACGAACACTTTGCCTCCGTTGTCGTCCACGACACACACGAAATAAAACTCAGGGAAAAACGAGACTCACCTCCCCTCCTCGCTCAAATCCCAATCGTCCCTGTGTGAAATGACAGCCAACACTCTTTATTGAGGGAGTCGTTTCGCGGATCATAGGCACCAGATGCGGGTTCGCCTGGCCTGGTTGTGTCAGCGCTAGGGGGCACGAGAACGGCTTCGAGGATGACTTTGAGTTCATCTGTTGCATGGAGGATGGCGAGCACTGCCTCTTCTGTTGTGGCCATTGCTGGGACAGAGACGAGGATCGACGTAAGCGCCAGGCAATGGGAGAAGGAACGGCAGATCTCAAGTTGTAAACATCACATGATGCCATTTATCAGACTAGAATCAGATAAGATAAGGTAGAACTAACGATTTCACTTGATCGGAAAGAAATAGTCAATCTATAGTCAATCTATAGTACACTTCAGTTCTTCATCTACAGAACCTACACCCAATTCTTAGGCTCCTTCAATACACTCATCAACCTCGCCTCCTCACTCCCCTCCTCTGTCCCCACCTCACACATATACTCCCATCTAGCCGTCTCTGGCATGCTCATCAAAATACTCTCTACTCTCGCACCAGGCGTAACCAGCCCAAACTTCGTCCCCCGATCATACACCAAGTTAAACTCCACATAGCGACCCCGGCGGAGAAGTTGCCATCGCCTCTGTTCGGGTGTGTACTCTGTGCTGTGTCTGCGCTCCAGGATGGGAATGTACGAAGGGACAAAAGCGTCTCCTACGCTTTTCACGAATGCAAAGATGCCCTCTGGTGTCGTAGGCCTTGAAGGCGATGCGAGGCGCAAATGCGCACCAGAGTTAACATCGTCGAAGAATAGACCACCAACACCACGCGTCTCACCGCGATGAGGGATGAAAAAGTACTCGTCGCACCACTTCTTGAACTTCGGGTACAGCTCCTCCCCGTGCTTATCACACGCGGCCTTCAACGTCCCATGGAAATGCACCGCGTCTTCATCATACAAATAACTCGGCGTCAAGTCGCTCCCACCACCAAACCACCACGCCAGGACCTCTCCCTCATTCTCCGGGTCCGTAATCTCAAAGTAGCGATAATTAGAATGGACAGTCGGAGCGTGTGGGTTGCGAGGGTGCACGACGAGACTCAATCCCGCAGCGAAGAACGGTAAGCCTGTCGGACTGTCGGGAAGAGGCATGCTGCTATGATCAGCCCGCATTTGCTTGATCGCTGCTGGAGGCAGCGTCCCATGCACAATGCTAATATTAACTCCGGCCTTCTCGAGGACGGAAATATGTGGGTTTGGGGTAGATGTGACTGTGGGATCGGTGGGTGCAGAGGAGAATACGCAGGATTGACCGGATCCGCCTTGGGATCGTTGCCAGGCGTCGCGTTTGAATGGGGATGAGTTTGGGTCGAGAGCTTCGAAAGCGAGGACGATGCGGTCTTGCAGTTCTGTGATGTACGAGGCAACTTGATCGCGCATTGGAGGGGTTGAAGTGGACATGGTGGTTGAGAAGAGAGTGGTGGGATGTATCTGATGGTAATGATGATGGCCGTGATTACCTATCTTCTGTATGAGAATGCTTGAGAACGCTGGGCATCGGGAGTCCAGACACCGACAAGTTTCTTGAAGCTTTTATCGGGTTTCTCTGCTGCCGCTCACGATTGCACGACGGCTAGGCCTGAAACGCCCGACAGAAATATATCATTATAGTGCAATGTTGTACGTAGATGACCCTAATATAGCTGTTCTGGACCCTGTTACTGGACTAGTATGATAAGCTCACGAAACTGAGTATAAATGTTTATTGGAGAGTAAAGAATAGCGAATACCATGTTTTCAGCTGTGGTCATTGTTGCGAACGACGAGGACGAGGTCACATGATGGCATCATAATAACGCGTGACCGTCGCGTGATGTGAGTTCCCCCGCACTACCCCGCGTTGATAATTGGCGCTCTCGCCAGCCCTGGCCAGTTCCGCGACCTGCCTCGCTCTGGGCAGCATGTGCTCATCGAGCCCCGCAGCGGAGGAGAAGTAATAAAGAAGGGCAAAGCGATGAGAAAGAGATGAGAAAGGGTCGTTTCAGGCGTCGAATGCTCTAGAAAGGCTGGACAGACTGGCCGTAGTCTAAACGGGCAGACACAAAGTCACGCGACAGGTGGCTCAAGTGGCGCTTTCTCTACGGCACATATAAAAACCCCAGCATTGCTATTCCTATCCCTTCTCACCAGTCCTAGTAACCATCCACTTGCTTTCCATATCATCTACCCCATACCCCATTCTTAACCACCATGACACGCACAGAACGCGCTGCCTACCCTCGTGCCATCATCCGTGACCGCTCTTCTTCCCGCTCAGGACTCGACCCCTCCATCCGCAAGAACGGAGCAGGAGGCCACAACTGGGGCTCTATCGCCGACGAGCGTGTTCTCGAGTCCAGCGCTCTCCAAGACGAGGGCATGATCCTCGAAGAGGACAGAGTCTCCAACGACATTGCCACCACCGTCGAAGGTTTGTAATGACCCCCCTTGTTTCCCTGTTCTAAGCCTTATAACGGAACCTAATTTGCTCATCTGCAGCTGCTGGGACTGAACGTCGACCTGAAGTTCAGCGCGCGAACAGCAGTGGTCCCAGTGACGAGGAAGTCCAGAAGGCTCGGAAGTACAGGAAGAAGGCCTTGAAGGGTCAAAGTAAGTCGCTTACTCTCGCTTACTTATACCTCTACATTAACATCACGTTGTAGACATTGATCTTGCGCAGATCGCGCGTACCTCTGCCGCCCTGTCCACCTCCCCTTCCTCCCCCGACTCTGCCCGTCGTCCAGGCCAAGGCTTGAACAACGCTGACCACGTAAGTCTACCTCCTTACTCCCGTTCCGTCTCGTCCCTTGTCCACTTCTTTCCCACTCCCAATTCTCCAACATTTAACCTTACGCACTCCATACTAACGTCACCCTTTCTCCTTCTAGTCTGACTAAATACTTCTATAATTTATTCCAAGCACATCACATCACTCGTCGCAATATCGCACATGGACCCCCATTGTAATAGTTTGTCGTAGTATCAGAAACGCGAAGCTGTATTTGTAGATTTTTGCACGCAATTGCAATTACATATTGTTAAACATTTACTTGTCCACGTAGCCCTACATTGTGGGTCCACCTGAAACCATCCCATTTCAACATCGATCGACCGCACCTCGCCGTTCAAAGCCTTCAACTTGAACCTTGACCACAATCAACCAAAAGAAGCCGCAACAATCACCACTTGACTGTACCGCCTGACCTCGAGAGCGCCATTATTTGACTTCTGGCTTGAAGCTTCTGATCCGTACCGGAGATTGCCTCCGGGTGCTAATAAAGTCCCAATTGAGTTTTCGGAATAGGCTGTCGTTGACAGATGGACGTATCCTTGATGATACGCATATACATATCAGGAAATGTCGAAAGCCAAGTCGTTACTAACGAAAAGAAGTAAGTTGGTCTTCGAGATAAAGTTTCCACAGAACGAAATAAATTAGCAAACGAATTTGAATATCTATTCCACTCACACGAGCACTAGAAGAGAACCCTAGCCAAAAATACGAGCACCTATCTATCATGTTCCGGAAACCTTCAAATCCAAAATTACACAATGTTCCCATTGAAGGGCATTCAACCGTCTTTTCGGATTTTCAACTTCACCCCTCCATACCTATCACAACAAAACTCCCATGGACCGTAGGGCCGGTGCACAGCGCGAACTTGGGGTATTTCGGAAGAATCGCCATACTCTCGTCATATTTTATGAAAGAAATGAAGTGCTACATAATGAGATATGCGGAGATTTAGAATGTCTTCTCTGGTGGAATGCTTGAGATACCAGAAGTGTTTAATCACCTGCATCAGTTCGGACAGCCCGACGGATATTCGTGTGAGCTGCGCAGTCGGTAAGAGGAAAACTGGGGAAACATGAAGCGGGGAAAATGGATGAACCAGATCAGAGTCGGGGCCGTGTCAGTGTGGAAATTTGCTTACTGTGATTCTGAACAGATGGAAATCAATCAGCCATTCGGCGCATCAGCGTCTATTCTCAACTAAATTTGAAGGTGTGCAACGAAATGGCGAAGTCAGATAACCTGTGGACAAGTGGTTAAAATTTGTGTCGTTTTTCAGATGTTAGATTTCGACGGCGCAGACAAGTACATCGACGCCTATTTTCATAAACCGGTCATGATCTTGATACATAGAGGTCCATGAGGCTTGATCAAATCCCAAGAGAACAATGAGAGCAGCGTTCTTATTTTTCGAGTAAGAGAAACACAAGGAGTCGCACAAGGCACATATGCGCAGATCTGCCAGGATTTCACGGCTGAGAATCCATGTGCTCCCAGTCTTTTCATGAGATGAACAGCCGGATATAGATTGTGAGCCGTTTTGAATCGAGTCGACAGCACAGAGAAAATTACATTGAAGACATAAGCATCACCCAGATCCAAGAATTGCGACTACAATAGCGTACACTTCGAAAATAAGGAGACGAGAGAGCAGCGATGCAGAAACGCATGAGTTTCAGTGGGTACATCACGAAACGCGAAGAAATGACGCCATATTGCTTTCCAAAGATGCGATTTCGAATGATATTACTTAGATTCGACGAATCAAGTAGAGAAGACAGTCAGTAAAGAGAAGGCATCTGAAAGTCCCAGTATCAATCTGAATCACTATTGTTCTTGATCCTGCGATTCTGTGAAGTTTCGTGGTTCTACATCATCTGCCGGTGTCCATGGAACAATGCGAGATATGCTTCCAAGAGTTGCTCGGTTATCTGAGATGGTTTTCAAAGAATGGTCATTACAATAGAAATAGCGCTGGAGACGTGCACAAAGAAAATGCGCCATGATCATAGGTATAGTTTATAGACGGAACAGCCGAAGTGAGTGCTAGGGTAATTAGGCTGTTGGGAGATAGTGGGTCAAAGAATATCTCCTGCATCAGAGATCCAGAGCGAAATGAAGAATATCGGAGGTAAACCATAAGTCAAGCAAGGAGATTAGAATACGAATTCTTCTGTTCTCGATTGATACCAGGGTTAATTGGTGCGAGGATCAAACAGTCAAAAGATAGATAGATGAAGGGAGCAACGAGTTCCAGGTAAGCAATTCTCGCATCGTATCAAGCAGTAGTAAAGCCCAAATGTTCAAGTAAACGACCGGGTCTTCGTGACGTCAGCTAACAAGGAATGTACAGAACCCGGTTCAGAGGCCAGACTACGGAACGAAGCCCCAGAAAGTGATCCGTGCTGTGAGAACACGGAGTGAGCAGAGGTACTAGTATCCAGCGTCGGACCGTGGACTTGGAGCCTCTTGAAGTTCTCTTCGACTTGAAGTTTAACAAATGAATCAAGGCAAGAGTAGATTTGATGCCTCCGAGTAAACTATAAAGGAAGAATAAGAATATACGACGAAAACCATAGTTACGCTTGGAATTACAGATGCACCGTGGCCACAGCAGATGCAATTTGTGCTTTGATACAGTACCGGACCTGGGCTTCATTCGAAGCTTGAATTTGAATTCTAATGATATGGTTCGAGGAAGTACTTACCTGAAGGTTATAATATAGATCTAAATGCCGAGCGACCCATGGCGTAGGGAAGCCAAAAGCGAAGTCCGAAAAAGCACGGAGTCGTGGCGTAGATGTTGATTTGATGTCAACTCTCACTGTCTATTTTTAGGTCCAACAAGGATCATGACCTTTTGTCTTGAAAGTTCGACAGAAAGTAGCATTGGTGAAGATGAAATTTGAAGCTCTGAAGTCAGTTTGAGACTGAATGTTGACGTTGAAATCACGTTCATTGTTGAACTCCACTGGAACCTAGCGATATTTTGCACTGTTTGCTTTCTGCGCCACAAAGTTCAAACTGCCTCTTCGCAATGCTAAGTACTGGCAGCACTGGCAGCTCAATGTCATATTTCGTTTTCGTTCATTTCTCAGTAATCAACAAGCAATGAAGACATCTTAATTATCAGTGTTGTAACATTTGTTTTTTTACTATCTACGAATTTATGCTCACTTAGTATCCAATGAATGATAACCATTGCTGACCAAACAAAGTTCACTCTGTTAAACATTGCTTGCTTTGTCATACGGAATTCATTTACAGTGCATCACTCTCAGTCTTTGCTCTACCCTCGAGTAAATGATGGATATAAAAAATTGTGTATGATGTGTAACCTCATTCCGAACAACTTTGTTGAACCATAGATCGCTCGTTCAAATTAGTAGACTGAAAGGATAAGCCCCCGACGCAGAATCGCATGCAATAGTGACGGGAGTTGGACTTAATTGTGCCGGTACACCTCCGCCAGACGCTTGATACCCATACAAGCCAGATAAGCACGAAGTTGTAGGACCAGACTAAAATGCCATGTAAAATGTAGTTAGAGCGAAAGTCGGGTACTCGATCAAGGAGGACATACCCAGAACAAGAATCCGGAAGTATATGTCCACGTTAGTTCACTAGCAATACTGGAGTCTCCGCAATCCACACCAACAATCTGCGAATTCTGGACTGCGAGACACTGTCCGTTAGGAGCCACGAGATAACCAGAGGCTTCGGGATGAAGTCAGTCACTGTTTACGACGATATCAAATATGGGTATTTACCAGTGGAGCCCGTAAAGCCCCTGCAGGATTGCAATTGTACATTAAATCCAGTCGCAAGGTTCGTCTGGTCAAATACAACCTTGCTGTCAACAGGTTCAAAGTTACCTAGTAGTACCGGATTAGCGCGGCATGATATAAGAAGGGCGGATAGGACAAACCAGAAACACCGTTAGGTGATAAGTTGCCTTGAAGTACCGTGGAGCATATCGAGGCAGCGAGTGCAGAAGATGCAAAAATCAAGGCGATCAGAGACATATTGGTGTTAATAAAGCACAGCATATGTGAGTACTACTGGTAGCAGCAGAATCACGTAGCAGACATTTTATACTAAGTACCTGAAAAGGTCCTCAGGAAGATCGGCAGGAGCACATTGTATTCTTGGAGGGAGTGACTCCAGGTAAACCATATGATACTAGGTATTGCATGGATGTGGCGATGAGCGGCAGCGCCCCAGTTGCTGTATTTCCGTCTTCCTTTCTGTTGATATGCTCGATAAAAGGTCTCTCGCCCCGTCGTCCCCGTTAACGAGCGCCCATGCTAAACAATGGTATACTTATAACAGTACTTCTGCATGCTTTTGATCATCAATCCATGATACGAACACTGTTTTAACATATGGATTTGACCACGGAGAAGATCAGGTTACATGAGGTTTTAATTGCTGTTTGTCGATTGTAGCCGAGCTTCCGATGGGTCTTATCATCGCAATGACTTCCACAGTATCGACTTTCACAGCCGGCTGGCATGATCATAATTGACCACACGATAACATTCCATCGGAGAAAGTTCTTCTAACTTGAATCACGACGTGACTTCAAGTCCGACGTCACGCAGTTCGAAACCCCAACTACGCTTAGGTAGCCTCAAGGATTTGTTAATGGTGGACATGGGAGAGGCCAGCACGCAGTGGCAGCCTTCGAAGCTTGAAATCAATGGGAGCTGGTGTACACGTAAGAAACTGGAGGTACAACAATATCAATAGTTTCCACTAACAAAGGATATATCTGTATGAAATATACCACTGAACGTACATACTATATTCTGATCGTCCGCATTTGCATACCTATAGCTTCTCACACCAGCTAAATATCTTGGTCCCAATGCGCTCACCAGACCATCATAATCAGGTTCTGTCCCCGAATAAAAAGTCCACAATGAGCAGCAACTTCATCATGCACACCTGCTATGACAACCTTCTCCCATTTCTCACTACCTCCGAGCACTTGCCCTAGCCCGGTGGGAAGTACAGAGAAATGATGCCCAGACTTAGCTTTGCTTCCCTCTTCCGACTTCTTTTTCTTGTGTTTGAGTATATTCTTCCGCTCCTTTTCAACCTGTTTTCTTGAGTCGTTCTTAATCTTCAACTCGGCAGGTGAAAGCCCTTGATCTGCTGGCTCTGAATGAATGGAAGAATTAACATCAAGACCGCTGATCCCATTCTCCAAAAGCGCCATGTCATTGTCCACAACTTCCTCGTTGTGCTCCTTCTTGCTCCTTTCCCTAGCCTCGGAGGTGTCTGAGTCCAGTAATTAATCCACAGGTCGCCATCCCATTCTACAAGCTTGGAATACCGTTCCCTTAACCCGCTGGGATCAAACATGCACGAACCGAACTGGAAAGATTCTACGATGAATTTCTTTCCAGCGCCTAGTGGATCATCGGCATGTTTCTTCACCCATTGCACGAAACGGGAATCGGAGTGAGTGGATACAAAATCTATCGCCCGGTTTACAAAAGGAGATGGTGTTCGAATACGAGGAGAATTCGGACTTCCTGGAGAAGGAGGATCAGGATAAATAGGTGAGGGTGAGGGAGGGGGCGAAGGGGCCTTGTTGAGTGCCGACAACGATGATCCAGAAGCTAACGAGTTGGGTTTGGGACGGACTTCACTTCTGTCAGGAATGGAAATCACCTCTAATATTAGTATATAGACGTACCCGTTAGTCTCTTCTTAAAACTCTCCCAATCATCCGTCACTTCTTCATCCACAACCTTTACGTCTGGGCTGGGTTCATCTCCTTCTCCGACCTAGCACCTTTCTTGTCTCCGTTCTTCGGGAGTAGAGATGCGATTCCACTGACAACCACATGGGGATGCATTCCAAGAAACGGGGTATCGAATGTGATAACGCCAAAAATTCGTTTGTGTTTGGATCCTGCCTTGTTATTAGATTTATTCGAAGGATCTGTAGCGGCGTCCACAGCAAGTAGACCGCCCATAGAATGGCCGACCAGAATCACAGGGCCTGGTGGTTGGGTTTGCAGCCTAGATTTAAATGCATTAGTACATAGCGTTGGCTTATCGAGAAACACGTTCACCATTCAAGAAAGTTCTTAACAGCATATGAGATGGGCTTTACAGACTTATAAGTAGGATACAAGCTGCTCTGGAACTTTATATTGAGATGGGAAGGTATATGAGACGATAGATACTCTTGAAGATCGTTTGGAAAAGACTGATTAGGGGCCCCGTTAGTATGAGGAACATGATCGAGTACAAATCTAACATACTTGAAACGATGTATCATTTCCTGTGAACGAGAAAAGATTAAATCGAGGAAGAGATAAGGGACATTGCATGTACCTTGAAACCCGTGTATATAGACCAAATGCACGAGTGTTCCCATTTCCTTGGCTGTTCTAAGTTCCCTCAGATGCTGAGCCAGCACAAATGCTATCACACCGCGTCCTGACGACCAAAGTTGAGCCTAAATAACTAGCGAAACGAGCGTAGTTGTGTACGCAGCATCTGCAAGTCCTAAAGAGGTTTCCCGGATCGTGCCATCGTGGTAAGTGAGAAGCGCGGGTTAGGTGTACAGCCACCAACACTTTTTTCGCCTATGAAAAATGGCTAATTTATGTAACTGGTAGCAGAAGTGCCTTGCAAATTCAAGTTTAAGCACTTTACAAATTACGACAAGGTTGCAATATTTTGTATAAGTATAAAGACGAAATTAGAGTCCAGTTTGAAGTTCCTTCCATGACAGATAAGTGACTTGGTCTCACCAGACTTCGCACCAGGCCGACTTAGTACCAAGCCACTGACTGCATTTGGACTGCATCCCAGCTCGGCCACTATCACAGGGGATAGGCTACGTCAGACATACCTCTGAGGTACTACCTGCACCAGTTCACATTTAACTCTCAGCCCCTAGTCTCAGATAAACGGAGTGTCCACAATCAATCCAAAACACTCAACGCCGTAATATTCATCATTCCGATCGAAACTCACTTAAAGCGATCGAAGCAATGTCAAAGTGTATTTTTCTACTGAATTATGATATAATGTCTGGTGGTACATCGATAAATACACAGCTATCTGCTTACTATTACATTCTAAAGCTCATACCATGCAAGTCATAATTCAAATTCGAAAAGCCTTCTAAGACGAGGGGGGCATTACTTGACCGATAAAGTAAAGAGATAGAGTCGATATGATATGATGGAAAGCCTATGCGTTCGTGCCAGGAGTGAGAGAGGAAAGTTGTACAAAAATAAAACGTCATGTCAAGAAGCGTCGGATCAATGATGGATTTAGCTGTCAGAAACCTGGCTTTCTTGTTCACGCTTTGCTCGCTTTCGCCGCATGGCGAGGAAACCTGCAGCTCCAAAGGCAAGACCCGACGCAATCATCATGATCTACAAGCCACGTTAACAGCCAAGTACAATGCAGCAAGGGAAATACATACACCCGAGAACAGGATCGGTCGAATCCAGTGGTATTCTGGCGTAAGAAGGGCTCCAGCTATTGGCGTTGCTACAAAAGGGGGGACAGATGAGCGTTACGTTGATGTCATCGATTGCAAAATGCTCACCGAATAGACCCAGGAAACCTGATTATCGCAGTCGTCAGTCAGTGCATACCTTTGCAAAATGAATGAAGCCGTCATACCTGCAAACAAGAAATATATACCCATACGAGTTCCTATTTCATTAACATCCTCAGCAACAAGTGCTATCGATAAGCAGCAAACATTAGTTTCCTGTCTCCGTAAATTAAGAACGTTGGTTTCTCACCGATCATGGGCGGTACGAGGGAGATCGCTGTCAAATAATGCCATAAGTATACGTTCCAAAGATATCAAAGAGACAGAAGAAATACGGTATAGTGCACCTACCTGCACCAGTTAAGAATCCATAGAATATGCCAAACAGAATCACTCCAACGGCATCCTTTACGGCAATCATAGCGAGTATAATCACGCCAGCGCCTGACAGCGATACCATCATGAGCTGGAATACCCCAAACCGCGGTGCAAGTGCGTTCGGTATGATTCGACCGAAGAAACTGGCAGCATTTAGAATGGAGATCTGTCGCCATCGTTCACTCAGCACTATTACAATAGCGACAACTAGAAAATGCATACTGCGTAAAAGGCAAGGTTGGTGTCAACACCGTGGAGCACCGCGTCAAGCTGTAGATAGAAAATAGGGAAGAAGAGGCCACAGAACGCAAATACACCGCTGCGGAATGGTTCAATGACGACGACAGCATCAGATAGGAAGGATCATTTACCCAAGAAGAACCAGCGCATAGGGGATATCCTTGATATATCGAACAATCGGGAAGTGACTCCCTGTGTTTTCTTTTTTGGGAGGGAGACGTGTACGCATTAGGAAAGTTGCGACTATCAAGAGGAACACATTTAGGCCGCCACTAATGCGAACGCCATTATGAAACCCTATATGACTGTTGAAGAGCTTGTTCAGCATGATAGGGTGCAGGATGGCTCCTACAAGATTATCAGACTCAGCCGAGGACAACACTGTGATAACGAAAGCTTACCGAGTGCTGAGCCGGCCGAAACAATTCCTGCTGCCAGTGCTCGACGGCGGCGGAAGTAATGAGAGATTATACCCAATGCTATTTGAGGATGAGCTCGGTCAGTAAATCCAGTCCCACATTCCCGAGTGAAGAAACTACACACACGGAACGTAGGAAAGACCACAGCCTATGCTAATACATAAACCTTGAGAAAGAAACACTTGATAATACTGGTTCTTGTGAGATGCAGAAAGTGTGAAAACTGACACAGACAATCGTAAGTAAAGCAATCAAAGTTATGAAACGTCAGCTTACTCCCGAGCGCATTAAGTAAAATACTGCCAATCATCAGGTGGTAACTGTAGAAGTTTTATTGGTCGACAACGTATCTAGTGAGGAAGAGCACATACAAGTATCCACGATCAAAAATACGTCCCACAAAAGCACCCACGGCAAAGTTCAGACAGATCTGAGCACCACCTATCCAGCTATGAATGCAGGGTCAGAGTTGAGTGTATGCGGCGTTTCCACCAATACATACCCAATTTCCTCAGCAGTATAGTTCGTCATGTACTTTCGTACATAGAAGTCTTGAAAGACGCCGAAGGCATTTATATAACTGAAGACGAGATCGTAAGACCATCGCGCAGATGAAATCAATAACAAGCCTACCCAAAACACGCATATTGGACAAGGAAGCTGTATTCCAAGTCAGCGATTTTGTAAACGTGAATAAAGAATGAAGCACGCACGCTCCAGCAATAGTTGCCCATGCCTGCCACCCGCCGTCTGGAAAGTCGACAGTTGCCGGTGACTTGACGTCGAGATTATTCTCCTGTTCCACTTTGACCTCAAACATGGCTGACTGAGACTCGGAGACAGTCTTGGGAGTAGGTTCCACTGGGACTGTCTGGACAGAAACTTGCGAGGCCTCAGGGGGCTTTACGTTGAAAATGGCAGACTGAGAAGCACTTGGCCAGGATTGCGAAGTGGCCTTTTCGACATCATGCGTTTCGTGACGTTGCATGCTGTGTTACGATGTCAAGACGACTGAGCCAGCAAGAAGTACAGGGGCGGGCAGTTGGACAGGACGGATGGTCTTTATGGCGGGAGGAAGGAATATAACATCACCTCGGTCGCTTGTAAATAAGTAGCCAGATATCCACTTTCGATGCAAGCGACAGGAATGTGGTGCGAGTCGGAGCTGGTTCCGTTTCGCGTCAGAGGTTAGAGAAGGCCAGGCTGTAGAGAAGGTTCAGATTGATAACCTTTCAGGTCGATTCTGCGCTCTGAACGTAAACTTGGCGTAAAGTGTGACAGCGCTGGTTCGTCTTGCAAACGAGCCTGTCATTCTCACCAGAAATTGCGGTGTGAACAAGTGACAAAGGAAGCCCGAGCTAGCACTTACACAACGCTCAACTTCTATTCAGGCTCAACTCAAAGAATCCATCCTCGTGTTGATTGTTGTTTTCCAACGTCCTCTAAGTCCGCCTCTGCCCACATTCCTTTCATTCATTCAGTCCTCCCCGCCTCCTGCCTGCCTCTCTCTCTCGTCGCACTCTTCCACTCGCCATCACCCAAGACAGCGCGAAACCACATCAAATTGATCTTTAAGCTTCCGTGGAATCTATTCATGGTTCACTCACGCTTCCCACATGGACGAAGCTTGGCGCGACTTCAAACCTTGCAACCGCCCTCATCCGAATCGGAATTTATCCACTCGTCGGACCACGTCGCAGAATGCTCTACCGTTCTACCACCACTCGGGAGCACTGGGCTTCTGCGCTCTTTCAAGTTTCGACTTCATTTCCAAGTAATCTCAACTCAGTTTCTAAATCACTTTCTGATCTCTGCTTTTCCCACCCCCTTTATCGACCGCGGTCCAGATCCGACTGTGGAAAAGAATCGGTTCATTTCAACCGTTCACTACTATGTACTGCCTGTCTACTTTTCTCGGCGTCAACCAGTCGACAAGTTCTTTGCTACGCAACGCCAGGGAACTAGGAAGGCTCCGCATCCATCGGGTGGCCTATGCCATCGGCTTTCCAGAGTAGCTACCACTGAGGCGGCATTTCACGCCATCATACTGTAAACCTCCTCTACGGGAAGGCGGGTGATAGCACATTACCGCTCGGAAGTGCTTTACTTGCTTCTGTGCTATCTAAGTCCCAAATTATCTTCTATCGATTGCCACTCTGATCCGTATATTTGAACGTGGATTGCTCATGCTTGCCGGGGGCAATCATTATACGATCTGGAAAGACAATGCTCATATTCATACTAATCACCGCCGGCACCATTCTTAAGTATTGATCATTAGATCGCAGCATAGAGTCGGGCAGCGTCAGCACCGGGCATCCTATCCCATAATCACTTTGTTAAGTTAGTCAGCTTATGGTGCAATGGCTAATTAGAAACCAGCCATGTATGCTGGGTACTAACATCCCCATTTACTGTCTTGAGTCCTCGAATTTGCGTTGTTGATTTTTCTATGTTGGTACGTGTAACATATACAGATATTATCCTAAGCTCACTCGCCTGTTAAAAAACCTAGCATATTATGTCAACCATCAACTTGAAGCAACCACAGATTACAGAGTGTATTATAAATATATGTACATACTAATATTACGAGCTGAACCAGTGAACCAGCGACGTACGGTGAAATCAACGAAAATCCATGCGAGTTCTCAGCCTATCTTCTTTTTTCAAATAAGATTAAAAACTCAATTTTTTTCTCAGAACCGTTACTGATCATTCTCTGTAGCTTGTCGCCTAACAAGTAGGTATCCGGAAAGAGAGTAAAATATTCCAGCTCCCCACAGCATGAACTAAAAATAGATCATTAATATTCGCACCGGTAACCGATGAGTTTTTCACACTTACTCCGGCAAACAAAATAGCTCGTAACCAATGGTATTCGTCAGTGAGAAGTGCGCCTGCAATCGGGATAGCTGCAACAGTGCGTGAGCAACATTTTCTCGATAGCACAAAGAATGCGAATGTACCAAATAGCGCTAGGAAACCTAGTGAAAACATCTGTATTAGATAAAGTTCCGGGCTTCAAGAAACGCAAAATGAAATACCTCCGAAGAAAAAATAGAACCCGATACGGGTTCCCACTTCATTGACGTCTTTTGAGATCATCGCTATGTACCCATACAATTAACGTGTGTCCTGTAATCATCCTATTTTAGGTCACTTACCAATCATGGCGGGAGGGAGAGCAATAGCTGAATGTATCATGTAAGTGGTCGTATGCAGAATACACTGCCGTACTTACCTCCTCCAGAGAAGAGTCCATAGAAAATTGCGAATAGAATTGTTCCAGTAGCATCTTTTACAGCGGCCATGCACAGGGCGGTGACTCCAGTGCCAAAAGAAGCAACCACCATTAGTTTAAATACTCCAAACTTGGGGGTCAGAACACCAGGAAGGGTACGACCGAAGATACTAGCAGCGTTCAGGATTGAGATCTAAATGTCTCATTTGTAAGTAAATGCTTTCATACTCCTTGAACGTCTGAGTCCTTACCGCGTAAAATGCCAGGCGCTTATCCACTCCATGCGTGATAGCGTCGAGCTGAATAAAAAACAAAGGGAAAAAGATACCGCAGCACATCAAAACACCGCTTTATTCAATATCACTTCTGTAAGTATTTATACCAGCGGTAATCAGCGCACGTACGCAATAAGGATGGCTACATATGGTGGATCCCTGAAAAATGCCGCCACATTAGGTTTCTTGATCGTTCCAGGAGCAGCGGGTGGTAGCCCAGGGCGCATTATGAGCGATGCTACAATGAGGAGAAATACGTTCAAGGCGGCACTGATGCGAACGCCGTTATGAAACCCGACGGAACCGTTGATGAGCTGGTTAAGCATAATAGGATGCACTACAGCACCTGAATGAATACACCGGTGAGTAACTTACATACTATTTGTTGTGTTTTGGCATAACGTACCCAGTGCTGCCGATGCGGAAGCGATTCCCATTACTAGCGGACGTCTACGCCTAAAGTAATGTGATAACACACTAAGGGCTTTAACGCAGAGTGTAAGGATCTGGCGTAGAATTTGTCTTAAAAATAAATCTCACATGGAACAAAGACCAATCCACAGGATAAGCCAAAACAGAGCCCATGAGATAGGAAAACTTGGTAGTATTTGTTTTGGCGTGATACCGATAACGTGAATACTAAGCATTAGAGTCAGGATAGAATTCATTATATAATTGGAAATACTCGCAAGCAACAGCTTGAAGTATGACACTAGCGAATAAGAGGCTCTTGCTATAATATCACAATCAGCGCCATGACGTAGTAGGTATGCTGAAGGACGTTTACTCACAAATACCCTTTATCGAATAGGCGACCAGACAGAGCACCGAGGGAAAAAAGTAAGAAAATTTGCGTGCCACCAATCCATCTATAGTAAAAATCCAGTAAGCAAACCTTCGCGCAAGATAAGGTGTATTGACCCAATTTTGTCCGGAGTGTAGTTCGTTAAATATATCCGAACATAATAATCTTGATATACGCCAAATGTACCAACGTATCCAAATGTGCAGTATTGGAACAAACATCTGCATGGAAAACTGTGAGTACGCTTCCAATCACATAAATATAACTTTATTGTAATACACTTACACACCGATGAGAGTTAACCACCCATGTAACCCACCTTCGGAAACTGTCAGAGGCTCTTGGGCTGCTGTACTCTGAACAGGGGTTTCTCTTCCACTGACAGACTTTTCGCTCGCAGTAGAGGCTTTCTTTTCACCAACATTTTCTACGTCCTCAGTAACGGTGACGGTACTTTGCGTCTGCATTACTAGCACCAGAAATTACTAAAGCCCGTGGGGGGGTCTCAAGGGACGTTACTACGAAGACATCATGAGATCCATTTTAAATGTGTCATGCCTCACATACCTGCGTAGGTCAGTAAGCCCGAGGTCATGCCCGAGCGTGAATTGTACTAATTTATACAGCGTTGTTGCCACCTCAGCATGGCCTCATCCTGATACTCACGCTATAATCCATCGGATACCACATGTTGGCATGGTTCGATATAACTTGTGTAATTGTGATAATGGGAAACTTGAATTGTAGGGCCCATTCATAGTGTATATAACTGGCTTCCATCTTTGTTTTTGGGCGGCATGCTGTAAACCTCCATTGCCAGTAAATACGTGAAACCCAGCAGATTACCCCGCTCGGAATTTCTATAATTGGCCTTTCTGATATTTTGGTGCTATGTATATCGTTTGCCATTGTGATCGGAACAGCAGTGGTAAAACCTTTGTATATGAGTAGTTGACATGCATACGGGGAATACTCACATTTTCATGACTTTTGATCGTGACGGTGAGTCGGGTAGTGGACCGTATATACTTCGCTAATCGGCCAGTACTGTGTGCACACTATTTGGTGGGAACAATACCTATACATAGTAACATATGGTCGCCTCCGATCTCTTGGGCTGGCACACCCATACTATCAGTGTGAAATTTATCCACTGTGCTATATGTAATAATGAAGGTAAATATTATCCTTAACCTAATTAACGTTAAAACGTACAAAGGCAATTAGCAATCATGACCTATGGATTAAAGGAATACTATTCTAAAAGCCGCGAACCGCCAAAAAAAACTCCAAGTTAGTAGTACTTTGAAGCCTGATGTTATAAGGAGCCTCCCTATGAAGTAGAATAAGTATTAAAATAGGTATCACTATGTACGAGAAAGAACAAAGATTTTATAGGACGGAATCAAATAAAGTGAGGGAGTTGTGGACTAAGTATGCATGCAGAGGCGGCGGCATCCCGCTGGGCCGATACGACGCATCAAGAATCCCGTGCTCCAATGGATGTTTTTCCTCCAAATAATAGTATCGACTCAAATTATTCCTCAGAGCCACGTTAATTATTCTGGGCAGCTTGCCTCTTAACAAGTAGGTATCCGGCAAGACAGTAGAATATGCCAGCTCCCCACAGCATAAACTAAAAGTGACAAGTCAATATTTCCGACACGGGTAAACAGTGAATTTTCACACTTACTCCTGCAAATAAAATAGCTCGTATCCAATGGAATTGATCCGTGAGAAGTGCACCGGCAATCGGAATGGCTGTTATGGTAAGTAAGTTACTTCTGTTCGAGATAAGTAATAACGAATTTTGAACGTACCAAATAACCCTAGTAGACCTATAATGAAAATATCTGCCTCAGTTCTCAATAACATAGAAGTAAGTTAAATACCTCCGAAGAAAAAATATATCCCGATACGGGTCCCTATTTCATTGACGTCTTTTGAGATCATCGCTACGTAATTCGAATGAGGTTAGCATACTATGCTCAGTAGATGATATTTCGGCGACACTCACCGATCATGATGGGGCCGAGAGCAATAGCTAAAAATTTGAACTCGCGTGTCAATATTTTAGGTTAACATCAGATCTCAGAACAGTACTAATATTACCTCCTCCAGAGAAAAGCCCATAGAAAATGGCAAACAAGATCAACCCAGTGGCGTCTTTAACGGCAGCCATGCACAAGGCGCTGACTCCGGTGCCGAATGTAGCCACAGCCATAAGCTTAAATACTCCAACCTTATGAGCAAAAACACCAGGAAGGGTACGACCAAAAATACTAGCAGCATTTTGGATTGATATCTGAACGTAACATGTAAGCCTATGTACTCGGAATCTCTGGCCATTTGAATGCTTACAGCATAAAATGCCAGATTCTTTTCCACACCGTGCGTAACAGCATCGAGCTGAATAAAAAATAAAGGGAAAAAGATTCCACAAAATGCCAAAATACCGCTACACCACAGCATTTTGGTAGTAAATATTGGATATTTGTCAACAGTAATCTGAGGACGTACGCAATAAGAATAGCTACATATGGTGGATCCTTGAAAAATTCCGCCACATTTGGTTTCTTGACTATTCCAGGGGCAGCGGGTGGTAGCCCAGGGCGCATTATCAATGATGCTACGATGAGAAGAAAGACGTTTAAGGCAGCACTTATGCGTACGCCATTATGGAACCCAATGGGACCATTGATAAATTTGTTAAGCATAATAGGGTGCAATACAGCGCCTGATTGAATACACGAGTAAGTAAAATAGACCTTCATTTTGAGTATCGTAGCTTACCCAGTGCTGCTGCAGCAGAAGCGATTCCCATCGCTACTGGACGTCGGCGTCTAAAGTAATGTGATAAAACACCGAGAGCTTAAAGAGTATAGTAAAGGGTATGACAACTTTCGTCTTAGAAACGAGAACTCACAGGGAACATAAACAACTCCGCAGGATAGGCCAAAGCAAAGTCCATGGGAAAGGAAAACTTGGTAGTATTTGTTTTGGTGTGATGCTGATAACGTGAATACTAATGATTTGGAAAGTTAGAATAAATTCATCACAGATGTCAGAATACTCGCAAGCAACTGCGTGGAGAACGACACTAGTGAATAGGAGGCTTTTGCTGAAATATCAAAGTTAGTTCATCGGCATTATGCTGGGCGAGTAGTACTCACAAGAATCCTCTATCGAAAAGGCGGCCAGAAATAGCACCGATAGAAAAAAGAAAGAATATTTGGACGCTTCCGATCCATCTATAATGCGGACGTCAGAAAACTTTGGTACGTCAGATGACAAAAATATTTATGAACCCAATCTCGTCTGGAGTATAATTCGTTAGATATATCCTAACATAATAATCTTGATATACGCCGAATGTCCCAACGTATCCAAATGTGCAGTACTGGAACAAACATCTAGACGGATAAATGGTGAGTACACTGCCCAGGTGTATCTATATTAAATATACGTACACACCAACGAGAGTTAGCCACCCATGTAACCCACCCTCGGAAACTGTCTGAGACTCTTGCCCTGTAGTCTGGATGGGAGTCACCGCCCTTCCGTTTAGAGACTTCTCGCTCGAGGCAAGGTTCTCAACATCCTTGCGATCTAGTGCAGTTTCCACGTCCTCGATAGTGGTAACGTCCAATGTGTTATGCGTCTGCATTTCTGTATCCGAAAGTACTGAGGAGTCTCAAGGGACGTTGCCAGTAGTAAAGAAACATCATGAGACCTTTTGGAACATTTTTAAATGGTCCACCAGTCCAACACCCAAACCCTGGGTCGTACATTTGCCTGCACACCTACGTAGGTCAGTAAGCCCGAGGTCATGGCCGAGCCTGAAGTTAACACACTCGAACAGCTTTTTATTTGATATACTTATCCGTCTCATTTCCGTAAAAGACCATGTTCCGGTATCTTACCGGCTACCTGCAGTGCCCGGCTTGCTGATTTGTGCTGACCTGCGCATTTTTTCTTCAGTCAAGCTAGAACCTTTTGATTCCTGTCATTGGTCAACATAATATAGCTGGGTAGGTATTCACAAGTGAAAGTCTGTTGTATAACTCGCTAGATAGGATTTGCATCACCATTTTGCTTGTGAGAGTTGTGAATGCATGAAAGTTTGAAATAGTTACCAAAACTTAACAAGAGTATTTACAATCAAATTTTTTTGTTTGTGCGGTGAGTGTCGTCCCAGGGAGTAGTGTGACTAAATCTGGTTTGGTATACTTGGCATAATTATCTTGGAATTATCAATGTCGCCAGAATGCCACGTCATTACTGATTTAGAGATTCGGTTATTACCCGGTAGTGCGGTAACACGGTTGGATTCAGGTTGGATTAGCGTTGGATGTTCACCACAATTGAAAGTTAAGTATGTGTAGAGGAGTGCTCAGAGATCAAGGAGAGATTTGGTCGTGTTTCTCAATTACATCGAGGTTTCGGTGATCAAACATTAGTCCGACTTCAGGGCACACAAGCAACACACGAGTTCACAGTAAGTACTTGCTACTTGCAACTTACTTCAATATCGCTTTGGAAAACGTAGAAAAAATCAGCGGGAAGTAGACATATCTTGAAGCAAGTTTAAACCAAGCCATTATTGACACACTTTGCAACCATTCAATAATCACCATATTTATTTGATATTTATGAATTTCTGCATTGCTGAGGAATCAGACTACACTTGGCAGTACGCTGATTCTGAAACTATCATTCTGGAAAATGAAGAGTCACCTTCAAATGGATTTTCACGAGCTCGAAACAGACGAAGACCAATGCAAAATTATAGGCGTTACAATCTCAGCGCTCGCGATAGATAGCGATTGACTGAGGAGAGCGAGACCGATTTCTAAGCTATTTAAATATACAATACGATCGGAAAATTTCAATAACAACTCAGTGGAATATAGTAGGCGGCATTCCGCCAGCCGAATGAACACGGCGCATCAATAGCGCATGGATTGCATAAGCAACCCTCATGCTCCAATAAAAATACCGGTGAGTAAGTATTCCGACGTACATAGCACGGTGCTTGTGTTGTTAGTCTATAGTATGTCAGCGACGAAATAAATAAAGAATTTCAGTCAAATTCCAGTACATCCAGCCAACATCCACTAATCCAGGGTTAAATAAACGTGGACTCCAAGGTTTGTTCTGGTTCGGGTTCTAGCTTCAACCCTCTCCAACCTGTTCCAACCAACGACTTGCTAACTTGTTGCCAACGACCATCAATCAGAAGACCTTGCTGACTCAGCATTATATTAGTATTAATGGCTGCGCATAGGACCCCCGAAAGCGCCCATAGAGGTCGGATACCAATCCGCGTATATTTCGAGCATTTTCGACCGAGTCCGTAGTATGTTGGTATATCTAGATTTGCCAAATGCGGTAACGCCACCGGCTACACAGGGTTATGCAAGGGTTATGACCACACCAGCTCACAACCAGCTCAACCATTCTTTACATAATAAATTGCTTGTTGAGTACGCAGTAGGCATATTAGTCTACAAAATTGATGTTGTTGATTAAAAATGTGAAAGTTACATCTGGACAATAAGTATTTTTAACGATAAGTGAAGCAATTAGGAAAAGACTTAAAGTAATAATCAACCCATGTGCTATATATTGTACTGTAAACATTTAAACCATGATGCTTATAAGTAATTCATCTGCAGGATACACATTTAAATTCAACATAAGCTCGTCAATGAGGTGTAAAGCATAAATATTGTATTATGCATCTCGTTAACGAAATAACAGTGTCCAAATTAAATAGTCACGTATATTGCTTGCAGTGTACCAGGGTGTACAGGGATTTAAGTGTGATGAATGTGTTAACAATCTCCGTAAAAACCACGAAGTTTTTGAGGCAGATGGTGACTTACAGAAACATAGTCAATCTAAAATTTAGATATAATGAGATACAGAAGACGAAACATATTTTCTACTCTTTGGCGGCTTGGCCTCAAATTTTATATGTTATTGTGCAATTATTAAACTAATACATACAGTCATCAACCACCTAACGAGGCACCACCTTGTCACGTGACACATCTAGATTATCTGCGCTCTCCCACCTCCAAATCAACACTAATTTCCACAGAACTTTTTGTAAATCACAGCTATGTATGTAGTTAAGATTTAGGAATATTATAATCTTGCACATTACTGTAAACTTATATAAATAACATTCACTAAATTTGATAGGTTTGTCAGAATTTGAGACTTTCAAAAATTGAATGACATAGAACTGTGTATAGACAAGAGTATTTCACATAGAAGCAGTTGTTTTAAGCATAAGCCTGCCAGTCAGATATATTGTACATGAGATTTATGGATATCTATGTGCTGATGCTCAGTAACAAGGATCAGGGTGCAGCATAGATTCTATGCTATTAGAGTGGATAATACACAGCTGTTCCACTGCTTCACACCAGCCATTTTCTCACTGTTCTTTTCACTTTTACAGATAATACAAAATAGATCTACATTACTGAAGGTAGTAGAGGAGAGGATATTTGTAGAAGAGTAGACATGATGTACTTAGTTACTCCTTATCTTGCAGAGTGCAAAGCCAAATGGGAAGGGTACATACACAATTGCTGGGGATTTTGAGCAGGTATTCTTACAGTCAAGTGGTAATGTATTAAACTCAGTATTGACAGTATTATTGCGAGAGCAAATCAAGAGCAAATGGTAGACTAGCAGTGTCCCAACAGTGATAACAATTAAGCCGAGAGTGGGCTGTCATGCCACATGGTGATGGCTGATTTCTGGCCACCTCAACCTTTTCGAGAATTTCACCTACCTCCCTCCACTCAAATTTTTCAAAAATTTACTATGTTATATATGTGGTATTCCTTTAATCAACTGTGCAAATTTTAAATTTATTTCATGTATATCTGATGACGGAGATCGATTTTTTATTTTTGATGTCACGTGTCCCGGTTGATGACTGTAATCATTAATGTTTTAATTTAATGTGTACAAGCTTAATAATAGCAGAAGGGCGTCAGTGGTTTGCTTGGGTTTGCATGCTTGCAATTTGGCGCTTATAGACGCGTGTTGGGGTTTGCGAGTTTCAGTGAACTGACATGTCGGGATGTCACGTGACACAATCTAGATATACCAAGATACACAAGACCGTTTTCGACCTAGGTTGGAGGACAGTCCGCATATGGATGGCAGATTTTCGGCAGCGAGGTATGATGGAAAATCCACGTATGGATGGCATTTTGGAGGAGGTCAGACACCTGTCCGTGTATAGCACTGGTCCGGCTGGAAGTCCGATGTAAGGGGGATGTAAGGGGTGGGATCATGGTGAGATATCACTAGAATTTTGCCTGAATTATCATGTCCTCGGGACCGTCCCACCATCCAAGTGCACACGAAAAATGGTGCCGATGCCCCGCCTATGAACAATATCTCCGGTTGATCTCCCGGAGTGAAGGTGCCATTTCTGGGAGTTCGCCGTGTAACTTTCACCCAATCTCGGCTCTTTCTCAGTTCCCGTGCCTTCGCATCATGGCGGGATTGCTAAATCAAGGTGCTGACCTCGCGTAGAACCTCACAAAAAGGGCATGGGCAATTCATCAGGCATGTTGTGGCATATAGTGTGGGTTTCTATTCACGATGTGTCCCCACCACTCCCATGTTAATTATATGTATGAGGAGTTTGAAAGTTCAAATGCAGGTGGCTGTAAGTAGTACACTATCACTGTAGACATTAATTATGCAAGTAGAAAGTACATTCATGTAACTAACTTTGAGATTTTCTTGTGTTTCATAATTTATTGTGCACATTTAATACTCTAACTTCTTGCAAAATAAGATAATTACTACTTATATGACTTGCTACAGGAAAATACTACTCATTTTATCACTTCACTTAATACTTCCCATTTAATAATGACACAGAGCAGAGGCTTACTATTATTGGCAGTTATCTGAGTGACATTAAAAAATTATAGTATGATACAAAATGTAGAATGAAGTATTTATTTTATTGTTCACTGGTAAATGGTAGTGTCACACAGTGCATAGTAGGATGGAAGTCAGGTTAATGGGCACAATGATGAATAACTGTTAACATGCAAACATGTAGTACCTGTATGGGATAAACCATAGACTTTAGGAAATTATTCTATTATGAATTCAAATAAGAATGCTTCTATAGACTACTTAACCAAAGTCTAACATATATACTTCCTTGTGCACAAGACTCTGATATGACGCTCTCAAGGTGCTTATGGTAATTGTGTGGGAACAAAAGCACTGTGCTACAGCACGCTCAGAGTCACATTGGGCTTGAAGGGCGCACACAACATACATAAGATCTGGAAAGTACACGGGAGCAGAGCAAGATATGGAGGATCTTATTACCTAGTTTGGGACAATCTCCACTCAATCTTGATGCACAGGGGGTCCTAAGTGAAACACCGACACTGTTTCTGGTCATACCTCCCATTATTTACACCAAATTTGAATACAGTGGCCCTGTTTTATGCCCAAAAGGGTACAGGATTCTAAGAAAATGTGCTCAGGCCACATTTTTCATCAAACACAATTCATATAATTTCAGCAGTCTTGTCTTGGTCTTGTTGTCAGCTTGTTGTACTTAGCTGCAACATTCATGTGTTAACCAAATCCTAAATAATGAAATTTGTTCCAACATAAAAAACGATACCAGCTCCATCTGCTATATAGAGTAACAAGAATTAGAAATGTTATGTCATGCATAGAGTTTACCACCTAAGTGCCTGCGGTGATTTCTGACACTTATCAAGCGCTTAATAAGGTCGGAGGACAAAATCCGCATATAACTCAGCAATTTTGGAGGTATCATCACCAATCCATGTATAGAATTGGTATTGGACTGACAACGTGTCCACATATGGACCCTTGTGATCCATCCTCTGACCTTATAAGGGGCTTTCAGGGGTCCTCTAGGACCCCTGAAAGCGCCCATAGAGGTCAGAGGACGAATCCAAGAGGTCAATATGCAGACAGATTATGGCGGTCGGTAGGTCGCCATACGTGGATTGGGGATGATACCTCCAGATTGGCCAAGCTGTATGTGGACATCGTCCTCCGACCTCATTTTTTTTTTTTAATTATTTATAAAATGAATAAATAAATAAATTTCTAAGGATATCGCGATTACTCTGCCTACCAACGCCTTGCCAACACATCCTCAGGTTCTAACTCGACAATTTAATCTTCGGCATCTGCATCTACCACTCGTTTGCTATTGATCAACTTGACAGCTAAATTAATCTTCTGTAAGTTGTTTCACAATATCTTGTATTCTTGAAGATCGCTTTCTGATATCTCAAGGTCAGAATTGCGAGTGTTTTTTGACAGGGCATATTTGAGCTTCATTAGAAACCCTGATGGTCCTATTAATGCAAACTTGAAAAGACAGCTTGTTCGTAATGCGTCAGGAACTGCTCGAAACAAACTGCTTGTAAAGTGCTCAAAGCACTATATAGCCAGATTGGAGACCAAGCTGATGGCTGTTACCGAGGGAACCCAGCCATGATTTCCATTCTTTCCTCCAGTCTTCGAGTACACAGATAACACTAATTTTTTGATTAGACCTTCAATTTGCGCTGGATAAGGGAATACCCTACCATGGGCGATGAAAATGGTTCCATCCACCACAACGATACCATAATCTCCTGCTTGTAAAGGTGAAAGCACGGTTACCTTTGCAAAAGAAAGATCCTCAGGAAGATCATATTTTAAGAAGGCATTTTTAAAATCTAGGTAAGCATCATTAGATGATTTTTTATAACGTTAGCTAATGAATAGTTATACATACGATTTTCACTTGCTTTTTAGCAGCTTCTGCAGTGTTGGCTGAATTTCCAGCCACCATAGTAGTTACACCATTATCAGGTACAGAAGGATTGTGCCCTGGTTGCCATCTAAGTGTTCATCCAACTGTAGATGATATTCTTTTTTCCTGTAAATCTCTAATGACCACATTCAGCTTTCATAGCAGTGAATGGCATGTCGTCATGTTTGATTTCTCTGCATTGCTCCTTCCCTCAAGCGATTTGATTGCTTGATGCCCATTCATATGAATGCCTGTTATTGCTTGCTTACGTTGGTGAGCAGCTCGTATGTCTACTAAAACTTGCAGGTTCAGTAGATCTGATGGTCGAAAATCTCTTGCAGTTCTTGGCTCTTCTGGAGCATTCAGAGATGGTAAGCATGCGGCAAGTGCATTTTCAATGTGGTTTGCTTCTCCATTCAGAATTGAGGCTCTTTCATCATCATTAGGTTCTGGCATCGCATGTCTGTAATGAAAATCAATAATGCATCTTATACGAGAGGCAATGCCATACATACATTTCTAGTGAGTCATTTACAGTAAGTGCAACACTTGCAAATGCAAAGTTATTAACTCTATCTTCATACTCTTGTGATGGTAGTGATACTTTCTCAAGTTTGTCCAGACAATCTTGGACCATAGAACTGTTGCATTCATTATTGCAGTCAGGATGGTCATCCTCTGACTCTTGGAGCATGATATCATCAGAAGGAAACCATGAGTGTATCAATGGGAGATTAATACTTTCGGTTTCAGTAAATCCAAGCAGCTCCCAGATATTAACAGCTTCCAGATATGCCTTCTCTGCTGCAGATTCAATTTCGTCATCTGTAGGGAATGTTGAGAGTGCATTTAAATCGATTTTGCAAGTGTCATGATATGTATGTGTGTATCCTGCTGCTCATTCATGTCCATCTGATATGTCATTGAAGAGTGATGCCTCCCGCATGCGAATGAAGAGTTTTGGAGTCATGTAGTAGAAATTGAGCATTGTAAAATCAGGTAAGATCTGCCTGCAAATTCCAAAGATATGCTCGTTCACTTCCATTGAGAAAAGCCATGGAAGTAGTGGATATGTTTCTGGCAGCTCACGGTATGTTATGACAAGCTTGATAAGACCATCTACCAAAGACTCGGTGATTTTAAGTGCTTGAACAGATATAATGTGCTTGTTTTTGGATGATTCTGATACAGTGCTTATTACTTTCATCCAAAGTTTGATGAAATACCTGACATGAATGACCATAACTAGACGGTCAATGTGTTTAAGATGTCGATTCTGATATGCATCCACCAGTTCCCCAAATATGAAAAGGTAGATTATTGATCCAAGCTGTTTGGGCTTGTATTTGACAAACCATTCTAGGGCAGCTGACGAAAAAAATCTTATCACTGTACTATCATCTTGCCTGTCAATATGATCTACATCACAGAAGAATAATGGCCCATCACTACTTGTTCTGAGTAGTCAAAAATGCTTATACAATACTGGATAGTTTCCCAATACCAGCATTTGTGCTCCTGAATATGCATTATTCCGGTAAGTTTTGGCTCCATGCTGCGAGTCTTGAATCATTATAACGGCCTGTTCTCTTTTACCAAAGAGATGAATAGTGAATGACATATCAGGTTGCCCACGCTTTTGACTTTTTATGGTGAAGACTTTTTTCTTTGGTGCTTTGGATTCAAGAAGGTTTTGTACTGATCTCTCTACTGCAGATCCATCAGTTGCATATGCAACAACTTGCAAGCCACAATCTATAAATCTGAGCAAGAGTTCATGTGAGTATGCTTCCAATTCCTTTGCATCACAGGATGATGAAATTGCCATTGCTGTGGCTACAATAGCAGGAATACCAGGTATTGGTACTTGTATACACCAGAGTCGTAACTGTGTGAGATCACATTGTGAGTACTACTACATGCAACACAATGTAAGATATGTAAATTACCTTTGATGCCTTTTCAATATTCCCACTTTTTACAGTATCTGCAAATGCATCGGGGTCAGACAAAAGTAGTGGCTCTCTGACATTTCCCATAATGTAAAATTTTTCCAATTTTGTGTCATAATATGGATGCAGAGCTGCGAACAGCTGAGTATCATCACATGCTAGGCAAAGAGGGCCAACATATTTCAGAGTTTTCAAGTGTTGTATAACAAACTCAAATGTTTCAGCTTTAATTCCTATTGGAAAGCGAGGTTGACGAGCTCTATTGATTCTAAGGAAACATTTCAGTGTTTTGAATGGGAAATATTTTGAAAACATACTGGAGACTTCGGGGAGTTGGAAGTGTCAGTACTTTCCTTAGTGTCTGATATGCTCTTGGGCTTATTATGTTTAAAATATGGCTGAATTCCTTCACCTCAGGGGCATGGTCAAAGCCTTGTAAACCTTTTCCATTTCTTTCGAGATATTTACGCTTCACCATTGCATCAACAAGACTGGTAAAGAGCACTTCATCTTTATAGTCACTGTTGATTACACCTTCAGCATAGAGAAGGCATGGTGACCTTGGGTTCTAAATTTTGCTCATTAGTAATTTGTTTGCACTACTTAAGTACACAAATCTTGTCACCTTTCTATATTCCTCAATAATGGGTTTCAATCCAAGAATTGAACCATACTTGTCTAATGCCTTTTCATTAACCCAAATATTTGGAGTGAATTTAACATTCTCCAGGGGCGGTGCTTTCCTACTAAGTGCATTCTTGAATAGCCGGAGTTTCAGTAGTGATTGACACTCCTTGCATGGTCCACCAAGTTGTGCACTTCCAGTACAATTAGTTGAGCGCACAATTCCAAAATCATCTTCATTTTTCCATTTGTGCAATAGCCTCTGTGAAGTACACACATCATCTTTCATCTTCTGCGTAAGGCCCTTGAAATCAGACGTATTAAAAAGTAATTGGGTAATTGATTCAAGTGAGGATCCTCCTCCACCAGGGGATGGAGTACGTGCCAAGTATGCAGTTATCCATTTATCATCCTTTGCAGTTAGACCAGGGCAGGGGTATGTTTGTTTCACAGCTGCCTTCGTTTTTTTGTCCATAGCAGCTGCTTTTTTAAACATAGAGTCTAGGGTTTTCATGCCCGCCCCCTTACCTGATGCTTTGCATAACCGAACATGTTTCTGGAAGTTTTCAATATGATACGGTTCCCTCATCTTGAATTTACCACCACATTTTGAATGACAAATTAACCATGGGTCTTCAAGAAATTCAGCGTCTTTATCAAGAGCAAGAATTTTCGATTCAAAGTCCTTCCATTTATCCAGGCAGCAAACAAAGGTACCATTGTCAACAGACTCGTTCAGTTTCCGAGAGGCAACAACTGAATGACTAGTCCCCATAATTTTTGATTCCAATTTTGGTTGCTTTGGGTCAGTTATTTCAACCTCCTCCAAATTGTCATCAGAATCAAAATCAGCCAATTGTTTTCTTTTCCCCAGAGTTGTTTCTGCAACTCTTGCAGTTGCAACATTGAAGAAAGGATGCACCTCCTTGTTTTTAGATACTGTTGTCTCCGTTTTTATTATTAATCCTGTGTCAATTTCAAATGAGTCAGTTGTGTCATCAATGTCTAGGTCTTGGGTACTGCCACAATTGGCATGAAATTTTTCTTCAGGATCTAATATGGGAGTGAAGTTCTCATTCTGGAAAATGTAAGTATATAATATAATATAAATTAGAAGTTTACATACGCTCACAGGTTTATTAACCTCACTGTTTGCCAATTGCTTAAACCAAGAAGCATGCTCATGTATTGCACGAGATGGATTCCAAAGGGGCTTGGCCAAAGCTTCAAAAGCTATCATGTTCACAGTTGTGAAAGCACATGAGATACTGTCTCTCTGAATCCCACGATCAAGAATACAGCCTAAATCTGTAAAGGAGTGTCCAAAACAGTTCAATAACCACCAGTTTAGTAGCTTGAATATTTCATCTGGTTTTTCATGTGATTCATCACTATGGACTGGGACAAGTGAGTCACCTAAATCAACTACTTCAGACAATATCATCAATTTATTTGTGAGAACTTACCATAGGCCATTGTCCTTTTGGAAAAATCAATTCGAAAGGCCTGGTAGTGTTTTTGCTTTCCAAGGTGTACCGGGAAAAACAAAATTTTCTTCGATGATGTCAGCATCTTTTCCAAATTGCTAAGGTACATTATCTCTCTCTCGGGGTTCTTCCAGAGCTGTTTGATTATCTCCATGAAACATAGTGTTTCGACTTGATACTTGTCTTTTAATTTGTTGAGATAGAGATGTGCGGCTTTGAATGTCCAAAACCATTGCATCCACAATGCTGCCATTGATCATCTCATTGGAAAGAATAGGTGCAAGCTCCAATGTTTTTCCAATTCCTCCAACAAATGTAGTATTTGCATTCCATCCTAGAAGATCAAATAGACCAAGGGATTCCTGAAGCACATTCTGTGTTGCAGACTGATCCAGCCTGTCAATGATCCACTTCTTGCATTTCATCCAGGTTTCCTTTGCATCAAGTACAGCATGTACCTCTTCCCAGAAATGAATTACCCATAATGGCTATGGGCGGGTTTTGTAGTGTGGATCGGTGAATGAGATGCATCCATCAAGCATGGCTTGTTTGGAAGCATTACGTGCATCTGTGACAAAGCTCCAGCTAGGTATGTTTCATTGTAGTAAAGACACAAAGTCCTCTACTGGTTGCTCCACTGAAAACCATTGACGAGCAGTTCTGTCCACTAATGAGACTACTCTTGCTGGGGTTGACAATGCAAGAAAAGCTGCTATAGTCATTTTGGGATCTGGAAGTAGAAACTTGCGGTAATTTTCGGGGATTGTGTGGATCTTGTCATAGTACATAGTGAGTTCTACTGGTGGATTAACTGGATAGACAATTTGACATCCAATCCACTTCTTTTTGTCAAATGTATTGATTGTAAGATCAACAACACCAGCCATGATGACAAAGAGCAAGAAGGTGTGAACAGAGTACTTAGATTCAGAGGGTTGAGATTTGGTTGAACTGAAGTTGCAAATCGTTACACTGCCAATACTAGTATAGTCTTCACAAATTTCCCTCAAATCACTATTCTAATATCACCTGTGATGCGCCCTGTAAATGACCAACAGGGACATCTGCGCTCAATTTATGGTCTCCAGGCTCCAGCCAAATAGGAAGTGCTTTGAGTGGCGGCGCCGAAGGCGCCGCACTACCCTACCATATGCGGACAGGATATCATACCTCATTCAGCCTGCCACCCATATGCAGACTTTACATCATACCTACTGCCCAAAAATCTATCAAATATATGTGGACTGTCCTCCGACATATACTCAAAAGTCCTAAAATATACAGACTGGTATCTGACCTTTATGGGCACTTTCGGGGGTCCTGGTCCTCTGTGCATTCAAATTAACTTTAAACGCCCGTAAAAATAGACTGCTTATCTTAGATATATGTAAGTAGTATGCTTGATGTACACCCCAAGAATAACTCAGCCTAGAGGCTCCTAGCTTCAGAGGTCAGCGATCTATTCCTTCCACCTATGTATGTTTTTCTACATCACCGATTCAGCTGTTAGCGACTATAAAACGCTGAGAAGTCGCAGTAATCCATACCAGCGCCAAATAAAATCCGGCCAGTGTTCAAGTCCAAATGCGGTGGCGGCGCAATAGTTGCTGGCACTTGAGAGGCCAAGAGGCAACCAAGAGATGTAAGCTTACTATATAATACATACGTGTAAGGTAAATTGTCATTCCGGTGCCTTCTTTTGATTTAATATCGCAATGGAGCTAAGTACGGTAAGTACAACTGAATACCATGTACAGCAACGACTCTCATGGGAAACACAGCATTATCTAGGCCTGATCGTTTTTCTTCCTACTAAACTGGGCTGGTACATAATCATATGCATAATGAAGATCCACCTTTCCCGTTCTCTTAATTTCCCCTCCAACGAGTGGCATCCACACACTGACTCGAGCTGTTCTAGCATGTCTTCGCAGTATACCATGCCATCCATCACTTCTAAATCTCTCTCCGAGGACCTCGAAGCAGTACAGTCCGCTGCATCGCACTCGATAAAGGAAGAGGGTATCGACGGAGTTAACCACGCAGATGCTTCCGATGAAGATCTCGCATTTCCTGAAGGGGGACTAAATGGATGGACAACACTTCTTGGGGCGTGCGTGGAGACGCACTTTTAATTATCGTCTGCTTTATGTTGACCCTTCCACGTGCTACTACACAGATTCCTTGTACAGTTTGCAACGTTTGGGTGAGCAACATTGGTCAGTTGACGAAATGAAAGTGTGTCGTGACATCAGTTAGTTATACGAATGCATTTGGCGTATATCAAGGGTATGTGGCCGTAACTTCCAGTGACCCAAGTGAAACACGAATGTATGACGGTCAACAGTATTTATCGCTTCACATTAAAAACCCACGAAGGTAAAAAGATTAAATACTAAACGATGCAGATTTTTATGTCCGAGAGTACCTTACAAATTATACCCCAAGCGAAATTGGGTTTGTGTCTAAGACATGTTTTGAGACACATCTTGTGCTTATTTATATTTTACCAGTTGGATAGGAGGAACGCAAACATTCCTGATTTTCTCAATAGGGCTTTTCACAGGGAGAGCGTTTGACCGAGGTTATTTGTAAGTTTTCTTTCCTACGAAGTTGTTAACACGGTAGTGTACCGAACAGCAAATGACATTTGATATAGTCATTATCTTATGATAGGATCAGCACTACTATTCAGCTTCTCCTGTGCGTGTTCATTCCATGCGTTATGTGTCTCGAATGTCTGAAGTTCGATACATTAACAGATTACATGCTTTCTATATCGCAGAAAGATAAATATTACCAGGTAACCATAGCATTGCTTAGCTATATAGACTCCAATCTCCAATATGATTTGTACATTTGTATAGATATTTCTGAGTCAAGGTGTCGGCAGTGGCTTGGCGGTCGGGATCGCCTTCATACCAAGTATGTCTGTTAATCCCACCAACCAATTTGTTTTTGTTTAACCAAAATGAAATAAATTAGGTATGGGCATTGTTTCACATTACTTTCACAAACGAAGAACGTTTGCAATGGGCGTTGTGGCAGCAGGCACAGCACTTGGTACAACCATTCTTGTAACTGCTTAAAGCAACTGTTGTTCTAATTTTGCTCAGGTGCCGTCGTACATCCCCTCGTCCTAAACAGCCTTTTCCAAGGATCACAAGGTTTCCAGAGAGGCGTACGAATAAGCACGGCGATAAATACTACAGTACTCTTTGTTGCCAACCTTTTGATGCGTACCCGTCTCTCGCCACAGAGAAAGTCCGATGCAATCCCTCTATCGGCTTTTGCGCGCGATATGCCGTATATCTTTGCGGTATTGGGGTACGGATAATTCTTACGGATGTGATGTTTAATGTTTATGGCACTCAACTTTCCTCATATAATTCCAGCGACGTAGCTGGGATGTTTGGTCTCCAGTTTCCAAATTTCTTCTTGCAGCTGTACGCTAACAACCTAGGAGTCAGCAACCTCATAGCTTTTCGATGCGTAAGTAGCTACAATGTATTTTCTATGACATACGATTTATATTCTACAGCTGTCGATTCTTAACGGAGCATCGTTCGCAGGACGGGTGTTATTCCCATTACTTGCATCAAGATGTGGCATTTTTAACTTAAACATATTCTTCACCGCTAGTATGGGAATCATGCTTTATAGTTTTTTAGCGGTAAAGAATGGGACAGGGGTCATCGTTTTTGCAGTTGTTTATGGAATATTATCAGGGGGTGGTGAGTGTCATTTGTTTAAAAAAAATTCAGAGCAATTAAGGTTGTAACATACACCGTGTAGCCATTTCGTATACACCTCCCATGATGGGTCAGTTTTTCTTTCGTCTTTATATGCATTTTTCAAGGAATCTTACAGTTTGTAGCGTCGCTGGCTAAGAATGTTGGCGAAATTGGGTCTCGAATAGGTGTTGCGTTTGCTTTTTCTGGTTCGTACTATACACAAATTTTATTGGATATATATCTAATGACTACGTTATATAGGGTGTGTTGGGCTTGTCGGTATGTCGTTATTGTTTACATGTGTCAAAGAACTTTCCATCGAAGTATGATGAATTAACAGCAACTACAATTGCCGGCGCGTTACTAACCACACAATACATATGGTGGTACGTGATATTTTTGTCAGAAATCTCATATTCGGGCTTCACCAATGCTTTATCTGTAGGAGGCCGATTGTATTCTCTGGGGTAAGCTGCAAACTTTCTTAACGAAGCCACCAAGTAACGACATTTTACAAAGTCAACAACTGTATTAAGTGCAACGTTCTTCGCTGTATCAAGATATGTTATTAGTAAAAGGGAAAAGACTCAAATCCTTTGAGTTGTATTACCAACACTCTACAATACCATTGTAATTAGACGTAGTAACTAGCAGGTACCGTATCGTAGATGTCGTATTTAGACTAATCTAAACGAACAGCAATCTTCATAGAGATGACCCTCATATACACTGGAGACGGTCCTCATAACATTGTGCAGTGAAGCGCGGGGTTCGGCAGAAACACTTCGTAAGCTCGGTCATCTTGCACGTCATGTTCGCGCTCGACCAATGTTCTACTCTAACATGAGATGTTATTACAACGGACAAGTCTAAAGCAATATAAGCACCAAATATTACAAGATAAAAAGTGACGCACCAATAAATTAATTCCGTACACTACAAGAAACTACGACCCAACAACCGTGCCTTTGCTATGCACCATCCGTCTCTGGCCGATTCTCCACAGGCAACGATGGATCAAGGAAGCTGTGATTGCACTTGGTACAGACAAAGAAAAGGATCATCCTAGTTTCCTTGCGCTTAGACTGATCCTGGTATAAGACAGCACTAGAAGACAAGCATAGATCGTTAGCTAGAGAACGCAGGTGCACTTTCGGTGGGTGGACATACTCGTCGGTTCCGCATTTTGGACAGTGTATATTCGAATGAGCCTGTGACACAAAGTCAGCACAATCAACTGCGGAATATCGAGACTTCCGTAAAGCACACCAAAGTAGGATCGGCACCAAGGTCGGTGGTGATACCAACCTGCTCCCTGAACGACACTTCAGGACCTGGCGTCCATTAGCAAAGTTGTGGCACTCACTTGGTCACCGTTAACAAATCATTCCTGTAGACACACTTGTTCTCTCCAATCTCGTCGTACTGGCAAATGCGACATCCATAGACCATGATTCGGCGTTGAGGATCGGCTTTGGGGTATAGAAGGTTGTTGCATTCTGAGCAGAAGTGAAGGGAAGCCTAAGAAAAAACTTGAGTGAGTCTGTAATGTTCTTTATGGAAGCTGGTGAGGATATGTCGAATGGAATACTGACCATGGATGTTGTCGAGGAAGGTGGAGGTCGATGAAGAAGTCCTTTGAAACTCCGACTGCGAAATTGTCACAAGCTTTGACTGAGTCAGCACGTCGCTCAATCGCCCAGTCGAGGCATTCAACATCTGCGCGGCCGCTGCCTGCCAGTGCCACCACCAAAACTCTCATAAATGTTCTCCTGCCACTGATTTCTTTATATCTTGCTGTCTTGCTGTCTTGCATGATTTCAACGATGTGTCTTCAGGTCACTTCCTCTATGCACTGTAACTTGTCCGGATCTCGACATTTTCAAGCGCTCAAGCTCATCATGCTCGGTGTTAACCATCGACAGTGAAAACTGCATACAGCTTCGAATTCTCAGAATCAGTCCAACCGTCTATTGCGCCTTCCTTCCAATGCTTTTGTCTCAAGCTTATTCTACTATTCGAAGTGTACTTTACTTTCTCGAGCTTCATGCAGTGACTTGGATAATGGCTTGGTATTCGTTTTTTAAGGTTTATCTATGACGAGGTGTCTTGTATCATGCTGCAGGAATGGGCGACAGACAGTTGCGATTGAATTTTCTACGGTTTGCGAAAGTGCCTTGGGATGTCTTTACCCTTCGAACATACGGTGTCGTCATGTTTATGAGTTCTTGGATTGTATGATGGTTGTGAGATATGTTGGTGCGTTATCTTTTCTGATAGAAGCACTATACGATTGAACTAATGTGAACTCCAAATTGAATGCTATGCAACAGCTCACTATCTACACTAGGACTTCGTGGCGCAATTCTTCATGAGGTGTTCCCAAGGGCTACACTGTTTTCAGCCCCCTCAGACTACTCGGCCACGCAGAGTCGACCCACGTTGGTCTACATTGTAGCACACTGCGCGCTACGTAGTCTATGACGATGCGATGCGGTTCTCCTGTGAATAATGCAGCAAATCAAGACATCACGTACAGCTTTATCTTTTACCTCCGCATTGTAAACCTTCTCTAGGGTGCGGTCGAGCCAGTGGTTCATCGCCTACTACGTCTGGATCGATATGATGCCATCCTATTTATTTTTGTGTCTGCTTCACGGAACCGTTGAAGTCCACTCTTCAACCGTTCGACGTATGGTCCTGTCAGGCAGTGCATGCCCCGTCTCATCATTGTCTTCGCCGACCTTCTATCGTATTTACCACAAACATCTCCGTTCCCCACCTGGGCCAATCGGTAGAGAGGACCACTGCATCACTGCTGCATGTTAAGAAAAGAATGACTCGAGACTTTGGACAGAACCCTATTGCCTCGCACAGATGTGATACTATGTGATAACACCACAGGAACCTCATCACTAGCACCCCTACATGTGTGAAGAGACTAAATTCCTGTGAATTATCCGCAAAAACGGCACCGTGTTGTCTCAACGGATTTCTATGCAGTCTATGCTTGTGCTCCTCCTAGCGAATTTACCTCGGGCAATATATCCTACCAATCAGGCGGAATGCAAATAGCAGCGAGGTGACATCTGGCAACATGACGTGTGTACTTGCAATCTTGTACATTCCAATTATGTTTTGGCACCGAAAATTGATCATCTTGTCCCCCCTCTCTGATATCTATCCCATCTTTCAAGATTTCGGCATTACCTCCTCAAACTAGATTGACGGTATAAGCTGGGATCGACTTATCTCTTTCACTCAAAGTTGCTTCTCGATGGTCTAGATGCTATTCGTAGCCTTTGGTCAGGGGTACCGAAAGTACCATTACCACATAGTATGGACTCGTGAAGCTGTCCTCATGACGATCCTTTATTCACATCTCCTCTATTTCCCCGCTGCCGGAGAAAGCGCACTTTCGCAGCGAATGTTTGTTCCGGGAGTCATTTTCTATCTGCAGATTCCGAGTCGACGGAATGATGTTTGGTGCCATGAGGTGTCCTTACCTCGCGGTTGGTTGATTAATGATTATCGGCGCCCTCGAACTGTCGCTCTGTTCCCCGTTAAACAATACTCTGTGGAAATATTTCGACTATTGTGACTTCATGACTTCGTTGTGGCTGAATCAGAGAAACATCGCGTAGACCTGAGGCACATCGTCCTGGTATCTGAGCTTGTTATCCAATCATTTTTATTATTATATCACAGCTCATCGGGGATATCATAATGAGATGCCAAAAATAAGGCATCACCGTTGGTACCCTATTGGTCTTTTGTCCTCGGTGATTGACAATCTCTTTCTCAGCAAGATGATGACTTTTTCGAGCGGATGGTTCACTGGCACAATGGTAACTTGCAAGAGCATGACACAGTTCGCTCAAATCTCTTGATTCTCTTGCTCTAGTGAACACGGTCTGCATTATTTATGTCAATAGGTCTCTTCCAGTAACTATTTTCCATCATGCTGTCCGTCCGTCTTTGCCATGTCGTTGTTTGAACGGGCAAGATTTGTTGCAGGCCGCTAAGCCGAATTTAACACATCGTTCCCTCGTGTTAGACGCTCCACAGTCAACACCTAGTCGCGGGTGCATGGCAGCCTGAGAAATAACTCTTATCATTAAACATGCCAAATTCTGTACCTTGTTTTCAGTTAATTCACCTTCAATTCTTGTGAAGTTAGCTTCTTCTTAAGCTTTGAAATTCATCATGCAATATCGCCTTTACGATGGACGACGAATCACTCGGCTGCTGAATAAAATCGAACCGTCCTGTCAGTGGTCAGAGAGACGGTCTGGGCATGCCGTCGAAGGATCTTGATTGGACGTGTCCGATCAGGGTTCGCCTTCAACAAGAAAGCGGGCTATGTTTGTCTTTAACTTTTTGCGGCCATTTTGCGCTGTAAATCCGTTATCATGTCGACCCAGTGCGTAGTCCTAATTCGAGTTCAGTGAGCATAAGGTGGCATATGAAAGCCATCTATAGTGATAATCACCCCACAAAAGGACAGCTTGGGCGATACAGAATACTTATAGCAGTGGCGAGCGGATAATTTCGTAACGGACAGTTCATGCACGAGGTAATGAGGGCGACATAAAACTTACGGAGGGCGGCCGATGCTGGTTCAAAATCATGTACGTATTAGAAGAATCGCGTAATATCATCCCTAATTAGTCTTTCAGCCACGACTCCGGCAACTCGCCTTAGATGCCACTATAAATACTTTGATTCTTCGAGTCGAAACACTTCAGGTTTTTTGCCATTCCCCTTCCTGTGCACATATTCTCAATCCTTGCGGCCACACGTCAAAGCCCTCAGTCAACAATGAAGTTCACTACCGTCTTCGCCGTCCTTGCTGCTACTGCTGCCACCGTCGCTGCCAATCCTGAGACCAATGCCCAGAGGCTTGCTCGTGGCCTTCCTCCTAACCCCCCTGCGCGTCGCGCCACGCCCGTTGGTGGTGAGTACCGCGTATGAGTGCATAGATTTTTCCTTACCATATAATTTATAGCCAAGCGGTCCACTCCTTCCAGCACCCCTTCTCAGTGCAACACTGGCGCCATCCAGTGCTGTAAGCAATTCCTACTTCGTTGTTCTTCAGAATATTAATGTTATTCGTTTATAGGCAACTCCGTTACTCAAGCTAACAACCCAGTCGCTCAACTCCTCATTGGCCTTCTTGGCATTGTCGTTGGTGGCGATGTTGCTGTTGGTTTGACTTGTTCGCCTCTCTCTATTATTGGCATTGGTGGTAACTCTTGGTAACTAATTTAGCTTTGTTCGGTTTATTTCATGCTAACAAGAATAATAATAGTACTCAACAACCTGTCTGCTGCGAGAACAACAACTTCAATGGCCTCATCGCCATTGGTTGCACACCCAGTAAGCTACTAATTCTTACTTAGCTTGGGTTTTTACTCATACCTCTTTCAGTTAACATTAACCTCTAAATATATTGGCGTATGTTGAGGTCGGTTGAAGCAAGATTTCTAGCCTTGCTTTGATCGAATCTCGCCTCCGTAGACTGGACTTCCTGATACACTTTGACGAGTTGACGCTCACCGCACTATTCTCCGCCGTATACCAACTAGATTGTTGCACTAAAACTGTTACCCACCATGGTTCACTCCTTCACCATGGTCACCTATACATACACATTAGGATAATTGCCCCCTTTTTTCGGTTAGGATATCTTTGGACAATGAATTTTCTTGCTTGGATAAAAATTGGGTGATTTGGCTACAGGTTTGGAAATTGGAAGCAACTGGAACAATTTAGCTGGATTGATACGCAATCGGGGAACAAGAGGGTGCACGGCAATTCAGAAGGGAGTAGTAGGGATGAATGTCGCACGGTAGCATATGCAATACAATTTTTTGCGGTTCGCAGACTCCATTCAGGAAACCGAAGAGCGCTTCTGAGCTTCTAGTGCATGTTTATTGCTTCTTCGGGTATGGCGCGCTCAGCGTCGGATATCATTAATTTCATTTATTGTGTTAACTTACGTAACATACCTTGTAGGCGCAGATGTATATCCAATGTGTATCAGACAGAATGAAACGGTTGCTACGCCATATTACGAATTTGACAACTTACCAATGAGCTAGTTATGAAAGTCAAGACGTACCAGTACTTGCATTTGACCTGCATTCATTTCAAATTCACCAGCAATAATAATATATTGACATATCAGGCTTAATCCTGGTAAAGTGCCAAGGCTAGTTCAACACCATCCGAACAATGAATGGCAAGGAATGCTAGAAATTTCAAAGGATTCACCATCGCAGATTAATACAGTTTAACGTTACCTCAAACAAGTTTCACATCGTCCAGGCTACTGTATTCTTGTCTCAAAATGCCGCTGCTGTGGTTATACTTGGTCAATTTCTTCCTTCTTGAAGAGCGACTTGTTGCAATATTGCCTACATTAGCGGAACAGAAAATACGTTCTCGTTGTCAAATTCTGCTTGATAGTTTAACTAAAGCATAATTGGAACCGTCGCGGGACAAAGACAAATAAAGGAATTCAGGTAAACGTTTTTAGAGGCAGAAAATAGTCTATTGCCACAAATGGGGAAAAAAGGAAATTTCGGAACGCCCGATAAATAAACACTTTACTTTTCCCCAGTAATCAAAAATGCCAATAAAGAACTTCACTGTGCCTTGCGGTCTATGAGCAATGTTCCAAGCATCGGCAGGCAGAAGAAATCGCACATTTCCGTAGACACCCTGAATTTGAACTAGGAATTCCCCAAGAAAATACCTGCTCGCCCGAGGAGCGAATTTACGGCTGAATAGATACAGCAGATGGTAGAGTTAAACCGCAGTAATTCCGCAACGTTCAACGAAGAGCACAAGCCCCGACCCCAGCTGAGTCCTTGTACGGAATCATGGTTAGTCTTCTCTGAGACGAAGTCATTTACCTCCACACGATGCAACGAAGACTGCGGAACAGCGGGAGAACACTTATGGGGCGCGTTACGTTGAGATGATGAGAAATAAGAAGCGTCGACAGTGCTCAAGATAAAAGTCCAGAACGCCAGGCCCACCACTTTCGAAAATGGTAGTATTATGAGAGAAAATTTGAACGGGATGAAGAACATTGCGAGCGCCGAGCGCACACCAAAGAAGAACTCGTTTGAAGATACAAGACACGGCAAGCAGCTCTGACTCGAACCTTTCTTATGAGTTGCGAGTTTGCGATGGAGTTCGAGTTCCGGTAATTGCCGAAGCAATTGGATCAAACCTTATCATTGCAGCTGCAAGCCACCACGGAGATTTCCGAAGTTCACCGAATTCTCCTCAGCGTTAGTCAAATAGTGGTAATCAAGAGCTCGTCGTCGAACGTCAAGATGGTCAAAGGTATGCTCTTCCGCGTTATGTTTCTGTGTCTGGTGTCTGATGAGCTATTTCAGTGTACAAGCCCGGCAAGGTTCGATTTCTGAGGCTGTTATTGTTGTCAAATATGTGACTTACATGGGATCTGAATATTCAGGTCGCAATCGTCCTCCAAGGTCGTCAGGCCGGCAAGAAGGTTGTTGTCATTAAGCAGTTGGACGAGGGCACGAAGGAGAGACCATACCCTCACGCAATTGTGGCTGGTATTGAGCGTTACCCCAGGAAGGTGACGAGGAGAATGGGTCAGAAAAAGCTCCAGCGCAGGAGCAAGGTTAAGCCTTTTATCAAGGTGCGTGTTTTTTGTATTCTGCTATATATCTTGTCGAAATATTGAACCTAATTTGCGTTAGGTTGTTAACTACTCCCATCTCTTCCCCACACGTTATGCACTCGAGCTCGAGAGCTTGAAGGGATCCGTCTCAAATGACACATTCAAGGAGCCCTCACAACGGGAGGATGCCAAGAAGAACATCAAGAAGCTCCTTGAGGACCGCTATACCACTGGCAAGAACAAGTGGTTCTTCACACCTCTTAGGGTAAGTTTAATGTAGATTTCCGTGTTTATATCATTCTAACGTTCACGCTTGCAGTTCTGAGCGGTTGTTGTATGTTGGCTATGCTCCATTAAAATACTTGCTTGTATGCATTCATGACCATCCACCATGCCCATCATACACTTTTTGTCGTCGGAGATACATGATATGAGCTCATTTTACCGCAGTGCGACGTTTCTTTCCGATCAGAACTCTCTCTCCCAATCCATAGAAGATGTATAGTATGTGTGTGACGTGGCTGGGTGCAATGTTAGTTCAGTTCTGCCGTACCCCTGGTTACATCAGTTGGGAAGCTATCGCGGTTTCCATTATGCTGTTGCTAGTGAAGAAACGCTAGTTCTACTCCTGATTGTCAACTTCCAAGATAGCGGTATCGTGTTTACATTTACCTGTTCATTGCACTTCGACTATTTCGACAGACATCGACTGGGTGGTTTATCCTAAACTGAGTCGACTCCTTTGTTTGCACAATCAGATGTCTGTATTCTGTATCCGCATGCTTAGTTCATGTCTAATGGTATTAACGATATTTATTCTATTAACTTCCTGTAGCAGTAGCATGTACGTGAGTTCTCGTAAATGTGAATACAGGTACAATGCTGTACATCCACCCCCCGAGTACCGACTCAATGGGCATAATTATGTACTATATTTGTTTTCTTCCGTAGTCTTTTGGCAAATACTATATTTCACGAGTATGTGAACGGTGACTGCTTCACGAACACCTTTTTATTGACGTTCGTTCAATATTCAATGCAAGGGTCATCTAAGACATTCCTGTTCGAATATTTTAATTCGAATCGAACCTTCAAACTCGACAAGTACGACTCTGGATAAGTATTTTGGATCTTCAATTGCGCCACACTGTCCATAAATAAGGGGCTTTTTCATCGCCTGTCCTCAGTAACCAGGAACGGTTTAGTTTTCTAGCAACACTCAAAGCCAGAAGGCGACGAGTGCCTTACAACAACCACATACAACGCAACATTTTCCCTTTACCTTTCTCGCTCCCAATGCGACCCAGGGCACAATGGGAGTTGGGTAGAATGATCAGACATAGCAACAGCCTCCCGGAGCGTCGCGAGGTGCTTTTAGACAAGATCTCGTTCCAAATGCGACACAGGGCATAACGGGAGGCAATCCCTTTGGAGGTGGGTAAACTAGAGGTAGCTTGAGCTTCTCTGAGAAGACTCGTCCAAGAACATCCAATGCAACTCCCAGTTTTCAGTTCCAAGCGGAGGATCGTCCGGCAATACCAACGACGTAAGCAGAGATAACGCGGCTGAACAACTTGCAGATAGCTCGTCTGTTTCTGGCTGAGGACAGCAATCTGTAAGAGGAGAACTTCCTTATTATGTTACATATTCAAAAACAAGGTGTATGTAAGTAAGTAGATGGAGTTAGTAACTCTTCAGGGTCTTCATGAAAGTGGCTTTGTTTATTTTGTGTTGCTTTGCCAAATATTTCCACGTGACTGATAGTCCACTGTGAACGCGTTTGATTTCTTCGAACAGTTGAAGTCTTTGAATAAGGACAAGGGTTTTGCGCTTGCAATCCCGCAAACACTTTCATACTCGTAAACCACGAGATTTGACCCTCATAAATATAGGGCTTCATCTTATTAACGCGCGTAATCATTCAATCTTAGGTGCCAGAGACTGTAGGTTGATCCCCGTCGTCTCATCTCCCACTGTCCGCTCATCGTATTCGTGCATACAGATCATTGTACGACCTCACTGTAATATAACTCAAAATGTCTATATTTGGAAGCTCAAATACTGGTGGTGGCAATATCTTTGGATCGTCGAATACCCAGCAACAAGGAACGGGAGGGCTCTTTGGCAATACACAAAACCAGGGTACGACTAACCCCCTCCAAGCGCAGCCAACGCAACCTTCTTTGTTTGGCGGAGGATCGGGATCGACGACAGGTAGCAATATGTTTGGTGCAGCTAACACAAATACCAACGCGACCCAGGGTGCAACCGGAGGCGGTCTCTTTGGAGGTGGGCAGACTGGAGGTGGTTTGTTTATAAACACAGCCAATCAGACGCAACAGCAGGGACCGACGGGAGGAGGTCTATTTGGGCAGCAGCAGCAGCAACCTGCAACAGGTGGAACAGGGCTATTTGGGGGCACGAACACCCAACCTGCAACTGGCGGCACTGGGTTGTTTGGAGGCTCAACAACTCAGCCTGCGACTGGTGGTACTGGTCTGTTCGGAAACACAACTACTCAGCCTGCTGCTGGTACTGGCCTTTTTGGTTCGACGGCGCAGAACCAGCCTACCGGTGGTCTGTTCGGCAATTCAAATCAGACGCAACAAACAGGTACCACAGGTCTCTTTGGTGGTAATACCAACCAGCAAGCCGGAACAACTGGCGGGCTGTTTGGAAATACTACACAAGGGACCTCTAATACGGGAGGTCTATTTGGAAATAACCAACAGCAGCAAGGAACCACCGGTGGTGGTCTCTTTGGAGGGACCTCAGGAGCTGGTACCGGACTCTTCGGTGGACCCAAGCCTGCGGGACCATTATTTGGCAACACTACTGGTGGAACGTTATTTGGTGGTCAGCAGCAGCAGCAACAACAAGCAACAGCAACAGCAGCAACAACAGCAGCCATCAGGAGGTCTCTTTGGTAACACCAACCAACAACAACCAGCGGCAGGAGGTCTCTTTGGTGGCAATACCCAGCAACAACCTGCTGCTGGTGGATTATTTGGTAGCATCAACCAACAACGTCCTGGCGGATTTGGTACCAGTATGCTGGGTACAAGTGCGCTAGGACAGCCAAGTAATTACGGCGCGATGTTACCACCCGGTACATTATTGACCACAAGATCAGGTGCAGCATCATCACAAAGGCAGGAGGATCCGGCCGTGCAAACGTTAAAACTGCAGCAGCAAATTGAGACTGTCTATGCTTCGTGGAGTCCTACTTCCCCCATATGTCGATTCCAGGTATGCTTGAGTTTTTATTTATTTCATCAACAGTAACATATATATATCCTCAGCATCCGTTCTATAACTTGGTTGAACCTACTCAAGTCAACTTGTATGGTCGCCCCCCGAACGCATTAAATGATGCTGTATGGGACAAGGCTGTAAAGGAAAATCCTGATCCTAGCTGGTGAGATCTGATGTTACGCATTACATAGTAGGAAACCTCATGAAGCTGTCCTTAGCCTCGTACCAGTTATCGGTATTGGCTTTGACGACCTCCGCGAACGTGTTGAAGCCCAATCACGACAAGCTGATAACCACCAACAAAAAATCAAAGATCTCAAAGCTCGCATCGAGAACCTAAAAACACAACATGCCGTCTCTAACGCTTCACGGCTACAAAGAGCTCATGCACAGCAAGTTCAGCTTATGCAACGCTTAGTTGCGTTTGTTCAGCATCTCCACCTTCTTATTCCGGCAATCAGGTCATCTTCGATACGGCCTGAGGAAGAGGAACTGAGAGGCAAGTTGGAGGAGATTGAAGACGATGTGAAGAGAGGAAGGGTGAAGGGCAAGCTGAATGAACTTTGGGCTTTGCTTGGAGCGGTCAATGCTTCAATAGAGAGGAGAGGTTCGGGTGCTGGATGGGAGTGGGCTGTTGTAGACGAGGAAGGATTGTCGCAGATCTCTCAGGTTTGTTTTTTTGTTATCATTTTACATCTTTCCGATGCTAACCATTTGTTATAGGTTTTGGGCGAACAACAAGTAGGGTTGGCGCACCTCACCAAGATTCTTCAAAAGGACATAAAGGATCTCGGAGTGATTACAGGGAATAGTACGATAAGCCCAGAAGAACTTCACGGCGACCCAGACCTTTGGAGTTCTACCAGCACCTTACGTGCAAGTGCACTACGATAATTCACAATACCCGAGCATTACTTATGCAGTAGACTTTCTTTCTGTAATATACACATTATTCGTCGCATATGTGGATAATTCGTATTCCGTCGTTTCTAGTACCGTCACATGTGAAAAGACATACAACAAGAAAAGGACAGATGTTTAATCCTATTGGTACAAGGTCAAAAAACTAACGTAGAAGAGCGTAATGTATGGGTGCAGACGAGGGTCGTAACAGCTAGAAGATAAACAAAAATGCAAGAGGAGTAAGACATCGAGTTTAGGGGATAAAAAGAACATAACTGATAGGGATGGATATAGAAGGATAGCAGTGGAGCAAGAAGCGATGGGACACATGATATGGTACTCAAGAATCCAAACCTGATAAATGCGTCAAAGCCACGCGACGCTTCTTTTTGGGTGGCTCTTGTATCTTTTCACCCTCGGCCTCTTCAGCCTCGGTGATGGAGGCTGAGCTCGACACAGCAGCAGCACCCATAGTACCGGAAGCGGAGGAGGTAGACAAGTATCCGGGGTCTCCACCATCCACGCTCGCAGCAGGTGTAAGCGGTGGTTCATTCCTCTTCTTGGGCACGGTAGGCGTAAGCTCAAATGGAGGTAGGCTAACTTTGGATGTGAGAGGCGTGGCTGAAGGAGTTACGGAAGGCGTAGAACTCGAGATGGAAAGTGGCAGCGAGTGGTGCTGGGCAATCGATTGGAGCTGTAGAGCATGCTGCTGGGTGTGATGAGCCGGCAGAATTTCGTCAAAGACGACAATAGTGCAGTAGCCATCTCTGGACGAGAGCATTAGACATTGGCCATCGGGGGACCTAGACGGCAAAAGGTTAATAAGAATAAGGTCAATGTATGAACGATAGCACGTACCATGACATATCCGTAAACTCATCATAATGGAGCTTGGTGAGGAGGCAAACCGGCCCAGCTTGCTGAGTGTCATAGATCATTACCGTATCCATCGTAGCCACAGCATACAACATCCTATATGGAAGTGCGAAAATGGACGCGGTGTTGTGATTGTGGTTGACGTGAGTAAGCGTGCTAACTACAGCGGAAGAGGATCCCGAAGGCGGGACAGGTGTAGACGGCTTGGATGCAGCAGGGGTAATCGGGCGCAGATCCATAGGCGAAAGCATTGGAGATGTTGTCACACTTGCGGCAGAAGCGGGAGTCGAAGTAGACACCGCCAGACGTGGTGTAGGTGCCGCAATAGACGTTTGCGACGCTGAACGTGAGTATGAAGGTCTGCGTTGTGATGGTACGGTCAGCAACGATCCAGTTTCCTCGGATGGTTGCAACGCTCCGACATCTACGTCCAAAGATCCTTCCAACCCCTTCTCCAAAGCCGCGGTGGCTGTCTCATGCTCAAGTCCTTCGACACCCTGACGGAGCTCGTACAAGATAGGCGAGAACCGCACACCTACACTTGCCTTCTTGTGGCCAGGCAATTGAGCAATAGGAGGTCTCGCAAAATTAGCACGCGAATAGATGTAGACTGATGAAGTAGATGCGGCACTAGCAGCGGACGCCGACCCGCTTCCAGAAGGTTCACTCGTCGGCAGAGAAGGTCTACCCTTCCTGCCTCTAACAGGCGTACCACCTTCATCCTTATCCTTTCTCGCGATACCAGGAATAACAGACGGGTCCTCGAAATGCCCCGCGGGTGTGAGTAAAAGGCCGCCATCGGGACTGAAAGTCAACCTCCGGAAGAAATTGGTATAACTCTCATCCCCATACAACTTTACGCTTGACCATGCCGACGAGGAGGGTAAACTCCTTATCGCCGGCAGGGGAGGCATGGGAGAGGGCGAGCGACCATATCGGCTGAAGGTCCCTGGCGAATTGGGCGCGTTGGAGCCGCTGAATGAAGAACGTCGCGAAGAAGGTTGTTTATCAACGGGCGGTGGGGGAAACATGGAAGGTGTGCTAGCAACGGAAGTGGCAGGTGTCAGGGGCGTTTTGTCGTACGAACTCATGCTTTCGTCCTTGATCTCCTTCGTTGGATGGTCGCTGATGGTCGACTCAGCATCGCTGGCGTTCGATTCGCTGCGGAACATCCTTGGTCGACTAGACCCATGCGTGCTAGGAGTGCGACTGTGCCGCTGCGGCATGCGAGTGTTCTTTCCTACCGCATGAGCTTCAAACGATCCATTCTTGGTGGAAATACGATATATGTGCATCGATCGGTCGCTACTCTGGGTTGCAATGTATTCATTGAGCGGGTCCCATGCAACCCCTTGGACGTAGTGCGAGTGTTCAGCGATCTCACAGACGCATTTCCCTGTGGATACCGCGTCATTAGCGCGTTTAGAAAAATAAGGCGGAAGGCCTACCGTCAGTTGCAGCGAATACCCTTGCGGTATTGTCGGTACTGCCAGCCATTACGTACTCGCCGGTTGGACTCCATGCCAAATCGTATACTTGCATGGTGGTGCACCTAGTGCGCGGGGTTAGAAGTTGAATAGCTCTGTATTGCAGTTATAGACTTGCCTGAAAGTAGTTCTCGGTTTCCAGAACTCTTTTTCATGCTGCAAGTCTTCCGGACTTAGGTCGCTGCCGTAAGTGGTGGCTTGTGGACTTGAGGAAGGCGCCCAAATGATGATCATCCCGTCTAAAGGAAAGAGGCTCAGCAGGCAGAAACAGGCCGCGGTGGATAACGAGGCGTACCATCTCCTGCAGATGCAATATATTCGCCTTAAGAAGCAGCGTCAACGCAGGTTTAAATCGCAGGTTAAAGGGTGCTCACCATTGGGGGAGAAGCGCACTACATTGACTGCGGCAGAATGTCGACTGAGGGTAGCTAGGTACTCCACGCGTGGCTGCCTTGGGCCATTAGGGGCAGCTTCCTCGGCGAGGAGCGTCGAGGGGATTATGTTGGGATGTACCATCCAAAGCTGAACAGTCCCAAATCCTCAGAACGCGAGTCGCCACTGGGATCTTTTAAAGATAGCATACGCACCCTGACATGGTTATCCTCCCCGCCCGTGGCTAATCTGTAAGCCTGACTTGCGTAGCTTTGCTCCTTTCCAGTGGTGGGACGCGCTTTCTTGAAGGGGATTGGCTGGAAGTCGCAGGTGGAAATGGGCTTGCTGTCGTGCCACCGAATTTCAAGAGTCCGAAACCGCATTTTGAGGGAAATTCACGCGATTGAGGGTTGCAGAGACGTGTAGGCTGGGTGGTAGTGGTGAGGGGGGTTGAAATAGAGCAGGTATAAGGGTGGATTAGAGTGTAGAGTACAGGAGGTTGGGAGCGGAATGAGAATACAGTAGTTGGAACTTGGGAGACTTGATTAGGCGCGTGTCTAATTTATTGTCGACCGTTCCCTTTTGTGGACAACAGCTTTACATATCTCACAACAATTCATTTGTATTCTACACGATAACAAGGCCCCGAAATTCGTTTCCAGGCATACAATATATCGATCGTATAAATAGCATAAGTTATCAAGACGAATTACAGATCGAATTCGAAATCAGAATCAGAATCGTCCTTTCTCGCAGGTCCACGAATGTTCTTCTGGCTTTTCGCATTCGTGAATGCACCAGTAGACCGCATATTTGAAGAGCGGTCCCCATCATCATCATAGTCGTCGTCTTCATCATCGCTGTTCCGTCTGCGATCCTCCGGCCGCTTGTGTTCCGGAGGATCTATCATATCCATGACCAATAGTAACGCTTCGAGTTCTATGATTTTTGGAGAGTGAGACGAGTTATAAGGGGGAACGAGTGAGCGAACCTTCAATACGACGCTCGCGGTCTGCTCCCCATGAAAAGATCTGATTGCGAACCTCTCCCTTACGGTACATGAGGAATACAGGCACTCGCGAATCAGGAAGATCGGGAATGCATTTGTCTCCAACTATAGAGACAAATTTCGTTCGAGGATAGCGTTCTGCCAGTATACGGACGTGTGCGAAGGCTCGGTCACTCCTTGGAATTCTACGCCATAATAAGATATTGGATGTAAAGCATAACAGCATAGAACATACCCATCCTTATAGAGAAAGCAAACAACACCAGTTCCTCTTTCCTTGTCATCGTCTTGTTCATTAACTGTACTAGCATTCGTCACCTCTCGAGTATAGTCCTCCCTCGATATTGGATAGACCCTTCCAAAGCGCGCTCGCTTCCGCTCGTTTCTTTCATCATCCAGTCTCTGCTGATGATACAGAGAGATTAATCGTTCGGTATCTTCATCATGTGCATCTTCTGCTAGCTCGAGAAGCTCGGCGTCGTCGAAGTCTTCCAACACTTGTTCGAGGGTTGGCGATGAAGGAGGTGATGGTGTAGGAGGCGTTTTCGGTCGAGGTGGGAGGATCCCATGCTTCCGCAGAGCATCGTTACTAGAATCGTAAGCATCCAAGAGATGTGACAGCTGCAATGGTAACTTACAATTCGGTGTCTTCGTTTGGGTTAACGGTCATTGTATAATATTTTCAAAAATAGCTAAGTAGATAAGTAGTTCTGCGAAAAGGCTCAGCGGTTGCGCAGTACGTCGACAGTGGCTAGTACATCGTAGGACATAACTGTGCAGCCCATCTGCGGTGCGGCGAAACGCCCCTAAGCTAGGCGTGACTGTGACCTACAATCAGGTGATAGTGACACCTCCACACTTGTGACAGGATTGACAATGAGCCTCTCCAGAGTTGCTCTTCTCAGGCGTGGCTGTAGATGCCTGCAGTCTACTTTCTCTATCCAACCTCTCCCCGGCGCTCTTCCATTGAATCACTCACTGACGGTGCTGTCCAGGATAACTTGAGTGCCGAAGCTTAACCTGCCATAAAGTTCAACAATCCTTGGATTGGCGGCTGCTTGCTTATCATGCCCGTGTCATTGCAGAAAGCTGACTTCATTCATTTGAAACGCTCCAAAGCAGAGGATATCAATGCGAACAGTACAGAGAATGCTGAAGACGTAGTAGAGGATGGTGAAATCGAAGACGGGCTCACTGTCGTCCAATCTGAGCAGGACACACGAGTGACACGACCCTTTATGTCTAGGAGGCCTTCAGTCGTAGACTCAGAAGCATCCTCTAGGCCATGCTCACCACCTCTTGCGCATGCAAAAGACGCGCTCCCACCTGTACCGCCGATAAGTGGTACAGACACAGACGTCGTGATGGATGATTCGGGAGTATCTCTGTCTCCGACCCTAAGACCACACTCGTCGACTCCTGACATGGATACTCAGGAAGAAACCTCTTCTAGTCGATCAGAATCACCTCCACCAGGACTGACCGCTTCAGCATCTCTGCGTATGTCTTCCGTATTTCTCTGTCTACATTCGTAGCGCTGACTGTCGTCTGCAGTTATCATGTCAGCGGAGAACCTTGATCATGCCAAAGATATCGTATTGGACCTGCTAGGCTGGGGAGTGTCGCCTGAATACCTTGTAGACTGTGGAGTGTCCCCTCAGTCTCTCTATCAGATTTTTGCAGACCTTCGTCTTCAATTACCGGAGAACCTCTCGATGGGCAATGTTGTATAAGCTGACAGGTTCTCGCTGGTATATCTTTTACCATAACTCCCTTTTCAAAATAATATTTACTGTACGGTGTTGGGCGTAGCCTGCGTATTACCCTTTCCGATTTTTATACCGTAGTGTACAATTATGTATTATATGCACTTGGGCAGTTTGAACAGACAAATATGATATCGTTCTCTTGGACCGAACAACGCGTATCGGCATCACTGGCGCTCTTTTCCGCCAATACATCTCCCATTGTTGAGCTGCTGATCCTTTCCAGTACCTTTCCCCTCCAAACCTCTGAGATGTCCACAGGGTCAGGAACATGATAATTATAGGAATGCCTTCCTCAAAGAACAGTAAACAGATCAGCGATGCGGGGACCGGCGCCGCGTTCCCCTGCTACTTACTCTCAACCTCCAGCTGCACTTCCATTCCTTCCAATACCCCTCCTTCAACTCCCTTCAGATTCCTCCCCGTAAAGTAGAGAAACCTTCAAACTCATACCACACGAATGGATGTAAACTCTGCTACCTTACTTCCTTCTCCTGCTTCACCGTTGATCCTACACCCCTTCACGTGCCCACGACCTCTACTTTCAACCCCACACCCCCGTTCTCCAAAGGCATCCTAGTGACACCTCGGACCACCAGCACCAGCACCGTCGATTTCCTTCCCCCAGAACTTCTCCTGCTCATATTCGACTCGATATTCAACGAAGAGCAGGTAGAATGCGATTCACCAGCATGCGCAACCTGCATCTCATCACTACGGCCAGACGGCCAACCTCACATGGTCTGGCAAGCCGTAGGAAATCTTGCCTCAAAGAACCTCTTCCCATACTCCTTCGCCAACGTCTGCAAGCGATGGAGAGACGTTATGTCTACGGTACCCAAGTTCTGGACGCGACTTGTCTTCCTCGTAGATTCCGAGTCGGATCTGGGTAGCGTTAACGAGCAGCTTTCCTGGTCCCGCGATCTTTCTTTGGATGTTACCGTGATGAGGAACTCGTATACCCCTGGGGAGCAAGACGAGTTGGAAAGAAGACGCGTGCGAGAAGTAACGGGGGCTTTGATGCCTCATGTAGCGCGATGCATTGTGCTCTCCTTCGATGTACAGTGTAGCTCTTCGTTGCCGTGCATGCGGCGTGATTTGAACCTTACAAAGTTTGCCAGTTTGAATGGACTCGTACTTCGTGCTGCTGAGGAGGATGGTTTGACCCCGTTCCAATCCTGGCCTGGTTTGAATGACTGCTACTCCATCACAGATAATCACTTCCCGCTTCTCACCACGTTGTCTATTGACGGACCCAACTTTGTAGATCTCTGCACGCATATCATTAGCTCGGAGGGACATAAATGCTTCAATCCACTACGACAATTGGGTAGGCTCACAATATCAAATTTAACTTCGTTAAATACCCTTCCATTGAACATTGTTCTGGAAAAGATTCTACGCGACGTTCACATGCCGTCTTTGTTTTATCTGCGTCTCGACAACGTGTTTTTTACTCCAACTGAATTCCGCCTTCCTCACGCATACAGACTCTCTCCAACCCATCTGGAACTGGACAATCTAGACGGAACATTCACAGAAAAATTCTCCGAAATAGTCGAATTCGAAGCCCTGGAATATACATATATCGCAAAAACGCAGCTCACCGACACATTCCGCGTTCCGCATTCCTGGTCTGTCGCGCTAGAGAACCTAGATTTCGACGCGTTTTCACCACATCCATTCGTCGCATGGCGAGGGGGCACACTAGACATTATCAACTGCCCCGACTTCACCGACAAATTCCTCAAGTTGATCAGCAGTCCAACGTTTTTTAACTGGGGAGAATTCGGGTGTCCGAATTTGCAGGAACTGCATATAGTTGATTGCCCGAATTTTACGGTGGAGGCTTTGAAGACGATGATTGCGAATCGGAATGAGTCGCTTGGGGACCACCAGGCGGTTGTTGAGGATGATGACAATCCGCCTGTGATTATTGAGTTGCATGTTATTGGACGAGGACCTGCGTTGTCCATGGAGGATAGGCTGTGGTTTCAGAAGAAAGTTGCTTTGTTTCAGTGGGATACAGAATAGTCACTGTGGAATGGTGAGTCTTTTTCTCTCTTGTTGAATGTACTAGGTTGATAGTTTATGAATAGACAAGAATGCTGCTTGTTGATCGTCTCCAGAAATGATGACCGCTTTCGTGTCATTCTTTCCGCTAATGACATATATATGCCCACCACGCTTATGCTATACTGCATTCCGTTTTGCCTCGTTTTGTCTTTTATGCGATTTTTCTTCAAGTATCAGGCCTCGAGGACAACTTGAGGACCGCGACTGGTACTGATATTGCGCATTCCCTACACTTATTATTGCCTTGAGGCATCGGTTTCACATACATAATACCATGATGCTTTCGGCGAAAAGCCGAGCAAGACACGCGTATAATGAATACCGTACATTCCGTGGTATTGGACGTTGATGTGTTATATTTATATGAAAGCCTCTGGTATTCACAGGGAACCTAATCTGTTCAAGATCCACTTACCCTTTTTATAATACATCCTTGGCAACAACCCTTACTTCCCTTAAAGCACCCCAAATTCAGCGTTCTGCTTTGAAGTTCCACTCGACCTTCCTTGTTCACCCGCTTGAACGACCTGCAGCAGAGGTAGGCAATTGCACCATTCCTTACGCTCTAGTTTCTGATAGAGCACAGAACATAAGAGGATGTCCTCCGACAAGTTACTTCTTACACATCGCAAGTCTGCAATTGCAGACTTCCCAACGGAGCCTCTCATTATTTTTAGATTTATATATCTCAGTGTAATGATGTCTTGCGACAGTGCCTGTCATACCTGCTCTCAGCTTAGTCCCAAGGAACGTCGACAGGGGTATAGTGTTAAAAGCAGACGCATTTTTTCAGGATCTGGCTGTGTCTGCAGACGCTGGCGAGCAGTGGTCGTGCAGAACCATAGCTTTGGGTTCATCCAGTCATATTCATAGACTCCGAAGACGTAATCCCTTACCAGTCAGTGCAGCCATTAAACGGAGGTGTTTTCGGATTGCCACGTAATCAAAGCCAGTGGTGTACCGTTCCGTTTGATTCTCCCACGTTCGAGTTTCACTCGGAGAGCTGGTGACATGGAGTTGACATGGAGCGGGGCCGACCTCAAGTTCACGTAATACGACATGTTTACCAACGACTTTCCGAAATGATCAGGGGCTGTTGCGTAGGATGGGACTTTTCTTTGCAGCAATGTTCAAGACCTGACTGTCGATCACTGCAGATACTTCTCGGTGCCAGCTATGAAAGAGAGACAACCACCACTTGCTGGTGTTACGCAGAATACTAGTAGGATCGACTCTCCGCCGACTGCAGAGTTTTCTCTCAGTGAAGAGGCGCATGTTTAAAGGCTGCTGGCATCTAGACCTTCGCAAGGAAGACTATATACGATGCCATACATACCGCAGCCAGCTGGTTCTCAGATACTTCTCTTAGCGTACAGTTGGTCTAATCAACAATTTTATTGTTCGAATTCCCACTAGTATCCTATAAAGAATGCATGCAAAAGTTCCTGACCTAGAAATGTGCCATCACAATGGAATGGTTGGTTCTTATGTTACTTGATGTATGTGCTATATTGATCATTATGGACAGATGTGAATGTTGTTTGAATGTTTAGTGATGGTCTCCTGTAACATTGACCGCCTTCGAGATACTTATTTCCTTCTGACGTACGTCAATCCACATCACCTCGTTTCGTCTTCGCTTCAGTTTTTCTTGAAGCTTCATGCCTCGAGGACAACTCGAAGAATGAATGGCGCTGATGTGGCGCATCCCCTATGCTTATCACTGCCTTGAGGCATCGGTGTCACGTATATAACGGCCATTTTTCGGTATAGGAACTAAATATGATAGAACTGGAGAACACGCGTATGAAAATGCTGTACGTTCTGTCTCACCGAAATACCTTTCAGGCTTTTTTAACCAAAAGTGGCTACATAAACACGGAGACCGACTCATGCCTAGACTTGGAGTAAAGCACGTTTTTGTTACCGACCCTTACTTCCCCAAAATCATTTAAATTCAACGTTCAGCTCTACATCCAGCCTTCTCTATTCACTGGCCTGAACACCCAGCCGAGGTAAGTAATTACACATTCCTGCATGAATCGCTTTTGACGGGTGCACCAACTAAAAGAATGTCTGTCGACAAGCTGCCTCTTATACCCAAGAAATCTGCAATTGCAGACTTTCCAACTGAACTTCTTCTCATTATTTTCAGATTTATTTACCTTAGCATAACGACACCTTGCTACGACGAGTGTCATATCTGTGCTTTTATCAGCCCCAAGAAGCATCGACTGTGGCCTGAGGACATAAGGCTTAAACCAGGCGCGCTCTTCCCGCATGATACAGCCCGTGTCTGTAAACACTGGCAAGCAGCACTTGCTGCAGAACCAGAGTTTTGGGCTCGTCTAGTCGTATTCATCGACTCAGAAGAGGTTCCAGACATGAAGTCTTATTTGCAGCGGTCAAGCCCCTTTCCAGTCGATGCAATCATTAAACGGGATATGAAACCCGTCAACGTATCTCGACCGACACTGAAAGGCGCAGAATGGACTCGATAGTGGAGGCCATCCGTCCAGAACTCGACCGCTTTCACCATTTATGGATACTTAATGTCCACCGCGACAGTATCGCGTTGGTTATTAGTAACATCGGGGAAACGTCGGAAATGCTCCAAACTATCGTATTGGAACCTGATTTAACGACAATTTCGGAAGAGGATGACGTTGTTGATGAACTGGGATCAACTACATTATCTAAGCCGCTTTACTGTCCCAATCTCTTTTCATTGGTTGTCGATGGCCAGAATTTCAACATTTTAAATCAAGACCGAGGTGGTGTTGCCAAAGCATTTCCTGGGCTGGATTCGCTTACAATTACAGGCGGAGACTTCACGGCGGGGGCGGCCGTCGACCCCATCGATGCGATAAATGGCATGGATAGACAGCACTCTCTTCATCTTAAGAGAATCAAACTTCCCCAAGAATCTATGACTCACATCGCTCATCTTCGAGTTGATTACGTTAAGTTGGAGGAACTCAGCTCAGAGACGGTTGAAACCTTCCTGCGACGAACTAACTTGTTTCAACTGCACACATTCGAGCTATGTCACTGCGAAATTGACCCGAAGCAGGAGCTTCCTGATTGTTGGACAATTATATTTGGCAGCATACCTTCCAATCCACGCACTTCTAGCATTCACTTTGGCAATCTGGCGCCATGGAGAGGGACCGAGCTCAAGTTCTCCTGCCATGATGGATTTAACGATGACTTCCTCCGAATGTTAGGTATTCCTGGGGCTGATGGGGCTATGCCTTGTGGCAATGTCCGAAGGTTGGTCGTTGATAATTGCAAGAACTTTTCAATTGCAGCCATGAAGGAGATGATACTTAAAAGGACGGAGTTCGTGTCTGTTGGCGCCTTGCATGATACAAGTATTGTATCTCTTGCCGTAACGGCAGAATATCTTCCTAGCGAAGAAGACGTGAGCTGGTTTTTGGGGCATGTAGACCAATTCAGTTGGCTTCTAACGGCGAGATGCATGATGGATCGCTTTAAGCTCTAACGTAGAGGTCAGTTGTGTTGATGGCATCTGTATGTGGGCAAATGGTTATTCGTATTGGAATCTAGTTTAGTTTTTCGACATTTTTTTTCAACAACCGGGGTCCAACAGCCTGGGGCTTGCAGTCATATTTAAAACAGCCATTAAATGGAAGTTCTAATGATGATATGGGTGTGATGAACGCTGCTCCGCATCATTCGATCTGTGAGATAGCGATAGCAGTTGGGGTGTGTATTCGTCTGCGTCTCCTTTGCGAGATTGACCTGGTTAACGATTGAGTAACATCATTATTATATTTCTGTGTCCTACAAAAATACATGCATCCTTAATCAATAAATGTCCTAGATGAATATCTAAAATAAATTCGAAATTAGATCCGTCCTAGCTTCATGAGTCCCCAACGACATCAGCACCAGGAAGCAACCAACGGAACGTCACGCTTAGGCGTACGCCCCTCTCCAACCACCGACCAGGCGGTAACGAGTCATCATCATCCGACTCCGGTTTCACTCCGTCCTTGGGCTCAGGAAGAGACACATAATCTTCGACACACTTGTCGATCCCGTGTGTCCAGTTGTACCGTGCGTCCTCAGAGAGGACTATCACGCTCCGTTCTGGGAGATAGAGGTCTTTTCTATCTCTTTCTTCATCGTTTCGGGTAGTAGCAGTCTCAGTGTAAGATTCGCTAAGGTGTGTCGACTCCGGGTCAACTTGATCGAAGCGCATTACGCATCCGCTTTCCAAGCTTACGCCAATTATGCCGTCTGCATATCGCGCGAGTAGTCTACATGGGGCGTGATTCCTTCCCCGGGTTGGTACAAGTTTATTATGGCCTGCCGTGATTGCGTCGGAACTTCAGGGAAAAGCAAGTCGTACGTTTTGTCAGGTAAAGTCAAGCGCAGGACAGTTTCCAGATGTGATAGAAGAGATATAAGCACTAGGGGCAGTCCGGACGTTGATGATGATTGAGATTGTGCGGCGGAGAATCGGCCAAAGAGCATGACTTGGTTTACACCCGGAGTCTGGAAGTACTCTTTCATGCAGAACGAGAAAACTGCATCCGCGAGTTCTTGAGGGAGTGTTAAGGAAGGATTAAAGAATAGTCCCGGGATATCAGGGGCTGTGAGCAGTGCTGGCTCACCAGCGGCTACTCGTCTCTCAGGAACTTGAGCGGAACCTACTGCTGATGAGCTGGCAGTGGTCGATGTGCACCCTGTGTCGAGTGTATCGATATCATCGAACAGGGAGTCGTAGGAGAGACCAGAGATAGCTGATAAGCCAGCTGATATATCCTCTTCCGCAGTGGTACTATCCTCTTCAGGGATGTTTACCACTAAAGGGAAGGTTGGAATCTCGATGCGCAATTGCTTGCGCTTGTTGGGTGCGCGAATGTAATTGATAGTGTCCGCGATCCGCTTCAGGTCGTCGCCTTCCCCATCATGGGCGTCAACGCTACGTTTTCGCTTTGGTTGATGTGGGGAAGGTGGTACAGGCTCAGCTGGCATTGTCAACATGAGTGCCCGGGTAGTTGAGGTTAAAGGAGGGGCTGCGCGAGGCAGATATTGGATAACAAATCCAATAGCATGATTTGAATCACGTACTGGAGTAGTTCATGCGAGGCAGTTAGAGAGTGGATGAAGCAGTTAGTCAAGATAGTCGAGTGCTGGTGACTCCGACATGGAAACAAGAAAGACACCGGAGCTATTTCAACGATCGGTTCATGGCACAGCCACCCTGATCCGATGATTAGATAAGTTCCGGCTTCTGGCTGACGTAATCTAATCACACATGATCACATCCGGTATCTCGCAACAAAAGTTACCGGGACAAGCACTTGCTCATATTCACGTATTCACGCCCAAATACATAGGACCCTTTTCTTCTCTTCCTCTTCGTCCTTCCCTTCTTTCTTATCACCACCTCTCCTGTATATACTCTCTAGAGATACCTCAGCGGAATATTTGGATAGGATTACAATGTCTACTACCGACAACGTCGATATTGCACACATCGCGGGAAACGCTTCTCCTGATGTGAAGCGCTTTCTCGCAATTCCTAGCCAGATTTTTCAGAATATCCGTCCCACTGAGGTGAAGGGCCCCATTTTTGGTCAGGCTATTCAAGAGCGCCTGAGGGTCACTGAGGTTTCAGTAAACAGAAAGGAAGAGGAGCCTAATAAGTTGGAGGGGAAGGTCGTATTGGAAATTACAGTTGCTGAAGGTACGTGTCATGTCTGTGTCTAAGCGTAACTCTAAAAACTTAATGTCACTCGCAGATATGGTAAATGGAGGAGGAAACATCCACGGTGGATGTTCCGCATTCTTAATAGACATGTACGTTTCTCACTCCTCTTTTACTTCTCCCCCACTCACCCACCCACCAGCTGCTCAACCCTGGCCCTGTCAGCCCTAAGCCTATCCAGCAAAAATAAGCCAAACCTCAGCGTGTCCCAATCCCTCAACATCGTATACCATTCCCCAGCAGGCCTGTACGTGCCACATTTCTGACATACCTTCTCTCCGAGGACTTAAACCCCGTCCCTTTCCCTTTCTTTCAGGGGGGACCAACTCCGCTTGGTAAACACCACACTGACCCTCGGAGCTCGGGCGCATTCCGCTCGCACGGAGGTACGCAATCAAATGTGTATGTTTAGAATGCGAAATTAGATTCTAACGGCCCGTAATCTGTTATTAGATTTGGAACGTTACGCACCACCGACTGGTTGCGTCCGGTGTGCATATCAAGATGCAGCCTTCGTTCCCCAAGGCTAATTTATAACATGATAGAAGGCCCGGGCTGAACATTTCTATACGTATATTTAACATAATGTATACCAGATTCAATGCACTACAACAATGAAATGTGGATTATCTTTATCTCGAGCTGAAGGGGCATCTGTTTCACGAAGGGCGCCGTTGATGTCGCATGCATACCGCCTTTAGAACTTCTCCATCCACCAAGCGTCCATAGGAAAGAAAAGTAGATAGAAATGCGCCTGCACATTTTGTATAGTCATCGTCCTATAATACAAACTAGGTGTGCATCATGCATGTGTCGCGTATCTCCCCCCCACTCCCCACTCTACCAGATATCTCATAAAAATCCATCCGCAACCGCTTAACCCGTCTTATTCTTACTTCTCTTTCCAACCTGGGCCTGGAATCCACTCTTGATGGGATTGACGGACCGACGAGAACCGCACGATTCGCAAGCCATGAAGAAGATACGGTTTTCTTTGGTGAGGAGGGTATCGGGGGATTTGCATGTTTTGCAGGTGACGTATTCGACTGTGGGGAGTGAGTGAGTAAAGGGAGGAAGGAAAGAGGGACAGAGAAGTGCTTACCGATGTACCTTCGTAACACGTTCTCGATCTGTTTCTGCTGGAAGCGACCTCTGATGACCAGACGTTGACTACCATCGACAGAACCAGTGGTACCCATTTCAGCGAAAGGAATTGAATGACGTGTTCAGGCTAGATAAATTGTATGTCAGTTTGAGAATCATACGAGGGGATATCAGATAAGAAGGGTAGAGGGTGTTACAGTAAAAGCCGAAGATCCTCACCTGCCTGTGCATCCTCTTGCAAATTTCACCAATATTAGCAAAGATGGATTTCTTGTTACCTTCACGTTGCACCTGAGGAGGAGCAATGGTATAACGCTTGCCAGAGGTACTGGCGAGAAGCGCAGGATTGGCAGCGTGAAGTGAAGAGTAGAAACGTGTAAGAAGCTAAGAAAACAATTAGCGACATGACACATATCCCAAAGAACGATTCTACCTCCTGGTATGTGTAGTCTCTGTCGCTCTTCAGCCATGGCTCGGTGCCCGCATCCACACCGACGGGAACATCCGCTGTTCTCGCGAAGGGATCGTCGCCGAGCTCTTCCTCATCAAGATTCTCCAAATGCGTGCCATCAGGAGCCTCCTCCTCCTCTTCATCTTCGCCCTTCTTTTCCTTCAACTTGGAGTCGTTCAGCTCCTTCTCGAAAGCCTCGAGATCAAAGGCAGCCTTCTTCTTTGAGGACTTCTTTTTCTTTTTGATGTCGCTGAAATCGAGGTCGTCAGCAATAGGTGCAGCCTCGACTGGTGCGACGCCGTTTGGTGTCGATGTGCCAGAGTCGGCGACATCCTGCAGAGAGATAAGGTTAGCTGGGGGTTAATATGTGGAATATTAATAATACGCACAAAATCCATAGGAATCTCCTTCTTCTTTTTCTTCTTCTTCAAATCGCCAAACATGGACTTGAAGTCGTCTTCCGCACCCTCCTTCATGCGCTCGTGAGCAGTGGTGGGACCGAGATCGACTGCATCGCCAGAGATGGTGGTGCTGTCGATAGTCTCTGGAGCAGGTGCGGTAGGGTCGGCATCAGGGCCTAGGGGATCTTCAGTGAAAGCGACGGTCTTCTTCTTTCGCTTTTTGAGGGAGGGGTCAAAAAGTGGTTCCTCAGACATGATATTAGCGAGTGAGTCGAATGTGCTGAGCGATGAGCAGAATGAGCACTGAATTTGGCTCCTTGACTCGATTGTAATCTCTTGCTTGGTTCAGACTCCGAAACGTGAGAAAATACACGTGACAGAAAGCCGAGTGCGCCCGACGTGCCAACTGGTCCCCTCGCCGTCGTCGTCCAAAAGTTTCCCTTTTCCTCTTTCTACTCTCCTTTCCTTCCTCCTCGTCGTCTGCCGCGATGTCCATGCTCGCTCGTCGCACCGTTCTCCGCGCCTCCCAGGCCCAACAGGCTTCCTTTGCTGCCCCCGCGCAGGCCCGCAACATGGCTACCCTCCGTGAGATCGAGCTCCGTCTCAAGTCCGTCAGGAACATTGAGAAAATCACAAAGGTGTGCTCATGACGCGCCATGCAACAACGAGGGGGAAATGCTGACCGTGCCCCTAATTTTTTCATAATTTTCTGCAATTTCCTAGTCCATGAAAATGATTGCCTCGACCAAGCTCGCAAAGGCTCAAAGGGCCATGCAGGCAGGAAAGGAGTACGGACTCGCCAACGCCGGTTCGTATCCCACATCATTATCATAAATACTTCCTCACTGACACTCCTCAAAGAGGTGTTCGCCAATGTCCCCTCCGACAAGCCCACCCCCAACAAGCTCTTCATCGTCGTTTCCTCCGACAAAGGTCTTTGCGGTGGTATTCACTCCTCCGTTTCCAAGGCCACCCGCCGTGCACTCGATAATGTCGCCGACTCCCCTCTCGCCGCCTCTGCAGATGGCAGCACTGTCTCCCCCGAATCCCCCATCTACATCATCGGTGACAAGTCCAAGGCCCAGCTCGCCCGTACATGGGCCAACAACTTCCAGATGACCTTCAATCAAATCGGCCGTGACATCCCCACCTTTGCTGATGCCGCCGGTGTTGCCGATCTCATCGTCAGGAGCGGTGTCAAGTACGACTCTGTCGTCATCGTCTACAACAAGTTTGTCTCTGCCATCTCGTATGACAGTGCCGCTATGGAGATCAAGGGTGAAGAGGCGCTTAAGGGAAGCGCTGCCTTCTCCAAGTACGAGAATGAGGACGACGCAACGAAGGATTTGGCCGAGTTCTCACTTGCCAATGCCATCTACGCTGCGCTTACTGAGGGACATGCGTGTGAGCAGTCTGCTCGGTGAGTATTTCATGTGTGTTTTGGTTGTATTTTTTCATTTAACATGTATGATAGTCGCAATGCCATGGACAATGCTTCCAAGAACGCTACCGACATGATTGCTTCCCTCCAGATGCAGTACAATCGTGGTCGCCAAGCCGCTATTACCAACGAGTTGGTCGATATCATTACTGGTGCGTCCATCTTTCCTCTTGTTCCATCCTCTATTTTATTCACTCACTCTCCCAGGTGCCTCCGCCCTCTAATCGCATTACATACCTACCCCTACCCCGAGAACCGACACCGTGTACCCTAGGAGCAGCAGCAAAACGCAGTAGTAGATTATATATCCACACCTCCGCTTCCATCTCACCCATGTATATCTGCCGCTCGTTTTGTTCTGTAGATGTACGTGGAATAGAAAGTGGTTGCGGCAGGGTATACAATTATTTATCTTTATCGTTCGCGTATGATGCTTCGACGCTACCTCCGTTAGCAAGATATGTTCTCTGTTTGATTATGTTCTTTGACAGTATCAATTCTTATAGGTATGAGCCTCCCACAACGTTTTGAGCACTACGCGCTTTGCAGCCTCATAATGTGAACTCTCCATTTTGGATATTCAGAAGTATATTCGAATATCAAATACAACGTAAGACTATTTCTAACCTTACATCTCAAACAGAGAATTCCCTGTAAGTATCCTCCAAACCACTCGAAGGTTCAGTAATAGCATAAGACCAGCTTATGTTCATACCACCATTCTGCTCAGTCCCACCAGTAATATCCACGTACATATCGGAGAAGTCTGCTGGCATATTCATATTGAACGATGAAGACATATTCAACCCCAACAAAGATTGAGGATCATCAGTGTCTTCCAGCATTGGCACGTAGGGGGCTTTAGAAAAGTCGCCTTCAACAAAAGACCTGACGCCTGATAATTCCATGGCTGTGCTTCTATTAGGATTCCTTGCGGGTCCTGTAGATGCACGGTAGTCATAATGATGTATAGCTCCGGGAGCTACGAGGACCTGCGTTTGAACAGGAACTTGCTGCCCTTGTGGAAAGATGGGTTCATATACGGAGGTTGGGATGGTGCGTGAACAGGCGCTGCAGCGCTAGTTCCGATATCGCTGGGGGAAGAAGGATAAGGAGAAAAGTTTTGCATAGAAGAGGATGAAGATGAGTTATAGAAAGAGGAAGATGACGATGACGATAGTTGTGGTGTAATAGCAGGGGGGAGAAGAGAAGAGAAGTTTCTGTGGGCTGGGGGCTGTTATTAAACCCCGGGGAATAGGTTGTACCTTCTATGGAGGCACAAATTCATTGGTATGATTATTCGCCATAAGACCACCAGGAGATTCATTGGCAGAAGGCGTCTGTCTGCGTCTGCGCGGGCTATGCCCAGTATCCGCAGGATGGAACTGAAGAGCGGGGACTGCAGGCTTTGTCGGGCTACGCTCAATACGAGGGTTCACTTGTTTACGAACGAGATTCTTTAGAATCTCAGCTATATTAGTGGCAGCCTGGAAAGATTTTCCAACTTCAAGCAAGTACTGTATACAGCGTGTTGCTTGTTCATGGCCATGGTATAGCTCTTTCTCTGCAACGCGGATACCCTGCGTTGCTTGCACGGCTTGGAGCAGATATACTGTTCCTGCCGAGAAGATTGTTTGAATGAAGGTGACAGGGACGTAGCGTAAAGTGTACAAATCACGCCATATCTCTGCTAGCTCCAGAATATTCTGCGCGGCTCGTTTGCAATGCTGAAACTAATCCTCAGCGCAAACTGTACGTTGTTCAGAGGGGACATACCTTGATATGGTCTATTTCCTTATCGGAACTGTGAATCTGCTTGGTTGTTCGATGATAAAATGGCCGGTGGATTAAAATTGTCAGCCACCAATAGCAAAGGTGAAGCATTAGGCGGTGCGGGGTTGCTGTGGAACGGGACTTCGGAGTAAGGTCGACATCTGAGGAAAGATTACTCTTCCAAGTGTTAAGGGCCAGACTGTGGATGGTCAATAACAAAGAAGGTGGGCAGCTTAGAACACTTTAACATACACAATGTCACTGACTAGTTCATCGTAAGCAACGTGTCGTTTCTTACCCGAGCTAAGTCCGTTGCTTTATTCCTAGTTAGTATCAACCGAAATGCAAGAAAAGGAATGCATACACAAGGTCCATGATTCTGCGAGCTATCATCAACAAACCAACAGTTGCCGCAAAGGTCTTAGATAGCAAGTTGGGCTGTTCCGGGACATTCCCTTGCGGATCCTTCCATGTCATTTGATCGAAGTCCGAATCGACGAATGGGACTGGAATGTGCGCCACTCCCGAAGGGAAGGGGACACCGAAATCTCTGCCAACATAAAGAGACCAGCAGACGTCCTGTAACAATGTTTAGTACTTATCATGGAACCAAAGCCTGTAAATACAAACCTGAGAGAAGGTTGTCCAGTATGCCCAGTTTCTGTCAAGTCTGTCATCCTCTGCAATGAGACCTGAGTTCACCCAGGCCGAACAATCCATGCTCAGCCCCACTGGAAAACGTTGAGTATCCCTTCATAGCGGAATCAGATACGCAACGTACGTGATTGACTCAGTCGAGCGCTCATTCCTAAGTTTAAAATGGGTCAAAATGAGAGAACCGAGATGTTGATCCACTTACCAAAGTATGCATAACCAAGGGCTTGATCCCCTTGGGAAGAGTAGAAGCTTGCCAATGTGGATAATGCATGAATCCCACTCAGAGTGGGCCTACGAAATTCTTCTTCGATGTATTTCTTCGCCTCTTCTGCAAAATACTGGCGCGAATTGAGGTCGCATATGCGTGGGTCGTCCGAAAAGCAGCACGCCAAGGCCACAAGTGCATTATGAAGCATTGGTGAATAATGGGCTGTTCTCAGTGGTATGTGCATCCTTGGTCCACTAAGAGCGCGATACATATCTCTCAGGAAGAGAGCAGGTACAATCCTAAAACACCAACTAGTGAAAAACGAGAATGTTAGGCTTAGTAACCTTTGTGGATGTCAGAAACTGTCGTAGATTAAGAAATGATAACTTGAACTTACTTATCATGTTCTTTTCTGGTGAGAGGAACAGTGTTAGGAAGGTGCCTTGACCAGTCGAAATGGGGGTTGTAATGGCTTTCGTCAACGCCGTCAGTGATGAGAACGTAGGTAGCTTGCGGATCATCAACAATAGCTGGAAATCTGGAGGTTAGAAAGTCGCTTTCCGTGGAAGCATACGTGAATACTGCTGTTGGGCCATGGTAAATGAGGGTACTATCTCCAGAGAACTAGGGAGTTGTAGAACGTTAGGATACCTATTGCATTAAAAAGTACCAAAGATAAAGTACTTACCTTCAAATTCTGTGTCGATATGCAAAGTTCATCAACGAGGTTGTAGTTTGTCGCGTCATCCATTGCACCTTCACAGTCATTTGACTCAGCTATTACCTGATCCATATCCGACGGGCGGGACTCAATCATTTCACGGAATGAAAGCCCACTGTTACTGTGTACTCCACCATGCTCTCTTTCACATGCTTCGAGGATCTGTTCCAATCGTCTGGCGTAATCACGAAGGACGAAGATGCGCTTGTTCAAAGCTTCAAAATGAGCTTCGGCACGGGGCTTATGAGCAACTTTCTCCTTGTCCCATGAGCACTGCAAAGAGAAGGGGGTCGGTATTCCAACCTTTGTTAAATGGACGTCTCATAAATACTCACTTCATCTTGTCGTCCATCCTTCACACATGGCCCACAGGTAGGCCTCTGCTCGTCACACCCCCTCTTTCTGGTAAAGAGTACGCATGATTAGCATGATAATAGTGTGAAGGGAAAGGTGTAGACCATGCATACTTTAGACGGCAGACATTGCAAGGATGTTTGTACGGGCCTCTGACGCGAGGTCTGGAAGAAGATGGTGTGCGTTTCACTGAAGATGCTTCAGCTTTAGCCATCACAACTGTCAGTGATTGATTCCGAAATCAAAGTTGTCCACTTCAACAATCAATTCAAGGCTCAGCAAATCGCTTATAAGTAACGCAAGTACACGACACAACTAGGTAGTAAGGTATCGAATGTGGGGGGATTAGAGGGCAAATCTTGGATACGTTCTTCAAAATTACGATATGTCTCTTATAAGCACCTCTGAACTCATGGGAATGTCATAGTCTTTTCTTTCCGGAAGTATTCCGATAACCCTGGCCATCTACCTGCGCCATGTATTAGGATCTAAACACAGCAACTCTGAATTCAGGTCCCCACAGGTGTCATCAATTTCAAAGTGCCAGCCAGTAGCCTGAGACATTGGAATTTGGAGACCTATGCTCCAAAGCGCTCAATCAACCATAAGATCCACCTCTGTCCTACTACCTCTACAGCCACTGCCGTGATCTCCTTCATTGTTTGCTATGTATTCTGCGAGTGACAAGATACAACATCTAGCTGAAGGTAATGGATCCAGAGGGGGACCTTTTGGCTTGAGCCTGGGAAATAACTTACCTCTCGCGACGAGTGTCTCGCAATGTACACGTTGTAAACGCGTTTCTCGCGTCTATGATGAAGAATGAATCTCTTCGAGCCACAACACGTTTTCACTAAGGCCATTCTGAGATAACAGTACTGGTTGTAGATTGCTGTATAATGTCAAGAAGATCCTTCCCTTTGATGGGTACCCGTGATGTATCTGCAGACCTCCAGACCTCCAGTTGGTAGTCTCCACCCCAGAATATTTAGGGATCGTTGTCTTCCGTTGCACACGGGAAGATTAATGTCTTTCAATAGCGTCGCCGTCCTCAAGCTGTCGGGCCTACGCAAAGGTTGAATCAGATTGATCACATATATGTTTCATTTCATTTGGAGCCCTGTCTGGGTACAGTTTATAGCAAGTGGAACGCTAATAGCTATTGCCGTACTCTCCCCGGTATCTATACATACCCCACGGGGCTACACGGTCACGCCGTAATTATATGTTTGCGATTCACACCCTCGTGGTCGTACATAGGCTGTGTGCGCCTGTGTACGTTCAGTCGCTAATCGAGCGACTACGGTCAATCCATACGAGTCACGACGTACTTACATGGTACTCTCTCGTGCTTGTCTCGTGCTGAGACAAAGTCTCCATCTCATGATTCTCATCAGCGGTATCATTGCTCCGGCCGTAATCTTTATACCATGTCGGTTATGCTCCAGTCTTGGCTCTATGGCCAGTTCTTCACCAACATTGTTGTCATACAGCCTTCACAAATGTCCAATCACTGTACTTAACAGTCGGACCGCCGTCTTGTCGTCGTCTCCAATGTTGAGATCGCGTCAGCCGAGTCATCCGCGACGAGTTTCGGCGTTATATGTGGATTTCATTTCGATCTGTTACAGACTTCAGTATCACAAACGGATATGATAGTAGCGATATTGAGTGCTCAGTCCTCTTTCACCGCAGAGTGCATTGCCTACACTTCATATAATCCTCACTGCTCGGCCGTGGCTTCCCCCGTTGCTTTGCATCATGCTTTGTCACTGATATTCAACGGCCGAGACGGTTTTCCCGGTGTCCGACGCTGGAACGCAGGACTATGTAAAGGCCCAGGGAGCGAGTTAGTTTTCTTTGCTCCTCGCTTTTTACTCTGTGCATACAGCTGTCCAGAGTCATCCTCAGTCCCACCATCACAAGTACAGGACTTCCACCACAACAATGAGGCAATACCCCCGACTTACAGTTTCATATCCGCCACCAACTTTAATTGAACAATGGGAACGAGCGCATAGAACCCGAGATCTAACACAGAAGCCAGAGGAGGGTCGTGACGTTTATCCTTCCGACCTAACCCAATTCTTGACAGAGTTCAAAGACAGCACCTTCGTTCTTGATAGCAACCCCGGAACTGTGTTCGAGAGCCACAGCTACAGGGTTGGACTTTCTCGTAAAGCAGCCACCATTTTCTGCACGTTGTCTATTCAGACGAACGTACGTCCGGTATCATCTTTCCGTAATGTATTGACTTTTCTCAGTTCAATCCATCAGGGACCTAACCCAGAAACTGTATGCAATCTACATGCGTCGGTGGAGGACATCAAGGCGGGATGGATAACTGCTGATGCGGTCAAGGAAGCTTTCAGGAACATGTTTGAGACCAGAAGATGGAATTTAAAGCAAGGAGGGCATATGACTATCTTTCGAGATGAACGCCCGAGCTCAGAGACGAAAGGCGCTGTGGTTTACGTCTTTGGGCGGCCGATGGTAAGTGCCGTTCCTGGTCTTTGTCCGGTATCAACGCATTGACCTCTTTTGATATGTAGGGAGGAGCGTGATATGGGGCGGCGAGATGTTTTATGTGGTTCTGGATTGGTTCTGGATCTTTAGTGTACTTATTTTTTATTTATGGGAATCTATTAATTTTGGAACATTCTTATGGGAACGATCAAGACTCTACACAGCTTACCTTCAACCTTATCACCCAGCCTCGAGCGGAGTCAGATGTGCACAATCCAATCTATAACAAAATGTCTAAAGTATACTAACAATTGCGGGATGAGAGAGGTAGTAGTACAGTGGCATATGTATGTACATCATTCATATTCAGGGTACAGCTCTCTTGGTAGCGAGAGTAAAATACAGTGAAAGCAAAAACGAACGAAACGCAAGTCCAGGTCCGTAATGGATGGATGGGGATGGTAACTAGACATCCACGAACAAACCTTGAGCTTTTCTGACTTTAGTCATAGCAGCGATGATGGCACTACCGACACCACTGCCATCCTCAGCGTGGTGGGTGACAATATTGCTGATAGATCGTTAAAAGAATGAAAAATCAGTATTTAAATATTGACGTACCGGCCCTTGTCTCCAAAGATATCGACGAGGCCCTCATGTATCCTGTCCGCAAATCCGGGGTATTTCTGGCAATACAAACGATCAACATTATTCCATGAGTTGAAAAGCAATACGCACGTTGTACAGGGATCCATCCGCACCAACAGAGCATCCCTCCTCAAGGTATCCCATTTTGCTCACAATAGCCGCGATACCACAAGCACTCAACCTCGCCGCACGACGGCTCACCAGCTTCGCGAGTGCGCGGAAAAACTGTCGCTCTGCAAGGGTAGTCTCCACTGCGAAGAAGTGCGAGAAAATACCGATAATCATTAGAAGCTCGTCAGTGGGATCACTGGAAGTCGCGGAGTTAGTTTCTGAATCAAAAAGGAAAGGAGAGTGACGCACCTCTCCATAAGCGATAAGAAAGCGGTGTCGAATACGTAGGGATTCTCAAGTTTGTACGTGTTCTGGCCCAAGAAGAGTACACCATCGTCAATGAGCTCGCAAATGATGAGCCGAAGAATCTCGCCGAGGTATTTTCCTGAGATAAGTTTCTACCCATGACATCATAAACTTTTCCGAGTCCTGAATAAGCGCTATACTTACCTCGAATGCTTGCTCGCCAGGCTTGTTCGAGGTTTCATCCACGATGATATCGTACTTCGTCCTGGGCAAATGCTCATGTTCGAAGGAGTCAAACGCACCCTGAAAAGACACGTATCAGTGTGGTATTTACAGCTCAAGTTCGAACTACACCTACCCATTCACAATTAATGGCTATGTCCGCCTCCGGGTCAATTCCCAGATTTTGAATCTTCGGGATGTTCTTAACGTGCTCCATATATGCGGCGTTGCATCCAGTACCGAAGATACATGCAATCTTGGTGGTCGGGTTCACGTAGTGCGAGGCAAGGAGGGTACCAGTCGTGTCGTTGATGAGAGCCGTCAGTTCCACGGGGACACTCTGTCACGCGGTCAGAAACGGGGAACTTCTCAAAGTTAAGTGAAGGCTAACATATTTCTCAAGGGATTTGCGGAACATCGCTGCCACATTCTCGCCTTCAGTGTTGGGCGCTCCAAAGCCCTTTGTCCATCGAATGAGAATGCCGTGATCGATCTTTTCCTGTCTTTGTGTGCGGGTAAATCTCCGGTGACATGTGCCCAGTCGATGAGGATAACTCACAAACACGGGTATGAGAACTACGAAGTTCTGCATTAGCACGAAGTTCAATGTTGAAACCGAGGGAACAAGCTCACAGTGAAACCAAGAGAGAGCTTTTCGCCCTCCTTGAGCACAAATCCACCAGTGGCATCAGCCAAGTTGGTGTCAATGAATGTCTTCAGCGATTCAGCGCAGAAGTCAAAGAGTTTCTGTCCATCCTCTTGCTTCTGGTCTTCGGTGAGACGGTATTTCGTCTGTGTAATCTCGAATTTGCCGTCCCCCATCACCGTGACGAGACAAACGCGAAGGTTGGTTCCGCCTGTTCATTAGTGAGTATATGTACAAGGTTGTGTATTGAGTTGGTGAAATGCGAAGGAGACAGTTAGGAAGAGTAGCTCCAGATGTCACCAGGACAATGAGAGGTGGACGAACCGAGGTCGACAGCGAGGTAATCGCCTTTCTCTTGTCCTGTTGGCCAGCCGAAGACGTAGGTTGGGAACATAGGCTGAAAAGAGGTGAATTAATATCAGATAAAGTCACATCGGGGATTACGGGGAGCAGAATAAGTATGGGAAAAGACGCTGGAGCCCCAGGTATGTGTCTGGGTGAAGAAAGGACTCCAGCTGGCAATACGACCTAACGCCTAAGTCGTTGTCGTCGACGGGTACATTGACAATAATGCAGACAGCTCAAAAGACCGAGGCCGAGCACAATAGATGTGTGGCGAATGACATCATGATCCTGCACGCTATAATTTTGGGTAGTACCATAAGCGTGTTCCAACATGGATCAGATACGGGATAACAAAATGCAGCTAGTCCCAAGCACGAAACACGCTATTGCTGCACGACTGAATAAGTTTAGATTGAAGGGTTTCTTCTGCGTGCGAGTATAGACAGTAGTGTATGCCGACAGCACTTACCACAACCTGATCAGGTTTTTCAAGCCCGAGCTCCAGAGTCTCTTTGAAAGCTTCGACAATCATCCTCATCCGCTGGGGAGTGAGAGTAAACCTATCTCGACAGATTCATTGATTGATCATGGACAACGAACTGGGAGATCTGCACATACAAGCTTTCATACTTCCTTAGATGATCAGCCATAGTTCTACAGACAATCGAGCGCATTGAGAACGCATCGGAAGGACTGGACAATAAAATACGCACTTCTTGGTTGCGTGAGGCAGATCCTCCTCCTCATTCGTCCTTGTGTGGATAGCGAGTGTCTGCCCAGTTGGCAGAGTCACACTACCGCTTCCACGTCTGGAGAGAACCATGATTGCGGGGTATTGAAGATGGGATTAAGAGAGAGACTTGTGAGTAAAGAGCGCTTGGGTGAGTGCGGTGAGGGTGGAAGGTAAGATGCAAAACAGAAATGCACCACTTTAATCTGAAGCGGGAGCCCCGGACAAGCGGGGTGATTACTCGTGGGAATTATATTTTGTTCCTTCCTCTCCTCTCCCGCTCACCAACATTCCACTCCTTCTCTCCTCCCAGCCCTTCGCCGTAAACCATGATCGGTCTCAAGGGTACGCTCAATGTACGTCGTTCTCCTCCTCAAAATCTGTTCCACTTCCTCACTAAAAGCGCAACAGGTCATTGACAACACCGGCGCCCTCATTGTCGAGTGCGTTAACGTGCTCAAGAATAAAGTGAACAACGGTCACGGGTCCGTCGGCGACGAGATTGTCTGCGTCGTGAAGAAGGCCCGTCCTGTATCAGCGGAAGCCGCAAGCTCGGTGAACGCCGTTAAAGTGCGCCGTGGAGATGTTCGTCGCGCGGTCATTGTCCGCACGCGGAAAGCCGTCCGAAGACCAGATGGAAGCTATATTCGATTTGATGACAACGCAGCGGTCTTGCTGAATAACAAGAGGGAGATGTTGGGAACACGTATAGGTGGCCTTGTCAGTGCTGATTTGAGGTACAAAGGGTGGGGTAAAATTGTCAGTCTTGCACCCAAGGTACGTCGATATACTTACTTTTCCTTGCTGAGGGAATGGCTAATGTTGATCTAGGCTGTTTAAATATTGTATTTACTTATTATAATACGCATTTTGCGGATAGATTCATTATACCATGCAAAGCTTTTTATGCATTCATTGAAGACACGAAGATGGCATCGTCTTGATACGACGCGCGACTATTCTTCATCACGAAGCTAACGCGAAGATGAGGGCTTACACACCAGAAAAGAATAAGAAACGCTATCGTTTGACTGAAGGACAAAGGATGGTGGTCGTCGCGAAAGCACCTACATAGTATGCGTCATCGATTAGAAACGGTGAGTTCGTGTTTGCTTTCTATTTGGTTGTAAAGTACCAGGAAGCAGTGGTGTTATTTGACAAAAGCAAATATATGTTGACCTTAGTACCCGTCATCCGCTGTCCTCTCTGATTCAGCCTTGCGATTGTTTTTGCAATTCTCTTCATTTCAACAGTCTTTTGTTCCTTGATCCACTCCCTAAGGTTCCTCGATGCACTACACTTCGTGCAGCCCAGTAGTGGGGCGATATCTTGTAGCTATGCAAAGTCTTTTGGCTTGTCAATCCTCAGTTTTCAACCCCATATCGTGGTCAAGATCAGGAACAACTGGTTGACTCAGTCTCGTCTCCGGATGTCAGCGCTCATACCACGGAACCGGAGGAAAGTGTCACTAGTTTTATACATCCGTAAATGTTCTTACTCACAGTGGACCGGACACACAACAGATGTCCAACTATATGTTTTGCAGTGCTAAACATAGCTCGCGTCACTATGGGCCACGAACCAGTGCGGCACCGCTATAGCCTATACGCTATGTTGCCCATCAATATGATCAATATGATTGGCTGTGACTCAGTCATTCAATTGATGACCGGTGCCCCAGCGCCTTTCGAAAACTTGACTCCTCTAGGACCGGTTTATAATACTCTGTTATAGTGCAAGATGTACCCCAGAACGGCTCTGCCTTCTTCAAAGCTAAGACACACTCACCACACTACCCCACACTCTACACTTATTCACCATGCGCCCCCAAAAAGTACCCCGCAAAGTCGCTGAATACAAGGTATATACATGCGTCTTCGATAATACCAACGAGCCTATACTTACGTTTCTTATCCTAGGGCTACCGCGCCATCGCACACAAAGAGGGACTCACTTTCCTGCAGGCAGGTGGAAAGAAAGTGACATGCGCATGCTGCACAGATTACACACCTCATCACTGCAAATCCGGAAAGTCTCAGCGACGCTTCAAGGGACATCTTCAAGGCGGGGTAGACCATGATGCTAGCTGTGCTTCTGTTGTTGGCGGGGATGATATCACCCCGGAGAAGGAAGAGCCTATAATAAAAAGAGCCAGCGTCGTTACTATTGCTATTCAGGATATCGCTCGTGCTGCTCGTCCTGTCAAGGCAAAGGGTAAGACTCAATGTGAATCGTATGCTTCCATAGCAAGCTCATATCTACTTCCAGGCATCGCGAAGGAATTCGTCGTTCTATCTCCTCCAAGTCGCGTAATTGCTTTGGAGGATGATGGCATAGGGCCCGGGCTTTCCACATACGAGGATGACTGGGAGAAGATATAATCACCTCATGGTCTTACACTGTTGCATTTTCTGGGCGATGTGATGCCCGTATTCCACTTGTTGGTTATCTGGCGACGTAATAGACGTCTGAAAACTACTGGTCTCCGATTAATTTTTAACGAGACTGGCATTATGTAGTCTTGACTCCTATGGAGCTTACTGCATTCTTAGGCTTCCGAATAATTTCGATAGCTATGATTCACATGCACTTACATGCTTCGAAGGTTTGAAGACTCATGTTGGACTCGTTTTGATTTAGGATACTTACCATTTCTGTTATTTTGTCTGCATCGCTGTTATTACTGTTTTGTATTTTATTAACACTTCACATACACATGTTTACATACAACTTCATAAGCTTCCCAACTAGCTAAGTTTTTTTGGTAGTAACTTCCCGTAAGTACACAAGTTCGACCAATTCGACTTCGGTTCTGCTTGATTGTTGATAGCTGCTGATGTAAGCGACAAAAGGCTTGGCTACATTTCCCACGCCAAAAGGTCAACTTAGCTTTGGAGCACGGAACTTAATTAAGACTTCCTTTCTTCGACGTCAGCGATGGCGACAGGACTACTGTATGCATTGCCAATTTTCAATCCCCCGGATCATCTACCATGGGGAGTCAACTTAAGTATTTAAAGAGCTACGACGTTATTTAGCGGTCTTTAACAACCTGGACTGCTTTTCTCCGTATATCGACTGTTATAATTAACTTTCATTACCTCCACTCTCAACTACTGAGCCTCCAGAATAAACATGGGTCTCCTCATCGACGACGAAGTTCTTAGCTGGAAAGAAACGCGCGAATACACGGCTTTTGTCAAATCGCACGCAATTCTTCAGTTCTTGCACGTATGGGACACAGAGCGAGAGCGCCATGATGACCCCCCTCTTTGGGGCGATGAGGTATGTAGCGACTTGAGCTTGACTTACGTTTATTGAATATTCTCATGCTTTACAGATCGAGTATTTCTTGATTCGCTTAGACGAGGAAGAAAAAACCGCGAAAGTCTCTCTGCGACAGAAAGAAGTCAGAGTAGCTTTGGATGAAGTGTGTTCCGAGAACGATCCGAATGCGTAAGTTGGAATAGCTAGATGTGGAACGACATATCTTATTTCTACGTTGAATAGGCCCGAATACGCTGGAGAATTTACACGATTTATGGTAGAATCGAATCCTGGCTCTCCATACAACACATCTTTCAGTTCCCTCTTAACCGTAGAACCAGATATGCGCAGGCGGTAGGTTCTTCTTTCATATGAATTATTTTATCTTCATTCTGTATAATAGACGAGATCTCATATGGAATCAACTCGATGAACACGAAGCCGTCTTAACTTTGTCAAGCTTTCCCAGATTTGGGGCAGAGAATTTCACACATCCCCCTGTGGATTGTTCAAAAGCGACTTTGACCCGCAGTCTTTTCGTACCGGATGAAGTTATCGGCGACCATGGGAGATATGAGTGTGTATATTTTTCGTTTTTTGTTATAATAAACTATAACTTGCTGGGACCAGAGCGATTGCAGTTCACATCCGTGAGCGACGAGGATCAAAACCGACAGCCAACATACCTATCTTCTTCGACAAATACACACCTCAACCATTCATTGACCCAACAATTCCGAGAGAACGATATAAATACCCAGAAGATGATGGTGTGTATGAATATCATGGCAAGTATCTCGTCTAATGAATATTCAGATGTCCGAATGGGTGCAGCTCTTACAGGTCACATATATCTTGATACAGCATTACTGGGCGAAGGGGGATGTTGTCTGCAGGTAAATATTCAGCTGAAGGATATGCATGAGGCACGCAGAATATATGATGCGTTGTTACCTATAACACCCATAATGGTAAGCAGCATTTACTGTAACTCTTTCGTGATTTACCAAATTTATTGATCTATAACATCCAGTTGGCGCTTACAGCCTCCAGTCCAGCGTGGAGAGGTTATCTTTCAGACCTAGATTGTCGAACATTCGCTGCCTCGCGTTTAGTTGACGATCGCCGGCCAGACGAACATAGTCAAATTCGGAAATCCCGTTGTGATATTGGTGACATGTATATTTGGACAGACCCTCGAAATAAATCAGAATACAGTGACCTCCCGCTAAGCTGGAATGAAGATGCTTATTCAGGCTTCAAAGCTCATGGTAAACAATCTTTCGTAGGTCAGTAAACCTCAAATGCTCACAAATTTTGTCATCCATAGGTATCGACGAACAGCTTTGTCAGTTCCTTGCGACACTATTCATAAGAGATCCTCTCCTTGTGTTTGCGAACAATCTTCATCCCAATGGACCCGATGATGTCCGGCATTTTGAAGTAGGTGTATTTATTTGAATTCTATTAAGTCTCTCGTAGACATATGACGGCGCATCAGAATATTAATTCTTCAGTATGGCAAACCATGCGACTAAAGCCTCCTGTTCCGAAATCAAAGTTAGGATGGAGGATAGAATTCCGTAGTATGGAAGCAAGTGTTACAGATTTCGAAAGCGCTGCCTACTCAATTTTCGTCGTACTCATTACACGAGCAATATTACACTTTGATCTGAATTTCTATGTGCCAATTTCAAAGGTAAATAACCTATATTTTGCTCTTTAATCGAAAGTATCGACAAAGTGGATCACAGGTAGAAGAGAACATGAAAATCGCAGAATGTAGAGACGCAGCTAGACAGGGACTTTTCCATTTCCGTAAACATATATTCGATGGTTCAGAAGAGAAACCAGCGTCTATCGCCGATCGATATGAATTTATGACTATCGACGAAATATTTAATGGGAAAAAGGTATTTTGTTATTTCTATCTTTGAAGTCGTATTGTCTTTATGCATGTTAGGATGGCTCTGGATATACGGGACTGATCCAGATTGTTCGCGACTACATCGCCCAAAGTTCTGACGAAGATTCTGTGAAAAATAGAGTCTTAAAGTACGTTGACTTTGTCAGCGAGAAAGCAAGTGGTACGTTAATTTTTCGGTTACATTTCGATAAGGGTTATAAGATGTTATCTTTTACAGGTTTCTTGCCAACGACAGCTACTTGGATCAGAAACTTCATTCAGTCACATCCTGCATATAAATTCGACTCTGTAGTTAGCCAGGAAATTAATTATGATTTGCTGAAGATGATTACTCGCTTGTAAGTTATCAATAGTAGTATGTGCGTGTGTGCATGACGAATCTAATTTCATGCAGCGAGCGCGGTGAAATTCAAATCCCTGAGCTTTTGCCTGAGAAGTATCGCGAAGATGATTAACTTCTAATTTCTCGAACTATGTATGATTGTGTTAATGGAATACTAGGGATATCATTGAATTGAATACAAATAAATCACTATTGTGGAGCATGCCCTTCAGTTCAGACTCTGGCCATGAGCCTAGTAGGGGGTATTTAGTTCGCCGACAGGAGTGAAATTCATACATTTATTAATGTCCCAGTGGGTGGAAATGGCGTTTTAATAGGTTTAAAAGAATATAATTTAAAGAAAAAGGTCAAGGAAGGTCAGTAAGTTTGTATTGGTACTTTGGCGTTGAAGGTTATCCTGCGACTACAATCGTGACTCAGGTGGCTCTATAATCGTGGCCCTTTGGAAGACCTACGTTAATATAAATATGATTAATCCAAAATCGACGTACCCCATTTCTCTTAGACATGACGTATATATAGTTGCGGAGGAAGAAAACATATATTGCAACTCTCCCTTTGTCTTGACTATATGTGGAACGCGATAAAATTTAGAATGAACAGGAATGTCTTCAAGCTCCTTCGAAGAGTATGTTCGTCCACTGTTTACATCAAAATAGCAACAGATAAAGTATTGTATGCCATTGTTACAGTGGTCGTGGCAGCGAACAATGCTAGCTTGGAAGCCCATTGCCAATTCGACGATCTGAATTATGGACATAATAAGGCTGGTGGATTTGAGAAGAGTGAGAGGGACGTGTCCGAGGTCGAGCTCGTAACCAATAAAAACGGCGGCGATACCCATCGTTCAGTTGATTGGTGGGAGTCAATAGCAACCTAGGGGAAGCTATCATGTTAGTATGTAATTTGCCTTTATCAAGCGCATTATCATAGAGTATAAGTAATCTGAATTCAGTTCATACGATGAGAAATAATTGTACAAAAGCGGATACTTAAAGTTCACAAGGTCACGCGAAATTAGACTTCATCGGGATTGGATGGGTTATTCGGGTGAACTTGTTGGCCGTTGCCTTTTGGAATCCTACTCTTGCCCTAATCTACTAAAACATATAAACACTTACATTTCAACTACAAAGCGTAGCAGAAGCATGAAGGTAGCCCTATTTGGTGTCATTAATTGTTATGTATGTATGTGATCAAAAATAAACACGTCGGATTCGATGACCCTTGGTCAAAGGGGAGCTTGGTACAAGCTTGGTATATGCTACTGGTATTGAATGGCAATTGTGAGTAGTTATAAAGTATTACGCTAGTTAGACTCATGGGTACATCCCAGATCTTGGAAATCAAATCCTGTTGACCACATGGATTTATGCTGAGACAAACTAGAGTCCCTTAGGCTTGGAAGTTGGGTTGCCTATGATATTATATGACCCGACGCCCGTGTCTGGCAACTACATTAAAATTTAACTGCAGCCTGCTGCGTTATATTATAAGAGCCGAGGTCTTCTTCATATATTATTCCAGGTGAATCATTTCGCAGTTTCAGCTTTGGCATGTCTCGCTCTTGCTCACAGTACTATGTGATGTTTGGCCGCACTGAACTTCTCATTTAAGTACCCTACAAATTTTACCACTGAATTTCGATACACCATGGCTCTTCATGGATTATTTCGATATTTCATGAACTAAAAATATGAGAACTCTCGTTATGGTGAGCGACATTATGATCTGGAATGTTCTCCTAAAGGCGGGTGAATCGAAATTCGATTGTATATTCAGCTGCTCCACAGACCCAAGCAGCTTCATTCTAGTACAAGTGGCTGTAACAGACACCTCTTTGACCGTCTCTTATGATGTCTGTCAATGCAAAACGTGCTTTGAAGTTTAGCTATAAATTCATCGAATTTCTACCAGTTAAGATCTCTATTCTGGCACACACTGATCTCTTCGATAACGATGCCTTCAAAGCTCTTAATACTCACTCCTACACCTGGCCTCTTCTTCGCTGGAAGCGAACATCGTAGACTCGCAACAGTGGTACTCAGAGAGAAGTGGAGTTCACTAGGCCAGGAAAGCCTCACTGATCAGGCTAGGATAGCTCACCTACAGCTGGGGGGCTGAAAATAAACGTGCTGACACCTGTAGGCTTGTCCGGCTCTTCCTTTCCCTGCATGACTTTTGACATATTTCCAGCATGTATGGCGCATTATTCATTGTAGCGCAGCTACTACACGTATACAAACAAGCTGGTCGCAACACATGCATGAACTTGAACACTGCTGCGACATTCAAGGAATGGTTGTTTCAACGACAAGGGCATTCCGAATATAATTATGATAGTCCCCACTTGTTCATGGCGGCATATCTAAGAACGACTCGCTTTTTCTATGGCGGGAAATTTTCTTTCGAAGTTTATACAGAAAAGATGAAGGGGTTATTTCCGGAACCGGTGAAACAAGACATGTCGCAAATCCTGGAGTTGCTGAAAAATGACTTGTCATTTCAAAATGAACAATTATTAGACTTCGCATTGGCGCTTCGGGATAAATATCAAGAGTGCACTGAAATTGGAAAGCTCGGCTGGGTTCCACCACTATACCTTATATACAAGCTACCGTTTCTAGGTGATTACGAGATTCGCACTTCCACTTCAGATATTCAAGCAATTCAACGCGCATACTATGACCGATCCAGGCAGCATCCATATACACCACAAGCTGCACTGTGTGACTGTAATTCTCCCTCATTTATACAGGGATCATCTGGAATCGATATGCGGAGTAGGTGTGGTTATACGGATGGTACATTCAATCGCCCATCGCAAGTATGGAGTTGTGGAGCTGCCTTCTTGAAAACAATTCGGACGTAAGCTATGAACCGTGAAAACATAGGAATGTTTTCAATTATTTCTTTTCAATTTTTACTAGCTCGTCGTTGGTTTCCATTTCTGGGAAACTCTGAACTTTTATAATGAGAACAGAGTATTACTACGAAACTACAAAAAAACTACAAAAATTCATCCTTAATTTAAGTTCTCAAATGACGTTCCAACTATGAAGCCAAGTGCTCCTATTTTCATTTAATGTACATTGTAACAAATCTGGATCTTTCAATCTACGGGTGAACTAGAATTTTAACTTTGCGAGAAGAATCGTAAGAAGGTTAATTGGCATGATAAAATCCATCCCACCTTGCTTGTCCTTCTCGTTAAGAAGGGCTAAAAATCCTTTCTCAACCACATCTTCAATGGCAATTTTGCTCGTAATTAGTTCTTCAATCCCTGGAATCTTCCCGTCTGCCACAGCTTGAATGAGCTCCGCATGTATGCGGTCATAACAAATGGTGCCTTTTATGGTGTCTTGTTATTATCTGTCAGCGGCGTAGTACTATAAAAACGTACCAGTGAGCCAAATTTCCTTTGACAATACATAATTCATATTGATGACAGGATTGGTTTCCCAGATCGCAACGTTAACGTACGCGCCGCGGACTTTAATACACTGAAGAGCTGTACTAAGCCCGACTTGAATTCCAGCAGCATCGAATGCGAAGTCTACCCCTACTCCACTAGTTGCCACACGAACCGCACCTGGAACATCCTCTGTTTCCTTAGGGTCAATTACCTGGCTTGCACCGTGCTTGAGTGCAAGTTCGCGGCGAAGGGATGCAGACTCAGAGACAAGAATTTTAGCATCCGGATCGATCGACCTTCAAGAAAAATTGTGAGTAAATTTGTTAATGGTTATTATAACAGGTGGTGTACGGACCTCAGAACCTTGATCAAAAATAATCCAATCTAGTACGGGAATGAGGGAACTGTGTCACCTTGGACAACCTCTTGACTTACTGGTCCTGACCCAACTACGAGCGCAGAGTTTCCTTTCTTGAACTTGGAGTGCTTGACAGCATGGTACGCTACGGCAAGTGGTTCGATACATGCTCCCACTTCGACTAATTAAACCTATGACATCAGTTCTCCAAAATAAGTGGAATTCGTACTCACAAGAAACATTATCCGGCAACAAATGGACATACTTAACATCCGTAACGATATACTCTGAAAGTCCACCGCCCCATCCGCTTATTCCCTAAGTACGATAAGAAGTTCAAAGTCACATCAACACAACTTGAAGGAGGCGGAAGACACACAATAAAACCGGTATGTTCACATACGTTCCTGCTTCCGGAAGCGCAGGAATAACAGTTCTTTATTTCCATGCATGAGATAACCGGTTCACTACGTACACCAAATATTATTAGTCTCGTACCAATAATTGGGAATGAAGATAAAAATAGACTGTGAACTCACACGCAAACTCTTTGTCCTGGGTGCCATTTGGATGTATCCACGCCCTCGCCGAGTTCGGTGATAGTTCCAGAAAATCTGAGAAGTTGATACTAAGTTTATCAGTAACACAGACGATGTGCAGAAGGGCGTACTCATGTCCCAGTGTTACTGGGAGGGTTTCGCCGGTAAGATAGTTTGCCTCGGTGGCGGTTGGGAACCCCCACATTTTCATGAGGTATGCGTGGAGATCACTACCACAGACTGTAATAGGTTCCTCAACATCAGCTTGTTTTAGTCTTGGGATGTAACTTACTTCCATTCCTAGAGCATCCATAAGTTCTCAGCTACTGTATTCTCTGCAGTGCAGTACTGATTTACTTACCAGGCGATCTATGGAGCGCATTCAGACGCCATACATACTATAGTACGGAAACAGGAGCAGAACACACCTTAATCTTTACATGTCCATTCTTTACGGGAGGTTCCGGAATATCCTCAACACGAATGTCTCCAGGTCCATAATATCTCGCTGCCTTCATTCTGAATTCAACTTTCTGAAAAGTAAGGAGATGGGGAAAGGAGGTACACCTTTCTTAGCTGCGCTTTATTAGACCTTGTAAAATGATCACCTGTTCCCTTCCTGCCACTCTGGTGAAGTCATTCGAAGGGCTTAATTTCAAAAAGGCTTTAATTGAAGTCAACTGCCAGAGTCTGGACTCGGAAGCTCGTCAGTTTGGTGGTATCAGCCTATCAGGTGAACGACCCTGGGACAAGCTTGTGGTTCAAAATAGAGATGTGTATTACCCGTATTACCAGATTAAGACAAGAATGACTTATTCTTGCACGCTGGGATGGCCGAGTCGTTAAGGCGAGTGATTTGAATACACACTATCACTTGGGATTTTCCCGCGTAGGTTCAAATCCTGCTTCCAGCGAATATTTTTTGGATACGTTGAACGTATCGAGCATGACCTTATGCTCAACTTTCAAGCAGCCAGTCAACGAATACCAAGTTTGGAAGGTTGAACCCCCATACAGTGCTGAGTAGCAGTTGAACGTACTTTCAGAACGTACAAGAAACCAACTTTATGTTCATGTTTTCAGCGGCCAATCTTTACCCAGTCGCTTTTAATGTGAATGTTTTTGGAAGGTTTAAACCTATGTACATACTATACGGACGTGCATGAACACAAATAAAGCAGGTGCGGGATGACAGCAGGACCCTGGTGGGCCTGTCGATCCAGGCGGATAGAGCAGCACTTCACATTAACCCGTGAAGAGACATGTGAAAGGCAAGAATTGAAATGAAGCTATCATGAAGCGGTGTTTCATTTCCAGTGTTCAAGTGCGCAGTGGAAGCCGGCCCCCGCAAGGCGCCCGGGCCTCAGGGTAATTGGAAGCCAACTCCAGGCTTCATGGTAGCGCACACTCAGTCAGCACTTCGCCCAAACTTTGCCATCTCGCAGTAATACCACATTACAGTAGTTATTCATACCGTTGCTACCACCCTTGTGCACAGTAACCTCGGAAACAAGTGGAAGTTGCGATGACGACCAGCATGCACAATTAATATTCACCAAGTTCATTGTCTCAGGGAACGTCGTGAGATCCACGCTCAAGTTACATGCCACGGTAAGCATCTTATCTACATGAAGTGGATACAGTATCGTAGCGATAATTAAATGTCCCATGTAGTCGAGCAACGCACAATTACTTCCGTCGTCATTCGTGCTTCGGTACCCGACGTTTTGCCTGGGCTCGGATTCCAAAGGGGGTACTTAGTGGGGTAGCGATGTGCTCGAGGCTCGAGTAGATATGATGTGCGTTATCAGGCGTTATCGGCCAGCTGTGGGTCTCTGAGAGGAATGCAATAGAATAGCAAGGAAGGAGAAGACTTGAAAGCAATGGAACGAAAAGGAAAAGAACTGGCGGCGGCGTGTCGTAGCACAGTTAGTTCAACTGCGAGAGCAAGGACACGAGGCCTAAAACACGCTTACCCTTTCATCGGAAGGAACTCGGAGAACATCCTAATTATTAGGCTACCGCACTAGTAAGGGAATGGCGTCGAGGGTGCAGAACACGACAGCGACACGTCAGCCTTGGAGAATATTAACTCATATCCTTTGACCAGTGACAGATTATCTAAAAGTCATGCAGGTGTTATCTACCAGAATACATTACTTACCTTGAGCTTCGCGGACACTGGGTTCCTTTCAAATGCCGCGGCGCTTACGATATACAGAAAGGACCTCGACGTGATTTTGCGAACTCGCCTACATACGAGTTCTAAAAGTGGAGTTTCAATCATGCGCCCGTGGATCGAGGATAATGGGCGGGACGGGGAAATCATGCACCCACAAACATGTGGGCAGAAGATAAATGACATATAGGTATCCATGCGGATATGTGGGGACTTCTTCCTGTGTTGCCGTGGATGTAATGCCAATATGAGATTGAACGACATAGGAAGTATCTCGGATTTACGGATGGCATAGGCTATTGATATCGTTATACGGCAAAGGTCAGCGTTTGGAACGAGACAGGAGTATTTAGAACTCAGTGAAGAGTGAGGGGCTGGATTATGGGTCTGCTAGAGACGGATTGACGTGATTCAGTTACGCATTTGGTGGACTATACGCTACCGTATGGGTGGTAATGGAAAGATGTCGGCAAGAGATAGAAGGTAATATATTTATAATTGTATTGGCTTGTGTTGAAAATAGAAAGGAAAGGACAAAGAAATAGACCTTGATGATGATCCTTGAGCGGGGATGTGGTTGGGATGATTGAGCATCAGAGATGGAGATAGGGAGTGTCATGGAGAGGCAGCGGCTCATGATGATATATGTGTTGAGAATCATCAGAAGTGAAACAAGGGATGAGAAAAAGAGGAAAGAGCAAGGATGGAGGAAGGTTTCGCATAGCCGAGAGGGCCCAGAAGGACTGGGGATTATTTGGAAGGTGAGTGAGTAGATTGAGAGCGGACAGAGAGCGGAAGAGGAGAGAAGAGAATATGTATTCAGAAATTAAGACAGTGTACGATAAGGAGTACGGCATGAAGGAGGAGAGGCGGGCCAAAGTCGGTTGGAAGGCGTCTGGGAGAGTTGAGATGGCCGATCTGAGAGGAGATACTAGCGTGATGGATCTTTCCATAGAGAACATCCCAATTAGGAAGGTGGATGGCACCTCCCGAGAAATATATGGAACTGCCTCTCGTTGCCAATCCCTTTCTAGTCTCCCTCCCTCCTCTGCTACCTCCTCCCCCTCGTTGTTCTCCCCGTCCGCCAACCACACGTCCTCAACGTGCTCAACGGCAACAACACCACTCCAGAGGTTATAAGGAAGGACTCAGACTAGACCAGGCAACATGCTCGTTCGTTTCCCAGCTCGCATGCACGTGCCTTCAGTTGAACTCCCTCGGCTTTCTTCGCTCCCCCTCCCCCTCCCCCCGCTCTCTCTCTCCTCCACCTCCATTCTCCTCGCTCTGCTGGCCTCTCTCGTTCTACTGGCTACAGCACGAGCTGCTCTTCTCTTCCTCCGGCCAAAAGCTGCGTTAGCCGGCAAGCCCGTATCAGTATCTGTCGTCTCTGCATCAGACAACAAGTCTGCACCGCCCTCGTCCCTCTCATCACCGACACAGCAGCAGAAGCGCTCGTCGTGGGGATGGGGCCTCATCACTTGGGACAGATTGCCGTCGTTGCCGCTCTCGCTCTCAGCGAAGCCGGTAACCACTGAGATGAGAGGAAGAGGCGTGGGATTGAGATCGGGGCCATCATCAACGCCCACTCAGCAACTGCAACAGCAGCAGCCTATGCAGCAGGTTCAATCGTGGCAAAGCAGGCGGGGGCCTGCATTTGAGAGACCTTGTGCGTCGAGCTTCTGCCCTTCCATTTCCGCTTTATCACATTGCTAACGTCACTGCGGTTCAACAGTACCGGCCATTTACCAAACCGAAGTCCCAGCCTCCATGGCGAAAATGATCATGTCTAGACATGTATGTTTTCCTCTTCCCTCCACCTAGTGCACACACTTACCTTGTCATCTTCCCACTCTCGTAGACGTTCCGGAGGCCATCTTATCCCCGTCCTCCACCTCGCTCCTCTACTCCACAGGTCCAAATTCAGAAACGCACTCCTTCGATGGTGTAATGCAACTTCCGCGTTTCTTACGTTTGGGCACTCCCTTATTATTATTGCTTCCGCCCCCTTACACAACTTATTGGTGCTCAGTATGCGGCGTCTATCTCTACCCCTCTCCATATTCTTGGCTTCGCGCTACCCTTCCTACTACCCCACCCTTCTTATCCGATGAACACTGAAGACGAAGGAAAAGAATGAAAGAAGTTGAATATTTATAATGCCCTAACATGCACCCACTTACGCTGCACGACCTCGCTTCTCTACCCGCCGCACATCACACCCACCCTACACATAACATCCGCCCCGTACCTATAACGAACTCTACTAAATAATAACGTATCCTAACGATATTAATTACGCCCTCTTGCTCTAGCATCTTACCCTTGGCCCTCCCCCCTGTCCGCCCTAACAGACGTTGCGCTACTTTTTCTACGTCGCGCCCCTATCTATTCGTTCTGGACATTCTCGTTCTCCTGTTCTCTATTTGTTTCAGCTATTGTCTTACATATCTTTTCATTATCGTTTCTTTATCGCATTTGTATCATCTGCGTTTTTGTTTCAAGTTGTCCTTTGTTCCAAGTTTGTTCAATTGGCAATTGTCTTTTTTGCTTGTTCCGTTCAGATTGTTACATACGTAAAGAAGAGAAGTAGATGTTCAGGGATGTATTTATATTTTCCACTTCTTTTGTTTCTTGTTTTTATCGATGGCTTCTTTTGACTGGATTCGAAATTTATGACATCGGAAATGGATGCGCCGGTTGTGAACAGCGAGGTAATTGCGGAAGTATATTTGCGGGGATGCGGGGCCCGAGCGTGTGGCTGACGTGGCACTTTAATGACGCGCGTATTTGTGATGCGGTCATGTGATGAGAGTATTTTCCGCGTGTTGCCGGCAGACTTCTTTCACGCGTACGGTCGCTTCGAGGACCGACTTCTATGTTTCAGGATTCGCTGCTCCACCCTGGCTTTACCGACTAATTTGGCTTCTACACTGGAAGACGCTTACAGCTATATCCTAGTCGAAACTTTGGGTATCATGGAACTTGCGATTCTAACGTCTATGCTATCTAAAGCTTTCTCAATTCTCAGATATAATCTCATTTTAATTTCAGCTTTGGTCGCTCATAGTCGGTGGCACCAGTCAAAGCATACTTTTCACAAAGTGGCATGTATAAATTTTTTTCATGCATATCAAATTCCTATTCATCTCTTACATCCACCCCATCTCTCATCAACTATGCCCGCTCCCCCTCAGCGTAAATAGTTGACGTTCTCAGTATCCCAGACATGGAACACCCAGTGCAAAGACACGCTCACCACCACGTCAGAGTTGCTGAGTGGTGTTTGACCTGCACGAATGGGGCTGAACGCAGCCGGGACCATACATGCAGATTCATCCGCCTCTTCGTGTCCTTGCATAATCCGTGACATATTTCCGTCATGTATGCTGCGTTGCTTATTAATAAGCTGCATGTTCGGCATGTGGCTACGACGATCAGCACTGTTCGACTGAAAGAATGGTTCTTCCCGCGACTCGAGGAGACCGAGTATGGAAGCTGTCTTGTTCAATCGTCGCAGTGTATCTGCTAGCTACACGATTTCTTTACGACGGGGAATTCTCATTCAAGATGTATAAAGAAAAGATGAAAGGGTGGTTGGTTCGATCCAGCGCACACCAAACGGGACATGATGCATATGTTCAGGTTGCTGAAATGCGAAGTGGCTTTCAAGAATGATGAGCTCTTGGCTTATACGCTGAGTATTCGGAAGACGTATCTGGTTTACGCTGATATTTCGAAGCGTGGTGGGATTTTCCTGATGCGTGAATTATTCCAAGTGCCATTCCTGGGCGATTACGAGCTTCGTACTAGTATTGCGAATACCCTGCCGGTGCAAGGCGCGTACGATCCGTCAAGACCTTATACTCCACGGCCAGCTGCATTGTACCCTAGCGATCCCGTTATCCTTATTCAGAAATTGCTGCGAAATAACATCCCACCTTAGTAGGCAGACTACGAATAATATATTTGTTATACCCGCAAAGGAATTGTTGAAAAGCACCACACCGAAACCTATGAATAATATATTTTTACATCTTCCATCACCACTTGCAAAGGATCACCCGAATTATCGAACTTTACCTGCAGTCAAATACGGAGGCGACTCGGATGAAGTGAAGATTTCGCATCTCTACAAGCCTATCACTTTCACTGCGTTTGTGGATAAAGATATAGATATGATTCGTATAAATCAAGATGCAGTGCCTACAAATGATGTATTTTTGCATCCCCTTTTGCCATCTTTAAAGGACTGGCATCCGGCTTATCAGACTTGGGCTGTGGGCAAATCTGGAGGTGACTCGGATGAAGTGAAGAACTCTAATATAGTTAAAGATTCAGTACCTGTCCGTTACAGAGTTGCAGAGAAAGCAAGAAAAAGGAGAACAATAGGCAAACTTGTTCCAGCCACTTTCCTTTGAGGTCCTGGGGTTTTGGTACGAGAGTTTCATTATTGTATATTATGTTGATTTGGATTATATCGCGGTGCGCTGATTTTGTTACTTATGTATCTGTGTTTTTAGGTGTAGCTTGTAGACTTATTAAAGTTACCGTTGTGCATAATCGCCATTGTAATATTATGTATGATATATATTCACTTCCCTGACCTTACTATGTAAATATTTGAATGCGCCTATTAAAATAATTTTTAGGTAGTATTGATTGGCCGTGCAAGGGATGTTTCCAAAGAATTATATGTTCTTGTTGTAAACACCAATTGTATCCTAGTACAGTACTTAATAGTATCTCCCTTATCGGCGCGAACTAACCCATCCAGCAAGACATCCGATGACCGCAACAGATCCCCATGCCTTTAGTGTCTTCCATTCATTTCGTGGCTGCTCAAGTATGGGTCGACGCTCCCGGGCTTGCAAAACAGGCGACACCTTCATTTGTGCAACTGATTCATTCTCATAGGCATCTTGCACCTTTTCTACTGGGGCATTATAATCGTGCAATACTGGAATAACTTCTGCTTGGGCGACACCCCCAAGGAAGTCCGTGATGAGAGTATTAGCAAGCGGGCGCTTGAACAGATCACTACGGATTCCTGGGTGTGAACCTATTTTCTGCACGTCGTAGGAATCAAACTGTGAGTGGTAAGTGACGAGACTGTCTCGCAAGGATACGGAGATAATTACCAAGTCCTGCATCGTTTTGTGGCTCGTTTTATTTATTCCTTCCATGAATTCCAGCACGTAGTGAGTGTATGCATCGATTACCGCTACGCCGATATCATTGTCGTTACTGTGCTGCCGGTTCGCTATGTCAGTAAAATTTTATATGAGAGTTAGTAATAAGAGCATACAGAGTAAGAGTTTTCGTTTAGCTTCGATGACCCAGTAGCGAGGATATTTGGCGAATAAAACTTGGAGTACATTGTATTCGCCTGGCACGTATCTATCATAAAGAATACTTCGTTGTATCTGAGGGTATTTAGTATGTGGTCCAGGTATAATAAAACTTCGACAAAACTACTAGTAAACGTCATCTTACCTTTTCTTCTGATACATTTGCTCAATTGCATCCGCAATATCAGTTGCACTTATCTCTTGGTTGTCCTGGAATTTTAAGAATTCGTTTCCACCGTGTCCACTAAGTAAACAAAAACGTTAGAACGTTCATCCGTCAGGAGACGCTTTGAGCGAGGAACTGAGGGATCCACTCGACCTAGTAATAGTACATTAAACTATTATGCGTTTCTCTGAAGAGGTAGCACCGAACCTGTCAGCACTCGTATAAAATTCTCGACGGTAACCTCATAGCCACGATAATCGACTTCAACGTTATCACCATAGAGGTCTAATTGACGACCAGGATTGGCATACACACTGCCAGGAAATTTGTTTCTCAGGTTGCAAGAGCTATCATCTGCTAGCATGAGGATGATATTGGAGTCTGGTATACCCAATCGTTTCACGGTTCGATACCTATTCATGGGCATTAGAAAATTTTATAGTCAATAGAATGGACGGCTGCAACATTCCAAGGGTATTTGCCATATGCTAGAGGACAGTCAGTTTGGCAGAGTCACTATATGCAAATGAAACAGACTCACCCTGTAGTTAAACCAGTATCTTGACGTGCACACTAGCACAGCCCAGTTATTGGTATGTCCCGAAATCGATGTTGTCCCGTTTTTCGAGTAGAAATCGCTAATTACATGCTCCTGAGATGAGGAAGCGGTGAATACACCGAGAAACCAGGTAAAAAAGCAAAGGAAGGGAAAGAGAAACATTAGGGAGGACGATATGGGAGAGTTTAATACTTACTAATATAAACGTCCGTGACAATAAACATTATATGATGACATACTATTTAGCTCAGTAAGCATTCATGTCACCGTGTTGCGCGCAACGAGAACGTTGCTAAAAATAGGACTGTAGCTGTGCTGACTAAGACCCTCTGAATTCAACAAGTCAAACTATATAGGTTCGATCAAAGTCCGACCTTGTTGCTGCTTTGACTTAGCATTGACAAGTCCGGTCTAAACTCGAGTCAAAGCATCATTCACCTTTTCCTTGAACAAGGCAGCCCAGGCACTAAGCCTTCACTAAACCCAGTCAAGAATGAAGCCTTCAACTTCATGTCCTATTATTTTAGAATGAATCTTAAGATCTAAAGCCTTCTTTATCTTGTCTCTATTCATAACTGCGGGTTAAGCGTTTTAACATATTTCAGCTTTTGTCGTCTTCGCGGTTCTACTGCTCGTGCTTTTCCTAGAGCCTACTCACCTTTCTCTAGTTCTTCGTCGTAATGCCGAACCCCCGGTTCACCATTCGAACTGAAGGCCAAGACTCGGCCCAAGAGTTACTGAAACGTACATTCTAATCATGTCCCGGGAAACCCTGCAGTATCAACTATATCTTTGGTCTCATCAGTTGCAGATGTCGTGGTCTTGCTTTCTGATCTTTGAAGGGCTCTAGCATTTACTCTTTTATTATAGTAGGGCTTCTAAGTTCTCTTTGACATTAATTTTTGTCCATCAAAGCTGAAGGAGCATCGAGGGGCTTTAGTCTCATATCTATAAATTCAGCGACAATTCTCTTCATGCATCTATATTCCACACACACATACTCTCTCTTCACAAAAAGCATTACCATCGACCGAAAATGCCTTTAGACGTCCTACATACTCCTGCACCCACTATTTCATCCCTAGCGGTGAACTTCGCAAATTCGACAAAGGAAAATCTCCGAGTCTGGCACAGAGGTGGAACTCGTTATGCAAGGCAAGCTTTACTGATCACACTAGGATAGCAGAATGGTACATAACCTATTATTGGGGTGCTGAATACAACCGTATCAGCACCTGTAGAGTTATCCGTCTCTTCCTAAGCCTCCATGAAGGTTGGCATATCTCCGGCATGTATGGGGCGTTATTCATTATCAAGCAGTTGGTGAAGGGAGCCTACGAAAGGCGCAGTTCAGCATCGAAATCAAAGTCTCCGATGGAATGGTTCTTTCAACGAAGCGGCGGCGGGCGTTCTGGATACGATAATTGTCGTTTGTTCATGGCGGCATATCTCGTAGCGACCCGCATTCTTCACGACAAAGAAATCTCGTTCAAGGTCTATTCACAGAAGATGAAGGAGCTGTTTCCCGCACAGCAGGTTAGGCGTGATATGGCACGGATATGTTGCTGTTTAGCGTTCCTGGAGTGCCAATTTGTCCAAATGGCCAAGAACTCTACATGTTTGCGAAGGAAATATTTGATCATTATCGCGATTATACCCAGGCTACTAGTATCCACAAGATTCTACCAATAGGCAATATGTTCAAGCTACCGTTTGTATCTGATTACGAACTTCACATTCAGATAAGTGCTTATTCGAAACCAACCGGAACGCAGCACCGTCAAAGACATGGTCCATTTCCGCCGAATGCTGCAGTAGGTCGTAATGCTCACTCACAGATACAGCGAGCTAATGCAAGCGTCGAACCACCCATGTGGGGGCATACTTCTGAGAAGATGTATCTCTTTATGTTCAATCGCCCATCACAAATGCGGAGTCTTTTCGCTCGCTCGCTTTAATTCGGTATGGGCACCACCCTAAACATAGCAAAGACTCCTATTATTATGATAAAGCAATCCATATTTGAGAGCGCAATATTTGATATAGATTATTATAAATACAGCATATATATACTTTATAAAAAAGATTAGGTTTGAAGTGATGAGTAGATATGAACGGGCGCTAATGAGAGCAGGAACCGTGTGACGACGACAGTTACCTAGCGCTTCAGAAATCTGTCTCTATCCAGTCTCCAGATCATTCACAAATGTCTTTCTTACTTTAACAAGCCCATAAACAAATTACTAGAAGCTGGAGATGTCATTCGAGCATCTTTTCTCGACGTCGGACCTCAGCGTTGTCACGCCAGACACATCGCTAGAGTTCCCCCCCGCCCAACCTTCCCCGGAATGGCTATCTCACCTGTCATCCAGTTCCATAGACAGAAAGCAGGCCTTCTTTGGTACTCTATAGCGTTTATTCTTGTCCCATCTAGTCTCATATACTCAGATGAACAGCTTCAATTTATCGCCGTTCTCAAAATCGAGCACCCCGAACCAGACACCCCCGCAGATGAAGCGCATCCTCCTGAAGCTCTTCTGTCTTTCCTCGCGCATATCCAGATAACGCTAGAAGCAACATATATCTCACCAATACCTGTACAACCTCCAGAAGCGCCCAATACTGCTCGCCTTTTATCTGCTCCCCCTCGAACAGGCTCCCTAGCACTTACGCCAGCTAGTCGTACTCACCAATATCACCCATCCATATTTCCACCTGCGACCCCCAATCCGACTCCTGCGGCTACAGATAACGACAGAAAATACGTTCAGTCAGAAGGTACTCCCTTGCTTGCCGGCATATGGGGTCAAAATAACGCGCCGGACTCGATGGAGAGGTTCACACTTCTGTGGTCGGAGAAGGATAAGGTGTGGGTTGCGGTGTATCGAATGGCGTTAACAGTTTGTGAGATATCACATCTCCGTTTAATTCCACTAGTTACTAACTTAATGTAGCTTTCCTACGGCTAAACTTCCTAGACCCGTTGCTTTGCTTGACTGTTTCTGCTACGCTACGCGATAAGCCGGTCGTTACTCCAGCAACTCAAAACCCCCTTGCACAATTTCTCGCCACTGCAGGCAGTCAGATAGTTGCACAACCAGAAACCCCCGCAACACCAGACGGTGCTGCGAAAGATGGTGAAGATGATGAGTTACTGGAACATCTGGAAGAAGTCAATTTGCTGGAGGGCCTGTTCTCTGGTAAGTTATGATCTTCACGCCTCAATTGTCTAAATCTTATATTGTTTAAGGACCAACTTTCTCGAACATGGGTTCAGAGAAGATAAACTTCCCTTCCACACGTTTAGGTACCGTTTCCAGACAAAAACTCTTCGGTCTCCCACCTGTATCTATTCCAACCCCTACGGCACCATCACCTTCTCCAATGACTGCCGTTCGTAAAGCTCATCCGACCCTACGCAAATCCTTCCGCAAAACTCTCCAAACCGTCTCAGGATTCCGAGTGCGCATGCGCACTGTGTTCGTTCCTTATGTTTTGCTGCCCACTGAGGAGGGAGATGAAGAGCGCGACAGAAGAGAAGCAGGAACGGAAGAACGAACTGTAGTCCTATGTGTGGAAGTTGAGAATTCTGGCGAGGCTGGTTCGAAGGTTGGGTTTATGGTAGAGAAGGTGGATGTGAACATTGGCGGAGAGGGAGCCAAAACGACTCTTATCGGATGGGGGGATGCAGGGCTCAGCGCGTCGCCGGAAAAATCGACGTTCCCCTTGAAAGTTACCCCGCTGGCGCAGGTTAACTTGTTATATGCGGTTACGTTTGTGAGATCTCCGGAAGAGCTGGATGCGTTCTCGTATGCGAAGAGGAGAAGTCTCACTGCGCCTGGTGGACCGGGATTAACATCAGAGCTGCAGAAGGCTGTGGCGATTAATGTCTTTGGGAAACCATATGCTACATCCTTTGATATTGACAGCGAAGATGGTACGGAAGATGGAGAAGAAAATGGAGAAGAAAATGAAGAAAATGAAGAGGAGATGGATAGTGAGCATGCCGAAGACTATGCGTATCCTACGGATACATTTTCTTCGCGATGGAATTGCGTGTTGGATCTTACTGTTCATTCAGTTAATCCTCCTCCAGATGATTTGGAGTCTGAACCCCCTAGCGCTCTCCCAGAACCTCCATCCCCATTCCCAACCTACGCTCTCAGATCTGCTGCTGCGAAGAACATTTCTCCAGGGACATCAGTGTTATTCTCTGCAACTTCATTAAGCAGCCCTCCACTAACGTCAATAGCTGATGGGAGAAGACACACACTCCCGACACCTATTGCGGGGTTGCCAGCGAGATCTCTTAAATCCATCACGCCAAATAGAGCATCTCTACCGTTTATGTTACCTCCCTCGGAAGGAGGTTCCCCTAGAGGCCCATCTCCATCTCCCTCTGGCGCTAGTCCCAGTGGGCGAATGTCAACCTACCCTCCTCCGTCTGCATTACGAGAGTATCTCCGCTCTCCTACGACGTACGCTGCTCCACCACCCCCTCCACAGTCCCCACCCCCAAGCCAATACGATCCACCCATGACACCCGCGTATCCTGCTTTTCCGTCTCGTTCAGAGTTACCACCAACGCCAATGTCACAAGGCCCTGTGGCGCAAGGTCAAGGATCTGTTGGACCCAGCGTTGAAACTCGCCGAGAGCGGGGTGCAGGTATGCGTCCCGGTCCACCGCCAACCCCAGGTCCCAGTGTTCCTGCATCCCACTTTGCATCTCAACAAGCGCAAGGGACTAGGACCCCGATACGAGAGACCAAGGATTTAGCGGAGTCAATTGTCATCAGCGTCGGGCTGCTCGATGAAGATCTTGATGAAGATGAGAAGCACAAAGGAAAGATATACCCCCAGGACGTGTTTACTTTGGATATCTTTGTGTTTAATCAAAGTACATGGGTCAGAAGGTTTGAGATTACCTGTCCTTCCGGTCGGAAGAGAGGTAAAGGAGGACCAGTGTATGGGCCTCTTGGCGGTGTTGTGGCGAAACATGGGAAGGCAGCACCTGAATATCCTGGTGTTATGCCTTTGGATGGAAGAGTGAGGATTGGGTGAGTGGGCGACTGCGGTCTTGCTGTGGGTATTATTTTCTTACGTTCTTGAATAGGCCCTTGCGTCCTTCATCGTGCCAATCTGTTAGAATGGACTTTGTAGCTATCAGTCCGGGTGTTCATTCGATAGAGGCGCTAACTCTTACGGATATTGAGACTGGATATTCTATGAACTTGCGGTGCGTGGTGAATTTCAGTTATGTTTCATAAGATAGACACTGACTTACGATAATACTGTAGTTCTGTTATGGATGTTGTTGTACATGATCCTAATGATTAATTTATTCCTATGTTGTACCAAGAAGTTTAAGACTATCCTTTGCGTTGACGCCCCCCGATTACAGGTGATGGTGGTCCCGGTTCACAGAAGGTGGCAACGACCATTCGCAGAATCTCGGCGGGGTGCTTGGATAATCAAGGTATGCCCTGCGATGCAGGCTAGTCACTGGTCGGAACAGTTAGGGTTCGACTAGCACTTCGGGATGTCAGTAGCGAATACCATAAGTATTTTATATTTACAACTTTACACGGGAAAACAATACCACTACTTTGAAATGGATGGCCCTGCCTTCGCTTTGCCAATCCCGCCATTCTTTCTCTTCAATTCTCCGTGTATCGGCACCTAGACTTCTTTCCTCGCAAACCAGTTACGGCCGGGCGTTAGAGTTATGGGAATGCTATAGCGATGTCAATAGAATCATATGTGGGTAACTTCTGCTATTCACCACGTTACACTGGGAAGTAATGTACATATCGACTTCAAATCATAGGCATTTCAGCCACATAAAAATACACATTGTCGGCCGAGCGGAAACGGCTTCCGGACGACTCTACCAAAAGGATAACCACAATCAAAAAACACGCTTACCCAGCCTACTCAGTTGCTTCAGATTCTCGGACTTTATCTCAGCCTTCTCCAACCCCCACTCACAACTTCAAGTTTCTCTTTCCCCTTCTGCCTTTCCATCCTCTCTTTCTCCGCCATAGCCCAGTTTTCCAACGTGAGCACGATATCCTACATAAATCAGCATCTTCAACAAATGAAAAGAATAAAGCACACTCACACTTCTTAACCATGCTGCATCTCTGTTCCACCCCCACACATAAAGCCCTGTATGAGGCGACTCCCTCCCCAGCTTCCGCATAAACATTACAGATTTAAAGTTGTTCTCATCGTCCGGTAGACACAACTTCGAACCCGCATGCTTGACGATGGCACGCATGACCGATAGATGGGGGAAAGATACGCGTCCTTCTACCAATGCATCGAGACACTCGTGTATCGTGTGTGCGGGGATAATGCCTTGTCGGAATAAGGCACCGATGAGGACACCGATGTTGGTAGGTTTGAGTTCTACGTAATCAGCTTGAGGATTGAGATGCGCAACATCTGCAAGGTCTTGTTTCCATAAACCGTTCTATACATTGTCAGTAACTTGTAGAGATCATAGGTAAAATATGATACACACCTCACTCCAATACTGCCTAAACCTATCCACCGCCAACGCCCCCAGCTTTGGAAAGATAACCTCTGGGTTAGGTATATTCATTGCATCGGCCTCTGCCACTACAATAGGGGCGACGGTAGCTACAAGCTCAGCCTCTTTCGCATTTGACAAGCTGCGGTCGACAAAGTGGTACGCTAACTTGTCCGGGCCGTAGAGTTCCAATATTTCTAAGCTGTCTTGAACGGCTTTCATAGTGCGCATTGCATCCTTTGGTGATGTGTACGTCTCGGTGTCAGAGAGGCAGAGGATTCGGAGTCTGAGTCAGCTAAAGAAGAAAGGGAGGTCGCGGAGGTAGATGGTGTGTCAGGGCATTCGTCGTCGAAGATGGGACTGCAATCAGAGGACTCGGCACTAGTGTTGCTTATCCTCGAAGCGCGCTTTCGTGTGCTTGTCAAAGCTGGTGTAGACGTGTGCTCCGGGGTAGAAGTAGAAGTTAAAGTAGGAGGGGAGGTATCCGTTGTACGTCCTTTCCGCGACTTCGCCGCATAACTATTGAAAGCTGTTCGAATGGGAGTAGGCGTTTCAGTGTACATACGCTCTACATCATCAGCTTTCCCGACGATGGCATTAGGCATTCGCATCCACCCACGCCTGACCTTGCGCACGGGAGGGGGAAGTATATCATTCTGTCGCATGTGGCCGCCTCGTCTAAGTCCCGCCACTTGGGATTCAAATTCAAGTTGTTCTTGTGTCCTTGAGGAGCTTGGGATATTGGAGGAAGAATAGTAGGTCTGTCGGTATGATCTATCCATCGCTTGATAAATGTTCAAAATATATACGGGGAATCAAGTGGGTGTGCGGGGGAGATTTATGAATAGCCCTGGACGAAAATGTGAGATACGGACTTCCAATCGGACAGGAAGCTTATATGCCCGGTGTGAATGGGAGCCAAAGCAAAGCATGCTGCGAAGAGGCGTCGTGTGCGCGAGGCTTTGGCCTTTTCAATTTGTAAAGTTGAAAGGAAGGTCCCACTCCGCGAACTTTAAGATGGCCATTCGCCTCATGTTTGTTAGATTAGCGAGTACTTGCGAATCTTGGACTGTGCTATCACAGCTGATTTTCATGGATAGCATGGATAGCTTGTCCGAACTGGTTGGTGGCGGTGGGGATGAATGTGGTCGATGCGTGCGATGGAGTCGGCGTCGGTGAGCGTTTAGCAGAGGTTGTGTAAGATCGTTGGATCACTGCACTTCAACCTCATCAACAGCGGCTATTTTTGGCGTTTCATACTCACCGAAACAACTGACGTAATCTGACACTGGATCGCTAGGCCCTTCGACATTTGGACCATGCCTGGACTAAGCTTAACACGAAGTATCCAGCCCAAGCGTTACAATCAAAATACAGTACATGCCCAGGCAATATCCAGCTAACTAACCACTAAACATTCCCCGAAAAGATATCATCCTTACTTCCCAGATAAAAAACAGGTATTTGTTCAAGCCCAGCAGAAATGTTCACCGATTTGCCTCCAGACCCAAAATCTTTCTCTGTCCACCTAAAGAGTATTACAGTATTAAAAAACGATCAAAAAAGCTAATTTAGCTACGGCATACCAATGCGTCCATTTGAACTTTGATGTCGTTGACAGGAGAGGAAGATAAACTTCCTGCATTGTAGCGCCTTGTGTTCCTACTGGTGCTACCAGAAGGCGTGGCCCTGCGATACCTCAAGTCAATGAAATATAGCAGAGTGGTAATGCCTACCGAGCATGAACTGGTGTATAATGGAGGGATCATTGTCTTTTGTTCCTTTTACGACCGTCGGATCTGAAGAAAAGTCATAATACAACGGTCGCATGATAGTCTTTCCTGTTTCCTGAAGGTGTTCGAACAACTTCTGCATGTAGGGTATCAATTGGTATCGGAGCGAAATGTACTGTGCATGAATTAGTATGCTGGTATACCGAATATACGTTGCACACGTACCTGCTTAATGATTTGGAAATTATCTTCTCCGTATGACCAAGGCTATATATAAATGAGAACATATACTTCATATATACATGTGGACAAACCTCATTGGGACAAGGATTAGCAAAAGCTTGGGTGTCAGTTACAGGAATATTACAGTCTCGGGACCTTTGTACACGTGCATGAGCTTCATAATTGCAATCATTAATAGGCATCGCACCCATGAACACGCATCTAAGAGTCTTCAATGTCAGAGCTCATGTGAAGAAACGAGGAACTTACATAGGGTAAGAATGTCCCCATAGCCAACCACCTCACAAACAACTCCTTGCCCTGAGCAACATCAGCATAATTAGCGAATCCACCATATTAACCTACATAATCAGAATCAATATCCAACCCTGAAAAACCTCCAATATCCAATGTCCACGACGAGATCCCACTAGCAGCAACAGACACCCCTGCCGTAATTTGTTGCAGGAGAACATCAAACTTCGAATCCGTATCCCCACTCCAGAGATACGAGCAGAACTTCTGTCCTCCAGCAAATGTACTGCGGGTAAGGGACATGTATTTGCATGATGTATCGGAGGAGGGAGTATCAGTAAGGTTGTGCAATCCTTCTTCTATGGCTTGCTGATGCAGCCATGGGTACATCTTGCCTATTTTCTCCTGGGTTCCGAGGAAGTATTGAGCGAATGATCGGGCGTATGGGATTGAAGATATCGTTTGTCCATCTAACAAACGCTAAGAAGGATGAGACAACAAGGTAAGTCAGGCATACTGTTTTCGAACGCTTCTCCGAAAGTACCTCCTGCACCAATTTTAGTTCTATGATTTTAAAAGAATGATTCAGACCGACCATCATCTTGGTCTATCCAAAAGTTATGGATGCCTTTAGAGAAATAGCTATCATTCAACCTTTTCCCTATAGTAAAAGTCAGAATATTCACGATACTTCCAATTACTGACTGACAAAGAAACTCCCTAGCAGCCGGATTCGTCGAATCAACTACACACGAACCATAAGCACCTATCCCCAACAAGAACTCACAAAACCTACCCAACCTCGTATAAACCCCATCAAACGAATCTTGCACCCCAGGCCCATCCCGCGTAGTAGCCAACAACCCCTCCTGCTGCAGTGACAGATAGTTCACCGAGTTATCCTCCACACTAGGCCACAAGGAAACCATCATTTCAGCCCCTGTCAGGCGTTTGACTTCCGACGCCATGAATGCGGGGTCAGGCCAGAACTCCGGATTGAAGGACCTATATCACAATCATTGGTGTATAAGTATAAGCTACTTCGGTCTGAGTAATGTGTGGAGTGTACCAGTCTCCTTGAAACTTCCACGCAAAGAAGTCTAATGCATAATAAACGACGATGGTTCATTCAAGGAAGCTCGCAAACGCACCAACGACTATTAGAGAAACATTAACCTTCTCATCGTGAAATCTCTGCGCCACATCAAGTACCTGCGACTGGTTGTAGTACCTCAGCTTGGACTGCTGATAGCCGAGAGCGAACTGGGGCGGAGTCGGTTGGCGGCCTGTGGCGGACCACGTTGTCAGACATTGTAAGATGTTAAGGTGGGTCAGCCGCATACCTGTTACAGCTGTGTACTGCTCCTGCAATGCGTCATAATCGCCCGGCTGCGCAGTGGTACTAGATGGAGTCAATGATTAAACTACTAAGTGGGTTTGTAAGCGCTCACATCCAGTAATCGACAACCGTAGCTTCATGCGCAACAAATCGCGTTCTCAATCGATCGAATTCTGCAGTGATCCCAGTCAACGAAGCCTCAATCATAAACACAAGACTCACCAATACGCCCTTGCCCAGGCATATTAAAGAACTGAAAATACCCCTATGTATACCCCACAACCCAAAAAAAATCAGCCCACCACAACTCCGAAAGCCTCGAGTTTCGAGCCTCGACACCCCACACTCCAAAATAAACCCACCTTACTAGACATCCAAACCGGCAACGTCACATGCGAATTCCAATTAACCAAATCCACCACTTGCCCCTTCTTATTCACACTATGATCCGCACAACATGCCTGTTGCCCCGCCCCAAAAAACATCTCCCCTTCCTCACTCGCGAATCCAAAGGACGCCTCGAAGCTGCTCGATCGAAAATCTTGCGTGTACGCACGCGCGGGGGGCGCCTTGTATCGATGAATTCACCAATGAGAAATGTGCTGGAGCCATTGAGCTCGATGCGGTGGAAGGTGAGTGTCCCGTTGGTAATTTGTGCTAGGATGTTGCCGTTGCGGAACGAGCCGGAGCCTTGGAAGGGAATGCTGAGGGAGTGCGCGAGGCCGGCAGATCCTCCTGGACCTGAGAGTGGTGGATCAAGAAGAGCAGAGGGTTCGTGCCCTGTTGGGTCCCGTAAGAGGGAGGCACGGACGCGAATACCGTGGTTTCCGAACGGCTGCAAAAAGAGTTGATTAAGATCCAACGAATCATGAGAAGTATGAAGGGTACTTGAATATAAACACGCTCAAAGCCATTCTGTAATTTGATACCTGTCGCATTGGGCTGGAAGTAATCCTGAGCAGCGACGCCATGAACCACTGCAAAGAGAGCAAGCAACGTTAGAAGACCTTTCATATACATCATGATGATGTCGATGCCCTCATTAGCTCTGAAGGCGTAGGCTTAAATATACAGTTGGCAGTCCCGGGCCGTCAAAGATGGTTCGCGAAGCATTAAGAGGTCATAATGCTGACTTTTCGCGTCCATTAATTTCATGTGATACGCCTTACGACAGCTTCTAACGGGGCGATGGAGTCAAAAAGAAGGATGGTATATTGACTACAGCTTAATATGCTTGTTAAGAAGGCATCAGCTCAAGAAATCACAATAATAGCAATTGTCCTTACGAATGAATGAGCAGACAGTCTTCTGTGAAGAGATCATTATAACCAGTAGTAGCAGAGGTATAAATCATAAAGTCAATAATATACAAAACCTAAATACATCAACCCTGGAAAGCAACGCCCGATTTTGAAGTTTCGGCCAATCCACCACCTGCAAATCCAGTACCTACACACGCAGTGAGAAACCAGCAACCTCAACAGTCAAAAAAGAAGCGTACCTTCCCGCTTAAGTTCCACAATATCCTTCTCCTTAAGCACTCCATCGCATACGATACATTGCTTCGCGGGTTTCACGAGAGTGTCAGTACATGTTTTACATGTGACATGTCCGCATGATTTAGCCACTGTCCGAATTCATGAACAAGTAGATAATAAGCGGGAGTGAGGCGACTTACAATACATCAAGAGGTTATTCGATAATCTCTTCTTACAACTAGGCACATCGGCTCTGGATCCTCCTTCATCGTTTTTGAGCCTTCTGCAGGTGTCGACTCGTTTGATCTGGAACTATTGTTGGAAGTGTACATTGTGAATTTCACGGGTATCAAGTTCTTCAATCTGCATCCTTTCAGCATACACACAAGCGTCAAGAAGGATGAACATACGCTAACGAATGCGCAGGATTTCCACCTCTACACGTTGTCTGGACCTTTACATCCGCCAAAGATGCCGGAGGCCCTGATGAAGTATAGGTCGGGGTTAACGAGGGCAACCAGAAATCCGGAAGCTTGTGTTTAAGGGCCTCTGCTTGCTCCTTTTCTATCTGTCGTAGTGCGGCTTCTTCAGCTTCCTGTGCGAGGTTTTCGACCGCTGAGACGTCGAATTCGAATTTTCGTTTTGTTCCCCTTGCTATTTCCCAGAGATATAACACAAACCAAGTAGAGGAAGAGGAGAATAGACGTACGTTCATCTAAAGCAGACGCAGTTTTTGAGTTGAATTCGATGGTAGGTCGCGATGCGAGCTTTAGTTGTCCCTTTTCGAATTCTAAAAGTACGCGTTCGCGCGCTGCCTCTCGCGCTCTTCCTCTTTCCTCCTCTGCTTCTTTCTTCAGTTGGTCTAGCTTATCTTTCTGCTTCTTGATGTCCTTCTTCTGTGTAACTGATACCCCGCGTAAGTAAGGTCCATGCAGATATCGAACAACATACGTATATCAGTGTAAACACATTCCTTGCAGAACAAATGCCCTTCGTGACATGCAACGGGATCTCTTGCGCGGTTTAAGCACAGTGCACACGCATCGAAGCGGCGCATAGACTCATTCCCTAATCGTTGCTGGTAATGCTTCAGCGTTCCCTCCCGCGGTGAAGGCGAATCACTCACTCGTTTGGTTCCATAATCCAACTTCTTGTACTCTGCATAGCTGAAGATTGACGAGGCGGTGTTGTTCTTGCTGTGTTTGGTCATAGTGTGCGAAGGGCGTGCTCACTGTAATGAACGATGCTGGACAAGCTTTCCAGAATGGCTCGCGAGTTTGCACATGTTTGAACTGAAAGCAGCTGACATAATGATATAAATCTCAGATCACCACGCTATCACCAGGACCATCGCTTCCGAGCTCCTTGAATTTCGTCATGTTTTCATAATTCATCCCCCTTTTCTTCTTGTTTTTCAGAAAAACATGCTTCACACGCGGAGCGGGAGATTCTCGCTTGAAATCCATCGCAACGTGTTGTCCCGTCGTGGCTTGATTTGATTAATTATATCGAGGGAGTAGTCTAACTGAGTACGTCACTCAAAGTCCGGACGTATAAATAGGTCCGCACGACCCAGACATGCGAAATTTCCCCTTTATCCTCGGCCTCATTCTCCCGTGACTGCGCACTCCCTCCGCCTGGCACTGCTTATAACTCTCTTTCCCACTTGTGGAGATTACGGCCTTTCCTCTTAACCACCTCCCTCTCGTGGTTCAACTTCACGCTCCCCCTGACGATTGTATCCTAACGACTACATAACATTAAAGGTACACAACAAAGGCAACTCCTATCTCTTCCGCACTAACCCTTCTCCCAAGCTCACACAATGCGTTTCGCACTCATCTACTTCTTCCTCTCGTCCCTCCTGGTGCTCATCATGGCCACAGCATCTCCCGAACCAGAACCCATCGTCATCCTCGACTCCGCCTCTCTACCCCCGTCGAAGACACCGAGATAAAGCCGGCAGCATGGTCACGCCACTCCAAGAAACTCGCCCGCATTGCGTCGCCGTTAAGTTTCATGGCTTCCATCGCACGGAAAGAGCCCAGTGACTCAGAGGATGCTTCGAAATCCGAGACTCAGCCGCGCAGGAGGTTGAATCGCCCCCGGAGGAGACCCCACCCATGAGCGTTTCAAAATCACATGACGGGTTGTCTTTTAGTGTATATTTAGGACGTAAGTAATTCTGGCTGTGCTCCACGTATTGTTTACTTACTGAGCGTCGTTTCAGTTTTTCATGGACTTTTCAGTTGCTACCCATAGACTTTTTCACTCGAACTTTTTACGTATTGCGACCACGGACTAATACCGCTACGATATCTTACGGACTTGTAGATGACTTACTCACCTATACTTGATTTGTATCACTACACTCATTCATGTCGCTCGTTGTCACGACCCCCCATGTACATTCAATGTACACTTGAAAAGTACTTGAAAGTTCAACCTCAGGCCTCAGGCCTCATTGGAGACTATTGGTCGGTTACTTTGAATTTGTCGACTAATTGAATAGGGCACTGCATCATCTCCGACCTCCTATAAAACTAGTGTTTAAACATGATATTTAGATGATCACATTCCAAAACAGACTCCTTGGCTGTCATCATCTTCGATAGTAGACTTTCCGCCTCTCTGGATATTCAATAAACCTATTATAAGCTAATAATTGTACGCCGATGGTGAAGCGGTTATCATGCTTGCCTTCCATCCATTCCTATTGCATAGAAAGCAAGCGGCAGGGGTTCGACTACCCTTCGGCGTATAAATTATCACATAGGTTTTGCTTCATTAGGTTTATTATCTTATTTTTAGAACACGCTATTAAAGCTTTCGCGCAGAATCAGCATTGATTCAGAGAGCTTAGACAATTAGAATCGAAAATACGAAACAGTTGGTCGGCTAGGAAAATGAAAGAAGCAGGCTGTCGTGTTCATGTTACTTATTATTATTATATTTCCTTTCGTTCCGTAGGATTTACCACTTTAATGATGCCGTATGTGCTACAATATAGTATGAGAAATTAAAAATGAAGATAATAGGAAGGCGAAGTAATAATCCTAAACGCGTCGTATTTATGAACCCAGCTGATAAAATCAAATTAAACCACAGCTACGTCCTACTCAAAGCATTTCCACCCACATATCTTGGTACGGTAGCAGAAGCTGGTGTCGCCTTATTACTGCGTTTACACTTGAAGACTTTCACCAAGATCGTATCCCACCACCTCGACAGAGACTTGCGCTTCTTAATCTGCTTTGCATTCTCGTCCTTTTTATACTTAGGAGAAGCGGGTGTTTTATAGAGTTTGTTAGTTGTACTCTGAGGGGGTTGCGATGGAACATTGTTGGTGGGAACCTCCGTCGTGTTCTGGGACTCCGAACGATGCACGCTCTGAGCAGTTGTGGGAGTATTTACTGAATTCAGAGGGCCAGGCTTTGTCTTCAACGCCATGGGCGTAGTTTTCTGTTCAGGTCGTACAACGTGTGTGTTCTTCAATACCTGCGTAACAGGACTGCCTTCCCTTCTCTCACTCAATTTTTTAGCTGAGTGGGGCGTCACACAATCGCGAATAGTCTCATAGGAGTAGTACCTATCTGGCGTACCAGAAGCTAAGGTATCCGAGTCTGTGCTATCTTGGCATGTAGGATCGGGAGTGCACATCGGAGGACTGTTCAAGTGGTGGTGAGGTTCGTGGCCTCCTAGATGGTGGTGGCAGTGGTGACTGTCGTCACCGATGATGCCCAGGAGTCCAGCGTCGTTGCTGGGGTTCAATGCAGGGGTGGTGTCGTAGTTGGTGGGTGATTCAGTGAAGTTATAAATCGTGTCAACGATGGGAGCGGCATTATAGGAGGAGCTTCCGTAGTCGGTCGACGGTGAACAGCCGGCGTCGTAGCTACCGTCACACATTGTTGAGAAGTATAAGATCTACGTGAGCAAAATCAAGGAGAATGGTAGATTCAGTGCATTACAAGGGAGCTTTTTATACACCTTATGGGAGCTATCATTGAATGACGCGCCACTGAATTCAACCAGGATGATCGAGGAGTGCTAGTGAGTCAACTGTTTTCAATTATAGCGTTCCACTTACTCATTTTGGAGCTTCGGAGGCGGTGAGTTATAGAAATTGAATGTAGTAGCTCATGTACATAATAGTTGGTTCCAAGTTAGTTTAGCAGCGTTCTGGAGTCTGGACACTTGAAGCTGTGCGCTAATGACGATGAAAAATAAAACCAAATACTTGACCCCTGCACATCGACAGCATTGAAACGTTTACACCATACATATTCACAACGTATTCATTCTTACTCCGAATCCACTCGAGTACACAGTACCAGTGCCGTGCTTGACAATTATTCAATAGTCCGCTATTCAATATTCAGGTCTCAGATCTCAGATCTCAGGTATGATTTCAACTTGTAAGTACTGTACTAACATAATCAATTCGGCACCCTTCACAGTGCGTTACATTCCAAACCCATAGATACATTCAGCACTTGAAGATTTTAGGTGTTACATATTGTAATTTTCGGCATGTCAAGTATTTTATTGTTACATATAGCTTTAAAATTAAAGTAATGCTATCTAGTGAATAAATGGTGCTATGTTTCTATGACGAATGTTGCTTGTAGTGCCCGAACGATTGCTGGTTCAAATCCCTTCGGAGTACAATTATTTACTTCTTTGAATATCGTAACCAGTCGTTGGCCATTTAAGCACAAGCATTGATATTGAATACATATTCAATCAAGTAATCAAGGTACATCAAGCTATGCTAACGTTCTACAATAACTTGTACAGTAGTTTAGAGACAAATACACACCTTAAAAAATGATACTTTTTGAAGGAGACAAAAATTTCGGCATTTCTATGGTGCAGGGCACTTAGTCACCTCCACTTTTGTATAACTAAAATTAAGCCGTGGGAAACCTTTTTTTTCCTTATTCCTCTGACCAAAATGATTCTTTTGGCAAGGGGAACAAAATGCTCAGACGAATTTTCGAAATTCCCAAAACTGACGGAGTTATAATTTTTGTCTGATCTAAATTCCGCCGCCTTATGTAATTATTACCATATATAGTTATATTACTTAATTTGGTGATATTAGTCATCAAATGCAGACGCAACTGTCTCAGGAATCCGACAATGAGAGGTATAACGTCTGGATGAAAACTGTTTTATCTTCATTTGTGCTTCTTTTGCCCCGAGACCTTCACAATAAGCATCCATCCAACAAATCATGCAATGTTCCCATTTTCATATGAACTCAACAGGCACCAATTCAAGTGATTTTGGTAGATTTTCTTGTAGTGAAGTGAAAGTGCCATCACAGAGTTCTCTGAGATATCGCTTTATTGACCACCAGAAGTACTCAATAAAATTGAGTTCACAATGGAATTTCAGTAAGAAGATGCAAAGATGGCCAGCATCCTCAATTACCTCCTGTATAAGTGACTTCTGCTCCTGAAAATCAGGCTGAAGTTCCAATATGCATCATGCACAACAGTCTGATACATCAGATTTGCACTTCCCAGATGTTTCACCACCTTTCTTTTGTGTGCACAATTTCTTAAGACCCTCCATTGCAAGTCCTCGTTCCTTAAGCTCTTGAGCTCACACAAGGGGTATCTTTTGAGACTTACATGGTCCAGGAATAGTATTAGAGGTATAATAATTGTAGATACATATCTCAAATGATAAATCGATGCCCAGATAATTTCATAAATCCTAGGGCTGGCTCACACCGGCATAGCCCACTACCTAGTACCTAAGTATTCCATGATCATTGATCAGTGCCCAGTGCTTAGTGCTTAAGTAGCTACAATTTTTTTTTAATATTGAATACAACTGTGTAGCATAAAAAGATAGAACAAATAACCTAGTAATTTTCAAACATTTAATGGGCATGCCTGTAGGCTGTGGTGTTGAATAGTAGGAATTTAGGTCTAGTCTGATAACCAGCTATTGAAGATTACAGCTCAGAATCAGGGAGGGGTAGCAGGAGCGTGCACTCAGTCTCATACACTCAGAAGAAGACTTAGATATTCAGCACTCAGCAGTCAGAAGGTTTCACTGAAAAGAGCGAACCATATGTATTTACACGTTATCTATGGTAATTATTGCATTGCACAGTGGGAAAGAATTCATTTGCTCTAGTAGGCCTTCGGTAAAGTGCAATAATCTCTCAGCAATGACTGGTTTTTGAAAACGTCAAGATATAGAGTACTATCAAGGGACAGAGCAAGCAGCATTGAGTACTACAGTGACATAAGCTACTCAGAACATAATGGATATATATACAGGCTTACAGCCCACTTACCACTGACTGCATATGAAATAATCGTGTTTTGGTGATCTGCGTCCATTCAAAGCCCAGTTGTACTCCATCGATGTGTAGAAAACTTATTTAAGTGACTTGCAAGTGGATTTCATTGACAAAGAGGAGCTGTTGGGGAACTAAGTATCATCTGGATCAGTACAGACTGAGATGTGTAAAGTTAGACGCTTGCACTTGGGTGCTACATCATTCAGCAAACAGCTGTAAACTCAACTGCACAGCATAAAATTCCCCGCATAACCGCAAGAATCTGGTGCACCCTATAACCCTACTACTTTAAAAGGTAGTGGGAATTTTTTTTTGACTGCTGATTCCACTGCTATCCAAAAGTGGAGCTGACTAAGCGCCCTGCACCATATATCAGATGCATTACTTACCCTTAAATTTCGGCATACCCGGCAGGTGCGTTATGCGTTACTGCCAAATTGATTGTGTAGTACAGTACTTTGTATTAGTAGTATGACATCTTGCTAACATTTTTATTTTGAATGATGTTTGATCCTCGCCATTACTAGTAGTACAGTTATTGCTTTCCATTCAACTTGATGCTTTCCTTTACTTACTGTTGTAATATTGAACAAGTAGTTGCTCATCGATATTCACATAAATTTTGTTAACATATCCCTGATTCTATGCTTTTATACAGACATAAAGACTTTTAGCTTCTTTGTGATTAATTGTCCAAGAAATATTGTTTTTTAAATCTCAATCATAATGGAAGTCAATGTGTGCTGCTTGAAAAACTTAAAACATGTAAGTATATATGCACCATAAAAGTTGAGAGTTGAAAAACCTGTATGCTGTATGTATTTGCAAACTGTATGTATACTTATCTTGTGCCAAGGTAAAAATATTGAAATGATCAGGGGGCTGCCATTACTGCAATTTCCAAAAGTAGCATCTATGACCCCATGGGAAGTGGCTGTGGCCGCGCATGGAAACTGATTGTGGGGATGCCCAATGCCTATATGTCACGTGGCCCACAAATGTCACAGCGCGTCACACTGCTGTCACAAAACCTGAAGTCGGCCTGTTTTACCTCAATCTTTCATCAAATTGACACAAAATTTTTACCATCATGTAGCTTAGGGCATGTAGAATACACATCCATGTACATATAAACTGTAAAACAACTATCTAAAGTGCAAGGCATAGAATATATGAAGTTCATGTTTGCACATGTTTGCTTTGGTCATAGGGCAGCACTAAATTGTATAGAACGAAGCAACCACTGCACAGATTGATGTAATATATAGAGAAAATGTGTACTAATGATCAACTACTACAACTCTCCGCATTTATATTTTTTATTTTCAAACTTACATGTGCAGAAATCATAAATTTTCGAGTGAAGTACACTATTTGCCATGAATATATCAATTTTAATGTAAATATATCCAATTTTGCTTCAGTATTCTACCTACGAGTTGTATAAATCGATCCTGGAGTATACTGTGTGTAGATAAAATGGGGAATGAATGAAGAAGCATTAAACCATGTTGTCGAAGCATGTAATCAATATCTGAGCCCATGTTTGCACATGTTTGCTTTGGTCATAGGGTAGCACTAAATTGTATAGAACGAAGCAACCACTGCACGGATCGATATGATTAATAGAGCGTTTTCACACTACTCATCAATGGCTACAATACTCCGCATTTAGATTTTTTATTTTCATACTTGCATATGCAGAAATCATAATTTATCGAGCTAAGTACACTGTTTCTGCCATGAATATATAGCATTTTAATATAAATATATAAAATTATGGCTCAATAATCTACTTATATACTGTAGAAATAAATCTCAAAGTATCCCGAGTGTATAGATCGAATGGAGTGATGAAAGAAGAAGTGTTAAGTCATGTTGTCGAAGCATGGAATCTATTAAGTTCTTATTTGTACATGCTTGCTTTGGCCTTAGGGCACCTCACAGTAGGCCAGATACTAAATTGTATAGAACACAACAACCACTGCACGGATTGATACGATATATAGAGCGTTTTTGCACTACTCATCGATGGCTACAACTCTCCGCATTTAGATTTTTTATTTATGGATCAGAATATGTAGAAGTAGCGATTTTTCTGGTTGAAATATGCCTTATGGTGTCAAATTAAAAATTCTAATCGCGGGCGTATGTTCTCCTCAATGAGTAGTACAATTTTGCTCTATAACACAAGTCGATCCGATAACTGTGTGTTGAGTTCTATTCTAAATGGTTTTCCCCTGCCAAAATTGCACAGATTATGAAACTATCTGAGTTTTCTGTCGTTATATTTATGTATACTTCGAAACAAAACATTTTATATATTGGACTAATTTATAAAAACATAATACAAGTTATTACATGATGGTAGATTACATGTGGAAAGAGGAATGTCGAAAAATATGTCTGACTTCAAGTTTCAGGACTGTCACACGGTGTGACTATGTGTCACGGCGCGGCGCCATAACCGAGGATTGGGCATCCCCACTGATTGTAACCAGTAGCCGGTAAGTCACGTGACTTCGGTGCGCACGCGTGCACATTGTAGTTAACTTGATTATTTCATGTGCAATGTGCACACATTGAACTGCTGAGACTGCCACACATCACCAGGCTACAAGTAATTTTTATACACAGTATAATACATAAATATACCTAAACTACTGATTATTTATTTTTCTGTTTCTTTCCTTTTGGAACAGCTTGCTGATCACTTACAGATCTTATTCTTTTCTTCTTGTCTTTCAAATCATTCTGAACATGTACAATGTCATCACTGCTTCCTATCCCATATTCATCTCTAAAAAATAGTGTTGCCTCATAAGGAATATTCATTAGTCTTTCTTCTTCTTTTGAAATGAAAATGTCCACCAATAGCTGCCCAGAGATTTTAGTATTTAAATATTTTCCAGGCTGTGAGGGATCTTCTATTCCATGAAATATAAGAAAATGATTGATTGCATTATATTTCCAGATGGTTTTTAGGACACCAGATATGGATGGTAGACAAAATGGGCAGTGAATAGGAACATTGGTGCAATGGTTTGAAGGTTTACAGATTGTTGTAGCTTTGTATTTCATGCTTATATCTTGATATTCACAGGTAGATGTTATAGATCCAGCTCCATCTCTCTTCTTTGTAAGAGTTGTTATGCAAACATCTTCTCTTCCACAAAATCCACATGGTTCTACTTCAATCTACAATGTATTCAGGTGTTTGTTCTGCATCAGTAAATCAGTGAGAAACTTGCCAACAATTATGTGCCTTACAATCAGACGCTCAAATTACTCCAGATCAAAAGTGATTATGAGACATTAGGAGCTTATAGTAACTGTGGTATGTCATCATGATTGGCTCCCAACAATAAAAGGTGCTCACTACTTCCCACCACTTTACATTAAGATCGTAATACATCATAACATACTATAATTAATATCACAGTATCAGGATCATGTTATTATGAGCAGTACATGAGCATGTTTGAGTCTGAGTGTCACATAATTCTGAGATTAGGATTATAATTGTCCAAAAAACATGCACAGAGTGCTCAGGTTGTCAATTATTTGCTAGAATACACATATTTCTGTTGTTAGGTCTAAGATCTAAGGCCTAAGGTCCAGCTATAATTTATTGTTGCCTCTGGTACGCTACAACACGAGTATATTAGTAGTCGGAAGTCCCCATATCTGCGCCTGCTATGTATGACATCACCAGCTCCAAATATACCAAGGATTTCGAAAGGCATCTAGCATGTGCACTTGGACTTGGGAGTTGGAGCCCCATGACACCTTACAGCTCCATGACCCGGAGTATTTATAAGAGTGCTCCACATCTGAAAGCATATAAGCAGGCAGAATTCTACTGCATTGAAAGCACCACCCCCACTTGAGCCCCAATTTTTAAATCTCGTAAGTACCTTTCAATTTGCGCATAATCCCTTTAATTGGCCCCATATCTCAACCACTGCATGCTAGCTACTTAAACTATCCCAGTAGTCCTTACTGTTGTTACATGATAGATTACAACATTGTTACATACCATTTGTATATGTAGTATTCAAACAATAAAATAAAATTTAATGTCCTAATGAACAAGTATTGTTAAGTTCACAACTACATAGTATTGATATCTATTAATCCACCATAGTTACAAGTTCCATATAACTACATAATAAAACATAATTCTATGTAATGTTAGATAAACTTACAACATATATGTAACCATAGGCTGAATCATGATTCACCATCCAGAATTATCAAGTTGAGGGTAACTCAAGATTCATTAAGATCGATTATGAGATGGTCATGGTATTATGGTAGATCATGTTAATTGTGGTGCATCGTGATGTGTTATAACCGCTCACGAGTTGGTCCAAAATTTAGTGATGTGTATTCTAATTAGAAAGGAGGAAACAACTAGTTTTATAGTGATTCAGTGAGCAAAATATGCGAATAGTGTCTATTAATTAATTTAATTTAACTCTACAAGTATTTATCGATTGTGATTTACAAGAAATACTTCAATTACAGTGCGTGGATCGATGAATAGTAATACACAGGTAATACAATGCGCGCGCGCGCGCACCGAAGTCAGGTGACTTACCGGCTACCGGTTACGATCAGTTTCCGCGCGCGGCCACAGCCACTTCCCACGGGGTCATAGGATATGCTACTTTTGGAAATTGCAGTAACGGCGGCCCCCTGGAAACGATTCTCGTCAAAGTTCAAAAGATGTGTCCTCAGTAGTCGCCAAACGGGCTTAGGTGGAGGCTGAATGTTCAGAAAAATATTCCTTTCAGGTCCATATTGAGGATACCACCTCAGATCTGTTCAATGCCAAAATTGCGACGACGAAAATCGTCAGCGAAATAATCGCTGTCAGCAAAGTGAGCATGTACAGTTCCCAGGACATGTGTGGTTGGGCCCGACCAGGTGCATCGGCTCCCCTCCCAACCCCATTGATCTGTGATGAGGGCATGCGACGACTTCTTTCCTCCAGTAAACGAGCTTAAGAATAGAGCGGTATTATATTAGCAAGTAAAAACACATTTAACCAGAGAAGACATACCAGTGTCGTATATCACCAAGTCGCCTCCCACAGTATATACCGTCGTGTTACCCACTTTCATGCGTTTAGCACCGTTTCCAAAGCCTTAAAATGAAACAGAAACAATTGAGCTTCACTGTAAGATTTGAATATCGTACGTAGTCACGTACTCGTGCTGCGACCGGCATCATGTATTCGGTCTCGACGTTCTTCGAACGCAGAATGATCGACATCTTTGTCTGCGAAAGGTCGTGTAACTGCGGTATGTCGTTGCTGATGATCAATATACTTTCGGGGCACTACATTCGGGTCAGATATCGGAGTACATACAAATGAAATGATAACTACGAACCGGTATTATGTTCCAACAGTCCTTCTCGTTCCGCACTTCTCTCTGCATCATCCAATATTGGTGACAGAGGACGGATATTTATACGCCCTGCGCGTCTCTTCGTTCTGTGTCCACCTATGGTTTCCATAGCGGCGCTAGCAGGAGAGGGTGGTCTGGTCGGGGGCATGTCGAGTGTGGGCACTCTCGGGTCTGCATCTTTTCATATATACCGTTGAGCCAGAGTAGACTAGCCCAGTATCAATAGCGACGGTAAATGTAGGTGACGCATATCATGGTAAATGAAGAAGGTCGCTCGTAGCACGCGTGTTCAGCGTTGTTCACTGTCAGTACCTTCATACTCATAGTCTATCATATCATAATGACTCACTAACTTACTGTAACTATGACTCATAGAACGATAGCACGTTGGAAACGCGCCCACCATATCTGGACAACGGACAATCCCGAGCCGGAGTGCGCTTGATCTTCCGATTGGCTATTCCCGATCTTGCGCGTCTCTTAGAGATACTTACCTTCGTTTGACCTTCGTGCTATAGAACTAGCAAAATAACTTATTTTGCGTCTGAAATGTTGTGTACGTCCTCCAGAATTGAAGTGTTATATATATATACTATTATTCGAAGTAAATGCTTTACCTATCAGAACATAGCCCTGAAATGTCTTTAGTGCGTCCAGACAAGTATAGGTTAAGTCGGGGTTAAGTATAGGTAAATCTCAGACGCTCAAAATATTCTACTAGTTATATGCTTAGCTATTTCTCTTCGAGTTTCGTGCTTTGAAGCTACAACACCTTCTGCTGAAATCCTAAATTTTAAATGTCAATTCTATAATCGAGATAAATTCTACCGTACGTTTCTAAATTTACAGGTCATTAAGTAGCTTCAAGTTCTACTTAGGTATTTGTATTACTTGTACTTACTTAACACTTCAATTCTGATAATAACAACTCCTGGTCTACAAGCCATTGCTGACTTTTGGCTAGCTTGGTTTTGGCATGGTTTTGGCACGAGCGCACACGAGGCTTTGCACGCAAGAGGTATCAGATCCTCCGATCTGAATGAGCTGTCAAGCCACGCGAGTTTATTCACAGGCCAACGGCAGCACTACGGCGGTCAAAAATAAGATCAGTTTCTGTTACCCGGCATTGTACATGCCGGTAGCTTTCTTGAAGCTGTCAAGCGATGGCCCGCTGCAGACGTATGTGATATAAGTATGCTGAATATATACATATGTACATACAATGTAATTATTATGAATTGGTTAAAAATATCATATGGATTTGACAATGAGTTGCAATGAGGTAGGTAAGAGTGGAATCTGGATGATGTAGAATTCGGAGAAGTAGTTAAATGGAATGAAACTATGTATTTCCTCGATACTTTCAATTTGAATCGCAAGCTAAACATAGTTTAGCGTTCCGTTTGGTAGATACATTGGGAGTTTGCGCGCACGCTCTTGAACAGCTGGAGGATATGGTGTAAGTCAGATACGGTGAGAACTGAGCTCAAGTTGCAACAGGACAGTTATCTGATCAGGATCTATGCCATCTTCATTCAGACAACCCACAATCATCTCGCATCCCTTTAATCCTTTCTTATGTGTCTTCATAGGATAATAACCGGTGGAGCTGCTGTGATTACTACAGTAGATGTAGCATGCACAAAGTGGGTGTGCGATTGAACGAAAGCCAGGCGCGACTTGTGGACCCAAATACGACCTTCGAGAGAGCAGCTGAGGTATCCGGATGTGGGTTAGAGGGCTCAGTACTGTATTCATGTCCGAGTTATTGGCCGAACGAATACTTACATTCAATGTGCCTAACATATTCCTGAGTCTTCACACCTATGACAGAGTACATGTAAATGCGCTCTACTACTATGCTACCTTTTCAAAGATGGGCGGATCTGCATACTGCTGGTCTGCTGAGAACATGGACTCAAGTACTTATTGAACAACTTGGAATTCAGAAGTATGAACATTAGAAAGAATGTCGCATTGTGATGGTACTTATACTCAACTTACACTATCTACATCAAAGCAAGTAGCAGTCACCCATATCATAAAATAAATATCAAGAGAGATGTGTCGTTTGTTCAGACGCATAGGTGGAAGTACTTATAGTAGATGAACTGATGAAGGGTGAGACCCTTCGCTGCCGTCAGTTGACTGCCGAGTATGCCGCACCACTAAGCTAAACCAAATTTGTAGGGTACCCCCCCCACCCCCTTACCTAATACATGTGCCAGATCGAAGGATCTCCGAATTGACAATCAATGAGAGTGGCATGAGGTAAGATTGTCAGATCGGATCTGAGATATGAGTGCTGTGCCTAGGAAATAGTAAGGACTTACTTCCAACAATCTGCCGCAGTCTGCAAGATGGTGAATACTTAGTAAAAGTGGGTACCAGCTGAGCATGCATGTTGGGGGTATGGGTACTATATCGCACCCAGATACCTTTCCTCAATTTGTCACTTAATCAAATTAGTATGGTATTTAGACTGGAATGTATCGGTGATAATGTCACCAGCCTTGGTTCAAGCTAAGAGTCAGAGTATGGATAAACATCAACTCGAATTGTCGCGTAGTGTAACACTAATAGACATATCTGGAATCACAAGGTGTACGGTAGTACTTGCTCTTTCCCATGTTACGAGCATTTAAATCCAGAAAAGAAGTAAATATATCGTTGAGCTGGTGTAATGATATGAACCAACACCTACTTAACGACTAGCTCTACATTTCCCTCTCAGTCCCTAATTAATATGACAATAATAAGGGCTATCGTGAAAATTTGCCTCCCAAGTATATTAAATCCTCTCATGATTCCACACCGTTACAGAAGTCACAGTCGGAAATAGCGCTAGACGGCGTAATATCTCGACCGCGACGGGCGTCAAGACAACAAGACCTGCCGTAAGCACCATCTCAAGTAGCGAACGAGTGTGACGGACATGCATTTCTAAAAAATATTAAATTCACCGGTAGGTATTTTTTAGTCTGTGGTCAAACACACCATGAATTAGTGCGTAGTCACCAGCAACGTTGACAATTGTAGTGCCATTCAGCGTCATATCTCGTGCACCATCCGCAAAATCTTCGTTTCCATTAACATTAAGAGTTCATATTTTTTAAAGTGTAGTAGCATACTGGCGTTTAAACGACCATGATCAAAATTTTCGCTTTGACGTACAGGGTGTTCTAGTGCATGGTTATCATTTTCAACTCGACTTTTAATTTTTTGCACTTCTCTAGACTGTCTGACCACTGTGCTAGCATATAAGCACATACTGGCAGCAAATGTGGTGTCTGAAATCATGATTATATAACAGTGTGCTCACCTCCTCGTTCTAAAGTTTCTATGGTATTGGAATACGGTGCCGGTAAGAGAGGATTCTGTGTATGTCTGCCGCGTCGCTTTGTCGTTGTTATATTCCCAGCTATAGTTTCTTTCTTATGGTGCCCATCACGAAGTGACGGAGACTTTTCGACCTTTTTTGAGTCGAGCTTCAGCGGCGTGGGCATGAAAATATGACGAAGGTTTGAATGATGTTGGATGTTTTCAGTACTGAGTACGGATGATCTTATAGCATTTCTTAGTAGTATTTAATAATAGTGAATGTGTTCCCGTCCCCAGAAGATCTGGTGGGGAATGAGTCAGCATGGCGTCCTGACACATGGGGAATTCGGTCGGATGGTACGCACTATTGACGCACTACTCGCTTTCCTCAGGCTACTATTACGAGCGGGAAAATAGCCAAACAAAGGCTTTGGGCGCTATGTACGTAGATCTAGATAGCATAAGCCCGCTTTAGATAGTAGGTTGTATCCTGTTACTTATATTTAGCTGCTACATGCTTATTTTCCCGGCACTACGGTCAGGAAAGTAATGCTGGATATAAGTATGGTCTCATTGACAGTACATAGGTACATTGGCGCTACTTGAAGTCAGGTGGGATTTCGGTATTATTATATCGGGGCGAGACATGAATCAAAGCAGAGTCTACGTACATAATCTAATCCTTAGACTAACATTAAAAAAAATTGATGATGTTGTACCGAAGTCAACAAAATCGTGAAATGAAATAAGATATGCCATAAGAAAGGCGCTTAGGAGCTATAGCTGGTAGCATGTAGCGGTATGCTACCTGGCAGGGAAACTCCGATGAACATGCGTCCAGTAAAAATATCTTGAGAGCGAAGCTATTTTGTTTTTTTGTTATGTACTTATCTTCTATGTCCTAAACTGAATTTATGAGATTTGCTATTAGTCACCAAGCACAATCTATCCCAACCAAAACAATCTGCTTTAAAATAACGGCTAGATATAATAATTAGCTCCTTTAACATATGTAATTTTTGACACTTACAGCATCAATAATCGTTTATTTCGTCAGCCGGTTTGATATCCGCGAGCCTTCTAAAAAACACAAGTAAAAAACCAACTTCGGACGAGTCCGTAATGAAATGCATTGGGATTTCGACCGAGTAAAGGAGTCCAGTTGAAAGGCATTCCAGTTCTCAACGTCCATCTCACTTGTACTCTGAACTGATCTCTTCCACTGCCACGACCTGACATTCATTTCCGTTTTAGTACGCTTGCAGACAAGAGGAGAAACAAAATTTTTGCACGATAGCTCCCTCCAACCGAGTAAACGAGGCCTGAAAATATTTTTGAATCTCCAGTCTCGACGTCGTAGCTTCTGGAAATAAAATATGCTTCATCACTTCCACTAGCAGATTTCGAGGTAGCATCCCGGAAGCTGGCAACAGACGTAGATTGCAGCGAGAGAGATGGAATTTTACAGCAATAGTTGTAGTTTGACGTGATGAGTCGCAGTCAAAGGAATCAAGTAGAGATCGTAAACATAGCCCAGGATAGCGTTGTGGTATCGCCAGAGCTTCTTCACGATAGTTTTCGAAAGACGATGATGAGTAGAGTAACAAAAACATCGAAGACAATATTTTAATTGAAGGCTGAGATGTCCAATATCCCGTATGATTTATTTACGGAAAAAGCTTCAGAGCTACCAAAGATTCCTTTGAAGCACCTGCTCGACTATTTTGTCTATCCAAGTTCACTGGTCAATGGGGTCTTAAAGATACCTGACTCATCCCTAATCTTTACGTTCTTGAGACTTCCAAATTAGAAATTTGAGTACTGTACACTGTACATATACTTACGATGGACTCCTCTGCCAGCTTCTTTTCTGTGCTCTAGAGCTCTTTGATAGTACGGAGGCCGGAAGAAATGGAAGCTAGGTTGAAGATAATGGATTACTGCAATGAATAGAATACATGAAACGGGGGATTGCTTGGGGGGGAAAGGGCTTGTTGTCATCAAGACGAAGACTGAAGAGCGTCCTCCGTTGTCGCCCGGCGTAAATGAACGAGCACACGTGACCTATTGTTGGTGTCACATTAAGCGTGACAATTTCCCTTATCATCTTTTAGATTAGAACATCCGGGGAAAACGGTGGGACAGAAGGACTATAAGTAGACACGTACTCCAGATACACGAATATGGAAAATGCAGGCATTGCGGTCTCTGTTTCTGTGTGAAATTATGCTCTGGCGAAGAAGCGTTGTCTTCTCCGGTGCGGACATCGTTGCGTCCCCGAGGTGCTAGTCGAGCCTGGTGCCATCGGGAACGATAACCCTCCCTTCTCATAGTCTTCGATTTCGTCTCCCTGCATAACGCGTAGCAATCTAGACATCAGAGAAGACAAATTGATGGTTTTATCAGATTAGATAGACAGCACGTGCTGATAGTTAGATGGTGTGACCATCCCCCATAAATCGCTAATTGAATGAAACGCCCTTCCCTCCCGCCACCACCACCAACCCACCATGCAGCGCCCATCCAGTCCCTCACCCATCCCCCCAGGCGCCACGTCCACTCTCCCGACATCGACGCCCTCGACACGTCCTCCTCCGTCCGCACTCTCACCCACCTCAACTGCGATATCCCTGCAGATCCCACGCCAAATCAAGCAACGTCAGGGTCAGAACCAGAATTCCTATGGTTCCCAGAATCCCCTCCTCTCCCCTCTCCCCCCGACAGCCCATACTCCTCCGCCTCAGTATCGTCGTTTCCCAGTGTTGGATCCTCTTTCTTCTTCAGCAGCGCAGCGGCGTCTCCGCCCCACCCTCCTACCGACTCGGGCAGCGCTACAGCTGGCCTCGTCATCCCCAGCTTGACCCTCCCCGATGCCCTGAGACACCCCACTGCATATGGCAGAACAATGGGAGAAGTAAGATTGGTAATTGTAGGGAAAGGGACAAAGAAGGTAGTCGGCGAGATGTTGGATATGGATGATAATGAAGACGTGGTTCATGTCGGTATGTGGGAGGGAGACGTCATAAGAGCCAGCACCGATTGGATCGAGCATCTTGATGCCCATGGCTTGGAGAAGTACGAGGCATTGAAGAATGTCGAAGTTAGAGCTGTCGAGGTGCTGGACGACGAGGAAGATGTGAGTTTCCCCTTTGTGGTTGCGCCGCGGAGGAGGCTGATGAGAGCAGGATATCATCCAAGACCATATTACAACGCTCAAAGAGACCATCCAACAACCATTCCAAATCATCTCGGATGTTCTTCATCCCGAAGGACAACCCTCCGCAGTCCTGGCCAACCTCCTCAGTTCATCCAGCACACCGCTTTATACAGCGCTTATTCTCCTCGTTGATAATCGTGAGTCCCCATGATCGATACCTGCTCCACACTAAACATAAACCGCAGCACCAACAGTTCAACAAACGACCCTTCTAACTTCCCTTTCCCCCGTCCTCCCAATCATCCCCTTTTCCATTTCTCGCCGCCTTCCACCAACCTTATCGCTCCCCGGAACATCCCCCTTCCACCCTGACAACACCCACGCGCTCCAGCGCCTCTTCCGGCCTGATACTCTCAATTTACTACGATCCGAAGCAGCAGATAAATTCTTAAAGTGGCGCGAGGTACACCGCACCGTCGCTCAAATCGAGCGCCAATCCCAATCGTCAAATTCTTCCACCAAAACAGAGGTGGATGAAGAAGGAGGAGAGAAAGGGTGGGACAAGCAAAAATGGGAACTTGAATATTTACATACGCTCTCCCTGGACGTAGCGAGAATGCGCGCGAGGTCGAGTACTGTTACACCTTCCCATTCCTCCTCTTCCAACCATTCCTCGTGTTTGCCTTCAAGTTCGTCTGTTTCCGCGCCGCCGGGAACTGCATTGGGACCCATTGATCCTCTGCACCTTCCTTCTCTTATTTTATTTTCGCTCTCTCTTCTGGGACCGTTGAAGCATTCTGTAATTAGGATGCTCAGAGAGGCGGCGGGTGTCCTTGGGGATGGGAGGGTGCGTGCTGCGCTTGTGAGTGGTGTTGTTGTTGGGTTTGGTGTTGGATTGGGCATGGGGCGGTAGGGTCCGCCAGTTCTTCGATTTGTTGGACAGCGATTTTTTCTTTCTGTTCATTATTGGGATGTGGAGGCGGAGGCTCGTTGCATATTTTTGTATCTTCGTCCTCCCATTTCATTTACTGGAGAGCAGAGGCGCTTTGTATATTTGCGCTTGAGCTTTCCATTTACCATTTCTTTTCGCTGTCTTTTCAGACATAGATGTTTATTTCTCTCGAATTATCATCCATACACTCTTTTACTACTTTGCTTTTTACAAGTTATCTCGTTTAATTTGTTGTATTATTATTTTACTTGCAATCACTCTTTTTTTTCTCCGTTTCGATTTTACGTACCATTTTTTTTGTCAATCATGTTGTAGTTTTATCATTTTGTTTGCGAACATGTGTTGTTGCGTTACATAATTTATTTTCTAGTAAGTTATCTACGAATTACGTTGTTTCTTCATCGATTCGCCCAGAACTACACTCACAATTCAAGCACGGAACTGTCAAACGTCAAACCGAGGTCTGCGGTTTCCCGAGGTTGGCTTGGCAAGTGTATGAGTGCTTTATTAATTAGCTATTTACTATGGAACTACGTATGACAGGACCCCTCAGCCTTCCACGCGGATTAGATTTTAACCAAAGGGAATCTCCTTACAATTGCAAGGCTCATTCGGAGATTTTGGTCAACGATAATAGGATGAACGGGAAAACGACCGTTGCCACATGCAGGATAGAGTTGTATATGTACGTGTATAACATAAGGAGCTGCGAAACAACTTACGAAACCCCGATGTCGAAGGTACTCAATCCCTATATCAAGAAAGGGCAACGGTTCACACCGAACACCATAGATTCAGAAAGAGTTGACTGCGTATAGCACATTGTGGCAATTAAGATAAAGCGCCTCTTACTCACGAATTATATATCAGAGAATCACTACAATAAATCCTACCAGAATTAGACGTCCGGGGTTTGAAGTGCCCTGTGAACCCGATTATGTTAGCCTCCATCAGGTAAATGTCCCAGGTCGTAGAGAAGGACCAACATACTATAGTACCATCAAACCAAGCAATTAGTAAATAGAATCAATGTTCGTAGAGAAAGTAGTTCTGCACTTTCAACTATCTAGAGATCACTTTCCTTTATAAATTCGGTAATGATATAAGAGGCATGACACAGTTGCTGGACACCATAACACCAATCTACGATGTTCTTACGGTTATGTAAATTGAATAAATCCTCATATCGTTTCATACAGGTATTTGTGTCTTCATGTTCATGATCGCTGACTCGCGGTCGTACTACCACGCAACCTGGCGCCTTTAGTAAATGTTTATAATATGCCTTCGAAATTCACGTGATAATCTTTTCTTCTTCACGACTCACTCTTTTCATTTAAGGTTCCTGTCTCTGCTTTGGTTTAGGATACTGAGCCGCTGAAGCTTAGTAGGGAGAGGAAGATCCAACCACTTCCTTCAAAGACTATTATAATAGTTTGATAATAGTCGGACAGCACTACATGCTCGAAGCCCTACACTGTTGTACCACGCACAAAGAAATCGGTCCACAATATCATTTTGTCACGGTGCCTAACCAGCTATTTTTGGAAAATGAAATTGGGCTGTGTGCGATGTATACTTTATGTAACAGCTGTTAACATCGACGCGTCTTATGAGGCCACCTAGCGTACTTTACCAGTGGGCAGTGTACATTTCTTCGAGCGTCTCTATTGTGAATGGTCGACTCCGAAAATGTCGTAGGAAAGTGGAATACAATACCTGTAGTGCCTGACCAACTAAGCATACCCTACTCGGCCCAGACTCTGAAATCTTCACAATTTAAACGATATTGCCGTTTCCCAAAAGAGTGGGCGTAGAATTTAGTACGTTAATGTTAACCGATAAGTAGTCACTGGTCGCATAAGTAAGGATTGTAACTTGCAAGGAGCTTCATGCTAGTGTTCCAAGTCAGGGTGTCGAGCTGCGAGAGGTTGTGAGATGCTGGAATTATGATTTCCAACTTGGGCCTACAGACTTGTTACAGATGGTTGCAGTAAGGCCGCAGCCGCCACCACTATGAAGTGTCACACTTAGTGTATGCATGTATGCATGATGATAGCTTTATTGGGAAGAACGGCCTAAGAAGGCAGGACCGGAGATTGCGGGAGACTCGGGTATTGATCGATATCCGTGGTATTTGGGAGTAGTTATTGTTATAGAGGGAGTAATATCTTTATCCTTGGGTTTTCAAGCGGAATGCTCAAGTTCGTTATAATCGACTCTATATTCTTAGATCCGAAAAGCCGGTTCTTCTCAGAGAAAAAATCAACCCACCTGTCATCGTGTACTTTTGTGACCATTTTAAAGCAATGTCCTGCGCATAAGTACTTACTAAATTCTCTTTCTCGAAAACCAGGGTTGAAAAGTCCTGTTTCAGGCTGATTTCCTAGAATTATTCTAAAATTTGTATAGATTGGTACCTCAGGCCACAAGTTTTAGACACATATAAGTGCTCGAGTTGATTCTGAAGCAGTCGGATTTTGAAAAGAGCAGTCGTGCAACGATGTACTTACTCCCAAAAGGCTAATAGGTACTAGCAGCGTTGCTGTATAATTACTAATCTGGTGTACTGTACACTGTATCCATAACCTCCTAGTATATAGCAAGGTCGATACAGTATAAAATTTACTCCTGATATTGGTGAGTGAAGGATTTCAAGTAGCATAGCGTAAGTACAAGCGTACACCAAAGAATAATTTAATTTAATTTACTACTACTTCTCAACAGGTATCACTATAATATTCCTGGAGGACAGAGCTTTGCCCCCCCTACATCGAGATACTCAAATACTTAGAAAATCAACGACTATCGATGTATTTAAAATTCCTATCACGCAAACATCTTTTATAAGCGCCTGTAGGCGCTTTGATAAATTATTGGCCCTGCGGACTGGTTCCAGGTTTGCTAGTTTACAACTACCCGGTGGGCACGTTTTTTAGTCCCTTAATCATTTGATGACATCAAGACTCGCGATGAAGCACCAAAACAAGATAGAACCATTCATCTACTTTACTGACTAACTTGCAACCGGTAATCTTCCGCATAGTCAGCACATTCTCTTGACATTTTCACTGCACCCATCAAGAACCCATCGCCTTCAAACGGAACCAAAATGGAACTGTTCGTTATTATGAAGCCATAATAGTGCTATTCCAAAATGTACGCAATGGTATATCCCATTCCCGTCGTGGCATCATCCTAGTATTAAACGACCCCCGAGTCACTCACATACCAAAGCACTACGATATCGTTACGCCTCCAATTATCCCACTGACTTTAGATTCTAGCCGACGAAACGCAAAATCGAGTACTCACAAATAGCTTTTGTCTTTATTGCTTCGAAGAAGAATGGCCCCGAAAAGGGTGAATGCGGCATTTTGTATGAACCCTTCTATTACTAGTATTTGCTTTTATCTATCTAACTTGGTTCTAGCAGCGAAGCCTTGGGAGCAGCGACAGCGACAACCATCCGTTGGACATTCTGCGACAAGCGATCGTCCATCAGCTGAGCAAGGGAAAGAAGATCGGAAGTCCGATTCATGCACTCGAGACAATTCAACGGCACCTTTTCGTAAACTTCGTGTTCATGATAAATCAGAAGTTCATATGGCTAGTGCGTAAATCTGCAGTTGTAGGCATCAACGGTTGGCTTAACATTTCATTCCTTTCTGAAGGCTTTGCAGACAGCGGTAGTAATATGACTTTTAACGATGCAACAGTCTTAAACAACGCAGGGAATTACACATTAGTCCATGGTATGTCTCAAGTTTAAGTTTTTGCTACCTGGATGAGCCCTAATCATCAGAATCTGGCCGATTTTCTATAGAAACACACGTTCTTCACGCTCGTCCCTTACTGGACCGTATTCTCATATGTTTTGTGATGTTGTTTATTGCGGACATGTTTCTACGCAGACTCGCACTTTCTAAGTCATACCAGACAGCCTGGATCTCTGAAGCTACTAATATGCGCAATCACGAACTAACTAGTAAAGGATGCGATGCGTCTGCGATGCAGCCATTCGTTCCCTTAGAATTGTCGCACGTACTACAAGTTGGACTACTAATAGTACTATTACTCCTTGCGCTCTGCGCTAGTATATTTAGATCTTATAGGTAGAGGTCTCGCAAAGCTGCCAGACTCTAGTTTCCCTTAAGCCTTTAGGTAGTATTGGTATTGGTATGCATTATTTCTCTTTTTGTAGGGATCTATTGTAAGCATGGTCATACTTATCGAGCAAAGCATTCATACATATACTGCCAGATATTACGAAATTTATTGTTTCTTGGTAGCATTTTTTCCCTAGCGGTAGAAGTGCGCTTGTGTTCTGGCGGACAGCATGCTTTTGTGTATGCCACGAATGTGTAGTGTGTAAGTATCATAATGAAGGGTGTTATTTCGTAAGCGATGTGGTGAGATATAGTAAGCGCGGAAATGACTACATAGATTTCTATAGTATTCAGGTGCAACGGGCGTTCATGGTGTGCATGTTGGCTTCCAGAACATCCCATTGTTTGTGCATTTCCAGCAGTGTATCTGAGTATTTCCTGACGTATATTATTACTCACTTGGAAAGGTATGAGATGTAGATCTTAGTCGCAAGAGAGATATCAATATTTATCCTACTGTAAGCATGGTCATACTTACGACAAACCATCTGTATATATGCCGCCAGAGATTAAGGAACATATCGTTTCTTAATAGCTTCTTTTACCTAGCGGTGCGAGTATACTTATTGTGTTCTGGCGGGCAGTAGGCTTTCACCTGCATGTGGATTGGTTTGGGGTGACAAGCAGCTAATCCTACTTTGTATCTACTGCCATTGAAGTGAAGTTTTCATCCCGATAAGATACTGGGTAATAAGGTTGCCACTGAGGAATAATAGGTAATGGGGGAGGTGGGGGAATATCAGGCTTGCGAATTTTTATTGGATTGTTCCACTGTTGTATTTCTAGAGACTCATATGTAGCTTGATGAATGGACAGTGGAGCAATAATGGGCTTCCAGTGGAGATTCAATGAAGCCTGCATAGATATTACTTAGTATAAAAAGTACGATACAATGTCAGACTCGATCAATAGACTCACGGGCGGGGTTCCTACGTCGATTTCCATACTTCTGGAATGAACAGCAGGAAGTACAGGCGCAATTACAGGAGCTTTCCATCGAGGATCCTTACACACCTGGATTTGTGTCATTAAAAATCTAAAAAAAAACAGATACTATGCTAAGTGAAACGCACGGTCTTCCACCGGAGATTCGAGGAATCCTGTGTTAGAGATCAGTATAAGCATATATAATAGTACTAGATTTGATAAATGAACTCACAGAGGGTCTTTCTACACCATTTTCCGAACTTGCGGGATGGTTAGCAGAATAGGAAGCTGCAACTATAGGAGCTTCCCATTGAAGATTCTTAGGCACCTGAATTTGTGTCATTACTATTAAAAAAAAAGGATTACTTTGCTAAGTAAAACGCACTGGTTTCCGCCAGAGATTCGAGGAATCCTATGTAGGAGATTAGTGTAAGTATATAATAAAATATGATATTCAATAAATGAACTCACAGAAGGAAATTCTGCATCATTTCTTGAGCTTTCGGCATGGTCAGTAGGAGATGGAGGTGCAACTATAGGAGATTCCCATCGAAGATCCTTAGACATGAACACCTAGATTTGTGTCATTACAAAGACAAGGAAAGATTACTATACTAAGTATAAAACGCACGGTCTTCCACTGGAGATTCAAAGGAACCTGTGAAACAGATTTATATAGAGATATATTATATTATATTCGATAAATGGACTCACAGAGGGACTTTCTGCATTATTTTCCGAACTTGTGGAGTGGCCAGTAGGGGACGGAGACGCAATTATAGGAGTTTCCCATCGAAGATCCTTAGACACCTGGATTTGTGTCATTAAGGATACAGAAATTGAAGGTTACTGTAAGTAATATAAGACGCACAGGATCCTGAGGTGATTTATTGTAGATGTTCGAAGAGGGAGTGATAGGATTGGCGGGAGTGGTGGGAGTGGATGTCGGAGTGGTCAAAATTACAGGATCTGGCATGTCAACCGGCTCATTGCACTTTATATTTTTCGGTACCTGTTAGATGATGTTAACTTTCATGGCATTATTTTAAAGCTAAAACTCGCAGGTTGTTCGCTGGGTGGATTGTGTGGACGAACATATGCACGGATTTCAGCACCCTGATATCGATATTGAGCTTGAACCTGGCTAGGGATATAAAAGTGTCACACACATCACAATGAACATCGAAATTGTTTCTCTCTTGAGCATTTTCCCTCTCTCTTCCACTACTACCCCTCTCTCTGACTCCTCTCCTTTCGACAGGTCTGGGAAATGAAATAAGAAAAGCCCGTAATAGATAGCAAGTTTATATACTCAGATTCAACCTGGGGAGAGTTGGCCTGTTCCGAAGCGCATCCTTTTTCAGACCAATTCGCTTCTTGTACTTTGCCAACGCCGTTCTGCGTATTTTCTTGAGCACAGTACTCAAATCGGAAAGTAACCGGCTGATCGCACTTCATATTTGTGGCTACCTTTGAGGGGAATTAAATAAATAGTACGAACATTTATTATTTAAGCATAAACTCACAGGTTGAGCGATGTGTTGATGAGGTGAATGTCTATCACGTGCAAAAACTACACTAGGATATATTTTTTCGGATGCAACATGGTCTGAAATAGAATTTGTGAGAGGAGCTTGCCACTGCAATTTTAATGATTTCTATCTTGAAGTTAGCACGTTCTAATGAAATCAGAAGTTGTGTAATTTTGCATACTGAAGGAGGATTGGGTGTAGGAATTTGTGACGCAACCATTGGACAAGCCTGAGGTCGATATCGAACTTAGACTAGTGAGAAATATAAAATTGGTACGTACATGAGAATGGGAAATTGGACTCTTTTTGGATCGACCTCTACCTCTTACTGTGGTACGGGCTCTACCACTTCCCCTGCCTCTTCCCCTTCCGATAGCTTTAGGGAAAGGAATGAGAGCGGCACGTAAAGCTGCTATATCGGAAGGAAGATGTGTATATTCGGGTTCAACAGAGGATTCAGGTTTCTGAGATGTGCGTCCCCCGTCGGAACAGCTTGCTAATTGTGCGGTCGGAGAATTGGCTCGAGCACTCTCACTGAAGGAAGTAAGGAGTGTAGACCTTGTATACATATAAATACGTTGTATGTTCATTCATTCCAAAACAAAACGTACATTAAATCCGAAAGCACTCGAGGATGTCCGGTGTGTGCAACGAAGAAAAGGAAGTTGCAAAGGGCAAGCCGCCAATTTGAAAACACGTTGTTGGCGATTGAATGCAAAAACAAACTCTATAAAACAATTACTTATGTACTAGCAGAAGTGAAAATAAGTTTCACGAACAGTTAATTCATGCTTCTAGACTTGCACGACACTAGTTATGGAAGAGAGAGAAGGAAAACGATAAGTAAGTAATCAAAGAGTGGTTTGACCTAAGGAGGCAATCAACCCAGAATTATTTCTGAGAATGATGCGGCGCTTATGTACACATCATGTTCCCGATTAGCTCCGACTCATCCCCGATTCCTTGTTTTGAACACTGGTATCTTGCATTATGCATTATGATTCACCCACGTTCAATCTATTTCTTTGGGCTTCTTAGCAGGACTCTGAGAGCACGATGCGAGCGAGGGATTGCTGTTCTGCACAGAGACATAAGCGCTCTATATTTCGTGATGTGTACCGCACTGCATCCATTTGCCGGCACGTCTCCCATCAGTTTCAAGTTCCCCTGGTAAGTATACCAGGTGCGCTGCGATGATACCGGTTCTTCGTCTGGTACCACCACTTCGTTGAACGAATCGGAACGGTGAACTATCTGCTACTGCTGGAACAGTATGACTCCTCGTCCCCCTCAACTACGTTTGAAATGTGCGTTCCTCAGCTTGTATTCTGTGCTTTTCAACGATACTTACCGTTACGTTTACACGGTGTAGATGATAACTTCAAACCTCCATGTGAGACTCCAGTTTAAGTTGATAGTGAAAGAGGATCAGAACTGAGGCTTGTCGCAGCAATACGATCCGCAGGTTCCCGTCTGCGGAGAGGTCCAAGATCCTTCTTTCAAGAGCTGTATCTGGCGAGTTGGAGGAACGTTGTAGTAGCATGTGAGTTGATCTATCTACTTTGGATGGAAAAGGAACGGTATGAACTGGTTGATGATAGTGGCTGGTCTCAATGCGCTGAGGTTCACTCTATCGTACGTTCTTTCCTTCATTATATGCTCTTTCGTGGATTAACGAACATTTTTGATAGTGCTGTTCGTACGATTCACGTTGTATTTTTGTATTCTCAACTAAACCATATACGACACATTTAGATCAGCTCTTTCCAGGATGTCCACATAGATCACATCGGTACATCTTCTCTGCTCTTGTCATTGAACTCGGTCCTGAAATCAACCTCACAGAGCATGTACCAAGGCTAGCTCGAATCTCAACCACGCTAGGTGCGATGTACGTGGCGGCAGTGGTTATTGAGGTGTTTGGGATTGTCAGCATATCAACTGTGAGACATTCATTTCCTCCCGCATGTGCATGATTTACTTACCGTACATCCTCCAGCGCCGACTCCCTTTCATACGAATCTATGCCCACCTCGTGTTTGTAAATGCTATTGTCGTCACCGTAGCAGCAATCGTCTCTGCATTGTCATACTTCGCATTTTCTGTACGACTTTTCTTCAGTACTTTTCTTTGATGCGTAAATGATGTGGTTTTATTCTTTAGGACGACCTCATGAAGGAATGCATCTCTCTAGCTACCGACGGGAGACTACATACCAAGTCCATTTTCGTTCGTCCTCCTTTTCCCTGACCATATTCCCTTTCTAATACCTAACATACAGAGAGGTCGACCATGGCCACTCGCAGCTATCTCCCTCCCTCCCGCTGAAGCTCAGAAACGTACGTCTACCTCTTCATCCCGCATGTGCACCTACCTTACATGTACCAATAGAATGCATCACCGCCTGGTCCGGTGAATCCATGTCTCAAATAGCCGCCGTATTCATATTTTCCCTGGTACCCTCCGCAGCATACACACTCTTCGCATTCACCTATTACCGACAAACCACCGAACGCGGACACGCAGCGTGTCTGATAGATATCGACGCGGGGAGGTACACCCGAATTACAAACCGAGACGATGAGGCGGGGGCAGTGCAGGAGGCTGCTACTGGACGGGAAAGTGCGCGCGGAGTGGTAGTAGATATGAGAGAGAGGGTGCGGTCGGGGAAGAGGAAGGCTTCTAGGTCGCCTGTGCGGTTGGTGTCTGTATCTCAGACTAGGCTGCCTGGTCCTTCAATATTGAAGAAGCCGGCGAGGGATGTGACACAGACATATCAACAGTCGCTGTCGTTGATGAAGAGCGCTTCACCTACTGGGTACATGGTAACACCCGGACCGCCGAGTTTTGGTGTGGGCCCTTCGAGGGTGGTCAGGCCGCCTGTGGCTGTGGCTGCAGTGTATACTGTGGGCGAGGATGAGGAAGACGATGTTGGATATTCAATGCCTGTCGGCTGGAAATAGTCTAGTTTTATTCATTGTAGTTCGTAGCAATATTCAAATCCAATTTAATGTGATTGATTCCAAGGGAATATGGTAGGCATATGGTCTGTAAACTACAGTCGTTATCATCCAAACATCATAACGTACTTGATACAGTGAGAAAAAAGAAACTACTAAAAACTACAGATAAATCTTCCAAAAGTTGGTCGATGCGTAACGAATCACGGTGTGGTACAAATTGGGGATAAACATGAAAAAAGTCCTTTGAGTTGAATCAACGCTTTACCGGAAGTGCACTGCACTCGGTCCTCCATAATCGTCGCCCTTGTCATCCTTGGTGTATCCGATATTGCCATCACCGCCAATATACCCAGGAGGTTTGCTGTTATCATAAGGTGGGTTGAATGGGTCATCTCGAGGAGGTGGTGGTCCAGGTGGTGGACGATAGTTAGGAGGCTGACCGTATCCGGGGTATCCACCATACCCGCCAGCGTCGTAGGGCGGGTTATAGTGCGAAGGGAAAGCGCCAACTCGAGCTTGCGCGGAAGGAGCACGGAAGGCATTGGCAACGCTGGCGGGGTCTTGAACTTGGCGGTAGTAGCTGAACGCGATGGATGCAAAAAGAGCTGCCAAGGCGGATGTGATGAGGAAAGCGAGAATTTCAGTCCAGCTGCCGCGAACCCATGCATCGTTACACCCTACACAGGAGGTTAGTTATGGAGCACAAGGAGGATAGGGGGATACGAACATTGACGAGCTCCTTGCTCGGTAAGGGTGCCTCGTGATACAGGACCCCAGAAGCCAAACTGTAGAGAAGCTTAGGTTAATGATGGTTATTTGGAAATAAAGAGGGAGGATGCGCACGAATACAATTGTACGTCCGTTATTCGTGTCTGTGCAGAGAGAAATAATACTGTTCTTCTGAGTAAAGTGGTTGATGACGCGCAGGAGCCCAACGCCAATGATGATAAGGACCGCCAAGAGTGACGAGAAGGCGTAGATCCGTACCGCTCCGAGTTTTTGCTAAGACATTGTAAGACCTTCCGGTTGAAACAGGACAAGAGAGAAACTCACAGTTGCTGCGGCGAATATACCGAAAGCCTACAGTACGGGTTAAACAATGGCGGGAGAAGATTGGCAATGGTGAATGTACCTCAATAGCTGTAACGACCATATACAATATTCCCAACACTATGGCGACTGTTCTTAGTCCTCCAACGTTGCCTATTCGTGAGGCAAGATAAGTTCGGCTGAACAAGGAATGACATGAATGGCGATGACGTACTTATTCCATCTATTGATGCATTACGGAAGAACGCGATCTGGAATGAAAGTCAGGCTGTGGTACCAAGGAATGTGCGGCGGAATGGAAACGTACACCACTACAGCAAGTTCAGTATAGGGTAAAGGGGAGACTAGGACATAGGACTCACGAGAAAAGTGTCCAAAGACCACCCAAGAATGCAACTGCAAGACAATAGCATTCATTGTTAGCTACCATTGTCCCTCAACACGGTTCACAACGGTGCTCACCCATGAGAACTACTGGTCTCAAACTACGACGATACACTCTTGTGACGAACGCGTACGGTGGTGGATTGCCTGTATAACATACGTAAATTTGTAAGTATATGTCTTGAAAGAAGCGAATGATGCAGGGAAAGCAAACTTGCCTGGCAGAAAGAAGTCAGCACCGAGTTCGACTCGGGTATAAGAGGAAACTTACCTTGCGGCGGTGGAGGTCGTTCCATTTCTGTATATTTCGATAATTTGTGAGTGAGGATAAGAAAAAAATAGGAATTTAGTTGGTGGTTTGAGCTTAAGTATGGCGTTGGGCTGTGGACTGTGAGGCAGTGCGATGCTGCGGGAGTTTGTTTATGCTTGTTTTACAATAGCCTTACTACAATGCAGACTGCAGTCAAGTGACATTCAGTGATAATTGTCAAGCCCAGCGTCTACGTCTAGACAATGCAGTGCCATGCTATTGCTCTTCGTTCAACTCCATCTTGTTCTAATGAATGCTATTTTTCACCTCGAGTGCAAAGGACTCATCTATTTGATAAGATTGTTGCGTGTGCTATAATGATAGCGGGAACCCCGGTGTCATACAACTGAACTGCCATGAAGTCAGAAGCGCACACTGGGCAAGAGCTGATGCACTCGAATGTATACGACTAAGTTTGCTAACCAGTAGGAAAATGCTGCATTTATATCTCTTACCTATTGTTTGGATGCGTTTCCTGGAGCAGGAGACATCTCAGATAGGTATGTGCGCCATGCGGTCTCCTTGCAGATAGCTTTCTCATGCATTCTCAAAATAGACCTTTGCTACCAACGATAACGACAATAGGAACAGGATATCAGGTCCGCCACTTGTCTCTTTGTTGAACATAGCAGATATTCCAACTACGAACATGGCGGAAGAGAAGACTGCAGAATACAAGCATTCTGAGGAAGTAGCCACACTTCCTGTATCCGCATCTGTGCAAGAGCAGACAGAGGCTCAAAGGCAGATCGATGACTCCGACAGGCGTTTGCTCGAGCTGGGCTACAAGCCTGAGTTTCGAAGGGAGATGTCATTCTTTGGCGTCATTGGAATGTCATTTTGTACCATTGGAATTCTCACTGGAATGAGCAGCGCATTCCAGACCGGGCTCTTCAGCGGTGGTCCGTTAGGTGAGTTTGATATCGTTCGTTTGGTTCCTTGTCTACCGTTCAGTTTGCCACTCTTGTTCTCTCCTTTTATCGCGTCTTCTTATTTCCCAGGTTTGTGTACTAATCACTATGTATCCCTTGTAATGCAGGTCTCTTCTGGGGTTGGAATGTATGTTCGCCCGCCGATGATCATTCTTGATGCGCCCCACTTCGCTACCCGTCGTCGTTACTGATGCCGACGACAGATATGTTCCTTCTTTATGTTCCTCATCGCACTCAGCCTCGCCGAAATCTGTAGCGCCTAGTAAGCCTTGTCCTCTTCAACCTACCTGTTTAGTACATATTAATTGTCGTTCTCCTTTCACAGTCCCACGATGGGAGGCTTGTATTTCTGGGTATGCAAGATGAAAAGTGATATGCCCGTCCTTGGATGTATGTTCCTCCTCCTATCCCGACATTCCCATGATTTTCAGGGCATCAACTCTATTCTGCTTATGTATGTTTTCTAACTGTGCCTCTCCGCAGTTTGCACAGGGTGGACTTATTCCATTGCCATGGTACTTACCGGAACCTCTGGGAACCTGAGGTATGTCTCGATGTTTTCCTTATGCGATTATGTTTTCTCCCCACCTCATCCGCTCCGCTCCATCACCCCTCCTCTTATGATAAGCTTCTGTGGCTAGCGGAAGACGACAAACTGCGGCGGACTGCAGCTCATTCCGAATGTCAATCCGTTCCCATACCACTACAAGTTCAACAAATAACACAGCTTATATTGTTTTTCAGTGTCGCTTTGTACATAGCTTCACTAGCGGAAGTAGGACAAGGGCGGACTCTCACAAGGGTCGAGATTGCCGCTATTGCATGGGGCGTTAACATCCTCTCTGGTATTGTGAACACCATCGGAACAAAGGCCATCGGGAGGATGAGCTCTTTCAACGTCTGGTGGACACTAGGAGGAACGGTAGTCCTCGCGATAACGCTTTTGGTGAAGGCTCCTGAAAAGGTGGGCGCCGCTCATTCACAGACAAAGTCCCACAAGACAAAAACTGACGTTTTTGGATGATCTTCGATCATATGTTTCTCATGGGCCATCATTAGAACACCGCAGAATTTGTGTTCACGGGATATCAAAAGTTAGTTTTAGTTTCCTCATTCTATGCGTGATCGGTTGTATTACCCGTTCCGTTTTTCACTCATGAAGAGATGACTGATCTTGGTTGATAACGCTTCATTCTGTCGTTAGCTTCACAGGTTGGTCTTCGAAAGCATTTGTTGTACTTTTGGGATTCCTCCAGGTACGATGGTCATGCCACTCGCTCCCGTGGAGCTGTATAGAGCTTCTTGCTGATTGATTCACCCTGCGTTGCCATTGATTCTCGATGTGCGTGATGTAACCTTGCAACTCCAGGCGGTTTACACTTTGGAAGGATGCGAGACCTCGGCTCAAGTTGCAGAAGAGGCTCAACGTGCCGAACTTCTCGCTCCAATAGCTGTAGTTGGAAGCATTGTTGGCTCATGGTTTATCGGGCTGGTTTATATGTTATCGCTGTTGTTTTCCGTTCAGAGCATATCAAGCGTGCAAGCCACAGCATATGCAATTCCGATCGCACAATTGTATTTTGATGCGGTTGGAAAGAGGCTAACACTCATGTGTTTGACGGTTATCGCTTTGGCACAGTTCATGGCCGCTGTGACTGCGTTCACTGCAAGCTCCCGGTTATTCTATGCGCTAGCACGAGATAACGCTTTCCCTATGAAGAAACATTTCATGTTACTCAATCGATATCAGGCTCCTTACATCGGAGTTTGGCTTTCTGTGCTCGCCGGATGCATTATTTCGTGCGCATACATTGGCTCAGTGATCGCTGTACGTCTTCTGCTATTACTCCTTCATCTCAGCGTGGAGCGGCTGATCAAATGCGCTTCTTATGCAATTAGTTCAATGCCATCCTTTCTTCTGCAGCCATTTCCGTTATGCTGGGATATCTGCAACCAATCATTATCCGTGTGTTCTGGCCCAAGTCGTATGTTACTACTTCCTAATTGTCACTCCCCGCGTTATTGACGAAATATTCATCTAGGCTCAAGGAACGTGGTCCATTTCATCTAGGGGCGTGGTCATGGGTTGTCAATTTTGCAAGCTTTTTGGTAAGTATCGAAGGTTATAGATATTATCTTTCATAGATGAATTCATTCATATACTTAATAACTTCCTCTTGCGTGCAGTTCACTATTTTTATCTGCGTACTTTTCATTCTCCCCACTGCGCATCCAGTGACGCAGTTCAACATGAACTATGCTGTCGTGTCTGTGGGTGGAATCATGATTTTGGTGTCGGTGACCTGGGCTTCTTGGGGAAGACATCATTTTGTGGGCAGTCTTCACACGAATACCGACGTTTTAAGCGACCCTGCTTTGCGCATATCGGAAAAGCAAGCTGAAAATCCGAGTAAATAGTCTGGACAGTGATCAAGGTTTTCTGTGGTAGTGATGGAAGGATGAAGTATAGGCGTCGAGGAACCTAAGGTACCAACCGAGGGTAACGTTGTAAGTTAATTTCTACCCCCCTTGGAGGTGTTATTTACAAGAAGAACCACGTTTGAGCTTAAAACCCACGTTTCTATTCTCTATACTTTGTCCATTGCTGCCGACCGCGAGGCATAAATATCTTCGGACCGGAGTTGAAGGGAGTTGATGACTTCTGAAATCGATTTCATCACACAGTAAATGGAACTTACGGCATCGACGTGATCACCAACATTTGATCATGGGACTGCAGACACATGCTCGCAAACCTTGCTGAACCGGAGCGGAAGAAGGATAGGTTGGAACTTTACTGTCTTATCAGACGTTCTGTTAAGAAAAGAACAAAGTCACTCAATAAATGACGAAACGACTGAAAAACAAACCAGCTCGAGCGGTATTGGGATATTGGAACAAAGTGTGAAGGTATATACAAGATAATGATATTCAAAAGGATTATAGGATATCTGATGCTGGTGTTATAATGAGTGAAACGATGCAATAGTCCGGTAAATACGCGAAGGCCGATGCGTCACCGGGGCGCAGAGCTGAGTCCGATGGTATAAGGCCTAAAGAAGGAATAAGAACTATATCCAAAAAGGGCTTGAACTCGAGAAATGGTCGATTCAAGTTTAAATTCTCAGAGAATACTCTGGGAGCGACGCCATGAAATCGGAGAAGTCAAGGTCAGGTTGGACTATTGGAGCCTTACTCTGTTGCTGTTGGTATGGTAAGAAGCCAGAAGTCGCGGCGGAGAAATCGTCGCATCCATTGAAGGACATAGGGCAGCTCCCTTGGTAGGACTGGAAGTGCATTTCTCCGAACCCTTTTGTTACAGAATAATCCGAAGGAGTTGTTTCCAGCGTATACGGGCTATATACTTCCGAGGATGGGCTATCAATGTACACCGGGGTGGCTGGTGAGCTGCGTGTGGATGCAGACAAAGGCGACGAGGTACGAGTCCAGTTCTCGGCATTTAGGAAGGAAGTATCAATAGAAAGTTGTCGAGTTCTCGACATCGAAGTACTCGTTTCAAACGTAGAGGTATCAAGAGTAACAAGAGATTGAGACAAGGAATCACAAGGGAACGTGGACAACGTAGGGTCAATGTCGTTGAAAGAGAATGCATTGAAGTCCTGAAAGATACGTTAGCACATGAGGTGCAAGAAATGTTGAAAACTAGACAACTCACAAAGGAGGGCTTCACTTCAGAAGGAATCGGATGTTGGTCAAAAGATGGTGCGTTATACAATACCTCTGGAACAGTGCCCTGCACTTGTTCTGGTGAAGGAGTTGGAGACGACGATAACCTTGGTGTACGATGTCTGATGGGCTGAGCACTAGCGGCTCGTAGCTTCTTCATAGGTTTCGTCTCCTCAGAGTCTATGGCGGGAAGCGAAGATGAACGCTGGAAGGTGCTTGCAGTTATGGGGGCTTCAAAGCGGGTAATAACTTCGGGAACATGGTGCTTATCGAACTCCTGAATGGCAGCATCCAACTCCTGGCCCTTCTTCCCATTCACCAGTAGCTCGGCAATCTTAGCGCACCGTTTGCTGTCCTTCGGTCCAACCTCTCTAACTTTCCGTTTTTCTCCCCCTCCGCCCTTACTTCGACCGTGCAGAGGTTTGAACTCATATTGAGGAAACCTGCGCTTGTGTTCTTCCAAAGCCGCTTTTGCTTTAGCATGCCAAATCTGTCGTTCCTCCGTCGGAAGATTCTGCCATGTTAGGCCAATGATCTTGGATAGCGTGCTATGGTTTGTTTCAACCTCGCTCGAAACGTGCTGGGATTTGATGAAGGAAGAGCGAAAGAGAATGAAAGCGTTTGGTGGGCGAGGGATGTGGTTTTCGGGTTTCTTCCTACTGTGCCCCGGCCGCCGCGGGACAGGACCATCCTCGGCTGGCGGGAAAAGGATCGACTCGCATGGGGGATCGACGAGAGGCGGCATTGGGTCATTAAACGTTCCTGGCGTAACATTAGGCGCGAACGCGAAGCTACCGCTCGAAGCTAGTGGCTCCATAACTATTTGCATAGGGCCTGAAGTCATAAGGTCAACGTATTTTTCCCAAACGAAAAGGTATCCTTACTGCCTTGAGCGCCGCGTTGGGAGCCTTTCGTTCTTTCAGCAGGCATGATATCGATTGGTTATCGAGGACGTTATAAGATCGAAGATAGGAAATATCAGTGAGCCCACAATAGATCGGGAGGTAGAAAAAAATCGAGGTATCGCACAGGGTACGAGGTTAAACTGACCCCAGGCCTTTATAGACTCCCATCACATCGCCGCATTTCAAGGACTATTCAAAGGACTTCAAGAGATACGTACACAATAGTTTCCATTTTGAGTTGCTATTTCCGTGGCTTGGTTTGCTTCCATCCAAAATAGGATTAGCCGAACCAGCGTCGCGAGCAAGCCGCCGAATCTCATTTTGAGCCTTTGGCATCACACCCGCTCCAAGCCTCCATCTCACGATTCTTCTCCGTGTCTTTTTCCACGGCTAATGAGCTCACTTTTTCCACAGAAAATGTGAGTAAGAGATATGCTCATAATCTTTCTCGTTTTACTTTCTAGCTCGTTATACCTTTTTCCTTATATTCTGCCTAATCTTATCCAAATCTTATCTGGTAACCTTCAGCTGCGGCAAGAGTACACAGCGCGTGACCCTGAGCCCTCCTGAGCCGTCAACACTTCACCCGATCGAAATCGAGATAGATCACGGCGTGCCAGTGGAAGCGAATCTCTCGTCTTGTATGTTCGTATCGCCAATCGTTGTGGTTATGCACGGACATCTTCTTCAATGATCTCATCTGCATTGGCGGTCAATCGGCTACTACAAGGATTGAATATGTTACCGAAAGGTTCACAATTCACAACTCTTCGATCTTTGACTGAGGCCTCGGCAGCCTCGCCACATAGTGAATGACCATCCTTTGAATCTGACATGAGTCAAGCCTTTCATTTACCGAGTTTTCTTCTACTTCACTTGCCAAACACTGGCGCTTGTTCTGTTAGAAATCTAGAAGACAACATCGAAGTACCCCAAAATACAACGAACCATTCTTGACAAGTATCATGCCATGGTAACACCGTCGCCACCTACATACTTATCCTTGAATGCTCTAGGCGACCTGATCTTCATTCTTAATAGCTATTATTGTCGTAAATGCCGATCGATCACTATATAACCATAGGATTAGTGAGCTCAGAATACTGTCAGACGGAGTTGTCTGTCTTACGCAGGAATATTTAGTGCGATGCTGTAGGTTTCAGCTTTGTTTCAATTATCTCCTGACTTCATTTCCCCAACGTTGTTAACACCATTATCATTCATGCTGCCTAACTTTCAAGCCGTGGCGGTGGTAAGCTTTAACGACTTGCCTGTGGCGCCAGGATGAGACTCTAAGATACCGTTTGAATTGATTTATGTGGGCTTCTTTCTTGTATTATGCATAAAGGGCACGGAACTATAGCAATACAACCATGTATAGCTCAGATGTCCTTCTTTTCGACACTTATTCTTCCGTAAATACACTTAATAATTTGACGAATTCCGATGCGCATGAAGGATGGATCCCACCTTCTGGCAGTAGTCGTAGCTAATACAATACCAAGAACACTAGCTGACATGAAGACTAGCTGTAATAGTACCGAATGCTAAAGCGGTACCGTCCATGGTTCCCTTAATTATTGTGGAATCTAGTGAGCCGGTATAATTCTTTCCGGGAAGTTGATTGTCTTGCTTGAACTGGCATTTAAGTGTTCACCTGCGCCTAGTAGTATCGGAAACCTACCCTTCCTCCGAGCGAAAGCGCGTGAATGTCTTGAAGGGTCTTGACTATTACCAACTGATTGTCGGCCCCAAGTCTTGTTTTAAAGAGAAGGGCAAAAGCCTCACCGTATATTTGCGCACGAATAATACATCTCACACTGACCGGCTCCCCGAGATAACCTCTCCTATCATCTATGTTAATAGGGTGATGCGACATATCTCCAGTACTGTATTTACTTATGTTGTATGTATCGCATGGACTCAAAACGTCGCGCAACTCACAAGTCTCGCGGAGTTATATTCCATCAGTTTTCAGGAACAAGTTAGTTCCTAATGGTCACTACTAGTCACTTCTGCCAACACTCGTTTGTTCAGTTGGTTCTGGATGTTCTACGACTATCTAAGTTAACCTATTTCAGTATATTTGGACGTTATCTTTCGACTTGCTTAGCATAGGAAAGTTGACGATTCAGGACCCGTTCGGTTTGACAGCTACTACTTAGTAGAGTATATAGTTGGTATGCATCCTGGCAACTAAACGTTGAATTTCATCCCGAGTCACGTAAGGTCATGTAGCTTCAGTTTGGTATTAACCGGCGGATTTGATGTCTTCAAAGATACCGCCGGCTTTGAGGCAGTAAACTTTGAAGTGTGTGCTTCGGTTTTCATAATAAAATACGATGGGGGTGTGATAGTCGTTCCAACCTATCCCGCATGAGGCATTGATGAGGCTGTCATAATATTGCAACTCTGTTACGAGTTGTTAGTCGGGATCTGGTCGGAATTCCCACTTCAACAAATAACTCGCCTCCGACTCCGAGTTGTTCATGCACAACGCATAGCACCCCGAACTGCGGCTTGAAGTGCGTTCTTAATTCCGCCCGCCCCCGTAGGTTCATTCCACCAGTACTTTACTACTTCCTTACCTCAGGCCGCCGCCTTAGATCTAACTGCACTGGGAAATACCTAGAAAGGATCATGCGAAAGCCGCCATAAATTGCGCCCGTAAATAATTGTGTCATCTTTTATACCGCAGAACTCAATGAGTCAATGTGCATTGACACGTCCAAAATGTATAACAACATTAATCCCTAGATCTCCATTTCACTTCCTGTCATCTCTTAGTAGTGATGAGGCACTTGGGGTGCCCAAAGGCTCAAATGTTCACTAGCGACCGGAAACCAGAAAAGTATGGAAAGTTGTCGGAGTGACGTATCGGAAATGAACTGGTCCGGATCCAGTGTGACTATGGGTACCTGGCCGACGGAGTACACATTGTTCTTTTGGCGCTCAGTCCCATTTTGGTCCCATGAAAGACAAAGCTATTAGAATTCAAATAACGTACACATTTTATACGAAATGGGACTTAAATCTGAATGTTATAGGTGAGGAGATAAAGGTGTGTGGTATGGCTCTGTAATATGATATTCGAGAAGGCTTGTTTCTGCAAATTCCCAATGTTTCGCCAAATGTAAGCCAGCATTCGACCTATCATGAAATCTCAGAGTTACTTCAGCACAGAGGGCGTAAACCAGGAACTTACCCGAGGTTCTCATATTCTGAAATAGTGCGTTCTTTCGCATTTAGAGCAACCATCATCATGATATCCAAGTTAAAAAGCTTGATGGAGCCAGGATGAAATATCTGAAAATACATCGTTGGCGATAACCTACTCAAATATAACAAAACCAACCTGTTCCGATGAACCGTTAACTTCGGAGTGAAGATTCGTATCTCTAGTATGTGGTAATACATATTCCTCTGCTTGCTGATTATATATCAAGTATATTTAGATTAAGGTTTATAACTTACGAACGAAGAATTTTGTGTCTTTCTGCATCACCTTGCGTATGTTACGAAGAAGGGTTGTTGCTTTGGGATCGCGCCAATTATGAATGACATGGCGGGCCTGAAAAATATTGAGTTCATCATAAAAGAACCTATTTAGGGCAATGACTGACATAATAGACGTCATGCCCCCCAATAGCTTTCTCAAAAATGTCAACAGGAACGAACGTAACGCGCTTTTCATTGATTGCTTCGGGATAATTTGCCGCCCAGAACTAAGCTCAGACGTGAGTCAAAGATATCTTAAGATCTTAAGGAACAACTTGTCCCTACCTGCTCTGCTTGTACGATAGTCTCTGGTCTATCACAGAGAGTAATTTTTAATTGAGGATATGCACGAGCCAAATTGATGGTAAATCCTCCAACTCCGGAACCGATATCACAAATGGACGATCCAGGAGGTAACTCTCCCCAGATAGGACCTGCACAAAATGTCGTAACTTTAGCTGGCACTCCAACCTAGAAAACTCACATTGCAATGCAGCCATGGCCCCTGTGACATTGCTCCATCCTACCATACCTCTTCCGAAATGCTATATAGAAACATCGTTATCTCTAATACATGCAATAATGTATCACCCCACCTGCCCATCCTCGGGCTACGGAATCAGACATTATAATCCCTGATATTTAGATAGACGAACTCACGTGAAGTTGGTACCAGTCCCACATGACTCTATCACACATCTTATCTTTGAGCGAGAACATAAATGGCGATTTCTCGGGCTCGTGAGATGCTCCAAATTCTGTATCCGTTAAGCATTCATTAAGAAGAGCCAGACCTTTATTAAAATCGTCGGTGAAAAGCTTGACCGAAGATGATATAGGATTGTTGGAAAGTAAAGTAAGGGATAGACGGGTGTTCGCAAATACGTTTTTTGACACTACAAAGTTAAAATATGACTTGCTGAGATACTTTAGTACGATCGATTTGCTTCACAAACCTTCTTTAAAACAACCTCTTCCAGCTAGGAGTCTTAAAATCCTTGCTAACTTTTCGCTGTTGATAGAAGTTTGCCTTCCCAGCTCCTCTACGGACAGTCCGCAAGGATACTCCAGAAGAATGTCCGCCACCTTTGCCTGCGACGCCACACGGATACAGGCCGGCTCGATGGGCATTGTCATTCTCTGGGGGATTGGCAATAATCAGTAAAATGCTGCAAATGAAGTGTATAAAGTGTTAACTCACGTTCCCCATCGTGTGCGCAGGAGGAGAAAGCGTCAAGCATAGCTGGTTGCAGGCACCTTCCAAAACACCAATTACTTGCTTCAAATTAACCAAATCGTACACAGCATCCAGTTGGTGGGGAATGGGTGAATTTGGACACGGGATTCCGTATCCGCTGCCTTCATATATTTTCATGGCATCGCGAGCAGCAGAGGATATTTGTGATAAGAGGCTTTCAACATTACTTCTTCCAATGTTTATAGAGGTGTTTGTTTGAAACTCGATGACCGGTTGAGCCATGATATAGGTGTAGGTGGGCGGGTAATATCGCGTTACACTGCTTCTAGACAGCTTCACCTAGCAACTTTATACATGTCAGAGAATCCGGCTGGTATGGAGAGCTGTCGCCAAATGTAGCAGACAGTTTCAACGGTTACATCACACCATCAAATCTTCGCAACTCACCGCGCCGTTAAGTTATTGTATCCTACCTGAAAGTAGTGCCCCATTAGGGATGGGAGAGGTACATTCTTGACTAGTCTATGATATGACCGACTTCTATGGCAGAAAATATGAAGAATTTATAATCTGTTCTCAAGATATGTTGCCAAGACATAGCCTAGACCTGTGCAATAGTACCAGGGGGAAAGGAGAAGACCTTGAAAACCGCACTTGGGGTGTACATACGTCCGAGGAAAATGACAGAATCTGGTGATCCATGATCCACCTAGATCGCATAATGATATGCAATCCGGTCAATAGTACTTAACTTCAACATAAAGACACCTGGGCAAGATAGGTTGGCATGTCGATTCCACCAGCAAATATTAGGAGGCCGGTGACTGAAATCAATCCCGATGCTGTGCCCATGTCTATTTCAAAGTCTCGAATACAGCTTATGACATTCCCAATATCGTGACTGGGATGCCTCTAGAGGTATTTAACCTCAAGATGTGCTAGTTCCTTCGTTTAATTGCGGAAGACGCCTCTACCGGACGGGTGATCGGAAATAGCTATTTTAAGCTTGCCTTAAAGCGCATCAAGGAAGCTGTCTGACACGAGAGCAGCAAATTCTGCGTAAAATCGAGGTGGAAATGTTCGTACTACTTAGCGTTTCAAAATGAGACCCTCCAACTTGCCTCCAACGGTATAAACGCCACCAAATTATCACATGGACACCGTGGTGTCTTCATTTGAGAACATGAGTACTTACGGGTAATGGGTAGCGACGACACTTAAAATGGAGCTCCACAGCGCTGAGAAGACCTTTATTGTTTGCCTGTCGACTAGAGCCACTAGACCCGCGGGATGGTAGGAAGTTGAGCATAGCTTTGAAATAGCTATCCAGTAGCTATCACACGTTACGACCAATAAGCACAGGCTAAGCGCACACTATTTGACAGCGTACCTGTACTGAACTAAAAGCAGTATGTCTCCATCAGCATATGGCAAGGATATGATGGGCTGGAACCATGAAAATGCTTTCAACGTAAGTAAATCCAAGTATGCACCAAAGATTCAAGTCAGAATGAATTTGAATGAATCAAACCCGAGGATATTTGGTCCTGTTGAATTATTTACATTTACTTGTCTAAAGCTTTATATAGTTATGTAAGCATACTCAGAAATTCGGATTGCTGACTCCTTGTCTACAGCCTAACTCAACTTTGAATCCAACGACTCGACCTATTCAACTTGATTCGATAAATACGCTCGCCATTTACCATTTCATTGCCAACTTTGGAGAAATAGTTTCCTCTTTCTCAGTTAGCAGCCGCGTTTCCAAGGCGGGCCTGACTTTGTTCACAGTTTGTCGTGACTAAGTCGTGACTCCGAGTCTTCATTCCAAGGCAACAGGACTTTCCACACCCGTGCCTGTCACCGTTACTTGTCCTACTGACTTGCATCCACCAGATCTTAACTTCTGGCTATTTCTGAACTGAACAAATGTGTCAAGTCATTTGATTACATCCGAACAGCTGTGTTCCTGTGTTCGCTGTAATAACAGCCTGGAAATTTGAACAGCAGTCCAGTGGATAACTCTGTACTTTGATAGGTCCTTCCTGATGCCAGCATTTCAAAACAAATGATTCACCAACTTGTCAATGCTAACTATAATATTAATCCAGTTTTCAAATTGACAGAATCTAATTATCTAACACATGACATTTCACTAGCGCCATACAGACACTGGTACGTAAGGATATCTGACAAACGCAAGGTGCCGTGTATATTCTATGATAAGATATCAAATATTGAGTACGATCCATAATGAAGTTGTCCTTGAGAAGGCCACTAGGGCTTCCGCATTGTACTTACAGTCCAATAAAGCCAGCAAAACTCTAGTCTATAACATTTAAAGTATCCAGCCCGTCTCAACCAGCAGCCGCACTCCCCTTCACCCTCTCGCGATCCGCCATGCTCTTCTCCCTCTCTCCCCTAGCTTCCTCCGCGTCCTCCGCACCATCCCCAACCACATCCTTGTCCGCCTTCATCTCTATCTCCTCCCTCTCCTCCAGTTCCTTCTGATCCTTAGCTTTTTCAGCTTCGTCCGCCTTTCTCCAATTATCATCATAATCCCTCGCGCCTCTGTTCGAATCCGGATCATAATCCTCCGCAATCCTTCTAATCTCCTTTCGCAGATGTCGTCGCTCACTGACCAGATCCATCCACAATTCGATGTCCAGCCCGCGAGCCTTGTACAGTGCCTCGCGACGCGCGGATATGGAACTGTGTAGTACAGACGAGTAGGACACTTCCCTGCCCCGGTATAAGAACCTGTGCAATGCGCAAGTGGAGTGAGAAGCTGGAGAATGCAGAGAGGATGTAAGCAGACGAACCAAAGGTACCCGAGGACCACAGTGGATAGCCCCGAGAGGTAAGTGATCGGTTCCATGACATCCCTATCATGGCGAAAGGCATCAGCAATCAAGTAAGAAAGCACAATCAAGAGCAGAACGGAAACTTACCATCCGAAGTCCCAGAACGTCAATCGCGCGACGGCACCCCAGTACACGACCAACATTCCAAACCCACCTAGTGCCATCCGTTTAGCACCTCGATGTGCCTCTTGTTCACACTCCTTCTTCAGGCCCTCCATCGCGTGCAGTTTGCTCTCTACCCCCGCGAGTCTCCGCCGGAGATATCGAGTGCGGTCAGCAAAGGTAGGCACTTCAACGTCGATTATTGTCTCTTTGATGGCGTTACTGCCTTTCTGGCCTTCCTCTCTCCCATCTGTGGCGACGAACCGGCTCTCCTCCTGGTAGAGAGCTGGGTGTTCTGAGGGGGGGTGATTGTATGTTAACCATATGGAGAACTTAGCCGCGTGTGCAGCGTCGCGTATAAAGTCGCCTAGGTCTGTTGAATCTGACCATTGATACGCTTGACCTCCCGACGACGTGCTTCGAAAGGATATCGCAGGGGTCGCTGGAAAAAGGGACGCGAGTATCAACCGTGAGACATGAGAAAGTGGTTGCGAAGGGTGCAGCAACAGTACTGTTGGTGGAGGAACAGGAGGATTTGCCGAGGAGGCAGGTGAAGCCTGCGATTGGGACGTGGTTTCCGAGCGTGGAGGCTCAGTGCATGTATTCGAAGGATGCGACAAGCTCCCGAGGGGCAAGATAAGTTTGAATAGGTGTGATGATGTAGGGGAAAGTTTGCCTAAGATGGTTATGACGCATGTCGTTAGTTCAAGTACGACCTGTCCATGAGTAAATAGAGACTGATACTAACCTTTGCCCTCAGCGAGACCTTCGAACTCGTCGTATGTTTGCCAGTCTTTGCCACCATTCAAGCTGGCAGCCGCGTCATGTTTCCATTCCTTTCCTGGAGACGCTTCTGCTAGAAAACGTGCATGGCCCACGTTTGTATTTTCAAAGTCCAGTGCAGATGGTTCTTTGCTAGCTGTGTTCTTTGCAACTGAGGATTGGGTATAACACCGTGAAGGAGGTGAGATATTGGCCACGTTCTTTGCATTGCACTGTCCTAATACGCCTGCGGATATTCTACAATAAGACGATAATCTGCGTACATATCTCAACCCGTGATTCCTTGAGAACAGTTGTGTTCCCAGGATGAGCTGAAAGCAGCTCATGACCGCCCCTAAATTTACTCTAAATATGCTCTGAAGCACAGCCGGGAAACGATCCTAGAGCGCGGGCGAGCACTTATACGCAGAAGAAGCTGGGTATCTGACAAGCCAGAGAAATAGAAAGCAAGAACTGAAGGTCATGGCTGGTGGGCGCCACGAGTTGCAGGGGGCCAGGTTTTCTGGCCACGACGTCATCGTGCGAATGGTGGGAAGAGCAAAATTGCACGTGCCGGATGATCATCATGAATCATGCATGCTCTCAGCTCTGTTCATCTTCGATGTTCGATGCCTCAGGAATCAGGATTGCAAGCTTAGAACATCCTTAGAGCACGGCCGAAACCAAAGGAATATCCGTAACAAATTATCATCACAGCTAGAAGATACGTAACAGCGCAACTCCTCACCGGACAGGTCGCAATCTACCAAGAGTCGTTGCCAAATCGAGCCCTTGAAGCTGCTTTGAACTAAATTTCAGAAAAGCGCTGTAAAGGTAATTCTATTCGATGGCATCGGCCTTGACAGCTACCGTAGGCTATAACTCGTTCCCTTCTGTGGAAGTGGCAGAAAGCTGAAGCAGATATGGAGAGCCGCAGGGGGTGGAGGGTCATCAAAGCATGCCCAAAACAGGCTCTCCACGTTGGGTACGCACGCCCTTTCGTCATGCTCCTGCTAGATACTGACGGCTTCCTAATTATAGATACCCCGCCTCCTGCAGACTTGGGTGTTGATTATAAAAGACCTGCATCAGCACGCTATGTCTAACTTTTCCTTTTCCCCCCGTAATTCATCTTCACCTGTAACTTTACTTCTAGAAGTCTCTACGACCACACGACTTGCAATGAGTGCCCTCGTTATGAACACAGTCACCCAGGAGGAGGATCCGAGTGTATTATATGATATTCCTGTACCCGTTATCTCAAATCCGGTCCAGTCATTCTCCTCGAAGCCCCTCCTTCCTCCTGAACTCCTCCAGCACATCTTCACCTTCCTCCCGCCCTCTTCGTTGAAAGCGACAAGCCTCGCCTCAGTAGCTTTCTCCCAGCTCGCCCAACCACTCCTATTCTCCACGTTGTCGATCTCTCCGCTACAAATTCTCTTCTACGCATCCGAACCCGTTTTCCGCCCCCGATGGTACTCGGAATACGTCAGAGCTCGACTGCAGATATACATCCTTAATGACAAGCTTAGATGCGCCGTCAGGCACGTGCGCGTGTCTCCATACCGGATAGATAGCCAAAGTGACGGAAGGAGATCCTTTTCGACAACTGTTGCACCAGAGCCAATTATAGAGGCTCTCATCGCTGCCTTGCCCTCTTTTCCAAACGTCGACACTTTATCATGGCATTGCATCGATATCCTACCCAACTGGTGGTCCTCTATTACTCAACTACCCCGTTTGAAGCGTCTGTGGCTCAATTCGTGTACCGTATTCCCTGGAAACGTAGACCTGGCACCTCCCTACTCTATAGAAACAGTTATCGACTTGGTTCTAGACGATCAACCCCTTGAAGGAGACAGATCAGGTCAGATATCAATACATGAAATGGCGCACCCTGATCGTTATCCAGGCGCTAGTGGGAGACTTTTGTCGCTCGTCATAAATCCAGCGGTTATACAATCTATTACCACTCCCCGCCCGGAGACTGCAGCACGGATTCTGTATTACTTTGCAGAGCTTGATGTCTCCTGCTCTCTGCGCACGCTGAGACTTCCGGCGATTGCAGTGCAGTACAGGCAATTAGCTTCAGCCCTTCTGAGGTGCGAGGAACTAGAGGAGCTGTGCTTCCTCCTCCCACCATCTCCTGTATTCGGCAGTGATACATATGACGACGACGATCTAGAAGCCACATGCTGTGAAGACGTAGACAACCTTAGCTTACCTTATCTTCAACGCTTCACCGGCCCCGCGTCACTTCTAGTCTCCCTCTTATCTTCTACCCCAGCTTTACGACTTACCTCCATCGACTTTCTACCCAATGAAATCTTTGGAAACGACGAACTTTCCCCCTCCGACCTCGCACATATCTTTATCTTACTCGCCAATAGAAAAGGCAGCTTGCACACCCTCCGTTCAGTCAAGTTCGTCACGAGCGAGCTGTCTGAGGAACTAGTTCAGGCGCTTGCTTCTTTCCCGAATTTGTACAAGCTCGAAGCTCGTCTTGTCGAGCGGGAGCAACTTGAACTTTCACAATCCTTCATTAGGGTGCATGGAACCGCAGACCACATCGACAGAGTGCGGATCCCACCCCGCCTGCGGCAGCTCACCATCCACCTTCCGCACCCCACGGAACCTAGTTCTCCCGCATTTCCTGCGGAAACCTCGCATGCAGTCCTACACACCCTCGCCTCCCGTCACCCCCTCCTCCGAAGCATCTCACTCCTCTTTTCTGGGGATAGGGGTTTGGGCACTTCTCCAGAACTCAAAATGACGTGGTATCGCAGTCTGAGTGTTGGTGCTCGACTTGTGGAAGATCCTTCTGACGACGAGGATGACAACACCAGTGGGGAATCTCTGTCACGGAGTGTTCCGTCGAGCTTTATAGACGAGTCTTCACCTGTGCTATCACCGGTGGATTCTCCGTTTGCAAGGGCTTTTGCGCGGGAAGCTTGGGATGAAGAAAGGATCACATCGTTGATGCCTGCACCTACGACTAGAGCTGTGCCTGGACGCATGACTCGTTCTACCTCGCAGGCTTCGTTCCTCTCCTGTAGGCCTGTGCGTATGTCTCGTACGTGGACAGATACTATCCCCCCAGCTGCGCCCAGTCCGCTTCTTAGCTTATTCACCCCCAACTTGTATTCTAAATGGTCCTGGTTCCTTGGAAATATTGTGGTTTCCAACTATTAATGGGATAGGTTATTTTTATTTTTATTAGTACCTTAACGATTATCACCATTATTCTTACAATGAGAAGTATATATCTATTATGAAATTCACGATGTTTTAATTATTTTACGACGAGTACTTATTAAACCTATAGTATCAAATAAAGTTTACGTGGAATCTGAATCTAAATGGGAAAACAGATGTCATGGAAGTACTTCCAGAGGATGTCACCGTATTTACAGACCACCAGTACCTGCACTTTGTAACATCCATAATATCAGTCAGATATATACAAGACATGAAATTAAAATCACGATGCGCAACCCGCGCGAGTCTCCTCATTGTAGCGACCAAGCCACCGTTTGTACGGTAACCATTACATCCACTTACTCTTTCGTGGTCTCAGGCAGCTTCGATGTATAGGCGCATGTAACACCTGACCTCCTGCTTTACGAAATTCTTGCTACACTCTCAGCCTTCAGGATACTAACTCGATTTGTATCACTGGATGTGGAAAGAACGAATAGCTGTACCGAAATTACTCAACTTCTTTTGCAGGAAACTGAACGGTCGCCCAACAAAAGCCTACTACATAGGCAATGTCCGCACCCCAGAATGAAAGAATACCATTTAAGCCATTCGCAACCTTTTCGCCGCTGTCATGACGTGAGATCTTGAGACCTCAAGGTGTTTAGTAGATCGAAATACACCCAGAAGAGGTGGATTAAACGTATAAAAGACCTGAGATTACTGATTTCTCTTTAACATAGTTGCTCAGAACCTTTAGGATCTACCTGCCAGAACGTTACATTCGCCATGTCCAACTCCACTGCTTTGTCAGACGTTTATCGCAAGGGCGGCTGGCTGCCCATCACCCACGAAGCGCACCGACATTTTGTCACCAAGTTGTCTGCCAGAGCCTCTCATTCCAGAAAAAGAGAAAATATTCTGTTGAAGCCCGAAGTTCAGGCCTTTAAAGACTATATCGAATCCGATGCTAAAATCTTCATGGGCTTTACCGAAATGGTCCGGCGTGCACAGATTCCCGACGTAGGTTTTAGCATCCAGTACCGTGTAGTGATATATACTCATACAATGCTATTCAGGTTGAAGATTACCATCATTTGCTTTGGGTGTTGAACGAGATCGTCTCGACAGCCCCAACCTACGGCTCCGTCGGTCCACCTGTTTACATGCTTTTAGCACAAACCATGAATACAAACGAAGGTTTCAGCACATACCTTCACTCCGGGCTTAACCAACAATTCAAAGCTATGTTCGAGGCATGGGCAAACTATCTTTCGTCCGAAGCTTCGTGTCATGTCCTGCACGCCGAGCCTGGGGGTTGGTTCAGCGATGCCTCTTTGACTGCCTTGGGGGAACATTTCGATGGATCGAGCTTCTTCGATACTTTTGTCTCTGAAAATAATCCGGAGACGCACTATGGCTTCAATTCATTTGATGAGTTCTTCAATAGGGAGTTGAGATCTGGCATCCGTGCCGTAGAATTTGCTGAAGATCCAAGGATCATCAACGCAGCCTGTGAATCGAAGCTGTATAGCATCGCTAGAGATGTCCAAAGAACATCCGAATTTTGGATGAAGGGGGAACCATACTCGCTCCAGCACATGCTCCAGGGTAATTATGTTGACGAGTTCGTCGGAGGCACCGTCTACCAGGGTTTCCTCGAGGTGACAGGTTATCATCGCTGGCATAGCCCAGTGACTGGTGTCATACGCAAGATCCAACTCGTCGAAGGCACTTACTTCGTGCAGTCGCCTGCTGTTATTAACGGCACTTTCTACGATGCTTCACCCCCAGCACCTGGGCCCGATCTCGCCACCAATCCTTACCTACGTTCTCTCGCCTTTCTCACTTCCATCGCGACTAGACTGCTAATTTTTATCGAGTCAGACAATCCTGACATTGGTTTGATGTGTTTCATTGCTATTGGGATGACAGAGATTTCAACTTGCACCCTTGACGCTAATATACAGGAAGGTACGCACGTAGAGAGAGGGCAGGAGCTGGGTATGTTCCACTTTGGAGGCTCTTCCCATGCTCTGGTCTTCGGTCCAAATGCAAACATCGAATTCTTTGATGGATACAGCGAACCTGGAGATCATATTAAAGTCAGAGCTGCAATTGCTGGAGTCAGTCGGCGTGGTGGGTTCAGTACTGCATGTTGTCACTTTGAAGTTGCTAATTCCGCTGCAGACAATTGAAGTCATCATTGATATTGAGTCATCGCTCTCCTAACCAATCCAAACAAACTATGTGTGTATAAATGAAATTCGAAACCGTTGTAACATGTAACCCTTGCCGTACACTTTTGAATGAAAGTGCTCTTGTTTTGCTAAGTACCTTAAGAGTGGGGAGTGCCGCTCCATGGAACGTAATATGTGCACATATATTAGATATTACCGATACGTGTTGTAGCGAGGTGGGCTAAAGCAGGTGTAGCTGACTCATCGCAAGCTGGAGTGGAGGAGATGAATGAAACTGAAGCCATAAACGCAACCCAATGACACTCTTTATCGACGCACATGTCACACACGAACAAAGAAGATCTGTCAACGCACCAGGGAAAACTTGAAAGCTTGGGATGTTCAACATGGTTGCTCAGTGCCCGCTGAAATTTGAATGCACTTGGAATGCACGGTTGTTACGATGCTTGACGGCGCTTCAAATTTCAAAGCTGCAGTTAAAGATAGAGAAACTTCGAAGAAAGACATATAAATCACCCCAAACCATTAGGAATATAGAACTAGCAATGAGTGCAAGTTCAATGAAATGAGCAATACATTAACAGCTTGCAAATTTCGGCCAAAAGTTGATTAGTGACTTGGACTCCGCGGCGGAGTTGGTGGACGGAGCTTCAACTTCGCGCGCGGCACGGCTCTCCATGAACCGTAGCCATTCCAACTCCAGTCGTTCAACCATCCTGCTTTCGTGAGGATTTTCATGACTAAAAGGCTTCAAGCAGTGTTCAGGCCATGACTCGATCACATCATTGATACCTTCACCTATATAGTACATGTTGGCCCTCGTCCAAAACCGCTCCCAATCCTCGTTTCCTTTTCCTGCATGCATGGGCAGATGTCACGTAGGTGGGCAGGTATCCTCCCTGGACCTTGCAGGACCACTCTCTAACTTATTTAATTCCGGCTCCTCTGGTTCCTTGCACTCATACGACGAGAATCATCAAAGCATGTCCTTATGAATTTGAACGAGTGCATCCATTCTGTGCTGTAAGCCAATGGGAAGTCTGATTCTAGATCGATAGTCAGTTGTGGCGTCGCCCTTTTACTGGACTTTAGGTGAGCAGTATCAGATGGAAGGAGTAAGGTTCAACGTTTCCCGCTCAGCAAGATCCTTGGCCAGCTCCAGGCTCATCGTTTTATTGAACAATCTTATTGGTGCTGGCTGAATATGCTTCGTTCACTCAAACTCAAACTCAAACTTTTATTTCGCTGCTTTGGAGGACGCCTCCTAAGTAGTAAGAAGTCCCCCTACTTAATCCCATTCGATGAGCAGGTGGTTATGGCGGCGTAGCGTCCCATGATGCAAGGATGTGTTACACCAGTCTTCTCGGTGTTTTAGATCAGGCTTCCATTGACTTTCTCCACCGATAACGTTTCCGTCCTTAGTGCTGCATCACAGCCGTTCTGCATGGACTACACAGTTAATAACTAATTCAATACTCTGCCCGTAAGCCTTAATCGGGTTTTCTAGCATTAACTACTTAGCCTTAACCATAGACCAACATTTGGGCGAGGATCTTCGTTGCAGATATTACACGACAAGTATTCAAACCCAAGTACCAACGAAAGCTCTACAGACGCGTGCAAAGACGCTGTCGTTGATGATCTAGCTCTTCACTTTCGATAATTCCCGGTGGTATCATTAGTACCAGTGGATACAAGAATGATCACGCAAGTGACCGAAGTTGAGGTTGATGTCTACATACCCAAGAATCACATCGGCTGGAATATCACGGCGAAATCCAAATTATTGTTGAAGGGCCAATCATGTACTTTTGAGCAGTTGCTCAACGGTCAGTTTGTTGACATTTTTGTGGGAGGTACCGTCTATCAAGGTTTCCTTCCGCCTACAAGTTACCATGGCTGGCACAGTCCCGTAACAGGTACCATCCGCAAAGTCCAAACCGTCGCAGGTTCTTACTTTTCACAGTCGGCTTACGGTGTCATATCCTCATCAGATATATTATTATCCAATCCTTACATGGGTCATTTCCCTTTCGTTCCCACCAGGCAGCTTATTTTTATTGATTCGGATAATCCTGCCATTGGTTTGATATGTTACATCGCTATTGGCATGGCGGAGGCTGAATCCTGTACTCTTGACTCTAAGGTTCGGGAAGGCACGCACATTGGTAAAGGAGAAGATATCGGTGTGTTCCACTTTGGAGGCTCTTCCCATATCGTGGTCTTCGGCCCAAATGTAAAAATTCAATTCTTCAATGAATACAGCAAGCCTGGAGATCATATTAAAGTCGAAGCTGCGATTGCGAAAGTCAGCCCTTCCGGTGGGTATATTTAGTTCTACTTGTTGTCACTTCGAAGTTGCTAATGGCTGACGTTTGCGCTCCAGGCTTTTAAAGTTTTTCCAAAGCAATGAAGACCTATGATGTATACCTTCTGTATAAAAAATGAAAATTGCTGTTGTCTCTTTCCCGTACCAGTAAACCTTTAAAAATAAAGATGTATTGGGTAGTTGGGATATTAAGTTCTATATGTTCCATTGACTGTACGTGTTCCGGAGCCACTGGAGAAGGCTGGTATAGCTATCTGTGAACAAGACTGGAAAGATATGAGCAAAATTGAGGGCTACGACAATTACACGGTTCAATAATAACTCTATCATCGAACCAACTCGAGAACATCCATCAGAGTCAGACAGTCTGACTCGTATTAGGTGGAACAAATTCATTAATGCTACCACTGGGACTTGCTGACACTGGAAGCCAGTGAACGTAAGTAGTACCGTACTCCGAGCAACCTCCGAGAAGTTCGATTCACGCAAACTTAACCTCATTGTGCGGCTCTCAAGCCATCGTCCACGATAATTCCATACTCCAGATAGTCATAACAATCAACGGCGGTTAAAGCGGCGCTGCCCCCATGATGCAAGTTTGCGTTACACCAATCTTTTCAGTGTCTTTCTCCACCGGTGCTCATCGTTTCCGTCTTTGGTGTTGCTTTGGTGTTGCACCGCCAACGATTCTGTAAAGGACTACAGTTAATAACTAGTAGTTACCTCTGCAATCTCAGTAACGACCTACCTCCAATACTCGCAAGCCTTTGAGATACCAATGTCGAATCGGTGGAGGCTCTTGCGGCGTCCTCGGGGAGGATGATCAATATCAGTGCAAAAATAACGTAGCTTCACTGAGCAATTATCTAGCTTCATTTGGAAAAGACAAAATGATCACGAACAAAGCCTGATGTTAACTTTTGTGCCCTGGAATTTGCTGGAATCAGTAAACACCCTCATATCTCACAACTTTAACACTTACGAAGTCACATGAAAGACGTCGTAAAGCCCAGACTGTGGGGTAGATCGAAAGCATTCACTACAGGAGAGCTTTTGGACGCATAAAAGGCCGTGACTTTCTGCCTCTGAGTCTTCATTCTCGTTCGCTCATAAGGACACGTAATATACTTGCTATACCGTTTCACTCGACATGTCTAACTCTACTGCTTTGTCGGGGGTCCTTCGTGATGGCGGCTGGCTGCCCTACACCCACGACGCGCACAAACACTTTGTTACCAAGTTGTCTGCTAAAGCCTCTCATTCCAGGAAAAGAGAAGATATCGAACTAAAACCCGAGGTTCAGGCCTTTAAAGACTACATCGAGTCCGATGCCAGACTCTTCATGGGCTTCACTGAAATGGTTCGGCGCGCACAGATTCCCGATGTAAGGTTTCGTGTCCAGTGCTACGTAATAGACACTTACTGGTCATCCAGATTGAAGATTACGAGCATTTAATTTGGGTGTTGAACGAGATTATCTCAACAGCCCCAACCTACGGTTCCGTCGGTCCACCCGTTTACATGCTTTTAGCACAAACCATGAATACCAATGAAGGTTTCAGCACATACCTCCATTCCGGACTCAACAAGCAGTTCGAGGCTATGTTCGAGCCTTGGGCGGCGTACCTTTCGTCTAAAGAGTCTTGTCATGTTTTGCACACCGAGCCTGGGGGTTGGCTCAGCGATGCTGCCTTGACTGCCTTGAGTGAATTTTACGATGAATCGAGCTTCTTCGACATATTCGAAGCAGAAGATAATCCCGAAACGAACTATGGTTTCGACTCTTTCGATGCATTTTTCAACAGGAAGTTTAGGCCTGGCATCCGCCCTGTCGAGTTACCCGACGACCCAAGGATCATCAACGCAGCCTGCGAGTCGAAGTTATACAGCATCACCACAGATGTCCAGAGAACATCCGAATTTTGGATGAAGGGGGAACCATACTCGCTCCAGCACATGCTCCAGGGTAATTATGTTGACGAGTTCGTCGGCGGTACCGTCTACCAGGGTTTCCTCGAGGTGACAGGTTATCATCGTTGGCATAGTCCCGTCACTGGCATCGTGCGCAAGATAGAACTTGTCAAAGGCTGCTACTTCGTACAATCACCTGCTGTAATTAACGGTACTTTCTACGATGCTGCACCCCCAGCACCCGGATCTGACCTCGCCACTAATCCGTACTTACGCTCCCTCGGCTTCATCACTTCCATGACTGCAAGACTCCTAATCTTTATCGAGTCAGAGAACCCTGACATTGGCTTGATGTGCTTTATCGCACTTGGGATGGCGGATATTTCAACTTGCACCGTTGACGATAACATTAAAGAAGGTGAACATGTAACGAAAGGGCAGGAGATGGGTATGTTCCATTTCGGTGGTTCGTCCCATTGCATGGTGTTTGGCCCGCAGGCGGATATCCAATTCTTCGATGGATACAGTGAGCCTGGCAACCATGTTAAAGTCAGAGCTGCTATCGGAGGAGTCAAGGGGGCTGGTATGTTCAGTTCTGATTGACATCATTTCGAAGTCGCTAATGACTGACTATCCAGGTGCCAACTTCAAGTGAGGCTATCATTCTTCCACATTCACCATGTATAAAATCTATATGAATGCCCAACGTTGTAACCAGGTTGTAACCCTTGCCATGTACCAGTAACCTTTTAAATGAACTGTTGCTTTGTTCCATGTAACATTGTATTCCACGTATTCCGTACAATAAACAGTGCTATGTCCGATTCTTCATTTGGCTATCCCAAACCCAGGCAATTCCGCACACCACTAACGTATAGCCAGTCAAAACTGACATGGCTACTGCATCAGATGCATACATAGTCGACATACTCAGGTTAATTACTCCTGTCATAATATTGGCCTGGAATAATACTGCATCAGGAAACGTTATCTCAGACTTAAGCCACGTACCAGCAAGAACAGAACCAGACTGTGCTTGTTGATGGCCTCCAACAGCGGAGGGGAAACACATTCCACGGCACTTGCTTCCGGACGCTCTGAAGGCAGCGGAGCAGCAATAAGCGGACTGTCAGGCGACACGTCCTCCTTTCTGTTTTTGTTGCCCTGGAGTGTCTTCTTTTTGGCTGCGATTGCAGGGAAGAAGGACATGTCAAGCACGAGGTATGCCAAGAGGAAGGATGTGTTAAATGCTGCAACCCAGACTATATACGGAAGGTTGACCTATGATAGCCTCTAGTAAGCGCGAACATACCAAGCGATACAGAAGGGAGCATACCATCCGCCTTGAGACACCACCATCCGAACCCCATGCCCCACCTACCTCTGCGAATCGCGCTACGGTGAGGAACACCCACCACAATATCGCATAAGAACATAACTCAGCCGCAGTTTTGCCAATCTGACGCGGAGCGCTGAGGGCTAATTCCTTGTCCTTTTGCTGGGAGACGTCGCTATTCCGTCTCTTGTGCTTGGAGAGTTTCTCCGCGAGGGCTTTTTGCCTTCGGCGGAAGAATGACGGAGAAGGAGGAAGGACGATGGTTCCTACTGATAAACCTAGTAGGTGTATTGCTAGGTAACCTGATTTGGCATGGAAGATGTCAAGTGATGTAATAAACATGGATTGTAAAGTATACACAGACCTGGCAAGGAGACAATGCCTTCTTTGTTCGCACTTATTATGGACGTCCTCGGAGCTGAAAGAACGTAGGCTTCAAGACTGAAGCCACGAGGCGATAATGTAAGATGTTGCGCTATATGGATATGCATAAGAGAAAAGGCAAAGAGGTGGAACAGTAAGACCGGGTGCTCACCAGCTGCAAGGAGTACGCCCAGCAAAGAGATAGGAAGCCGAAGGATGATGGGATGCATAAATACTTGCAGGATAGGTAACAAAGCCAGTGTAATGAAGAAATTCCAGTGTGTTCCGTACTCAGTTTCGTGTTCCTGTATAATATTGAGTAACTTTAATGCCATAGCACCCTAAAACATACTGGATATTCTGTTCCTTTCACTAAAAGTACTCGAATGGCTCCAAGGGCGATGATAGGTAGACATTTCTTCGTCACTCCATAAAGCTTGGAACCGAAAGGTGAAGTGAGGTACGAAGGATCTTTCAAGAGCGGGATAGCGGAAACAACGCCTTGGGAAAAGACAAACGATCCCACACCCAGGTCCATCTGTTTGAACCTGAGTGAGTACAAGGAAGGTAGACACAGAGTTACATGACATACCATCGACATTCCAAAGGTTTCACACTTTGCAAGTTCTCGAGGAAACACGGGAAAATCTACTGCCAGAATAGCTATTACCGTCAATAACATCATGTGTGCTCGATAGGTCGTCAAGGATGGCAGCGGTGGTAGACGATGTTCAGCCACTCGTGGTGAAACTGGCACTGTAGGTGACTTGGGTTGGCTCGATGGAAGCGGAGTGCCTACTTCTTTCCTAGGAAGCAGCATAACCAGTAGGGCAGTCGGTATAAGTTGAAGGAAGGACAAAAGGCCCGGGAGCCGTGCAAAGAGTGTCATGGAAAGAAGGATTGGGAGTACGAGAAGGATGAAGGAGGGTATAAAGCCGATTTGGCGCGATGGAGATAGACGTGTTCGAACAGCTGCATAAAGAGCTATAGAGGCCTACACTGCCGGTAACAGTTATTAGTATTTTGCAATCCTTGCACACGTTAAAGCAGGTCGAGGACGCACCAAAGAGCACAGAGAGATCAGATTAATGCGTATCAAGGATGAGCCTGTCATCCCCGACACGAAGGCCTCCTTCGCGGACTTGTACTCGTTTTCCATGGTGAGGGGTCGTTACTTCAGGATCGAGCAGTCGGCGTTTCGGTATAGGAGGTCTGCGACAACTGGCAGTTCGAAGACCTGTTGGAACAGCACTCGCGCAATGGGGATTTCAGCGAAGGCACTACAGTATTGGGTATAATATAAGATAAAATATAGCCAGTGATAAAGCTTTGAAGCTTGAAGTTCAGGTCGAGGTGAACGACGAGGGGAAGGGTGATCAAGGGACTCGGGAGTCGCGTGTCAACGGCCGGCTGTGAACCTGTGACAGTCTTTCGGCATTGGGTTTCGCGCTCGTCACTCTTCTACAAACCACCACCGTCCTCACAAATCTCCTGAAAGGCTCATCGCAGCTTCCCCCCCCTTCTATAGCTATAAGCTGCGATTAACGAGAATTACCAAACTTTACAACCGAGTTGACGACAGTAACCCCAGCGCTGGGATACAAAGTCAGCATACGAACCTGCCATCTAACCTCATCCATTCGGAAGTTTGGCTCTTCAATTTCTATTCAGCTTATTCAGCTCGTAAGATAAGCTGAGGTTTCACAAGTCCTACAGGATGCTAGGTGAAAGACATGCACAATGACCTCCTAAATGCCCCCATCTCCCTCGTGCACACATCTGCAACCAGCGTCTACCATCAATACTTACTACGTAGTTGCCAAATCCTGTACAGGATGGGTTCGGGTGCAGTTCTGTGGGAAGCATTTGCATGCCCACGTCGAACGAGACAGCCATCATCCCATATCGGTGACTCTCAGTCTTGCTGGGAGTATATCAACCCCGGCCGCGGGCGTGGCTCGCTACTTGTTCTTTCCGCTGTAACCCACTGAAGTCCCTTATGTGCGGTGCATCTGCATGCAAAGTCTAGGATGCGGCGATTCGTTCGGCGATGGACATTGCATTGTGACATTGGGAGATAATGCCAGCGCGCAAGTTACCAAGCAGTGATAGCTCCCAGTTTATGGAGGGCGATCGAACACACTTCCTCAAACTTAGGCTTCATTAATCATTAATGTGAGAGCCCCTCCTCAAGGCCTCATGCCTAGTGCTTTCTTTCAATAGGAGCATCACCTTCATAACGTTGCGTTCATCGAGTATCTACCTGAACTGTACTTTTACAGTTAGTGAGTATTTGCACATTCACTTGTACACGACTTGACTGAATACTTATATTTATTTAGACGGACATCAGCTATTAGCCGACCGAAGCGGGGGTCCCCATCCGCGTACGTGCTGATTTGCGCGACAGGTAGGCGTTACGCGGGGCCACAGATACCCATTTACGACTGGATAGGCCATGAGGTCGGCCAGAGTATCTACCGCCAACTACTTCATAACTATAAAGCAGAGTTGATGGTTTTAATCGAACTACCCCTGTCGATATTCATCCCTAGCTGCGTGCCCCCAGTTGATAGGGTCTCACTAATAGACGACAATATGGACGTAGCTCTCCTTGGAACCGGTCTGCAGAACCTTGCGTTCGAGCTCCTACATGAAATTTGTTTCCAGGTATGAAGACAGTGAACTTTTGTTCTAGACCAGGGAAGCTAAACTATCACGACCCTAACTCCAGGCTGCTTTCTCCGCGACGGGCACCAATCGTTTACGGCTAGACATCCTCTGCAAGCTCCGACTAGTATGCAAGCAAATGGATTACGCCGCTCAGCCATTAATATTCGCGCGACTCCATTTCAATGCGGGCAAGTTGAACACGCGCCTTCAGCGGTTCCAGTCACAACTCGAAATGACGAGCAGTAGGACTACCCAGGGTTGTCGGCTAGCAAGACACTTGGTTATCAACTATGGGGATATATTCTCCCCGCCACAGCCCTTCCTCTCCAGCCCAATACTCAAAAATGGGGGGACGGAAGAATTCATAGAGAAGGTGGCGGAATCTGATGAAGTGGGGGTGACGCAGAGAGTGTTGTTCGAGAAGCTATCATTGTCGATAAGCTCACTCGACCAGGTATCATCTATCAAGTGCGTATGCTAGGTTGATACTTATGCTTGCAGTGACTAACCGACATCGACAGATGGATACTAGGGCACTACGAGCCTACTTGGACCATTCCACGGGTGTTCGAGGGATTGAAGCTCCTCCCCTCCCTCCAACATCTCACTCTAGATATCAGCCGGATATCAGAGTCATACTTCCCTCTATCATCACTGTCAAATATGCGGAGTATTCGGTTGAGCTGGAAGTACTACGGGACTCCGTTCCGTGTCCTCGAGGAACTCACCAAGTTGATCGAGCAAAGTCCTAATCTCACCGATCTGGAGGTTACTGCCATTCACAAGACAAAGTTTTCTCTTGGGTCCCTACTTCACGGGGTGATGCGGCCGCTCCGTTTACGGACGTTGAAGGTGTACGGGTTATACGTGTCACCAGTCGACTTCCAGATCTGTCTACCTCATTTGAGGGAACTTAAGTCCTTTGAGTTGTGTAAAAACACCTATGTTGCTCCGGGTGGCCGTGAAACTTACATCCCGCCGAACTTCGAGATATGGCGTCTTATGCTCCAGGAGCAAGTCTATCTAGACGAGATTTCAACGGATGTTGTAGACGATGAAGCACTCCTGGAGTACCTTCAAGTTTGCCCAGGCATACGTTCGATTTCATTGAACCCCAACATGGGTACGTGGGCATCCAAAGAGGCTGCGGAGGTGTTTTACCGCGATATCATTCCCAAGCAACCTATGCTTGAGGAGCTTTCTCTCCTTCCAGCTGCTGCTGGACCATGGTGTTATGACACAGATCATGAAAAAGTGCTGCAAAAATGCCGCAGATTGCGGCGACTAGAAGTTATGATTGAAATTCCCGATATTCACGAAGTGGACGCTAGCGAAAGTCGGCATACTATTGTAAGTAACCCAGAATTGAACGCTGTAGCAGTTGCTGACCGTCATTATTAGGAACATTTACTAAAACTCGCAGGTACTCTACCAAACCTCCAAGACCTCGTTATCTGGCCATGCATACCCGCATCAAGAGGAATAGTATGCCCCCTGGGATATATGAAACATCAGGAAATAGTGGAAAAACGTATAATATGTACTATTTTATCTTTCGAAATAGATAATCCTCAAGCTTATAGATATAGAATTAACACTTGTAGACAACTGTTCGGAGTTAGTGGAAGACAGTTTGCATTGGTTTCGGACTCATAGCATCACTGTATGATACCACATTGTTATATTTTATTTTATGCTAGATACACCGGCGTCTATGTATGATCTCAATGAAGCAGAGACCTTAGTAAAAGTTGGTACCTTAAGGAGTGCAAACTAATGGCAAACGACGGCCTGCGACGACGAGTGTCAGTTTCAGACTTTCAGTGCCGTATCCCGGCCCGTCATTGGCTTTGAAAAATAACAGTAGCAAGCACGAATTTAACGCACGTGATGAACTGCGACGAACGAATCGGAATCCGAAGGGAAAGACGGAATTCGGTATACCAACTTCACTGTCTCCATGTTCCCCAGTGCACCCTGCCTCTTGGAGGTGCTCTCCCAACCCTTCAAACGCTCTCAACAGGGTCTTTTCCATGGCAAGATGAGGTTATCCGGGAACAATGTTCCCTTCTCCCTAAAGAAGACACGTAGGACGTGGATGCCCAACATCCAGCAGAAAAGACTGAGGTCGGAGACCCTGGACCAAGAATTTAAATTGAAGGTCACCACACGAGCTTTGAAGACCATTAAGAAGGTGTGTGCTCTAATTTCTAGCGCGCAGTTCTTTGTCTGATGATCATTACAAGAATGGCGGTCTCGACAACTACGTGAAGAATACCCGGCACGAGCTCTTAGGGGATGAGGGTATGCGTCTGCGCCTTCTTATTAAGGATGCAGCGGAGCAGAAAAAGCAAGGGCGGAAGCATGTAGGATTGCACGAGGCGTTGTCCTCGCAAAAACAACTGGATTTGCAGTCGGCAGAGGATATACGAAGGACGGTGGGTGAAGCTTTAGGGTTACCTGGTCTTGCGAGGTGCGTTGCCTTTCTTTTGTGTACGCTACATAACCCTGAAGCCTTGCAGCTCGGAGCAGACACTACAGTATATCCAGAAGAAGTCCCAACAGTGGGACCTTTAGACTCGCCCTGTACTCTTTATCCTACTACTGTTGCCCTTCGCTACTCTAATATCATTCCAATGGAACTCCTGACTCCTCCTGCATAACGACACGCTTTTGAATACGCCGCCCCAACAGGGGACTTACGGAGTTAGCTGAAGACGAAGATGCAAATCACAATAACCACACGACGCTGCGCCATCTCCTATATCTCACTTAGTCAAAGCTAGCTCGCAGAGCTACATCACTATATCACTTCTACCGCAACGAATACACTAATCCCTGAGTACAATCTTTAGAATTCCCTCACAGAACAATCCGTACGAAATCCCGCATCGCACTACAGCTTCCATCCTTGATGGTACCGTTCCACAGACTTCAGATGTTTCGCTGGCACTGGTAAAGCATTTCCTTATACTGCGTCCCATCTAAGTTTACTCCGCACTCTTCGAGATTCCCTTCGCGAAGGCGGAAAACGAGACTTGGGGGTTACGACCTCCTAGTGACGTTGCCTGCGTATGCCCTACTTATACTCTTCCTTCACTTACGTGGACAGGAGGAGCTGTTAAATAAATGGCGCGATAATCGAGTTGAGTGCTCTGAGCCGTATTTTCTCCTCTCGTCACATCGCCTACCTGATACTTGCCAAGATGAAGTTCATCCTCAGCTCTTTGTTCATCAGTACCCTTGCTGTACTAGGGAAGGCAAGTCGCACCTTGTCAAAAGGCAAAGTATGCACTCATGTGCATGATTACAATCAGGCCTTCAACACTGGTGTATATAGAATCAACAACGTAGCGAGTGGGAGCGAACTGAAGTCGTATCCGTCTGGGCCGAGTCCCATCATTGCTGACGATGTATTACCCGGTGTTCCGTATGGTATAGTATGTGTTGAACGCACATCCCCAGCCTATGATATCTAATATATACTGTACTTGCTATAGTGGGAAATAACGAAAGCAGGTCAAGGCGGCTTCTCTATTCGCAATATGGGGCTCGGAACGAACTTGACTGCAACAAAATTGGTTCAAATGTTCACTGTACTGCATGATGCTTGTGACTAACCACTCCTTTAGAATCCATACGTTATTGCCGATTCGCATGGTGTCCCAGCAACGACATTCGCCATTCAGCCCGCTGGGTTTGATCAATTCGTCGTAGGTGTATTACTTATACTGGCTCAGGCTCTTACAAGCTGAGTATTAGATTAAACTACCGTACGATGATTTGGTATGGACTATGGATCCTGTAGGCAACCCGTCGGACTATTCGATTGTGAGTGCTTTACGTGATACTTTGACTATCCCGCTGAGGGCAATCTTTATGAAGGCCATGATGAAGCCGGCCAACGGGAGTCCGGAGCAGCGGTTTAGGTTTAAGGTTGACGTTGCGGCTTAAGTGTTTACAGACATTAGATCTGTTTGGAGCTATCTAAGTCCAGTGGAGAGCATTGACGGTAGATATCTTATTTCCTTTGAATCTGTGAAGAGCAACGATAGAGACTATCTGTACTACCAACTGACTCAATTGTAGTACGTAACTGGAATACCATTAACAAGTTCCACCTGCGCCCCATTCTCCTTCTTCTCCATCTTATTCTCATCCGTCAGCCCATACACACTCGTGCGTCCCTTCCTCCACTGCTCCATTGTCGGTGCGTCCTTTTCATCAAATCTGCTGGTGATACCTACGCGTTGGAGAACTGGACTGTTTTTCAGGGGAGCAAGTTTTACGTCATCGTCCGTTACGCAGAAGTAGTAGAGTCCGAGGCGGGTGTATGTTCGTTGGTCTTCTGGTGGTTGGACGACTCTGAGGAATGTTAATCAGAAGACGCTATAATGAAGATACATATCCTATTACCCTTACCTGTGAATTGTTGGCTTGAAGAAGCCGCCTGAGAGGAATTCAAGTGCATCTCCTGTATTGATAATCTAAAGGAATTTAAGAACACGTACTAGTTGAAGGAATGATGGTTTACATACGAGGGCATTTTCGACGTGTCGCACCCACTTCCAAGTACCGTCTTTGGTTAAAATTTGTAACGCAGAGACTGGTTGACTGTAAAGAATTGATACCGTCCCAATATCTAATTTATGAATCCGTTGGCGCGTTTACTAATAATACAACCGCATAAACGAACCTGTATGGCCTTTCATCCAGACATTTTTGGTCTTCAATTCGTCATCTTCCGATCTTGGATGACTTAATTCAACGGTATCGTGTAAAACGTACAGAGACAAAGGTTAAAGATATAACACTCACTACTTCATAAACCGAACTGCACCTTGCTGTTAGTACCACTGGTGCTCCAAATTATTGTGTAAGTTCCTACCGTAAGTTTCACCTCTGCTCGGTCTACAGAAATTGTGCATATTAACGAAGGTTTCCTCTGGTAACTCCAATATAAGTGCTAGAATCCTGTGCGATGTTTAGTATTGTCACATTTTATAATCAAAATGTGGATACCGTAGGATGGGATGCAATACGTTTAAGTGATTGTGCTTCGCAAACGCTTCTATTTCGGAAATAAATGGCCGAATTGTTTCCGGATGTTGTCGCCTTGTAACATCATGGTTGACTATCATGCCCAATTTTATGAATTGTGAAATGTACTTGAAGCGAAATTTACGAACTGTTATAATGTTCGATTTGATCCCGGACTCCGTTATCTATCACCTAAAACTACTTTAGCTGAACTTATTCATTTATTAGAGAACCTGGGAATAGTACCCAATATTGCCGCAGTTTATATCCTTGATAAGATCCAGTCTCTTTTATATTTCCAATGTAGGTATTCTTCTCCTCATCTGATGTTTGGGAGAAAGGTATATCTCCTATGTCTAGCATTCGGGATTGCTATGGTTCGAACTAAAATATGTTCTACCTTTCAACAACTTGGAAATCTACTCACCTGTTCAGGTGTATACCCATGATTAATGACATAAAAAAATCCATGGTTAAATAGAGCATCTCGAACTTCAGCTGCAAGGCCTTGTCGGCCGCTCTGTGTCGCTGCCTTGGAGAGATCTACAATTGGAAGGTCCGCATAGTCCACTAGAATGGATCGTATTCGATGCCATTTTAATCTTTGAGAATTATAAATGTTTGCTTACGATCTGCTTTTGTTGGAGGTGCAGGTTCGTAGTGAGGTACTTGTAGCATGGCCATATTAACTGGCAGCGAGAAGCTAAAGGGGGCGACAATTACGCCTTCTTAGAAATCGGATATTTAAGGCTTCAGCTAGTCTTTTTAAACACATAGCCTAAACGCTCACGGTGCCGGGTGATACATCATATCAATGGCCACAAGGCCAACACCAGTGAGGATTTAGCTTCTTTCTGTCTCATGCCAGCTTCGTTTTGGGGCCGGATATTATTGTGATTCCATGTGATCCATACATCCATACACGTAGAAGAGATTAGTCGCTTAAGAGCAGTTTAATGATGTTTGTCAAGGTCGTAAATATATCGAAGTCCAACTGAGGAACGAAGTGGCTAATGCTGGCGAATGGCAGGAGTTTTGAACTCAGACTCCCAGGGCACTCCGACGGCGACGGGTGCGTTATGTACTACTTATGTCAAATGTGTACCATTTTTATCTAACATTGACGATAGACGTCTAGACCCTTTATTTCCATTGTATCTGAGGAGCGAAAGTTTAGCAACACAAACCATCTGCACTACCAACCGACTCAATTGTAGTACGTAACTGGAATACCATTAACAAGTTCCACCTGTTCCCCATTCTCCTTCTTCTCCATCTTATTCTCATCACTCAGTCCATATACAATCGTGCGTCCCTTCCTCCACTGCTCCATCGTCGGTGCGTCCTTTTCATTAAATCTGCTAGTGATACCTACGCGTTGGAGAACTGGACTATCTTTCAGGGGGACAAGTTTTATGTCGTCGTCCGTATGGCAGAAGTAGTAGAGTCCGAGGCGGGTGTATGCTCGTTGGTCTTCTGGTGGTTGGACGACTCTGCGGAGTATTGATTGGAAGACTCTATGAAAAAGATACCTATATTATTACTCTTACCTGTGAATTGTTGGCTTGAAGAAGCCGCCTGAGAGGAATTCAAGTGTATCTCCAGTGTTGATAATCTGAACGAACGTAAGAATGTGTATTATTAAAGGAATGACGATTTGCATACAAGGGCATTTTCGACGTGTCGCACCCACTTCCAAGTACCATCTTTAGTTAGAGTCTGTAACGCAGCGACTGGTTGACTATAAAGAATTGACACGGTTCCGATATCTAATTTATGCATCCGTTAGCGTCGCGTTTACTAACAATATAACTGCACAAACGAACCTGTATGGCCTTTCATCCACACATTCTTGGTCTTCAGTTCGTCGTCTTCCGACCTTGGATGACTTAATTCGGGGTTGTATAAGACATATAAAGGCAAAGGTATAAGAATATGATACTCACTACTTCATAAACAGAACTGCACGTTACCATTAGTAACGCTGGTGCTTCAGTTATTGTCCAAGTTCTTACCGTAAGTTTCACCTCTGCTCGGCCTACAAAAATTGTGCATATTAACGAAGGTTTCCTCCGGTAATTCTAGTATAAGTGCTAGAATTCTATGCGATGTTTAGCATTGCCATATTTAATAATCACAAGGTGGATACCGTAGGATGGGATGCAACACATTCAAGTGATTGTGCTTCGCAAACGCTTCAATTTCAGGAATAAATGGTCGAATTGTTTCCGGGTGTTGTCGTCTTGTAACATCATGGTTGACTATCGTATCCAATTTCATGAACTGTGAAATGTACTTCAGGCGAATTTTACGAGCTGGTATAATGTTCGATTTGATCTCGGACTCCGTTATCTATCACCTACAACTGGTTTAGCTTAACCTATTCATTTATTAGAGAACCCGGGAATAGTACCCAACATTGCCGCAATTTATATCCTTGATAAGATCCAGTCTCTTTTATATTTCCAATGTAGGTATTCTTCTCCTCGTCTGATGTTTGGGAGAAAGGTATATCTCCTATGTCTAGCATTCGGGATTTCTGTAGCCCATTTTGAAAAATATTTTACTTATATTTACTTGGAAATCTGCTCACTTGTTCAGGTGTATACCCATGATTAATGGCATAAAAAAATCCATGGTTAAATAGAGCATCTTGAACTTCAGGTGCAAGTTCTCGCAGTCCGCTCTGTGTCGCTGCCTTGGAGAGATCTATAATTGGAAGATCCGCATAATCCACTAGAATGAATCATCTTCGATGATATTTGATCTTTGGGAATTATAAATGTTTGCTTACGATCTGCTTTTGTTGGAGGTGCAGGTTCGTAGTGAGGTACTTGTAGCACGGCCATATTAACTGGCAACGAGAAGGTAAAGGGAAAAACAACGACGCCTTCTGAGAAATCGGATATTTAAGCCTTCAGCTGGTCTTTTTTAATGCCTAGCCTTAATGCCCACAGTAATCCATTATATCGATAGTCACCAGGCTAACACCAAGTAAGGGCCTGTTCGGTACAATGGGCTGTGCAACCCCTAAAGATTTAGCTTCCTTTTGCTAGTGTCGCTTCATTTTGAGGCCTGAAATTATTGTGATTCCATGTGATCCATATTACATGTTTGGTGTAGAAGAGATAGCTCTTTTATAGTGCAATTCGATGATGTCTGTCAAGGTCGCAAATGTTGAAGTCCAACTGAGGAGGTGAGCTGGGCGACCCTTATTCCGAAGAGCAAATTAAATGACAAATACCATCTGCACTACCAACCGAAAATCCGTACTCAATTATAACGCGAAACCGGAATGCCACTGATAAGTTCCACAAGCGCCTCATTACCCTTCTTCTCCATCTTCCCCTCGTTATATTGCCCATACGCAATTGCTCCATCGTCGGTGCATCCTCTTCATCAAATCTGCTGATGATACCTACGCATTGGAGGCTGGACTGTCTTTCAAGGGGGTGAGTATTACGCCGTCGTCGGTATAGCAGAAGTAGAAGAGTCCGAGACGGGTATGGGTTCGTTGGTCTTCTGGTGGTTGGACGACTCTGTGAACTGTTTAGTGGAAGATGCTATGCAGAAGGTGAAATCCATACCTGTGAATAGTTGGCTTGAAGAAGCCACCTGAAAGGAGCGCAAGTGTGTCTCCGGTATTGATAATCTAAAAGGAAAATAAGGATGCGTGTCAGCAAGCTCCAAAGATGCGGCATAGAGTTATACCAGAGCATTTTCAATGTGCCGTATCCACCTCCATGTGCCATCCTTAGTCAAAACTTGTAAACCTGCGACCGGTTGACTGTAAAGAATCGAAATGTTTCTGGGGTCTAATTTTTGTATTCGTTAAAGTGTATGTGTGTTGTAATATTATCTTGGACGAACGAACCTGTATGACCGCTCAGCCACGCATTGTCGGTCTTTAATTCTTCGTCTTCGGATCTAGGATGGCTTATACCGAGGACATACTAATCAGATATATGATATCATAGTTGTGACCATGGTGGTTCTTGCTATTTCATAAATCGAGTTACACTCTGCTGTAAGTAACAGTACTTAGAATGAAAAATGAAATTCCATATCATAAGTTTCGCCTCGACTTGGTGTACAAAAGCTATGCATCTTAACAAAAGTTTCTTCCGGCAATTCTAGTATAAATGCTAGAATTCTATACAGTACTTGACGAAGTCATAAATCTACCATTTAAAATATCGATGCCTTAGGATAGGATGCAACACATTGAAGTGATTGTGTTTTATAAATTCTTCGATTTCTGGATGTTGTCGATTTGTAACATCATGTTAACTATCATGTCCATTAATGGCATGTGAAAGGATACTTGAAGAGATTATACGAACTATTGTAGTGTTCAATTTGATCTCGGACACCGTTTCCTATCAACTAAGTACAACTGATTTAGCTGAACTCAAATTTTAACAGTTTGAAAAAGTACATACCGAATATTGCCTCAATTTATATCCTTGAAAAGATCCAGTATCTTTGATCTTCGCGAATAGGCATTCTTTTGTTCATCCGATGTTTGGGAGAAAAGTAAATCTGCTATATCCATCATACGGGCGGTCTGTAGCTGTAGCCCGATACATTACACATCAAATACCCATGGAACTCACTAGGGAATTACTCACTTGTTCAGGTGTATACCCGTGGTTGATGACATAGAAAAAACCATGTTCCAATAAAGCGTCTCGGACATCAGCTGCGAGTTTTTGTCGCCCGTTCTGTGTCGCTGCTTTGGACAGGTCAATGATTGGAAAATCGGCATAGTCCACTAGAAGAAACCATTGTCAACGATATTACTGTAATCTTTGAAATGTAAACGTATGTTTACGATCGGCTTTCGTGGGAGGTGCAGGCTCGTAGTGAGGCACTTGAAGGACAGCCATATTATCTAGCAGTGTCTGTAACGTGGAGGTAATATGTACAGTGGCCGACAATGCAGGTCCTTGATACTGCTTGGGGCACCCGGCTAGTCTTTTAAAATCATACTTAACCTCAGCAGTCGCAATGATGCATCGGATCGATAACCACTGGTGGGCCAACGACCACATAAGAATTGAGCTTCCTTCCAACACTCTTCTGTTCCATTCATTTGGAGTTAGAAGGGATGATTCTTTTATGCAGCAATTAATCATCTGCACTACCAACCGAGAATTCATACTCAGTTATAATGCGAAACCGGAATACTATTAACAAATTCCACTTGCACACCATTCTCCTTCTTCTCCATCTTTTTGTCATCAGTCTGCCCATATGTACTCGTCCGTCCCTTACGCCACTGCTCCATCGTTGGTGTATCCTTCTCATCAAATTTGCTGGTGATTCCTGCGCGTTTGAGGACTGGACTGTCCTTCAAGGGAGCAAGTTTTACATCGTCATCTGTGAGACAGAAGTAATAGAGTCCGAGGCGGGTGTAGGTACGTTGGTCCTGTGGAAGCTGAACGACTCTGCGGAGTGTTAATTGAACGGCGCTACACAGGTGATATTCGCACCTGTGAATAGTTGGCTTGAAGAATCCACCTGAGAGGAATTCAAGCGCATCCCCAGTATTGATAATCTAAAAAGGAAATCAAGAATGCATGATAACGAGTTCCAGAAATACGACATGGCTGATAGACGTACAAGAGAATTCTCAATGTGTCGCACCCATTTCCAAGCACCATCCTTAGTTAAAACTTGCAATGCAACGACCGGTTGACTGTGAAGAATTGTTATGGTTCCTAAGTCTAAAGTATGCATCCATTAAAGCATACGTAGCAAGTAATAACATTCTGGGATGAACGAACCTGTATGGCCTCTGAGCCACACATTTTTGGTCTTCAATTCCTCGTCTTCCGGTCTTGGGTGACTAAATTAGGCATCGCGTAAGACGAGTTTAGAAAGGCAGATGTGAGACCGCAATGCTTACTATTTCATAAATCGGACTACAGTTTTTGATGAGTGCTAAAAGAATCACAATCACCAGGAGAGCTACGTACCGTAAGTTTCACCCTTGCTTGGCCTACAGAAATTGTGCATATTAACGAAGGTTTCTTCTGGTAATTCCAATATAAGCGCCAGAATCCTATATGATATCGTCAAATTCAATGTCACAATGTACCAAGCTCTTAACCTTAAAATGGGATGTAAGACGTTGAGGTGATTGTGCTTTATAAATTCTTCAATTTCGGGAATAAATGGACGAATGGTTTCTGGATGTTCTCGTCTTGTAACATCATGGTTAACTACCAATTTAAATTAATGAATTGTAAAAGGACGTTCGAAGAGGATCCACGAACTATTGTAGTGTTCAATTTGATCTCGGACACCGTTTCCTATCAGCTGCAAACAGTTCAGCTGAAATATTTAGACTGTTCGTAGGAAGTACCCAATATTGCCGTAATTTATACCCTTGATATGATCCGGTATCTTTTATTTTTGCAAGATAGGTATTCTTCTCCTCACCCGATGTTTGGGAGAAAGGGATATCCGCTATGTCCAGCATATGAGCAGTCTGTAATCCGATATATTCGAGATTAAATAATTATATGGAGTACACTGAATAGCGACCCACTTGTTCGGATGCATACCCGTGGTTGATGACGTAGAAAAAGCCATGGTTGAATAAAGCGTCTCGGACTTCAACAACGAGTTCTTGTCGCCCGTTCTCTGTCGCTGCTTTGGACAAGTCAATGATTGGCAAATCAGCATAATCCACTGGAAGATATCATCGTCAACGATACGAGTCTTCGAAATAAAGACATATGCTTACGATCGACTTTCGTGGGAGGTGCAGGCTGGTAGTGAGGCACTTGAAGAACAGTCATGTTAGCAGTGGCTAGCAGGCACAGGGGCTGATATTTATGCAACCTATAAAGCGCTCAGCGGGTCTTTTCAATCATACTTAACCTCAACGTTTACAGTGATGCATCGTATCGATAGCCACTGAGTACTGGAGTACTAGCAGGTCAATACCAAGTTTGCACCAAGTAGCAATTTAGCTTCCTTCCAACTTCCTTCTGTTCCATTCCAGTTCCATTTTGGAGCCAGAAAATGGGAAACGTATGCTTTACGACTTCATGAGGTCTACGACAGTTCTGTGCACAGGGAGGATATCATTTATCGAGAAACCCGAGGATGTTGGTCGGTGTCAAGGTTAAGTCAAGGTCACGGTCGAAGTTCGAACTCGAAGTCTAACTGTGGACTTCAGACAGTGGAGAATTTTCGAGCTCAGAACACTCCGACACGGAGAATTGCGGTCGATTCTCCGTATCGTCTACTCCGACTGCGCGTCTCACGACCTCCCACGATGTTGAACTCGTGAGCCTTGCGTCAGCCCGTCTCTGGCCGTCCTCATTCTATCTCTGTCCACTCAACCTGTTATCTAGCCTATCACATCTGCTGATTAATTTCATTTCCCAGCACAACGTCGTTCGAATTCCAGAAACATGATAAATCGTATCTCGTTGGCGCCTGGGAGACGTTTTCCAGGACCATACTTTTACATTGAAACCCGAGCTTTAGACCTTAAGGGTTCATCGTAGTCCAATTAACTTGTTGAGATACTTGCGCGTTATCCATGTCGAGCGAAACCCCACCCTGGAAAGCCCTCATCGTCGAAAAGTGTGCTAGACAGCAAGCGACGATCCCCAAAGAATGGCTACTCAAGAACCCACCATCTGAAGATGTCCTCGACGTGACGAACATCCCGGAGACTTGCGGACTACTATCAGCAAAAGAGATAGAGATCACTAATACGTATGTGGACGTGCTGTTGTTGAAGCTCGCGAAAGGTACGTGGACGGCGGTGGAGGTTACGACTGCGTTTGCAAAGAGGGCTGTTATTGCGCACCAGTTGGTATGTGAGCTTGTTAAAAAGGTATCCTCGAGACTAATGAACTACCAGACGAATTGCCTTACTGAGCTTTTCGTTGACCGTGCGCTCGTCAAAGCCACAGAATTGGACGCGTACAGGAAGAAGACAGGAAAGACCATCGGTCCTCTTCATGGTTTGTTCTACTTACACATGCTGTCCTCCACAACTTGATATCCCACTAGGTTTGCCAATATCGCTGAAAGACCAAATCAATATTGAAGGTCTCGAGTCTACTATGGGTACGACTCTATTCTTCACCTCCATCCTCTGCTTCTGACACTTTCCGTACTCAGGATACGTTTCATGGATCGGCAAATTCGCAGAGAAAAGCTCTGTCTTGGCTGACATCCTCGAATCAGCAGGCGCGATCCTATACGTGAAAACCAACATCCCGCAAACCCTCATGGTACGCACATTCCTCCCTTGCGTAGTACCAAAAACCAACAAACTACGCAGTGGCCCGAGACGTTCAACCATATCTTCGGGCGCACCTATAACCCACACAACAGGTCCCTGACGTCCGGTGGATCGTCCGGAGGGGAAGGGGCTTTAGTTGGTAAGCTTTCTATTCGATCGTCGTACCGCTCAACCTAACTCTTCCATAGCAATGAAAGGTAGTCCTCTAGGTGTAGGATCCGATATCGGAGGGTATGCCTTTCTCTCTTCGCCCTCCTCCCTCCCTCTGTTAACCCTATGTCAGCTCGATCCGCATCCCCGCAGGATTCTGCGGTACATACGGCCTCCGACCCTCATACCACCGCGTCCCCTACGCCGGCTGCGTCAACAGCATGGAAGGGCAAGACTCTATCCCCTCCGTCCTCGGTCCACTTTCCACCAGCATAGGCGGCATCAAAGCATTCATGCAAGCTGTTATAAACCAACAACCATGGCTTAAAGATCCCCTTGCCATAAGGAAAGCGTGGGACGAGTCTGCTTACAAGCTAGGAGAGCACGGGAAGGGGACTGGGAGGTTATGCTTTGGGTTTGTGTGGGACGATGAGGTTATTCGACCGCATCCGCCTGTCTTGCGAGGGTTGAGGGAGGTGAAAGCTGCGTTGGTTGCTGCTGGACATAATGGTTTGTGTTTCTTGCCTATGTTTGAGGTCTTATGGCTAAAGGGAAGACAGTGATCGACTGGAACCCCCTCAAACACGGTGAAATCTTCCCCCAAGCCAGCAAGATCTGGGGTGCAGCAGCAGCAGAAGACTACGCAACGACCATTGCAGCGACTGGCGAACCGCTGATCGAAAGCATGTCCCTCCTCGCTTCAGACCCCGACGCTAAAGTCGAGCGCCCTGCGTTCCGTCCTCCCCTGGACTCCAAAGGTCTATCATCTTATCAGCTATGGCAGATTCAAAAGAGAAGAAAGGAGTTGAGGGAGGAGTATGCAGCTTATTGGAATGCGAGTGTTGAAAGGACGGGCACGGGTCGCCCGGTCGATGCGTTGATTACGCCTGTTGCACCGTATGTTGCACCGCCGCATGGGTTGAATAAGTGAGTTCTCTGCTGTTAGGAAAGCCAAGGAGAGATGGCTGACGATGTGAGTAGGACTGCGAGTTACACGATGGTTTGGAACGTGCTTGATTATCCAGCACTTATTATGCCTGTGTCGAAGGTTGATTTAGAGCTTGATAAGCCTGTTCCACCGCATGCGTTTTATGGGAAGGCGGATAAGGAGAATTATGAAAGCTGTACGTTCTCGATACTTCCCACTTTCCTCTTCGAGATACTTAAGACTAACGTTACTCTTAGATAATCCGACTACGTATAAGAATGCCCCGATATGCATTCAACTTGTTGGGAGGACGCTTGAAGAGGAAGCGGTTATTGGTATGGGCGAGGTGATTGATGAGGTGTTAAAGAGTAAGAATGGGAAGGCGAGATTGTAGTGCCGAGTCTGAGTCTTGCAGTCATCGAATTAAATGTATTTTTATGTTTACTGTGTACTAAGCTTCGCAGGGAATGTTCATCTTTCAAAAGTTCGAAGTCCCACTTTTTCCGCTTGACGCTGAAGTGTGATGTATGCAACAAGGGTAGGTTGGCTGAACTACTACATGACGCTTGGGAGTGGTGGATGGCGCATGTTCGAATCATGGCAGGCAACATACTCATACAAGCAACTCGAATCAATCTCAGATTCCAGTTTTTTTCCTTTTGCTGTTGTTCTATGATGAAATAGAAACTTCAAAGTCTTCAAATGTTAGGTTTTAACTTACTTCTCCCGCTTAGATGACAGGACAAGCTCGCTGAATTGGCCACCAACTAATGGTATAATGAACGTTTGGTCGAAACACAGTCAGCTTGTTCTTGGATACCGGTGATACTGTAGTCCGATATATCTTTTGTTCAAGTTGTTACTCAGGACAAGAAACTACATTATAAGGACGGAATTCTTTTAATCTGTCTTTACATGGCACTCAGGAGGCAAATAAAACCAATTGGAACAAGAACGAGTTGGCTGAATTGCTAGATGGCCTTGAACTCGCAACGGTGCTCGAAACAGTTGACTCGTTCATCTCTCAGAATCCGAATATTTCTTTTGTGATCAACTATCAAAACTTTAACTAGATCCCTCCCTCAAGACCAAGATTCGTTATTCTCTCTTCTCCCACTTGCTACATGATAATCATCATGTACTTAAATAAACCAGCGGCATGTATCGAACAAAGACCTGTTGGCTGAATTGCTGAACGGCGCCTGGCAATTCGCGCTGCTGTTGATCGCGATGCTAGTGGAGGCATGTTCAAAGTACAGTCAACTTGTTCATAGGAGGCTGAAACGAACGATAGCTTTTTGCCATTTCATTACAACGAACTTGAATCCGCGCTTCGATTCCCATGGAAACTTTAACCTCGCTTGAGCTTGAAGATTGAAACATTTCCCAGGGCCACTTACTACGTGAAACTCGAGTAGACAAATAAAACCAATGTCATTTATCGAACAAGGACTTGTTGACTGAATCGCTAGATGACCGACCGTCAGCTCGACACACAGCGATAACTTTGCATGGATGATGTACGCATGCTTGAAACACGTTGGAATTCAAATTCGGTCAATTACTAAAACTCGTTCATTGCTGATGAACATTGTAGTGTCTTTTGCTCGTGCTCAATATCAATGAATTCAATACTAATGGAACTGATTTTTAGGATAAAGGCATTTGCATTAGACCTGACTCAATATAAGTATAATACTCGAGCATTCGAGCGCTTGCACATTTCATAATTATTCTACTTTGAATGAACTGAAATGAGCCGATGTCATTTATCGAACGTCAAGTTGTTCGTTTATAATAACATTCGTAAGATGATCATGATTCAGATGTACATGGGGTTCCAAACTTTTGCTGTTGTTCCACTCGAATGCAGTGAAATCTTTAAGTGCTTATTTCGCTTTGTAGCTCCATTTCCCTTTTAAAATATATGCCATTCTTCAACATGAATGAATATTAATAACATAGTAGTAGTACGACAACATCTGATATCATGATCAAAATGCTGGCTGAGCTGTTGGTACCAGATGACACCACTCGAAAGCGAGTAGCTGCGGTTCGTTAAGGAACCAATAAGTTGAACACAATGACTCTTTGCCAGTGTGTAAAATACTTCAACAAGCTACTCAAGAGTTACTGCTCAGCTACGCTTCATTTATTTAACTATGCAGTTCACAAAATGAAGGATTGAAAATTGATTGAAAAAGCGTCCACTTACCCATAAAACTCAATAGATAGAAAGGACATCTTAGGGGAGTTGTTACGCTTTGAAACTAAACATGTCCATCCGCTTAAGGTAGTCTCATAATTTTTTCCGTTTCTTCCAACTAACTTAGTACTCGCGTATATTTTCATTAGATCGCTCTTCAAATACAAGAGTGTGTTGTCCCAACAGCTCTGATGCTAGCTGAGCTAGATTTCAGGGGGACACAAGCGACGATTCGAATTCTCGAGCACTCATTTGACTGTTGAGACTGAAACAACATTTCAAACTTTTTATTATATATATTTAGTTCGCAGTGACGTTGTCTCAAGCACACCCCGCAAATCACCATAACCTCAGAAATCAGAAGAAGTACTTTACCCATTCAAACCCCATACCAGAGAGTGCTTTTCTAGAGGACTGTGAAGGCTATAGCACCAGTTTAGCTAAAGTCGAAGGACACAGTTCGAACCAAAGTACTTCCATAATGGTGCGATATGGTGGCATATACCAACATTTTTTGAATGTACTACATAGTACACATATATATTATGACCCTGACTCTAAAGCATGAAGCCCAGTGAAAACTAGCACCGTGCTCGTCTGTGCAGGTATGTGAACGTCTGAGAGCTGCTGAGTCATATTGCAACGCCGCCAAACACAGTCGGGCACAGGCTCCTAAAACCATCCTCATCGCTCGCTCGAATGGCTTACGCATGATAAGATAAAGTGTACAAACAAGGAGCAAACAAATCTAAGAGGCCAAACTCGCGAGCGAGAGGCTGGCAAATTTCGTATCGGTCTTCTCGGAAACGTGACAGAACCTCAGCAACATGGTCCCGAAAATCACTTCGCTTACAATAAATGCCTAAGTTCACATGACAATAAAATCATTTTTACATCAGCGCAAAGTTTCCGACGAGACCCTGGCCTGGCATTACTACTGGAATCCCTTGATTGATCTTTCACCTTCCGCGGTCTTGCCCTACCTATTGGTCAACTGCAAGTAGTATCTTTAATCATAATACCATTGAAATTTTCTGTAGTAGAAATTGTATATTAGCTTGCTACTAGTGACACAGTAATAACGTTCATGGTAGATAGATTGCTTTCCCCCCACACAGGGCCACACTGCTGGATTCTATGAGCCCAAAGAGCTGACAGCCAAGTGGAAACTGCTTTATTTACTTCAAAGTTCCGGTGTATATTAAATTGATATTAACACCATATTTTGTTTTCTTAGCAGTGGCACATGCAACTTACTGTGCCTACTGTGCCTACTGTGTCTCGTTACCTATGTCTTCTTTACGTGGCTTACTATCTCATTATTCTTTACAGCTTTACTTACCCTAGTCATTCCTTACCATACTCTATGACTCGTACTGATAAGTATTCCTTCATTCATTTGTTCCTTGGCTTGATAGCCAACTCACCTTCATTTAGTATTAACTGCGGACTCTAGTCGCTTATATACTTGTCGTGTAGTACTGTAGTTTCTCAGTGAATCTACTCACTAACCTGGTTATTTCTCTCGTGTACCAAAACTCAACCAATCAATAACTGACTTTTGTCTTGCTTTTGTCACACCAGTGCTCCACTAGATCGCACAGGCCTGGATTACAAAAGATTACATGCTATGCTATCTGAGATCTCTCTATAAAGCACAAATCACACACATGTTTCTATTGAAGGAGATATCCTACTGAGTTTCACTTTACAGCTCGCAAAACTACAGAAGTGACAAAGCTTTGTGAATTTTCTAAAATTGTACGCAATGACACCAGACACCTCCCTGACTTGTCGACATGAGACAGTTGGTAGGGCAAGACTGGGAAAGGTGAAAGATCAATCAAGGGATTCCAGTAGTAATGCCAGGCCAGGGTCTCGTCGGAAACTTTGCGCTGATGTAAAAATGATTTTATTGTCGTGTGAACTTGGGCATTTATTGTAAGCGAAGTGATTTTCGGGACCATGTTGCTGAGGTTCTGTCACGTTTCCGAGAAGACCGATACGAAATTTGCCAGCCTCTCGCTCGCGAGTTTGGCCTCTTAGATTTGTTTGCTCCTTGTTTGTACACTTTATCTTATCATGCGTAAGCCATTCGAGCGAGCGATGAGGATGGTTTTAGGAGCCTGAGTCGGGCACAGTTTTTGAGCAATTCACAGAAATATTTGCGAGCGTATCTGTGCAGATCTGTGCATGCTGTAGCACATTAAAAAGGTGTATTTTGATGTATGTTTAATTATCTGTTAGTTTCTGTATTCTACTGGGCAACGTTACAGCACATCAAAAGGGTATATATTAATCTACATACAATTATCTCAGATCTGGGACACATCTACTCTACTGGGCAATTCGCCAAACCAATACAAATACAGAAAGAAAATGAAACATAACACACACCGCTGTCTAAAGCAACAGAGACATATACCAATTAGGCGACACCTGCTCACCATGGCCTCACTATCCAAGTTCACTTTGTTTGGTGTTCTCGAAGAGTAGGGCAAGAGTAGGACATGCTTGAGAATGGTGCACTGGAAATGATAGCCGCAGGAGCAGTGGTAGACTATAGAGCGTGACAATGACAGTGGGAACAGTGGAGACCCTAGCCATTGAAGCCCATTGTGAAAGAGACATCCGTCGAGATTCCAGCAGCCATGGTAGAGACACCATCCATAGTAGCACTAGGCAACTTGGCTGTTCCAGTGAGCATAGCGGGCAAGGTAGATCCAAGAGAGGGAAACGTACCAGAATATCAAGTGCATCTTGCCGCAACGGTCCGAAATGCATGCATATAAGTATCCCAAAGCACCCAGCAGGGCCAACAAGCAAGTCTAGATCCTGTAACTCACTGTCCAGTGCGAAACCAATCCCGAAAACACAAATAAACGTGTCATACTGACTGTGGTTGGCTTGAACTTGAAGTGAGAACACGGGAGATAATAGAAATATTGTAGACCCACTAGAGCTGCGAGAGTCTCCAGGTATGTGCTATAGTTGGGCCAAAGCGCGAAGAGGCGCGGGGGAGAGGAGGGGCAGGAGCGAGGAGGAGGGGAAGAAAGGGGAGCTGATGGGGGAAGGGAAGCAAGAAGTGCTCGAGTCGCGACTGAACTGACATGAAAGTTGCAGTGTGCACGGGCCAGGTAGGTTCGTGTTGTTTGGCAGTACACGAAGGGGCAAATAAGTGTAATGGATTGGTCGAATAGAATTGGTAGAGAAGATACAGAAATACAGAGTACAATGAAGGGAGAGCTCAAGGTTATGTATTCTTGCAATGACATTGATATCAATGAGTGTACATAAATAATGGGAATTGGATATCTGGATGCGAAAGTAAATGGCTTGATTGTTGCAATCACAAATTCTGTACTTGGCACAAATAGTGCACAGATTTACCCAGAAAGGCGCAGATTTACTCAAAACATTTGCACACACACAGATTAGCACAGATTAGCACCGTGCAAGTTTTCACTGGGCATGAAGTATTACTATAAGTAAGTATGATTTTACAAAGAAGTGATCTTCTAGCGGTTAATGCAATACTGGCAGTCCATCTGCTAAAACTGAGGAGAAATTTCGGTTCTAACCCGAGCACCTCGATATCAATGTTGTGTCCTGGATATTTTACTGCAGGAATGATTCACAGTTTTGAGCAATTCAACGCGCAAGAACTCCAAAAAAATGAAGTAGAACCATCTATCTATACCTAAGCTCATTCTTATACAAGGAAGTGATGTCCAAGCAGCTACAACTCCAGTAGAGCAAGGTAAAGGCTGGCGCTGAGCGCTGAGTATCGGTTCGAATCCGAGCACTCCCATACATCTGTTACCACCTCAGTTTTGTGAGGTTCGCACTGGCGCAACCCCAATAATTATCGAATAAGGACTTGTTGACTGAATTGTTACATGACTGACCGTTAGCCTGTGCACACAACAGTAATTTTGCATGAATGATGTACACATGCTCGAAAGTGACGTTGGGAATTCAAATTCAGTCAATTAGAACTCGTTCAACCTTGCTGATGAATATTGTAGAGTCTTTTGCTCGTGCTCAATATCAATGAATTCAGTACTGATGGAGCGGGGGAAGTGTAGTGCTCGAGCGCTCGGACGCTTGCACATGTCACATTTATCCTACTTTGAATGAACTGAAATAAGCTGATGTCATTTATCGAACATGGGCAAGTTGACTGAATTGTTAGTGTAGGTCGAGTTGTTCGTTCATAACCAGCACCGTACGTAAAGTTCACTTTTACTGCTGTTCTACTTGAATGCAGTGAAATTCTTAAGTACTTATTTCGCTTTGTAGTTCCTGGCATTTCCCTTTTATATAAAATACATTCCATTCTTCAACATGGATGAATATTAATAACATAGTAGTACGACAACATCTGGTAGCATGTTCACAATGCTGGCTGAGCTGTTGGTACCAGATGGCACCATTCGAAAACGGGTGGCTGTGGCTCGTTAGTAAGAACTCAATCAATAAGGAAAGCAGTGACTTTTTGTGTGAAATACTTCAACGAGCTACTCAAGAACACCACGTTTTATTTAACTATGCGATTCACAAAATGAACGACTGAAAAGCCGCCACTTACCCATAAAACTTACTATAATGAACCGATATGGATAGATAGAAAGGACATCTTGGCGGAGTTGTTACGCTTTGAAACCAAACATGTCCGTCGCTTGAGGTGGTGCCTAATTTTTCCGTTTCTTCCAACTAATTTAGTACTCGTGTATATTTTCCTTTTATTGTTGTTCAAACACAAGGGAGTGTTGTCCTAATGGCTCTGATGCTAGCTGAGCTAGATGTGAGGGACAAAAGTGACGATTCAAACTCGAGCACTCATTTGGTGTAGGACTAGAATTAGTATCTCAAGTTTTTATTATATATATTTAGTTCGCAGTAAAGTGGTCTCAAGTACATCCCGCAAATCATCATAATCTCAGAAACTAGAAGTACTTTATCCATTCGAATCACATATAAGGGAGTGCTTTCCTAGAGGACTGTAGAGGTTTTAACACCAGTTCAGCTAAAGTTGAGAGACACAGTTCGAGCCATTGAAAGTACTTCCATGACGCTGCGATATGGTGACATACACCAACATTTTTTGAATGTCTACATAGTACGTATATATTATGATCCTAAAGCATGAAATATTACTACAATTATGATTTTACAAGGAAGTGATCTCCTAGTAGCTAATGCCAATCCATCTACTTAAATGAAAGAGACAAAATCTCGGTTCTAATCTGAGCAGTTCCATAATCCGTTGTGTCCTGGGTACTATTTTACTGCACAAACGATTCAACGCGCAAGAACTCCAAAAAAATGAAGTAGAACTATTTATATACACCTAAACTCATTCTCATACAAGGAAGTGATGTCCTAGCAGCTACAATTCCAGTAGAGCAAGGTAAAGGCTGAGTATCGGTTCGAATCCGAGCACTCCAATTCCATAATGTCTTTGACGTTTTTTTTTTTTTTTTGAATTTTGTGAGGTTCGCACTGGCACAACCCTAGTAATTATTACCTTTGTTCACTTCAAGCAATACAAGGAAGTATTGTCCTAGCGGCTTAGGGGTCGAATTAAAGTCGACGGAAACATGTGTCAGTTCGATTCAAAGTTGAACCGGCTGTACTTCCATGATCATTGTGTTGGCATTCGGTCACATGGTAAATTTATTTTTAGCGCCCCCTATTACTCACTACCACCTCCAACAACCCGAAGAATAACACCCAAATCCATTCTCATCCAAGGAAATACTACCGTAGCAGCAAGTACGCCAGTACAACTACTACAGGGTATTACGTCAAGGTAAAACAAAACATTTCTTTTTAATCGCAAAACACTTAATTTACTGCTTTGCAGGGAATGTTCATCTTTCAGAAGTTCGAAGTCCCATTTTTTCCACTTGACGCTGAAGTGTGATGTATGCAACAAGGGTAGGTTGGCTGAACTGCTACATGACGCTTGGGAGTGGTGGACGGCGCATGTTCGAATCATGGCAGGCAACATACTCATACAAGCATCCCAGATTGGTTTTTTTTTCCTTTTGCTGTTCTACGATGAAATAGAAACTTCAAAGTCTTCAAATGTTAGGTTTTAACTTACTTCTCCCGCTTAGATGACAGGACAAGCTTGCTGAATTGGCCACCAACTAATGATACAACGAACGCTTGGTCGAAACACAGTCAACTTGTTCTTGGATACCGGTGATACTGTAGTCCGATATATCTTTTGTTCAAGTTGTTACTCAGGACAAGAAACTATATTATAAGGACGGAATTCTTTTAATCTGTCTTTACATGGCACTCAGGAGGCAAATAAAACCAATTGGAACAAGAACGAGTTGGCTGAATTGCCAGATGGCCTTGAACTCGCAACGGTGCTCGAAACAGTTGACTCGTTCATCTCTCAGAATCTGAATATTTCTTTTGTGATCAACTATTAAAATTTTAACTAGATCTCTCCCTCAAGACCAAGATTCGTTATTCTCTCTTCTCCCACTTGCTACATGATAATCATCACGTACTTGAATAAACCAGCGGCATGTATCAAACAAAGACCTGTTGGCTGAATTGCTGAACGGCGCCTGGCAATTCGCGCTGCTGCTGATCGCGATGCTAGTGGAGGCATGTTCAAAGTACAGTCAACTTGTTCATAGGAGGCTGAAACGAACGATAGCTTTTTGCCATTTCATTACAACGAACTTGAATCCGCGCTTCGATTCCCATGGAAACTTTAACCTCGCTTGAGCTTGAAGATTGAAGCATTTCCCAGGGCCACTTACTAGGTGAAACTCAAGTGGACAAATAAAACCATGTCATTTATCGAACAAGGACTTGTTGACTGAATCGCTAGATGACCGACCGTCAGCTCGACACACAGCGATAACTTTGCATGGATGATGTACGCATGCTCGAAACACATTGGAATTCAAATTCGGTCAATTACTAAAACTCGTTCATTGCTGATGAACATTGTAGTGTCTTTTGCTCGTGCTCAATATCAATGAATTCAATACTAATAGAGCTGATTTTTAGGATAAAGGCATTTGCATTAGACCTGACTCAAGATGAGTATAATATTCGAGCGTTTGAGCGCTTGCACATTTCATAATTATTCTACTTTGAATGAACTGAAATGAGCCGATGTCATTTATCGAACAACGTCAAGTTGGCTGAATTGTTAGTATAGGTCAGGTTGTTCGTTCACAACCTCCGCTACCATACGTAAAGTTCCAAACTTTTACTGCTGTTCAGTGAAATCTTTAAGTACTTAGTTCCATTTCCCTTTTAAAATACATGCCAAAGTTCTTCAAAATTGATGAAGTTCGCTAAATGGCATAGTCACAATGCTAGCTGAGCTGTTAGTATCAGGTGACTAATACTTGAAGGAACACAATGACTTTTTGTGTAAAATACTTCAACGTGTTACTCAAGAGTTACTACGTTTTATTTAACTATGCGATTCACAAAATGAGCGATTAAAAAGAGTCCGTTTTTCCATGTAATTCACTATAATGAACTGACATAGATAGATGGCAAGGACATCTTGGCGGGGTTGTTACGCTTTGAAATTAAACATGTCCATCAACTGCGAGTGGAAGTGTCTTTTTTTCCGTTTCTTCCAACTAGCTTAGTACTCGTGTATATTATCCTTTGACCGTTGTTCAAATAAGGGTGTGTTGTCCCAACGGCTCTGATGCTAGCTGAGCCAAATGTGAGGAACATAATTGACGATTGGACCTCGAGCACTCATTTGACCCTTGAGATTGAAAAAACATTTTAAATTTATTATTATATATATTTAGTTCACAGTGACGTCGCCCCAAGCCTAGCACATCCCGCAAATCATCATAATCTCAGAAACCCCCATACAAGGTAGTGCTGTCCTAGAGGACTGTGGAGGCTATAACACCAGTTCGGCTAAAGTTGAGGGACACCGCGGTGTCAGTTCGAATCGAAGTACTCCCATGACGCTGCGATAGGGTGATTTTAGGGTGACATACACCAAAATTTTTTGAATGTACTACGTAGTACATACATATATTATGGCCCTAAACCATGAAATATTACTATAAGTATGATTTTACAAGCGATCTCCTAGCGGCTAATTAGCCAGTCTCCTTCCCAGACCCTATAGGATGTCTCGATCCTAGAGCGGTACACAATTTTTATTCCGAGTTCATGAGTTATTTGGGAAACTCTTAAGTAGTTTTGATTGACCAATCATATCACTTTATTTGATCATTCTCTTTTTGGAAATAGGTACCTTTGAACTTTAATTCGGTGAGACATCCTATAGGGTCTGGCATATAACATATACAAATAGGAGGGTCGAGCTGACCACCGCAGAGGCTGAGTTTGAATTGACCATTTCCAAAAACAGATGACGCATCAAGAGTTTTGATAGCATTACTTAGCATCACCTCATGTCGATTAAAGAGATCCATACATAACTCGTGACGACAATGATGGTGGACAACATAGACTACAAGAACATTTAATGAGCTTAGTTATTCAATTGCGACACTGACCATCCCAAACAAATCTGTACTATACACTGTTCCACTGCTCCGCAAGTGCGCACCGTCAGTAAATAATAAACCCTGTACTTCGTCCTCCTTGAAGTCATCAGGAATATCAGGAGATTTTTCCCGATATGCAGGTGAAACTTAAAAAGCCCTGAGCAGGTATAGACATGCTGATATCATTGAAGAAAACGAGAAACTTCAGCAGGGGCGGCGGATCTCTAACTTTCCAATTGTTTAGAATGAACTTCCAGACCTTGAATTTTGACAGATGGCTCAATATCTTTTGAATGCTGAAACAAATGTTGGAACATTGAGTCTACTGTCAAATAGAAGCAAGATTGGCCATAGGATATTGCAAACTTCATTTAGACTTCAATCAGAATGTGTTTCGGTCCTCAGAAGTGTTGCAGATGTTAGTAGTTACCAAGCTATTGGTATATCTTTTGGTAAGAGCTCGTTTGTCTCGGGACTAACAATGATCATTTTGTATTCAAAGTTTTCGGTTGCCTAAGGTATAATTAGTATCCACTATAACTTGTATTTGTGTGTACTGACCAAGTTCAAACAAGCTTGTAGTTGTAGCAGTGTCTCAACTCTCTCCCAATGAACATGCCATTCTTTCCTGTTTTACTCAGTGACTCTATATGTTGCTTCCCTGTGATTATAATAAGTATATTTTCTTCTGGACAGAAAATGAGTGGCACTCAGAAAGTCAATATCTTCCCAAGGCTTGTTCCAATGATTGAAATAGCTTCACTATCACTTTTGAGGGCAGCCTCACCACATTTCTTTGCCAGAAACACTGCCGTATACCAAATGTGTCAAATATTTTGCTTCGAATGTCGATAACTGAAGGGATTGGAGTCATACAGATTGCAATGAAATTGATACGCATCGATGTGACTCCCCTCCTGAGCATTTACTTTCATACTCAGAATGATGTCGGCGAGCTGGCCATCAAGGTGGCTGTGGTGTTTGTATATGTTATATGCCAGACCCTATAGGATGTCTCACCGAATTAAAGTTCAAAGTACCCAATTCCAAATAGGGAATTGATTGATTCAAATGATATGATTGGTTGATTACAATGGCTTAAATATTTTACTTATCACCTTACGAACTTGGATTAAAAATTGTGTACCGCTCTAGGATCGAGACATCCTATAGGGTCTGGGAAGGAGACTGCTAATTAGCAGTCTATCGACTTAAATGGAGGAGACAACTTTTGGTTCTAACCCGAGCACCTCGATAATCCGGTGTGTCCTCGGTATTTCATTACACGATTCATAGTTTTTGAGAAAGTTAATGCGCAAGAACTCCAAAAAAATGGAGTGGAACTATCTATATATACCTAAGCTCATTCTCATACAAGGAAGTGATGCCCAAGCAGCTACAACTCCAGTAGAGCAAGGTAAAGGCTGGCGCTGAGCGCTGAGTATCGGTTCGAATCTGAGCACTCCCATTCGTCGGTCGCCATTTCAATTTTGTGAGGTTCGCACTGGCACAACCCTAATAATTATCGAACAAGGACTTGTTGACTGAATTGCTAGATGACTGACTGTCAGCCTGTGCACACAGTGGTAACTTTGCATGGATGGTGTACACATGCTTGAAAGTGACGTTGGGAATTCAAATTCAGTCAATTAGAACTTGTTCAACCTTGCCATGATGAAACATTGTAGCGTATTTTGCTCGTGCTCAATATCAATGAATTCAGTACTAATGGAACTTATTTTTAGGATAAATGCATTAGGCCTGGCCTGGGGAAGTGTAATGCTCGAGCGCTCGAGCGCTTGCACATATCACATTTATCCTACTTTGAATGAACTGAAATAAGCTGATGTTCATTTATCGAACATGGGCAAGTTGACTGAATTGTTAGTGTAGGTTGAGTTGTTCGTTCATAACTTCCGGTATTGTACGTAAAGTTCACTTTTACTGCTGTTCTACTTGAATGCAGTGAAATCTTTAAGTATTTATTTCACTTTGTAGCTCCTGGCACTTCCCTTTTATGTAAAATACATTCCATTTTTCAACATGGATGAATATTAATAACATAGTAGTATGGTCACAATGCTGGCTGAGCTGTTGGTACCAGATGGCACCACTCGAAAACGGGTAGCTGCGGCTCGTTAGTAAGAACTCAATCAATAAGGAAAACAATGACTTTTTGTGTAAAATACTTCAGCGAGTTACTCAAGAATACTACATTTTATTTAACTATGCGATTCACAAAATGAATGATTGAAAAGCCGCCACTTACCCATAAAACTTACTATAATGAACCGATATGGATAGATAGAAAGGACATCTTGGCGGAGTTGTTACACTTTGAAACCAAACATGTCCGTCCATCCACTAGAAGGTGGATTCTTTGGCGCTTAATTTTTCCATTTCTTCCAACTAATTTAGTACTCGTGTATATTTTCCTTTTATTGTTGTTCAAACACAAGGGAGTGTTGACCTAATGGCCCTGATACTAGCTGAGCTGAATGTGAGGGACACAAGTGACGATTCAAACTTGAGCACTCATTTGGACTTGGGCTGGGAGTAGTATCTCAAAGTTTTTATTATATATATTTAGTTCGCAGTAATGTCACGGTGGTCTCAAGCACACCCTGCAAATCATCATAATCTCAGAAACCTGTAGAAGTACTTTATTCATTCGAATCTCATATAAGGGAGTGCTTTCCTAGAGGACTGTAGAGGTTTTAACACCGGTCCAGCTAAAGTTGAGAGACACAGTTTGAGCCATTGAAAGTACTTCCATGGCGCTGGCAACATACAGTTGAGCTTTTTTGAATATACTACGTACTATGTATATATATTACGGCTCTAAAGCATGAAATATTACTATAAGTATGATTTTACAAGGAAGTGATCTCCTAGTGGCTAACTTTGCTGGCAGTCCATCTGGTAAAACTGAGGAGAAATTTTGGTTCTAACCCGAGCACTTCCATAATCTGTTGTGTCCTGGATACTATTTTACTGCACAAACGATTCATAGTTTTTGAGCAGTTTAATGCGTAAGAGCTCCAAAAAAATGAAGTAGAACTATTTATATATACCTAAACTCATTCTCATACAAGGAAGTGATATCCTAGCAGCTACAACTCCAGTAGAGCAAGGTAAAGGCTGGCGCTGAGCGCTGAATATCGGTTCGAATCCGAGTACTCCTATTCATTCTCAGTAAAAAGCAAAAGTCAAATGTAGTCGAACAACACGATGGATTGTCAGACATTTCCATGTCATCTGACTTTGTCTGACTAACGTTTAATTTTGCTATGTACTGAGAGTGTCACGACCATGCCCCTAGCCTGACTTGGCGGCGGAGTACGAGAGAGTGACTGCGGAGAAGCGAGGGTGAGTGTAAGACGAAAGCGGAGAATGATAACTCAGGGGGTAGGACTTCGGCTTCAGCTTATGTGCTGCGCCCCTGGGATTCCCGGTCCTGGATTTCAGAGTAAGGGCAAGCCCTTCGGAGAAGATGAGAGACAGAAGACGAGAGTTGTAACTCAAGTCAGACGAAAGGGTGAGGATGTAGTTCAATATGAAACTAAAGACTAAGTACAAATCGAGTACTACTTAAATACTAGAGACTCGGAGTAAGTAAAGGCCGCTGGCCAAGGCCAGCGGAGAAGTACGGTCAGGGTAGGTGTACGTAGAATGAAGACTATAACTAATTAAACATAATAAAACGTGTCGGAGAAGTGAGTGCGTATGGCGGTGTAAAGTAAAACTGATAGTGGCGCACTTAAGAATGATAAGTGACTCACTATGAGATGTATACTACATTACTGAGGGGATAGCTCAGTAGAATGGAAGAAAGGAAACAAGAGTAATCTATGTACAGTAATCAGTATGTAATACTAAGAGTGTAATCAAAGTCCGGAGTAAACAAAGGGAAAGGCAGAGTAAGAGCATAGGGGTCCAGAGGTAGGCGATACGGGATATGACAGTATTCCCCCCTTAAGGCTGAGCCTCGAGGCCTGAACACGTGATCAAGACAATAGGCTTTTGAAAATTTGATCGGTGTTTTGACATCAGGTCCGGATATATAAAGGTCAGCTTGTGGAGGAAGAATCCAAACCATATTTACCCCGCTACACCAACTTGTTTTCACGTGACCGCTTAATATGTCTTCCTCTGTACCCTCGAACGAAGACCCTACGCGCGAGGAGAAACTGAGGTTACTCCTCCACAAACGAGCGGAGCTGGAAGCTCTCGAAAAGGAGTTGAGGGGTGAGAAAGTAGAGAAGCAAGATCAGGGTGAAGTGGAGAAGGATATGATGGAGGTGGACGAAGGAGGAGAGTTAGGAGCAATAAGGGAAAAGACACGTGAGCAGGCTGCGGTCAAGGCCAGAGTGGCGCAGACCATGGCAAGGCTAACTGGTCGCCCAGTGGAGGAAACGACAGAAGGGGAGGTTAGACCGGCCTCACACCCAGAGTACGAGACAACGGTAGCAAGGTTGGGAATAATGTCGTTTAGTCCACAGTGGGTGGAAAGGTCCTTACATTACCACAGGGAGGCCGATAGTTTGACGATGCCGGTGGACAAGTCAATTCTGGTGGAGAAGGTAGTGGAGCAAGCAGTGGCCGAGGTAGGACCAATGAGGGTAGGAGTTCCAACTCCTACAGTTGAGTCGGAGGTAACGACTACTCCACAGGTAGGTACCTACATGAGCGCAGAGCAGATTGCTGACCGCGAACGCACTGTTCAGCAGCTGGAGGCCGAAGGCCACACCATAGCTCTGGAGGAAGAGGTGGGGAAGAACGTCCAGCGGACAGAGAACGAGGGTGGCTCCAAGAGAAGGCGCACCAACACGAATCCAGAGGACACGACAGAGGCGACGCCAAAACCACCTAAAAAGAAGACTACGACCCAGACTTCCCAATGCAAGGGAATAAAGAGCAAGGCTCTGATCGACGACGAGGCGGTGGAAGACAACGCTAGCAGCAAGGCTAGCCAGTCTGGAAGCAAGAGTCGTACCGGCACAGAGAGCCAGGCTGGGGACAAGTCCGACGTCGAGATGGGAGAAGTAAGGGCATTGGCGGAGAAGAAGGGTAAGGGTGTGGAGAAAGCCAAGACGGCCACAGAGAAAAAGGAGAAAGAGGCGTATGTCTTGCCCAAGATCCCCTGCAATGTATGCAGTAAGTTAAACAGGGAGTGCCTATTGGATCTCGAGTAAGTTGTCTGTTTCTCTTTTCAGAGTTGTTCTGACTTGCTCCTAGGGGAAAGAAGATGAACCACAAGGCGTGCGAGGCATGTTGGACGAAGAAGGGGAGATGTGAAAACGAGGGAATAATGTGGGGGACTGTAGTCCCGGGGAACGCAGAGGAGCGGAGAAGAGGTCTGGAGAAGATGCAGACTGGTAGTGTGGGGCAGGAGAAGCTGGTGGAGGAGTTGCAGACGCAACTGGTGGTGGCAAGGTCGGAGTTAGAGGTCGTGGAGAAACGGGCGGATGAATTGTGGACCAAGGGAAAGATGTTCGACGCTGAGTGCAAGATTCTGAGGGACCAGCTGTATCTGGCGGAGAATGAGTGCGACAAGTTGGCGATGCAGCTCAACTCCGGGAGTCCCTTATCGGACATGTTGATGGAGGCCTTGGGGAAGAACGTCAACATGCACACGGAGTTAATGGGAACGTTGAACAGGTTGATGACAACCACGCAGGCGGCAGAGGAGGGTACTCCGGCAGAGACTAATGAGTCCGGGAGTAATGAAGAGGAAGAAGACAAAGACGAAGAGTAGTGTACAGTAGGCGGAGAAAAAATTGTATATACTTATTTAATGATTTTTTGGTGCAAGGAGAACGAAAAGTAAGAGTAAACAGTAAGATGGAATAAAGAGAAACACCTTAGGAGAAAACCAATACAACTCCGTACTTCCACTCTCAGCCCACCTCATTAAGTATGCAAAGTGACGAATCAGCTATGCTTATTAAACGTAGTGGTCATCATGCAAGCAGTGTCCAGAGAAGCGTCAATCTTCAACCTTTGGTCAAGAAGACAGGTATGGATATACAAGAAACTATAGCAGAGAAACAAAAATGTAAGCGGAGAAGTCTATGTAACAGGAGTAGAAGGATTAGGCTTATCGGGATAACGAGCGTGAAATTCCTCTATGAGCTCTGTAGCATGTTCTACTTCGGTGGCAGCCAACCAAGTGAGTTCTTCATCAGTTCCTTCATAACCAGTCCATCGGACTAAGTAGTGAAGAGGGCATTTCTTGAACTGGCGATCCAGTTTGGAGTCGCAGATCTCACTGATCTCGAACTCAATATCTCCGTCGATTTCCACAGGGGGAGGCGGAGGTATCTCTCGACCAGGGATAGTATTTTCAACTGCGGGCTCGAGCATAGAGACATGGAATACAGGGTGTACAGCTCAGAAATTGGAAGGGAGTCTAAGGGTGCGGGAGTGGGTACCAGTTTCGGCAATGATCTCGAAAGGACCGTAATACTTTTCAGCCAATTTCTTGGAAGGGTGAGTGGTGTTGAAGAACTTAGCACGGACGAAGGCTTTAGTTCCAACTTTGAACTCCGGGGCAGGCAAGCGACGGTTGTCTGCTCTGACCTGATAGCGCTTCTGAGCAAGTGCTATTTCGGCCTTGAGGTTTTCATGAAGTTCCTGGAGGTCCATGGCGTAGTCCCTAGCATGAACGGAGGTAATGTCACGTTCGGGGTAGACTGTAATCTGTGGATGATAACCCTTATTGGCGAAGAAAGGAGTCGTATTAGTGGTCGAGCTCGGTGTATTGTTATACGCGAACTCAGCGATGGGAAGGAGATCAGCCCAGTTGTCCTGCTGGTAATTGCAGTAAATGCGGAGGTACTGCTCTAAGACTTGGTTAATGCGTTCAGTTTGTCCGTCGCCTTCTGGATGGTATCCGGAGGTAAAGTGTAGATTAATGTCGAGGACCTTACCAAGAGACCAGAAGAAATGGGAGATGAACTCCGAACCACGATCGGAGGTAATGTGGCTGGGAACACCGTGCTTAGAGAATACGTGCATGACAAAGAGCTTAGCTAGCTGGGCGGAAGTGATGGTGTTATGACAAGGGATGAAGATAGCTTGCTTGCTAAGGCGGTCAACAATAACTAGGATTGAATTGTACTTATCAAATCCAGAGATGGGAAGTGTTTCAATGAAGTCCATAGATATAGAGTTCCATGGGCGCTCCGGAATAGGGAGTTGCTTCAAGGTACCGTAGGGACGGTGATGCTGTGGTTTAGACCGTAAGCAGATGGTGCAAGACTTACAATAGTCCTTGACATAAGTACGGAGTCCAGGCCAAGTATATTCCCGTCAAATATTATCCAAGGTCTTGTTTTGACCAGGATGTCCGGCGAGTAAATGATCATGTTTGTACTGGACAACGCGAAGGCGGAGAGAATCGTCGTCTGGGACATAAATCCGGTTGTCGAGGCGGAGCAAGCCATCTGAACCGACAGACCAACGATTAGTGGGATTGCGAAGGTGGATAGATGCGACAGTGTCTAGGGGTTGAGCAGTGAGGATGTCGCGGTGGAGTTGCTCAACATCCATAATGATGCTGGCATGGAGAACAGGATGAAGGAGTGTGGTGGCATGGATAGAGGCAATGAGCTGTTCTTGGGTAAAAACAGGGCGAAAATTGTGTGGATTGACTTTGGCATAGTTGTTATTCCCCCCTTTAGGGTAGACGTCCCATCATCTAGTTAAAGTGTCAGGTTTCGCACCAAGTTTCCCTGGGCGGAAACGAATAACCAGATTAAACTGAGACAGGTACTCTGACCAACGAGCCTGACGGCGAGTGAGGATCTTGGTGGTGGAGAAATACTCTAAGTTTTTATGGTCAGTAACCACATCAACCAGAGTACCAGAACCTTCCAAGTAGTGTCGCCAGACATGAAAAGCTTCAAAGATAGCCAGGAGTTCCTTGTCGTGGGTGTCATAATTCAGTTCAGGAGCAGTGAAGGTACGGGAATGGAATGCAATGGGGTGAATATCGCCATTGTCAGCGACAATCGAGAGGATTGCTCCGAGAGCATAGTCGGAGGCGTCAGTCTCTACAATGATCTGGGCGTCAGGGACCCAATGAGTGAGTACAGGGGCTGTAGTGAAGGTGTCCTTAAGTTTCTCGAATGCCGAACGGCAAGCCGGAGAAAAGTCCCACTTCAAACCCTTGTGGGTAAGACGAGTGAGTGGCACTACTATATCGGAGTAGTGCTGGATAAAGCGCCTATAGAAGTTGGCGACCCAAGGAAAGACTGAACGTCTTTAACCTTCTTAGGCTCGGGCCAATCCCTAATGGTTTGGACTTTATCCTGGGACATAGTGAGGCTGCCCAGAGAAAGGACGTAACCTAAGTACTCAACAGATTCAGTGTGGAATTCACACTTGTCCGCCCGGGCATAGAGCCCATGTTGGCGTAAACGCTTGAGGACTTCTTTAACGTGCCGTTTGTGCTCCTCGAGACTATCGGAGTAGATTAGTATATCGTCGAGGTAGACTGTAACGCACACATCAAGCATGTCCTTGAAGATGTCGTTCATGAAACATTGGAAAGCCGCAGGTGCATTGGTGAGTCCAAACGGCATAACTAGCCATTCAAACGAGCCATAGCGAGTGCGAAAAGCGGTCTTCCACTCATCTCCATCAGCGATGCAGACTAAGTGGTAAGCATGGCGGAGATCGATCTTGGTGTAGATTCTAGCCTTGCAAGGAGAGTCAAGGAGGTCGGAAATAAGGGGAAGGGGATATCGATCCTTTTTGGAGATTGCATTAAGCCCACGGAAATTGACACAGAGTCGAAGGGATCCATCTTTCTTCCGGACAAAGAGCACTGGTGCTCCGTGTGGAGAACGAGAAGGACGGATGAAGCCAATCCGGAGATGTTCGTCAATGAACTCTCGTAGAGAGGCCAACTCGGACTGCGAGAGTGAATATACAGTACCGACTGGAGGAGACATACCTTCCTCCAAGTTGATCCGGAGATCGTAAGGGCGATGTGGAGCAAGAGTGTCTGCTCGTGTTTTGCTGAAGACGTCAGCGAACTCGTGGTATTCCGGAGGAATACTAGAAAGGTCCACGGCTTCTGCAGCCATGGCAGCAGCAGAAGCTGAAACTACGGCACCGACTTGTATCCTAAACATCTGCGAGCCTGTGAGCTTACTAGCCCAGAGAAAAGCTGCAGCGTTAATGAGCAAGATACTAGGAGGTGGACTGTTGTCCAACAGAGGAAACGAAGACGAAGCTGGTGATGGAGGGGTTTGCAAAGAGGCAGATGCCTTCAGTGCAGGTGTTGACAAAGACGGAGAAGATTCTCCTAGGACCGGGGTTTGGAAGCCAAGTATATGTCTCTCAGTCCAGTCAATCAACGGATTGTGTTGGGAGAGCCAGTTAAATCCTAATACCATGGAGCAGGAAGAATCGAGCGGAGTTACATAGAATGAAATATCCATGCATTCACCAGTAGGAAACGTTACAGATAATAATATACTCTCTGTAAGTATGGAGTTAGAGGTACTGTCAAAAAGTTTCAGTGCAATGGGAGGGACCGGAGTTGTGGGAAGGTTGTGCTCCCTCACAAACGACGAGTCAGCAAAACAGTGGGTTGAACCAGAATCGATGAGCGAGAGAAAAGATAGGGGCATATCCAGCGCAGCTGGAGAAAACGAAGTCAAAGGAATATTTACAGCTTGGGGATCATAAAGAGCAGATGCGTTTAGTCTTATCTCCTTAGGTGCACAGGAGAGATTAACGTGGCCCTCAGCCTGTGCGGAGTCACTGGGGCCGCTCTCTATTTTTTCGAACTCTCAGCCGAGTTCGCCGAGGGAGTTGCCTTGGTAGAGGTGGCAGTGGCCGCACGGGCTTTGGCGGCAGAGGCTGCCTTTCGACAGTCCTTGGCCTGATGACCAGCGTTGCCACAGAATAGGCAAAGCTTCTGGTCCAGGTGACGTTTACGTTCCTCCGGGGTGAGTTTCCCGTCAGAACCAAGCTTCCCAGTCAAGTCTGGCGCCTTGGACTGATTCTGCTTTTGCTTGTTCTTGGGTTTCCCTGAGGACGAAGCGGAGGTAGAAGAGGCGGAGGAGGAGGTAGAGGAGGATGGAGTCTTGGAGGAGGAGGAAGAATTCGAAGTTGACTTCGAATTCTGATTGCCCTTGGGCTTCTCTGAAGACTTGGCAGCAGACTTGCTGTGCTTCTCCTCAATGTTGCGCTCGGTATTGCGCTCCCAATGCCTCTGATCGTAGCCCTGGGCTACCTTCTTAGTCCCGGCAAGGGTGATAGGCCGGCCTTGCTCTCGATGAGAGAGAGCATCCTTCAAACGAGGACAAAGGCCATGGTAGTATGCCGAGTTGAGGGCAGCATCATCCCAAGGCAAGAGTGCGGCATATTCGTTGAACTTTATTTCATAAGTCGTGAGCCACTGATTATCCTCCATGTGGAGGGAGAAAATGCGAATTTCAGCTTCACCAACAGGGTTGGTATGGCCGAAATGAGTACGGAGGAGCTGAATAAAGTAGCCCCATGAATCCATCCACGGCTCGTATGCATCATCATCGAGATGAGTGGCAAACAAATTGCTGGCAGAGCCATGGAGGAAAGTCAACGCATAGTTGACTTTAGAGGCGTCGTCCGGGTACAACTGGGGGTTGTTCCGGAACACCAAGCGGACTTGTGTAATGAAGGGCTCCAGCTTAAGCGTGTTGGAGCCGTCAAAGTTGTCCGGCTGGTTAACCTTCTTCTCCCGAATGGGAGGAGGAGGTGGTGGAGGTGGTGGTGGCGGGGCAAAATAACCTGCCACAGAGGCCACCATTTCCAGGATTTCATCCCGGGTGAAATTGTAATGGGGCCTTGCAGTTGGGCGATGAGGGTCGCGGTAGGGGCCCCTGGAGGGAGGCCTTGAAGGAGGTTCCGAGGGAGAATTGGAGGGGGGATTAGAGGGAGGACCTCCGGGGCCATTTGGTCCGCCAGGACCATCGCCACCGGCACCTGCCTGCTCATCATCGTCCCCTTGATCGTCGTCTCCTTGATCATCATCTCCGGAACCGTTACCATCATCTCTGAAGCCATCACCATCATCTCCAGCATCGTCTGGAGGTCCACCATTACCAACTCCGGCAGAATTGCCAGCGGAGGAAGGTGGTAGCGGAGGAAGTCCTCCACTGCCTGAAGCTACAGGCTGTTGGGCGGGTGGTGAATGGGCTGTGGGTGTTTGCTGCTGGCGTGCAGCTACACCTTCCGGAGGTAGTTGAGTATCCACTGGTTCTATGGACGCAGTGGGGGTAAGGGTGGGGTCGTAAGGAACGCTCAATGGAATTGGGCGTGGAGCGTGCAATTGATTGCTGTGAACCGGCTGAAGTTCACGAGCTGCACGATGAGTGGAGGTAATTCCTCCAGAGATGAGAGCACTAGCTGAGGGTGGGGCATTCCGCCGAGAGAGAGGCGGAGCAGAGTCAACACAACAAGGCGTGTTAGCTGCGTTACGTTCACGGGCTTGCTGAGCAACTAGATGATTGCTACGGCGCACATCGTTTTGCTGTTGTTCATGGCTCCTAGCATGTGCAGTCTGAGTCTGCGTGCGGGTAGCCATGAGAGAAAGAAAGGCATTATGAGAAGAGGAATCCAAGGTGGTAGTTTCGTATACTGTCATGACCATGCCCCTAGCCTGACTTGGCAGCGGAGTACGAGAGAGTGACTGCGGAGAAGCGAGGGTGAGTGTAAGACGAAAGCGGAGAATGATAACTCAGGGGGTAGGACTTCGGCTTCAGCTTATGTGCTGCGCCCCTGGGATTCCCGGTCCTGGATTTCGGAGTAAGGGCAAGCCCTTCGGAGAAGACGAGAGACAGAAGACGAGAGTTGTAACTCAAGTCAGACGAAAGGGTGAGGACGTAGTTCAATACGAAACTAAAGACTAAGTACAAATCGAGTACTACTTAAATACTAGAGACTCGGAGTAAGTAAAGGCCGCTGGCCTTGGCCAGCGGAGAAGTACAGTCAGGGTAGGCATACGTAGAATGAAGACTATAACTAATTAAACATAATAAAATGCGTCAGAGAAGTGAGTGTGTATGGCGGTGTAAAGTAAAACTGATAGTGGCGCACTTAAGAATGATAAGTGACTCACTATGAGATGTATACTACATTACTGAGGGGATAGCTCAGTAGAACGGAAGAAAGGAAACAAGAGTAATCTATGTACAGTAATCAGTATGTAATACTAAGAGCGTAATCAAAGTCCGGAGTAAACAAAGGGAAAGGCGGAGTAAGAGCATAGGGGTCTGGAGGTAGGCGATACGGGATATGACAGAGAGTCATATCAGCCTCCTACTCAGTACATAGCAAAATCAAACGTTAGTCAGACAAAATCGGATGACATGGAAATGCCCGACAATCCGTCGTGTTGTTCGACTACGTTTGACTTTTGCTTTTTACTGAGATTCATTAGTCACCACTTCAGCTTTGTGAGGTTCGCACTGGCGCAACCCTAATAAACATGCAACGTACATCGCTTTGCGATCCACGTTAAAGTGCGAGCTTGACAAATCCTAGTTTTAGTTACATCCTTTTTATACACACTAAGTTAGCTTGTTACACTATACTTTAACTTTTAGTTGTCACTTTTTCAGCTTGAATTTATTTGAACAGAATTTAATCAGTGGTGTACTTTTTCGTCTTCAACAACATTCTTATGATTAACTTTTGCTTCATTTTTGCATTAAAAAGCTGGTATAAGGCACTCATTGTTGAGTTGATTAAAGTGGAAAAATCAAACTATTGACAATGAGCAGAGAGTGTATACGAGCGTGACGCACAAATTCAAGTGTGGCGGATAAATCCGAGCGTAGCGGAGAACTCCGTACGTGGGTGCACAGCCACTACGCATTTTGGCTCGCCAACGCAAACAAATAGGGGAAGCAAGCTTCCCCAGTTATCGAACAGTTGTCGACTGAATTGTTAGATGACCGACCGTTAGCCTGTGCACACAGTAGTAAATTTGCATGGATGATGTACACATGCTCGAAAGTGACGCTGCGAATTCAAATTCGGTCAATTAGAACTCGTTCAACCCTGCCGATGAACATTGTAGTGTCTTTTGCTCGTGCTCAATATCAATGAATTCAGTACTAATGGAACGGGGAAAGTGTAGTGCTCGAGCGTTTGCACATGTCACATTTATCCTACTTTGAATGAACTGAAATAAGCCGATGTCATTTATCGAACATGGGCAAGTTGACTGAATTGTTAGTGTAGGTCGAGTTGTTCTTTCATAACTTCCGGTACCGTACGTAAAGTTCACTTTTACTGCTGTTCTACTTGAATGCAGTGAAATCCTTAAGTAGTTATTTCGCTCTGTAGCTCCTGGCACTTCCCTTTTATATAAAATATATTCCATTCTTCAACATGGATGAATATTAATAACATAGTAGTACAACAACATCTGGTAACATAGTCACAATACTGGCTGAGCTGTTGGTACCAGATGGCACCACTCGAAAACGGGTAGCTGCGGCTCGTTAGTAAGAACTCAATCAATAAGGAAAACAGTGACTTTTTGTGTAAAATACTTCAGCGAGTTACTCAAGAATACTACGTTTTATTTAACTATGCGATTCACAAAATGAACGATTGAAAAGCCGCCACTTACCCATAAAACTTACTATAATGAACCGATATGGATAGATAGAAAGGACATCTTGGCGGAGTTGTTACGCTTTGAAACCAAACATGTCCGTCCATCCACTAGAAGGCGGATTCTGTGGCGCTTAATTTTTCCGTTTCTTCCAACTAATTTAGTACTCGTGTATATTTTCCTTTTATTGTTGTTCAAACACAAGGGAGTGTTGTCCCAACGGCTCTGATGCTAGCTGAGCTGAATGTGAGGGACACAAGTGACGATTCAAACTCGAGCACTCATTTAGAGTAGGGCTAGAAGTCGTATCTCAAAGTTTTTATTATATATACTTAGTTCGCAGTAACGTGGTCTCAAGTACATCCTCGCAAATCATCATAATCTCATAAACTTATAGAAGTACTTTATCCATTCAAATCCTATACAAGAGAGTCCTTTCCTAGAGGACTGTAGAGGTTTCAACACCAGTTAGTTGAGGGACACAGTTTGAACACAAGTACTTCCATGATGCTACAATAGGGTGACATACACCAACATTTTTTTAATGTACTACGTAGTACATTATGACTCTAGTAAAGCATGAGATATTATTATAAGTATGATTTTAAAAGGAAGTGATCTCCTAATAGCTAATGCCAATCCATCTACTTAAATGAAGGAGACAAAATCTTGGTTCTAACCCGAGCACTTCCATAATCTGTTGTGTTCTGGGTACTGTTTTATTGCAGAAATGGTTCTTATTTTTTGAGCAGTTTAATGCGTAAGAACTCCGAAGAGTGGAGTAGAACTGTTTGTATATACCTAGATTCATCCTCATACAAAGAAGTGATGTCCAAGCAGCTACAACTCCAGTAGAGCAAGGTAAAGGCTGGCGCTGAGCACTGAGTATCGGTTCGAATCCGAGCACTTCCATTCGTTGGTCTCCATTTAAATTTTGTGAGGTTCGCACTGGCACAACCCTAATAATTATCGAACAAGGTGAATTGCTAGATGACCGACCGTCAGCCTGTGCGTTGGAATTTCGTTCAACCTTGCTGATGAACATTGTAGTATTTTTTGCTCTTGCTCAATATCAATGAATTCAGTACTAGTGGAACTGATTTTTAGGATAAAGACATTAGACCTCAAGATAAGTATAATACTTGAGCTTGAGCGCTCGCACATTTCACATTTATCCTTTCTTCAAAATTAATGAAGTTCGCCAAATGGCATAGTCACGATGCTAGCGGTGACTAATACTTGAAGGAACACAGTGGCTCTTTGTGTAAGATACTTCAACGAGTTACTCAAGAGTTACTGCTCTACGTTTTATTGATTTAACTATGGGGTTCACAAAATGAACGATTGAAAAGCCGCCATTTATCCATAAAACTCACTATAATGAACCGATATTATGAATAGATAGAAAGGACATCTTGGCGGAGCTGTTACGCTTTGAAACCAAATATGTCCATCTCTTGCTGAGGTGGTGCTTAATTTTTCTGTTTCTTCCAACTAATTTAGTACTCGTGTATATTTTCCTTTTATTGTTGTTCAAACACAAGGGGGTGTTGTCCTAACGGCTCTGATGCTAGCTGAGCTAAATGTGAGGGACACAAGTGACGATTCGAACTCGAGCACTCATTTGGGGTAGGGCCAGAAATAATATCTCAAAGTTTTTATTATATATATTTAGTTCGCAGTGACGTGGTCTCAAGTACATCTCACAAATCATCATAATCTCAGAAACCTATAGAAGTACTTTATCTATTTAAATCTCATATAAGGGTGTGCTTTCCTAGAGGACTGTAGAGGTTTTAACACCAGCTCAGCTAAAGTTGAGGGACACAGTTCGAGCCATTGAAAGTACTTCCATGACGCTGCGATACGGTGACATACACCAACTTTTTTGAATGTACTACGTAGTACATATATATATTATGACCCTGACCCCAAAGCATGAAGTATTACTATAAGTATGATTTTGCAAGGAAGTGATCTCCTAGTGGCTAACTTTGCCGGCAGTCCATCTGCTAAAACTGAGAAATTTCGGTTCTTTGAACCCGAGCACTTCCATAATCTGTTGTGTCCTGGGTACTGTTTTACTGCAGAAACGATTCATAGCTTTTGAGCGATTCAACGCGCAAGAACTCCAAAAAAATGAAGTAGAATTATTCATATAAGTATACCTGAGCTCATTCTCATACATGGAAGTGATGTCCTGGCAGCTACAACTCTAGTAGAGCAAGGTAAAGGCTGAGTATCGGTTCGAATCCGAGCACTCTCATTCGTCTTAGGTTACAAAAGTTTTTTTTTTGAATTTTGCGAGGTTCGCACTGGCACAACCCTAGTAATTATCACCTTGCCTTCGTTCATTTTCATTCAAGGAAGTATTGTCCTAGCAGCTTAAGGGCCGAATTAAAGTCAAAGGACACAATTATCAGTTCGAGTCCAACTTGAATCAGCTGTACTCCCATTCAATCTGATGATAAGATTACATATCGTAAATTTATTTTTGGCGTCCTATTACTCACTACTACCTCCGAAAACTCGAAGAACAACACCCAAGTCGATTCTCATCCAAGGCAATACTACCGTAGCAGCAAGTCAACTACTGCAGGGTATGTATTACATAATTTGATGACATTACAGTCTAGTCATTTCTTTTAAATCGCAAAACACTTAATTTACATCCCAACCAATTCACTCAACCAAATCCTCAAATTACCCACATCCAAAAACTAAACTAATACAAGTACACAAAATGATAGATAAGTTACCTACGACAGATAAAGCGTTATATGTAAAATTGTATCTACGAGATCCCAACGAAAGATAGTTGCTTGCTTGCTTGTTAAATCCAAAAAAAAAAATGAGGGGATAAGTAAATCCTATGAGGTGTAAGTTAGATCATGGGTATTAATGAGCATGAATGTAAAGTAAGTGGAGAACCAATCCGAAATCATCAACCTCGTATAGAAACAGCAACCGGACCCAGGGCTCTCTTGGAGCCATCCATCCTAGGCGTCGCAGGCCTCTTGATACTTCTCTGCGCCGACAACGCATGAACAGAAGCAGCCGCACTCCCAATTCCCAACGCACCAACCCCACCAACGCTACCCCCACCCGCCCCAGGAGCAAGAACAAACCCAAGCCCATGAGACAAGCTATTATTCTGCGAATGACCATTCTTCCTCCCTTCCTCTTTAGGTTTATCACGAAGAAGCAACACCCCCTCCTCCGAAACAGATCCAAACGTCTCACTCGTAGGCGTCCCAGGCCTAGACGACCCTCCAATCCGTCTAAACCACGCCTTCACCCCTCCACCTGGTCTTTTCTCCTCCTTCCCAGCTTGGGAGGAGGATAAACTACTCTCGGTGGACCCAGAATACGCGCTCCCCTTCTTTCGTTTACGCTTCTTCGGTTTGGGAGGGAATATGATGGGATCGACGAATCGCGTGAATGGGCACTCGTCTTTGGGATCATACACCACTTCGGGGTTGAACAGCGCATCGATGAGTGTTTCGGTCGTTTTGATTCCGTAGGCGATTGGTAAACGGGCTGGATCGAATGGAACTTCGTAGTCCCTTTCCTCTTCTCCTTCATCCTCTTCATCCTCTTCATCATCATCATCGTCGTCGTCGTCGTCGACTTCATCTTCATCGTCATCTTCGCATGAAGTGTAATCGCTATCTTCGTCCTCGTCCTGTCCGGCCCGCTGACTCCGCAACCCGCCCATGAGATCAATCTCGAGTTCCTCTTGGTCGCGGTAGGGCCCGTACAGCTCGAGCTCGCGCGGGCGCTGGAATCTTTTGTAGGCGTCGCTGTCTAGGAAGGACGCGATGCCGGTTAGGATTTCGCCTTTTGGGAGGGTGGGGGCGATGTAGGTCGGTATTGGATGCGTTGGTGAGGAGAGGGGTGTCATGACGATTGACAACTATTTCAAAACGGTCAACAAAAGCGCATCGGGAGGGACAAGAAGGGAACAAACCTTGAGGGTAGCATTTGTCTTGCTCTCCCTAAGCAAATACCTCCTCTCCACCGTGCCCTTGTCGACATACTCTGCCAAATTCAAATAAACGGCGCCAAGGCGGGGGTTTTGGACTCTCGGGCCTCCCTCGTCCTCCTTCTGCATTACGACGAGCTTGAATGGGGAGGGCTGGAGTTGATGCGTGTCCCTGTCTACGTCCATTTTGAGGACGGTGTCGAGGTTCAAGTTCCATGAGATGCTGTGCTCTTTTAAGGGGAGGAAGGGAGTTCCGCCTTTGGATTGGGTGGGGATGTAGGGTGTGGGGAGGGAGGGGAAGGGGGAGGGGGCTGGGGGAAGAGAGATGGTGGCGCGGGAGAGGGAGGCGAGGGGGGTGCTGTAGAATGAGGGGGTGTTGTGGGATGAGCTGGAGGATGATGAGGATGAGGCTTGTATTATGGGTGCGATGGGCGGTCTTGCTGGGGGACGAGGAGTGGAAGAGAGTGAGGATGATGGGACACTGAGGAATCCATCTGGGGTGATGACCGATGCATGAGTCGAAGTCCCAGTCCCAGAAGTCGAAGTCGAACTAGAAGTCGAAATCAAAGTAGACGCATAGCCCAGTTCACGATCTTCAATGCTTTCAATGCCTGTACTGGTACTATCCCTCCTTTCGCCCTCCTCATCGCCATTCAGCGTCGCAGTGTCGCCCTGGGAGCTTCGACCGCGCTTGACCCGCTCTAACAGGCCCACGCGGGGCATGTGTGCGTTCTTGAAGCGCCATTTGAGGGCGAATTCAGCGTTGACATAGGGGACTGAGGAGATCTGGTGGACGAGGACTTCAGCGCGGAAGTAGGCGTGGCGTGGGCGGAGGTGGTTGATTTGCGCGCGGAGGCCTGTTGGCGTTGGGGGCTGTGACTGGAGGGTGACGGTGAGTTGGGTGCTGGTGCTGGTGGTGAGGGTTGAGTTGGGTGTTATAGGGTTTGGGTGTGGTTTTGGCATGGTGGGGGTATGGGTGTCGTCGCCAGGTTGATATGTGGTATTGGGGCAGGGTGGATGGTAACGTGTCGCCTATGGGCGGGGATAGCAGTTGCACTTGGCAGTGTCAGGAGGGGAGTAGAGAGCGGTCATCAATGAGAAAAGTGAAGGGAAAGAGAGACGGTCAGTGATGGGGATTATAAAACAGAGTTGACGTTGAGGCGTTGAGTGCGTTTGTCGCTCTAATTTGTCACACCACTTTCGATCGTTCTCCTTGCTGATCGAATTCCCCGTCTCATCCCACTCACTTCCTCACTTCCTCTCTCCCCTCCCATCCCAATTCCACTCGGTACCGTTATCGATCCTCATCCATCCCTATCCCACAGCAACCCACCAGCGCGCACCAGCAACCGCCCTACGTGGGTCTTGGTTCCGGCGTTCCCGCTCAGATGACTCACACGCATCATCTCATCCATTCTGTCTCCGACCCACTCCCCAATCCATTCTGTCAGCACGAAACACATCCAGTATCTACCCCGGTGCATGTTTTCCCGAGCATTCTCATCTCATGATATCATACATTATAGGATTTATTTCGGATTTGCCTCGTGTTGCCTATCTTAGCCATCGGGGAATAATCTTCGCGGTCGCCTTATTCCCCGTGTGAATCATGATTCTTGCCACTTCTTGCCGTCGCACCCCATGTGGGTCCTTATATATCCATTTTTGTACTTATCTGGACTGGCCTCATGCAACTTTCGTTGGGGTGGTACGACCTCTCCTAGGGTCGTAGTTCAAACATATTTTCGCTCCTATCTGGCTACTCGTAGACTCGACTGGGCCTGAACGCAATATTTCAAATCGCCCGACTCCACTTTTATCTAACTCCTTTCATTGTCCCCACAAGGCCATACAATGCATCGGACAATGGTCTGTGCTAGAATGGGTTGGCTCTAGCGTGTGGTGTTCTTCATATTTTTCAAGCCGAGAGTAGTAACGTTCTATTTGGTAGGACAAGACATTTCAGCTGGCGCCGCTCAACTTATTCTCCCAAGGTCAAGCAACGCATCGGAATTGGTTCTGGCTTTGCAGTAGTACTATAAGTAACATCTTTCATTTTTATCTCATGATGGGATTTAAATGGCATTGCTCAACTTATTTAGTTCCTTCCATTTATCTCCCAAAGTCAAAGTAACACATCGGACATTGGTTCTGAGTGTACCACGGGTTCAAATCCAGCTGGCTTTATAAGAATCCTCCAGCTTGCATTTTACATGGTGATGGCTTTTATCTCAAGATAGGAATACTCAACATCAAGTCTAAGTGGCACTGCTTAACTTATTTAACCCCTTCCATTCATCTCGCAAGGCCAAATAGCAAATCGGACATTGGTTCTGGGTGTACTGCTGGTTCGAATCCGGCTGGCCAAGTTAGAGTGTACCCTTCGTTTTTTGCAAGATTTCAATGCCTTATACAAGGCTTTGATTTATGTATCACATCGTGCTTTCCAATGATATACATTCTATCCTGAATTGAATATCGTTCGCACTGCTCGCTTTATATATTTATTTACCTTCTTTCATTCATTCTGCAAGGGAAAGTAACACATCGGACTATAGGTCCTGTGCTGTACCTGATGATGCTGGTTCAACTCCAGTCGGCTTTCTCATTGTGTTGAGCTTGTTGCGATCGTAATATTTTATATCATTAGGATGTTTCTAAAGTAGTTCAACTTATTTAACCCCTTCAATTCGTCTTGCAAGGTCAAGCAGCACATCGGACATTGGCTCTGGGTGTACTGCTGGTTCATGTATGGACGTAGTAGCGATCACTAAGCAATTTTTTTGCAGGAAAGACCCTTGAACTGCTTTATATTTACCTTGAGTTCCATTTACTCTGCAGGGGAAAGTAACTTATCAGACTATGGCTCTGTGCTGTACCTGGTGATGCTGGTTCGAATCAAGTCGTTTTTCTCATTGATTGGTCAATCTTCAATTTTTGTGATCATGTCATTTTTTGGTTTCATTTGATAGAAAATATTTCAAGTGGCAATTTTCAGCTTGTGTAACCACTACCATTCATCTCGCGAGGTCAAGCAGCACATTGGACATTGGTCCTAGATCTGCATGTACTGCTGGTTCATTGCCAGATGCATATAACAAGCAATTTTTTTGCAGGAAAGACTCGTACCGCATCCTTGAACTACCTTATATTTACCTCCTTTCATTTACCCTGCAAGGGAAAGTAACACATCAGGCTATGGTCGAATTCAGTTGGCTTTCTCATGATGCTGATTTGCACCCATGTCAAGTTGCAATCATAATATTTTTTAGTTTCATTTAATAGAAAATATTTCACCGAGTGGCACTTTCAACATATTTAACCTCTTCCATTTGTCTCGCAAGGTCAAGCAACGCATCGGACATTGGTCATAGATCTGGGTTGTACTGCTCCTTCAAATCTGGCTGGTTGTTATCAAGTTTTTAAGAACATTTTTGCAAGATGAGACTGCTATTATTTTAAAACTTTAACTTTTAACTTTTATATCTCGTAGATCATAATATAGACTCAGCAACTGAACATTCACTACTTTGAATTGAATATCGTTCATATTCTTAAATTGCAGCTACTTAAATTTTACTTACTTTCATTTACTCTGCAAGGTCAAGCAACATATTGGACATTTGCTCCGTAGATTTGGGTGTACTGCTGGTTTGAATTCGGCTGGCTTTATATAGCTTGTAGTCCCTTTGTTATATATTTTGTATAGTTGTGATAATGGTCTGTGCAAATGGATGTCATTCTCAGCTGGCTTTGGTGTGTGGTGTGCTTTGTATATTTTGCAAGCCAAGCGTAACATTCTATTTGGTAGGACAAGACATTTCAACTGGTGCCACTCAACTTATTCTCGCAAAGTCAAGTAACACATCGGACATTCGTTTTGGATGTACCACAGGTTAAATCCAGCTGGCTTTATAGGAAATTCTCCAACTTACATTTTGCATGGTAGATAACTCAATGTCAAGTCTTCAAACTTTTTTGAATGACACTGCTCAACTTATTTAACCCATTCCATTCATTTCACAAGGCTAAATAACACATCAGACATTGGTTCTGGGTGTATGTACTGCTGGTTCAAATCTGGCTGGCCAAGTCATTATATTTAATTCGATCAAATTTTTGCAAGACTATGTATCACATCACGCTTTCCAATGATATAGATTCTATCCTGAATTGAATATGGTTTGCATTGCTTGCCTCATATATTTATTTATTTTTCATTTACTCTGCAAGGGAAGGTAACACATCAGACTATAAGCCCTGTGCTATACCTGATGATGCTGGTTCGAATCCACTCGGCTTTCTCATTGTTTTGAGCTTGTTGCAATCATAATATTTTTTATCATTAGGATGTTTCCAAAGTATTTTAAGTGATTCAACTTCAAGCTTCAAGATTTAACCCCTTCCATTTGTCTCGCAAGGTCAAGCAGCACATCAGACATTGGCTCTGGGTGTACTGTTGGTTCATCTCTGGCTATTTGTAAACAATATTTTTGCAGGAAAGACCCTTGAACTACTTTATATTGACCTTCTTTCATCTACTCTGCAAGGGAAAGTAACATATCAGACTATCTGTACTGTCCCTGATAATGCTGGTTTGAATCCAGTTGGCTTTCTCATTGGGTTGATCTTAAGTGGCAATCATAAGATTTTTAGTTTCATTTGATAGAAAATATTTAACCAAGTAGCACTTTTCAACTTATTTAACCCCTACCATTCATCTCGAAAGGTCAAGCAGCGCATCGGAGATTGGTTCTAGATCTGCGTGTGCTGCTGGTTCATATCCGGCTGTATACAACGCAATTTGTTTTGAAGGAAAGACTCTAATTTATGTATCACATCCTTGAACTGCTTTATATTTCATTTACTCTGCAGGGGAAAGTAACGTGTCAGACTATGGTTCTGTGCTGTACATGATGATGCTGGTTCAAATCAAGTCGACTTTCTCATTAATTGATCTTGCAATCATAATATTTTTTAATAGAAAATATTTCACCAAGTGACACTTTTCAACTTATGTAACCCCTACTACCATTCATTTCGCAAGGTCAAGCAGCACATTGGACATTGGACCTAGATCTGGGCTGTACTGCTGGTTCGAATCCAGCTGGCTGTTAGTACATAGACAAAGCTATTCAAGAAAGTTTTGCAAGACTATGCTATTATTTAAACCTTTAACTTTTATATCTCATAGGTCATATACTTTTCTCAGCAATATAGATTCAGAAACTGAACATTCACTACTTTGAATTGAAGAGTTGTTCATATTCTTGAATTACATTGCTTAAATTTTACTTACTTCCATTTACTCTACAAGGTCAAGCAACACATTGGGTGTTCGCTCTGTAGATGTGGTTGTACTGTTGGTTCGAATTCAGCTGGCTTTATACTAAATCCCCGACGCTATACATTTTGCATGGCAGTGATAACATCTCTAATTTTTATTTCAAGATAGTAAGGTATCCAATGACCTCACTGCTCAACTTATTTAATCCCTTTCATTCACCTTGGAAGGTCAAGCAATGCATTGGACATTGGATCTAGATGTAAGGCTGCTGGTTCAAATCCAGCTGGATTTACAATATCATCATCTGTATCATGTAGTGTCTTTAATTTTTTAAAGATAAGATATTCACTGTCTTCACAGCTCTAACTACTCAATGTATTTAATTCCTTCCACTCACCTTGCAAGGTCAAGCAACACATTGGACATTGGTCCTAGATCTGGGTTGTACTGCTGGTTCAAGCCCAGCTGGGTAATAGCTATCCCATTCTTGTTCTTCCAGAAAGCTTTTGCATGGCTGCTAATATTTAAAACTTTCAATTTAATGTCTCATCAGCCTTTTCAATGACGTAGATTAAGCAACTAAACATTCACTACTCTGAATTGAATGTGGTTCATATTCTTGAATGTCATTACTTAAATTTTACTTATGTCAATTTCCTTTGCACTTGAAGGTCAAGCAACACATTGGACATTCACTCTATAGATGTGGGTTTGATGCTGGTTCGAATCCAGCTTGCTTTCTTGGGATGATCAAGTGTCTTAATATATGTTCAGCTGGATATATACTCCACTTTTGTCTATTCAAAAAAATTACTATATCTGCTTACTCTTCGTCCTGTTCATTCACTCTGCAAGGTCACATAACACATCAGACAATAGTTCTACCAATATGGGTACATGCTGTTGCTTCAAAACAGGTGAATTTATTGGCTAGAGTCCTGTTCTGTGCATTTTTCGAGGTGACAGAGTAAGATCTTCAATTTCTAATTGATAGGATATTATTGCAAGGCATTTCAAGCGCAAAAACTCAAACTGCAGTACTTATGTCACCTCTTTCATTTGCCTTGCAAGGCCAAGCAACACATTGGCCATTAACCTTAGATGTGGGTGTGATGCTGGTTCAAATCTAGCTGGTTTCACTGTATAATTACAATGTGATTGTGTTACTTCACATGTTTTGCAAGACTATGCTAATACGTAATGCATAAAACTTTGGACACAGGTTTCGATCGTGTAGCTTGTTTGTCGTTGATTATACTTATTGCGTTTCCACGCACTGACTCGATTCCTTCCAACTCCAAGCTCCAAGCCTCAACAACTCAACTTGAAATCCACCTCGCCTTTCCCCAAAGGATAGGCAAATCATATATCGCAGATGTCGATGAATGGATATATCTATTATCAGACATATAATACAGTATCTACTTGCCTACTATGCATTTCGAACTCGCTCACTAAAGTTCAGTTTGCATCAAATGGCGTCATCAACGAACCTTCGAACACCTGACTGCAGAAGGTACTTTTAAGGGATAGATTTCCTTACGATGCTGCGACGCCTCTTTGCATATTTGTTTCACTAACTTGAGCGACAATGTCCTCACTTTTGCAGCCCGACACCCCTCACTACGTACCTGCACCACCGACGAACGCCGATTGTGAGCACTTCGCAGCATTTCAATTTATCACCAGCTTGACACTATTTACCCTAGTGGATTATGCTGACCTTCCGGTGATTGACCTGTCAAAAGCTACAACGTCAGCTGGCCGGCAGGAACTCGCAATTCAAGCTAGAGATGCTATGACTAGCCATGGTTTTTTCTATGTCATTAATCATGGCTACACGCCCGCAGAGGTACATCCTATAATTCCCTGTTGAGTCAAAGCTCACAGTTTAATTAGACCGCGCGCATTTTTGATATAGCTGATGTGCCATTCAGCCGTGTTTCCGAGGACGAAAAGAAGGTTTACGTTGCAAAAATGAAAGAAAATGGATCATACCAAGGATATAAACCACGTCAATACTGGGTACGAGAAACTGATTCCTCTCGTTTTCGAGTTATAACATGGGAGTCAAAATAGCATATTGATGGTGGTGTACGAGATCAACTGGAGCACTACAATAGTTAGTATCAGCGAATTTCACATCTATCCTTGTTAATGTTTATTTAGTTAACCGGGACGTCACTAAGTGTCAACATCCAGAGCCAGTCCGACCATTCCTCCCTGAAATCGAAGCGTTTGCGAAACACAATCACGAGAACGTTTTATACCCCATCCTTAGGTAAGTGCTTAAGGATGTTCTTCGTACAAGGCAGCGTTAAGTCTTCCCAGGCTTTTGGCTGTGGGCTTAGAGTTACCTGAAGAAACTCTGGTTGACATGCATGCCTTTTCTGCCATAGGTGAAACATACGGTGCGTATTGTGGCTACCAATGTAATACTGCAACTCAATGATACTTCCCAAAATGTAGTTCGATTTATGAAATAGTAGGCTTCCTGTGACGCTCCAGCTTTGATTACCACCTTAACTTGAACCCTGGTTTCCAGCTATCCACGAACCGATGAAGAAGAGGTGAAAACAAAGAATGTTTGGTTGAAAGGTCACACAGGTATACCAGCATAAACTATGTCGAAGCTATTTCTAACACGTTGAGCTCAGACTTCGGAACCATAACAATTCTGTATAGCCAGCCGGTTGCGGCATTGCAAATACTTGCCAAGGATGGTTCATGGAAGTGGATACGTCATATAGATAACGCTCTCGTACTTTCACGTTCAACTATTCTTCGCTTTATATCTGTTGATATTGTTTTGGTTAGGTTATTAATGCTGGCGACGCTCTCGAATTTCTATCTGGTGGCTTCTATCGGGCTACGATTCACAGGTATAAATACCATCATCTTTGACTGGACGATGCATTGAACGATGTTCCCTTAAGAGTCGTGCAACCACCGGCGGATCAGCGAAATTGCACTCGGCTTGGTGCATTCTATTTTTGCATGACAGATGACAATGTAGTGTTGGCTCCGTTGAAAGATAGTCTTGTTCTACAGCGCATCGGTATTGTTCGAAGATTTGATGATGAACATGCTCCGACAATGGAACAATGGAGAAAGGGAAGAACGAGTGCCTATGGGCAAAGCGAGCTTAAGCAAACAGAAAAGGGTGTAGAAGAAGAGGTCATCAATGGTGTTCTCGTCAAGCACTACAATTAGGTACGACATCGCCTTCTGCCCCACTTCCTGTGAGATACGTGGCTGACCAATCGTCGTTCTCAGCTATACCTAGAACACGTTAATTTTGTCGTTGTAGTGTCTATACAGGGTTGTCGCTCACCTGATCATGTCCGAATGCCTTAAATTGCGCGAAAAAAGCGCATCTAGTCAATAAGTATGATGGATTCCTCGCCCACTCCTTCTCCGCCACATTATGTTCAACCTAACCCAACAACCGAACAATGTATGTACTTAACACCATGTTCCTACAGCGCTCTAACTATTTTCGCAGTGGATTATGCGGATCTGGCTGTAATCGACTTGAGCAAGGCTTCTACTTTGAACGGGAGAGTTGAGCTTGCTAAGGAAGTTGTACATGCTCTCCGTGAATCTGGGTTCTTCTATATCATCAATCATGGATACACTCGGGAACAGGTGCGTTCGGTTCATCTGCGCTGAAGATTACTGAACGCTTTGCTCCAGACTGCTAGACTCTTCGACATCGCAGATATTCCGTTTTCACAGGTTAGCGAGCAAGAAAAGCAGAAATATCTCGGTAAAATGAAGGAAACAGGATCGTACGAAGGATATAAACTACGCGGATACAATGCAAGTTTTTCGTTAATCTCCGTCGCGTTATGCCAAATAGTTTCGCAGCATATCGGTAATGGCGTGCGAGATCAAATAGAGCACTATAATCGTTGGTTACATCATTTCAGAACGGCGAAGTGCAGAGTTCATTCCTCTTCCAGTACTTCCAGATGTCACCCGCAGGGAACATCCAGAATCCCTACGTCCTTTCTTAGGAGAATTAGAGGACTTCGCAAAGCATTATCACTACAACATCCTACATCCAATCCTTAGGTAACTGTCATACTACTCCACATTTTAGCTTCTAGATGCGTGAGTGCCTCATTAACAATTGTTCTTTCAGGCTCTTGGCTATCGGGTTAGAGCTTCCGGAGGACACGCTTGTCAACATGCATGGTTTCGCAGGAGACTGTGGTAGCTGGAGTATGAAATATTGTCTAGTTCATTCTGCAGCTAACGCTTACTATGTTAGTCCGTTTCATGAAATAGTAAGTAGTTAACGTACTATGACGTTAGTGAATCGCGTGCTAAAATCCATATCTGAGCAGCTACCCGCGATCAGAAAGCGATGAGCTGAAGAGTAAAAACGTGTGGTTTAAGGGACACACAGGTAATATTAATTCATTGACGTTGAAGTGCGCCTCACGGCATGCACAGATTTCGGTGGTATTAGCATTCTCTACAGTCAACCAGTCTCAGGTTTGCAAATACTTTCAAAGGATGGTGCATGGAAATGGGTCAGGCACATAGAAAACGCACTGGTATGGGTTCCATCTAGTCAACAAAAAACGGCGGACTTACAGGGAAATCGGAAATGCGGGGTAACATGTAACAGGTTATTAACTCAGGTGATACGATGGAATTCCTTTCTGGCGGATATTACCGCCCGACAATTCACAGGCGAGCCACGTTCTCACTTTTTACCCTAAAAGGAATGACCCCATATAATCAGAGTAGTCCAACCGCCTACAGATCAGCGCGGCTATTGTAGGTTAGGTGTTTTTGTTTTCACAGTGCCAAACGACGATGTGAAGCTTGAGCCGCTACTCGAAAGTCCTGTCCTAAAGCGAATTGGCACCAAAATAGACAGGATCAACGGGGAAGATCCGCCCACCACAGTGAGAATTTGGAGGAAAACGAGAGTTGCGGCCTACGGACAAACGGAATTAAAAGCTGCACCAGAGACAGGGGTAGAACAAGAATTTGTGAGCGGCGTTTTGGTGAAACATTATAATTAAGAAGTATGTATGTGCCGTTGAAGCATCTTTTGTGTAAGACTTCCGTAAAAATTAATAATCCAAATACTTCGATGTACATATGTGCCACAAAAAAGAAACTCCTTCCTTCTACGCTCGTGAGTTAACAATCATCAGCTGACTTGATACTTGAGCCTTGAGCGGGAATATCTTAGCTTCAAATTTATCTGAAAATCTCGCACTGATCAGGAGGCAGTGATAGATTTTGAAGTTAAAACGTTTCCATTCTCATCGGCCTGCATTAAGTCTTCAGTCTACTATCTATTATCTCCCATAGTATCCTCTAAACCCCATTGGGAATTATCTTAAACGTATTATTGACTACTTTTACTTATATATATTTCTTATCTCTTATTAAATTCCAGGGTCCACGGTCTTTTCGGTTCATCCAAAGAATCACTTCAAGCATGAATCGTCAGCTGACGATGTTCTTGAGAACTCTTCCCCTAAGTCGGAACCTTCTATAAGCCTTGGAGGGCGCTTGGAGCTGCCTCGAAGGGGGTCGGGAAGCCGTACCATTGGTAAGACTTGGTGATGCGGAGACCGATGTCATGTTTGCCGTGACAACATGAATGATTTTTGTGGACTCTTGTGTGTCGATGGACACTCGATGCGCAGCATTTCGATTGACAAACTAAATCGATGCTTATCTTGTCGAGTCATATTCAACGAATCTCAAAGAGATTATTCTGTAAAAATCGCCATATGCTGAATGTACGTACATCATGCCCAGAATTAAACGAGTGGTAGTCCGCTGGTGAGGAGGCGATACTGCTGATACTTCATCGATGGAAGAATGAGTACATACCCGCAAACTTTTAAAAGTTCATTATCCGCTGTTCTTAGTTTAACCGCTCTAAATTTGGTTAAAAACTTTCTTTGAATGGAATCGTAATATCCTCAAATTTCTGCTTTGAACTCCGAGCAGCGTTCCGAGGCATGGGGAAAAGAGACTAAGTTATCACTAGTATCGGGCGCGGTCATCAACTTCCCGAAACCTACATCCTAACACGTGGTGACGCTATCCAAGCCCCGTATATCTACTAGGAACACAACAATAATTTCCGAAAAAGACGTGACCATTAATTTATAAGTATGAGCGGTCGAGTTTCGAACAGATAGTATACCCTCCATCACCTTTTCTTCAAACAAGTGTCATGGCGATTGAACCCCTTGAATCTGCCTATACAGAGCTGCCAACATATATTCCTCCTCCTAATACAAGGGAACCGTGTATGTTTAGTTTATGGTGTGTAGGTAGAATTTCTGTTGATTTCTTCATCAGTGGAATACGCCGACCTTCCTGTCATCGACCTAGCGAGAGCTAAGACACGAGAAGGCCGTAGTCAACTAAGCAACCAGCTATGCGAGGCTATGAAAAGTCAAGGTTTCTTCTACGCTATAAATCATGGCTATACGCAAGAGGAGGTATGTACATTTCATTTTAGGTTGATCATAACTTGGCTGTAAATGCTAATAATTAAAATAGACGAACAAGATGTTTAGTGTCACGCAACTGACGTTCGACGGGGTACCTGAAGAAGAAAAAATAAAGTATTCCGGAAAGTCCCAAGATGAATATGAAGGTTACAAACCGAGGCAGACATGGGTGAATTTGAACTACGAGGCATATGTTTTCAGTGATTGAAGTCTTCAAATTTAGCACATCGACCAGGGAATCCATGACCAAATCGAACATTATAATAGTAAGATCCTTCTGCAGATATAGGTGACTGTATTTTTAATTATAGCTTACATGAATAGTCAGGAGACATGTCGGGAAATATTCCCATCCGCAGGCACTTCACTCCCATATCCCTTTGATGGAAGCGTTCGCAAAGCATAACTTCTTCAATATTCTTGTTCCTATTCTTCAGTGAGTTGCTAGGTATTCTTCGAATGCTTTATATTTAACATATGCTCTAGACTTCTGGCCATTGGCTTAGAACTTCCCGAAGATACTTTCGTCAAACAGCATGAATGAGATGGTGAAAGTTTTACAACTAGTCAGTTTCCGGACAACTGTATATCATGAGAAAATGCTGACTTCAGACGTCCGTGCAGTCCGGTTTATGAAATAGTAAGACCTTGAACGTTTCCGTGATCGAACATAACTGAACCAATCGTAGTCATCCTCGCAGCGAGGACGAGGAACTCAAAACCAAAAAGGTTTGGCTGAAAGGACACACCGGTAGGTCATTTGATGTATACAGCATTGAAAAGCTATAATTATTGCATCAGATTTTGGGACCATAACTATTTTATGGTCACAGCCGGTCGCAGGGCTCCAGATTCTGTCTCCAGATGAAAAATGGCGATGGGTTCGGCATATGGATAACGCCGTAGTAAGTCCACGCTGTCGTCATTATGAGCTTTTGCTCAGGCAAACGTCAACTTTCAAGGTTATAAACGCCGGAGATGCACTAGATTTCTTATGCGGAGGATATTATCCACCCACTAGGCATAGGGTTGTGCAGCCTCCTGTTGACCAGGCGAACATCCCGCGCTATGGTCTCTTCTTTTTTGCGACGCCGAATGACGATGTTAAACTCATTCCTCATGAGGAAAGTCCAGTACTTAAGCGGGTTGGTCTGAAGCGTCAATTCTCTGATGAAGAAGCCCCAACAATGGAGCAGTGGAGGAAGGGTCGTACACGTTCGTATGGGAAGATCGAACTGAAGAAAGGAAATGAAACTGGCGTGGAGGAGGAAGTCATCAGTGGGGTGGTAGTAAAACACTTCAACTGAACCCCTATCTGTCACTGTACCGCGGTTTAGGTGGATATACAAGTTGTTATATTTGAAATGGTCGCAGTTTTGTTCAACCCGCCGTACTTTCCAAGTTACAGTTCTTTGCCTGGTGTATATATGTTTTGTTAGAATTTTGTCAACGAAGTATATGCACGTATCACTACAAAAAATATTCATACCTCAATCAAGTCTCAGTAATTTATATGTGCACAGGACTGTTACTAGAACCAGAATTCCGCGAGGTCCTCATTCATGAAGTTTCTCCAAAGTATTTGGGCAAGGTTTAGTTGACTTTCATTCTCCCGGATTAAAATAGGAGCCGGTTGTATTTCTTCCGGATACTGGCACAATTGGGTTACGAATTGCACCATTTATGCCCAATGCTGCGAACGTTGGTAGCCGCCGGCCGGTAAGTTCAAAACCAGTTTTACCTTTCACTACGCAACATCCATGCAGCTAATGTGTCTGACGATACTTATCTCGGACTTCTTTCTCAGAAACGGAGAACATATTGATGTCTGTATATTGAAGAGTCGACACATGGACCAACAGAAGAATTGACAAGAGACCAGTGGGACATCTCTCCAGTAAAGCAAGGAAATGAGTGTCTTTTTATGACTTTTTAGTGCTCTCGAAGGCCCGCCTGTTATTTTAATCAGCATTCTCAAGTTGTAGTCATGAAAATAATTATAAACTACGTACGTACCTCGTAAATCCTGTAAAACTGGCACCGGCTCAAGCTGACAAAGGTTAGCCTTACAAAAATCCCAAGCAATGTCACCAGATACTTACAAGTTATAAATAAAACCTCGGTACCGAACGTTGTCAAATCGACGAATAGGATAAGATAAAGTACGCGGCTGACGGCATTTTTCAGAGGATCCGAGTCACTTTTCTTACTTATCACAACACTGACCAGGGCACTTAGACAGAGAGAAGCAGTCGTAAATCCTTTTAGTCACCTATGCAGTTTCGTCTCGAGTCATAATGTTTGCACATGAACTCACTAGCAAAACTGTACAACGGAGCCGCTGATGTTTGAAAAATCAGAAATAATGGATAAAAATATCTTTGTAACTGTCCGAAATTGCCAGCCGCATGGCATATGAATTCATGATATCCTGCATTCAGGGGTGTTCTTGAGATACTAAATAAAACAGAAGATTAAAAATTAACGTCAAATAGCAGCCTCTCCATGATTTCTATACGTTGGGCTCTTAGCTTCTTTGTACTTCTCTCAATTGCGGTTGTGGACGGCAGTCCGATTGTTCAGTCAGACCTGTATCAATGCTTCAAATCGACTATCTTCGAAAATGTCAGTTTACGTTTCGTAGCTGACTCTGGAGTATGTGAAACAACACCAGGAGTACACCAAATGTCTGAATATATAGACATCGGGACAAATATGTCATGGTACACCAATTGGGACTTTTAAAGGATGATTATGCATTGAAAGAAATTGCAGTGGCTTTGGTTCTTTGAGTTATGAAGCTCCCCAGAGACATCACCTTTCATCCTTTGGTGAGTATTCGCCGTTTGTGTCATATTGTAAACATTAACTAATAATCCAAGGTTGAACAGGGAGCCAGGATGTTCTTCCATGATTGGCTTATTCCAGGAAAACAGGCCATGTAAAGTGAAAGCTGACTCCAAATCCACAACCCTCAATCTGTTTAGCTGGAATAATATTAGCAATAGTCAGCACAGTGCACTTGTGTTATGTACTGATTCCCTTCCTACTGGGAAATGAATGCGACGACACCCGGAGGGTGTCAGAGAACTATAATGGAAACCCGAAGTGAGTACAGGTATGGGAACAAGAGCAGAAGTGTGGAAGTGAACTGTGGCTTCAGCGTATGTGCTGCGCCACCTGGATATCCCCAGGGAATGGTTCGTATTTCACAACAGACGATATCCAATGTAAGGAAACATTCCAGAGTACAAGAGAGGGCTTCGCCACTACACTAGGCAGTGGGAGAGAAACCTGAAGGAAAACCCGGAGTGGGTTTCAGAACTTAGTGTAGGAAGAAAGTGTACAGAGTTGATACGAATACTGAAGACTACCTATTACATCTGGAAGACTACTTATACTAAGTAGGAACCTGTAGATACGAATGTAGAAGTATTATACAAAGGACAAGTCAAAGGAGTAAGTAGGAAATGAAGTCTTGGCAAAGCGGAGTAGGGGCGCAAATGACGCACTCAGAATGAAGAATAAGGAACTAATCTACAAAGGCCATAATGAAACGTATAAGTAGGAATGGAAGAGAGGAGTAATAGAATGATGACGCGGTGAGGCCGTCATAAGAGAAAGTACGTATCTGAAGTATCCGATAGAAAACCCGACGGGTTCCGGGTACGTTCCCGGGCAGGAACGTCGGGAAGTGTAAACCCAAAGCGGGTACATTCCGGGAATGGACCGGGTATGTTAGAAGGTCACGTGGGAACATCGGCACGATGTATCCAGACATGGATATAACAACTTGTCAGCATAGGAGTGCAGTTACTCACAATTTTATTTAGTGATCTATATTGACCAGCCAATTGGCACCAGTTTTTCCTTTGGCACAGATACTGTCAACAGCTCTTTCTCAGCTGCAACCTTTGTTTGGCAAGCATTTCAAGTATTATTTGAGAGTCCCTGTTTCTCCAAGTTCCAGAATCAAGAGTAACTGCTTCATTTTAGATTTTCAGGCACAGAACTGATTGTGAGATCAGGTTCATCTTTGCAACCGAAAGTTATGGAGGCCATCATGGACCTGCATTTGCAACTTATTTTGATGAACAGAATGCCGAGATTCAAGCGGGAACATTGAAGGGGAAAGAAATCGTTGTCAGTGCCTTGATGATCAACAGGTACGTTTCCTTTCCTTTCGTGCCTCTGGAGCTCTGACTTGGTACTCTGCAGCGGATGGTATGACCCGCTGATCCAAAACAGAGCATTCATCGACTTTGTTACGAGTGCCACAGGTTACAGACCAATTCAACCTGACAACATAATTGAGGAGTTGAAGGATTTCTACTTCAGACCCAATGGCTGCGGGGAATTCAACAGAGAGTAACCAAATCTGCGGCGACACAGACGACTTTTGCCGCTCAAATATATTCCCAGCAGCTGTGGACGGTATAGATCTCAATGATCTAAGACAAAACAGCTCGGCCTTGTCCCCTCCAGAGTATTATGTCGACTTCTTGCAAGACCCGACTGTAATGTGGATGATAGGCGTGCAAGTGATGTATGAGGAGTGTCCTGACGCACCAGATTTTCTTTTCTTTAACATGGGAGATGATGCAAGAACATTGTTGCCTCAGCTGGGTGCATTGGCGGACCGCAAGTTGAAAATCCTCATCTGGGCTGGCGATGCCGATATCAAGTACATATAGCCTTCCAAGGATTCCTTGTTATACTAATTCAATGCACTTGGACAGCTGCAATTGGCTTGGTGGTCACACTTCCGTGCTTGCTATGGACTGGTATGGGAAGGAACGGCTAGCAAATACTCCGTTTACAAACATCACAATCGATGGGAGACCGGCAGTCGCGGCGATACAAAATGTGGACAGCTTTTCCTTTGCATACGTGAAAGTTGTTTGCCCATTTATTAAGGCTTGCATTTATTGTAGCTCCTTATATAGTCGCGTGTATCAGGCTGGTCATGAACTGGTAAGTTGTTGGTATAGTTGTGAGTGATGATGCCCTGCCAAAAAAAATCACTAGCCAGTGTTCCAGCCTAAGACAGCACTTAAAATCTTTCGGCAGGTAATAAACAAACAGCCGTTGCATTCCATACCTGTATAGTTAGCGTCAGAGGAATTGTACAGTAAGATACGACATCTTACATAGTTGTAGTGATAAAGGAGCTTGAGCAGAGCTTGCTGCTTATTATTACCGCTTAACGTTAAACGGAGATTGAAATTCAAAGATTTCAAATGGTCTGATCTAAAGTCATGTGACTGCATGTATTATGTATATATTCTGGATGCATTGTTTTAGTCCGGAAGCCAAACTGTCTAAAACGAGATCATGCTGGTGTCACATGACTGGCGTGGGGTATCTCGTCGATAGACGGTCTGGTCAAACTTGTTGACGTTTTAGTATACCGTTCCTTACGCTGTCCCACCTCTGTCCTCCACTGTGGGACCTGACTGGGACATCAAAAACATCTATGGACTCATAAGAAAGATCTATGTGAGGTTAAAATGTTGAAATATCATGAAAATGTTGTAAAATATGTGGAGCAATAATGTAATGGCCTACTATAGCAGTATTGTACTGGTTTCAATTCAGAGCTCATGCACTGCTCCTTTTTCCACTATTGCACCCAATATTTTCTCTGAAATATATACAGGAACTAATACTGTATGTATGTTGAAGAATAATAAGGTATATTGTACATGAGGGAGGGAGGAGCATTTGGGGAAGGCAAAAGGTAAGGAACGCTACACCAAAACCTTAACGAGTTTGACCGGTCTGCCTATCAACGAGATAGCCCACGCGTCCTCACGTGACAAAAAAGCGTGATCTCGTTCCCAGGATAGGCAGATCGGCCTCCGGTCTAGCGTTGTTTAACAAGAGTCAGTGTCCCATATATTGAAGCTTAGACAAAGACCATCATGTCTGAACTCTCTCTAAGCAAGACCCTTTCCGGAGCATATGCAGAAGCCAGCCACTCCGATGGACACCAGAATGAAGGTACACGCTTTTGATACTCACATCCACTTTGTTCATCACTGTCTGAAGATGGTCCTAACGTCAGTCTTAACTACCCACACATAAACCACGCGAACGTTGCTGCCAGTCAACATGCGGAGGAGCCTGAAGTGTCAGATGAACAAATTATACGACCTACTATATCAAGCACCAAGGTAGATTTGATATCACAGCGCCTTCCGCTTAAGCACAAGGCTCCAAATGACGATGACCAGCCGGTGAGCTCTGTTAAACTCCCGAGACTCATCATCTCATAGGCTGAATGTGGTAGAAGAGATCCCTTTCCAATCACAGTGACGTAGATGAGGAATGCTCATTGGACAACATCGAGGATGATATTGAGCATGTCTCCGCCCTCATTAAGGTACGCATATACTCCGTCGATTTTTGTGATTACGAAGCCTCATCATTCCAAGCGAGCGAAACGCCTTCATCATACCCAATCTCAATCATCGAAAGATGGTTTGAATGATGAAACTGAACAATTGACCCCACCTCCCGACATTGAATCCCTACTCGAAAGAGCAGAGGTCATCATAGCGAAGTGTAAGGCGAACATTTTGCTTGAGTTGAAACGGTTAGCCTTTGAGGAAGAAATACTCGGGAAACGTAAGCTGTTTCGCTATTACTTATCGTCATTGGAAGGTCGGCTCCATATGCATAGAACTTGACACAAACTCGAGGTTACTGCCCCCGTATGTTATTTCCCAGGTTATGTATGGCCGGCCCATCTACCATCCAGATTAATACCAGGTAAGCTATGATATCTCTTCTTCCACTTGCGCCATCAACTCAGCTTCGCTTTCCAAATTGTCGTCCGAAGGGTATGTACTAATACTATTCACTGATGGAGGCCATAAGACGATGGTTTACGCTAATCCGTGGGGGTACGATGGGGACGGTAGTGGCAACTTAGATACGAGCGGTGCTTAGGGCTGGCCGGCTTTGACTCCTGACAGACTTTGCTTTGAAAGGTATTTACAGCTTTACATTCATTTTCTGGACTGATGGCATTCCACACTCGCACGTACGCGTAAGTGATAATCCATAATTAGCTGATCCAACGCCGTATTATATTACTTTGTAGTTTATATTGTCACAATTGGTATCGTGGATTCATACACTTACGTTCGCAATCTGCAGGACATGTACCTGGACTTTTAAATTTGAGCTAAAATTCAAATATCTCGTTGAGAAATTCATTGGGATCGGCCTTTTTAATGCCAGTAGCGTTATGTACTTATGTAGGATAGTCGAGGAAGTACTAAATCACTCTAATATCCTATTGAGCTACGCTGGCTCTGAAAATTAGTAACCAGAACTACATAGGTAGTGAACGATGGTGTAGCAAGAACCAAAAAACATATTACCTGGACATGCAGTACCAACTTTTACTTAGCAGAACTATGCAGCTGAGCTATTGAGGCATTAAGCGAATAAAAAAAATCATGAATATTACCTAGGCCCCAAAATACGAATGAGTGGACAGAAGCTTCAGCAAATCAGAGCGGTTAAGACTTCAAAGAATTGAGACTCCAGCGTCGCAAATGAACTACAGCCGAAACTGTTATAACCCATAGGGGTCGGTGGACCATAAATGTTATGAGTTTTTGTGGGTTATGACTTGTCGCGACGTACTCATCGATTACGTAATAATATTTGACACGGTAACATATTATGTAATACAATCTACGCAACTAAGTGATCTCAGTCGGTAACATGCTGCGCGATTCTTCATGGCGTGCTTAATGTCCAAATGCCACCAAATCCTCCTCAAGCTTTCATGTGTAGGCATCATTGACATCAGAGACAAACTTTTGAAGGATGAGGGCAGTTACAAGTGCTTCTTTCATCCACATTTCCATTATCCTTACCATTTATCTTTAACATTTCCTTTCGAATATCCTTGTCACTAGTATGGCATAATATGAACTCTTCCTCAACAAATGGATTGATCAACTGTTAGATGGTGAGCCTGTTGCATGTATAAAGTACACCAATTATGAAAAGATCATCCAGGGCAGAATTGTGCTCATAGCCAGCCTCAAATTCAGAGTTCAGGTTGGGAACAGAGGGAGAAGGGATGAAGGAAGTTGTTCGTGAGGTATTAGTCAGCAATGAGTCTGGTAGAATTCTTGTTTTTAACCAACAGTTATGAATTGTTGTCGGCTCAACTTCCAACCAATCAGTTCCGTCACAGCCCATTTGTGAAATAGTGTATACGAAATGCACTATTTTGTCTATTTTAAGATGTCATTATGGGTTTTAAACACATGTCAGACTGATGAATTATCGTGTTTCACAGGATTATGGGTTCTTCGGCCAATTCCCCCGCCTACCGATTTGGTGGACAAGAAATCTTATGGGTGTCTACAGGTTATGGGTAGTTACGGTCATGAGTTATAACAGTTTCGACTGTAGACACTAAAGTTAGTCATTCATGCAATGTCATGTAAAATAACAACTTGGCCGTCACTCAAGCCAGTCTCGTTTATATCAAAAAGCCAAAAAGAACTAGCCCACGGCGAGGGTCGAACTCGCAGCCTTCAGATATCACATGACTGTGACTACGCCGTTGTAGCAGACATAAGAGTCTGACGCTCTATCCGATTGAGCTACGCGGGCGTTGAGGTTGACATCTGTGTATGGAAGAGGAGCGGGAGTAACAAGGTAAGGGCAATAGACATGAAGTTGCATTTGAGTTGCATGAAGCATGAAGATAGGAGGGCAGAGGAGACTACCTAAGCTCGCAGAACCATAGTAGCAATGAGCCGGTACCGGTCCAAGTACCTCTGCACGTCGTTTGACCTGGAGCTCAAGCCTCAAGACGACGAAGGCCCCCGGTCAGGCTCCTAAAACCAGCACACTCATCTCTCGAGCTTCCTCCTATGTTTTGTGGGAGGCTAACAGAGGTAAATATTTGTGCAGGACAAACACAAAACAAGGAGAAAGCTCTCTCGAGAGCGGCTGGCAAAAGTGGGCACTGACAATTCACCGTGAACCCTTTCAATCACCAGGACCCTTTTGCTTACTTAACATATCAATATGTACTTTACCAAATTTATGAAGTCAAGTGATTTGTGAATCAAGGTGGTTTGCATGACATGGGTTGTGTTCCCACTGGCGCAGGCTCAGGAAGACATTTCAGTATGGATACCACTACTAAAGGCATGCAAGAAGAGGCTTGATGAAATGATGGTGGTTTTCTCCTCGCCTAATGCACCAGGAAAGCAAATGTCGAAATACATATTAGATGCTAAATAATGAAGTCCAGTGTTGACATGGCTGAGTACAAAAACTTGAGATAAGCATGTAAATATTTTGTGTGTGTTTCATTGCCCACATATGTGCTGTGTTCTGAGCCACTGTTCACCATAAATTTGTTGCTGATATCTGTATAAGGGGCATCCATAATCATAAATAAGATTATCTGTGAAATTGTGTATAGCTGAATGCAACTATTTTTCTGAGTCCCCAAGAAGGAAAGCATTACTTGAATTACAGTAGATTACTGAAGGTATATCTACTAATCCATTGTGGGATATGCAAAGATTTTAACAATAATGAAAGGTCTCTGTGAGGAACTCAATGCAATAATGAACAGATACCAGCTTTAATGATTCTTATTGTCGTGTGAGCTCTTACATACATTTAAAATATGCTGAACCATTGATGGAGACAGCTTACTACAGCATTAGAAAGAGATGGTGCAGGAATGTCGCAGATACATTGTAGCTTGCATATACAGTTAGCGTGAGTATGACAAAGCATCTAAGTGGAAGGGTCCTGGTGATTGAAAGGGTTCACGGTGAATTGTCGGTGCCCACTTTTGCCAGCCGCTCTCGAGAGAGCTTTCTCCTTGTTTTGTGTTTGTCCCGCACAAATATTTACCTCTGTTAGCCTCCCACAAAACATAGGAGGAAGCTCGAGAGACGTGAGCGCCATGCTGACTTTTTCCACATCCCATTACTTATATCTTCACCACTACCTACAACTCCGTCCATAACACACAGCTTAACCAAAATCCTCCATATATATCTCACATTATTCTTACAACCCCTTCTTACCAACTCTAACAGCGCCCCTAAAAGGTAACCCCGAAAGCTCGATCTCCGTTCCCCTTCCATCTTTACCGTCACCTTCAACAGGCAGCCCATGTACGTCAACAGTAACAGCTGCGGTGCCCAGGATACCAGCCAGTGCACCAGAGGACGAGAATATCACCTACAACAACAACAACAGGTCAACACTAAATTCGAGAAAAAGAGAATGCAGAACGAACCTTGGATACGAAATCTCTGAACTCCTTATTCCTTCCAGGTAGGACTTCAAGGGGCACATCAACAACTTGCGCAGTAACCACATACGCCTTCGCCCCCTCCTCGTCTTCCAGTTCGATTGGTTCACTGATGGAAGGTAACCAATCTTCTGGTCTTATATGTCCGAACGCTCTCTCCGGAAGCGGGGAAGGAAGGGGTTGAGATGGTGGTGGGGCGTGTTTCTTCTTCCAGGATGTTAGCGTCGGCGCAACTGCAGCCGCGGGAGGTGGAACCGAAGGATAAGTTATAGCATCGTCCGGCACCTCCCCATCAAACACAAGCACATCCGGCAAAACTCTCCACACATCCACCTCCACCTCTACCCCACGGGGAAACACAACCTTGGCATATACCGTCCCGCTCGCTAGGAACCCGTCTCCGCGCGGTGTAGCTTTAATATGCATATTCTTGATTGTTACATCTCTTAGTAGCTTTGGTTTAGGGTTGGGAGCAGGGAAGAGGAGAGGTACATCTGGGAAGGTGAATGGGAGGGTAGGAGACAGGGAGGGAGAGACGAGGACGGTATTTGGGAGACCGGAGAGATAGCGAGTTAAGAATGCGGAGAGGCGGGGGAATGTCGATTTGGGGAGGGGTAGGAGAGTGCCTGTTAAGTACACGAGAAGGTCTGTTGGGGGATCTGTGGCGGGTGGGAGTGGGAGTGGCAACGTGTGCACTGAGGCGATGGGGAGGGCCGTTGTTGGAACCTTTGTTGTACGCGATACGGAGGGGGTGGAATCAGATGGGAGACTGACAATGAATGGTAATGAGGGGACGATGAAGGATGCGTTAACTATTGGTGGAATGAAGTTCTTTGCCTTTGCTGTCGCATCAAGCGTGATGGTCGAATTTGATGTTGAAACAGAGAAATTGAGGAGGGTTATTAAGGATGAAGGGGAGGGAAGGGGATTATGTTTCCCTGGGGTTGGAAGACCTGGAATTGGGGGAACTACAGCATATTTTAGTAGAATTCGATATATTTTAGGTTAGACATACTCTTTATCTTTACACCCGTCCTGACATTCCTCAGCTGCTTCATGAATTTTCCCTTCCACCCGACATAATCCACGGTATGCACACTCCCTGGGCGAACAGTGACCTCTTCCACTTCAGCACGCGCAACAACATATCCCAATCTCCAACTCTCCCTAAGGAAGTGCAATAGCGCAGTTGTATTCTTTGTGGGCGAAATGAACACCGGGAACTGCACCTTCGTGAGCCACTCTTCTCCGAAAGCATCGCCTTTATCAGTCGATAGTGGCACCCGCATAGACGGCATTTCGAGGTGCGCTAGCACGGTTGTAGGATCATCAGCGGCGGTAACAGATATGCTGCTCAGACGGACAGAGACAGTATCCAGCCATCGCACTCCCCATCTTCCTATGCTCTTCCAGATATCTCTAAAAGGGCCATCGTCATCTTCAGGAGCTACACCAATGGCACTGGCGGCATCGACCCCCAAACGACCCTGCACTCTGAGCCACATCCCAGCGTCACCTCCCGGTCCATGTGTAGTAAGGTTAAGCACATCCACACGGTCAGGCCCGCGAAATGTAATATGATTGTTGAGGATCTCGTTTGGATCTATATGCTCTGCTCTTGCTACATAAGACCATGCGAGCAAGGCGAGTGCGATGAAGAATATAAGTGTGAAGGTGAGAGTGGTGAGGAAGATGGTGGTAAGTTTTCTTCTTAGGGAAGATGTGGTCGAGAGGGGTGGTGTTGGCGGAGGTGTTGGAGGGCGGTTTGTGGGTAGGAGGGGGGTTCGTTCTGATGCATTTGGGAAGTAAGTCCCATTGGGGTTGTATTCGTTAGTGGGGGGAGAAACGATTGCTCGTCGTTTACCCTTGTCCTGGCTGATGGTGTGCTCGGAGAGGGCAGGAGAGTGTGTATCTGTGGTGGGTGGACTGTTCATTATATATTATGAGAGATAGCTAGAAAAGAAAATCATAAAATACAACGATGAGGGCAAGATGAGGATGAGGTGGAGGACAAGATGGCGGCGTGGAGATGAGAGTGTTGTTCCAGGTGGCTGTGCTGCAGACCGCAAGTTCCGTACCTGGCCCGTCATCGCTTCATCCATCTTCTCTCTCCCATCCCACACTTACACTCCAGCTCTTCACTCTCACATAGGCTGAAGATGACTTTGTTCTTCATAAAAGATGCGCTGGCGCTGGCGCTAAACGCTGGTACGATACCTATCCATCTCATTACCCCAATTCAACTGATAACTATCGTTTCTACTAGAGCTATATATGTTCTCTAGCAATCAGGAACCATGGAATTTCGTCTCCCACCACATAGAGAAGTCATTTTGATCACAAATGTTCTTTCCTGGGCTTCCTTTCTGCGGGGCTTCTCGTTCGGGTCCTGTAGACCTGATTTCCCGACATTCCTATGTTGGCCGCTCTGCACCTTATAACAATGCCCGCCTAGCTCAATCGGATAGAGCGTCAGACTTTTAAGGCGGAGCGAATGTTCCACTTGAATTACATAATCTGAAGGCTGCGAGTTCGACCCTCGCGGTGGGCTAATATCTTTTTTTTTCGAACACAATATCATATCAAATTCAATCGTAAGATTTGTTAAACTGAAAAGTACTTTGGTGAGTCGATTATTCTCTGCAATAATAATTTCTGGCCTGTCCGACTCTTTGTATCCTTTTCTAGGATGTCAAGTCACGTGATGTTGGTTTCATTCAAGTCCGAGGTCCGAGTTGACCCCCTTTGGTTTCCTACATAACATTGTCATTCGTTATGTTCCGCTCTGAACGAAGCGAAAGCCGTTAACAAATCCATAACATTGTCATTTACACGTAAGAAGTCCATCTTTCTACTACTGGATATACATTAAATACTTAAAAAACAGGTACAGAGTGCAACTGCTCCTTGTTTATCACCTGCCTAAAAATCTCAAACGCAGCTTCAGGCTGGAACGCCGGCTATAGCTTTGTTTCAGAATACGCTTATCTTTCAAGATCCGTGAAGCACTTACCACTTCATGACCAGCCAGATACACGCGCCTACACGAACCATCCGCAGTCAACGCCAAGTCTTTCAGAATCAGTAGAAAATCACGCACGCAAAAGAAAAGTTATCCACGTTCTGTATCGCTGCCACGGCAGTCTCTCCAATTGTCATATTTGTGAAAGGGGTATTTGCAAGTTTTTCCTTGCCGTACCAGTCCATTGCGAGTACGGATGCATGGCCTCCGAGCCAGTTGCAGCTACTCACACATCAGCTCAAGCTGCAACGTTGTACAGACAGGAACAAAAGCGTACTTGATATCAGCATCCCCAGCCCAAATGAGCATCTTTAGCTTACTATTCGCCAAATCACCGAGCTGAGGCAACAACGTCCGCGCATCATCCCCAGTCTTCTCAAACAGCTCAAACGGAGCATCAGGACACTCCTGATACTTCACCTGCGCACCGATCTTCTGCATGATATCCGGCTGGCGGAGGAAGTTGACGTAGAATTCCGGTGGGAACAATGCAGAGCTGTTTTGTCTCAGGTCATCAGAGTCCCTGTCGCCTACTGCGGGAACGAACACGTTGTCGACGCAGAAATTGTCTGCCTTTATGCAGATTGCGTTACTGCTGCTTGAGTTGCCTGCCGCGTAGCATGCGAGTTCTTGGTCTCTGCATCCGTTGGGCATGAAGAAGCTGTCGTTGAGCTTTTTGAGGACGCTGTCGGACTGCAGTTGGCCGTAGCCGGGAGCGTTGAATGCAAAGTCGACGTATGCTTGGTTTTGGAGTAAGGGGTCGTACCATCCGCTGCATTAGAGTTAGCGGTGCAGCGGAATTATACAGTTACAATGCTTACTTGTTGATCATCAATGCGCTAACATTGATTTCCTCACCCTTCAACGTTCCTGCCTGGATCTTGGTGTTCTGCTCGTCGAAGAAGGTCACGAATTCAGGTCCATAATGGCCACCGTAACTTTCTGTTGCAAAAATGAACCTATGCATGCTCTTAGTTCAGCTTACAGGACATTGTCATGCATTACCCACTCGCGACTCTGGAACTTGGAGAACTGGGGACTCTCGAATAGGACTTGGAATGCTTGCCATACGAAAGGTGCTGCTGTGAACGTGCTATTCACTGTATCTGTTCCGAATGAGAATCCAGTACCGATTGGCTGGTCAATGTAGATCACTAAGGACAGACTCGTAAGAAGACGGTATCACTGTTGGACACACGGTACTACTGACTGTTGCTGATGTTATTCCAGCTAAAAGGGTTCAGGGTTGTTGTCTTTCCATCGGCGTTGACCTGACAAGGTCCATTTTCCTGGAACAAACCAATCATGGAAGAACATCCTGGACCTCCATTCAACCAGAGGGTGAACGGCGCTGTCTCTGGTGACTCTCTCGCCTCGAAGAACCAGAACCACTGCAACCTTTCAACACGTGTATTGCTTTAGCGGCGTGCTCTGACGTACCATTGACATTTTAGTCCCCACATCTATGTACCCAGACATCTGGTGCACGCCCGGAGTCGTCTCGCACACCCCCGAGTCTGCAATAAACCGCATATTGACATCTTTGACGATGGAAGACTCGAAGCGCTTGTGTAGGCTTGTCGATTCCTTTATGGGCGTGGCGTTCACGAGCGCTTGAAGCGCGAACAACACTGGCAAGCTGAGAAGCCACGAAATCATGTCGAGAGGATAGGTACCCCGCTGAAGTCGACTTTTCCTACGGAAAAACAGGCCGTATTTATATTTCCTATGAACGAACCTGAGTGTATCGGGCATGCCATGTTAAATTACCGCATGGTGTGCACACCGATAGGAGATAAACGCCAACTTCGTAGATATTTTTATTAGATTTTACATGCGAGGGTGTGGGTAATAAATAGAATCGAAGATGGAAATGCGGTAACTTCTGCGTTGCGCGCTGGGAATTGGATGTCTCGTATGGGAAGAGAAGGGCGTATCTGGCATGCGATGGTCCGTTGGCTGCGCTTGTATTATATTCGTTATCGTTGTCCGAGGTCGTCTACCATGATGACGAGCGAGCGGATGCTGATTGTAGGCGGCTTCTTTCTCCTTAACTTGATTGTGTCAGCGAATCCCCACTGGTTCTCCGCTGTTGTCCGGTCATGACGCCGTGGGGTTAGGCTATTTAAAGATTTCTTCAAAATGCTTTAGCGTCTAGTACATATGCACTATATCAGCATGGCTGTTACGGCTATACGGCTCGCGATGGAATATTTCATGATATCAATCTAACTACTAATTCTTAGTGATGAAATACTTGTGGCTCAGAGTTTATGAAATTAATCTGTTCTCTCCTGTAGTCATCCGGTATGAATTCAAGTCCGTCGGCGTTGGGTTGCAATAGCATCTGATGAATCAAAAAGAAGAATGCCATTAAAATATAGATGTTTGCTTACCCGGTCATATGGTGTATATTGACGCCAACGTGGTCCTAATAGTGACAGTTACTGATATAACATGTGAACTAGATAAAACGTGAATACATACTTTGATATCCAATACCATCATTTGGATCCAAACTCGTTATGAACGAAATCTAACAATCAACCATAATATGGCTTAGATTTACAGCTTGAGGTAATTCAGATTCTTCGATGTTTCCGAAGAAGAAAGGGACCTCAGATCCATGAGCCACTAAAAAACAAATGGATCGGAGACCGCTGATTTTGATTTTACGAGATCAAAATTACACCCACCACCATACATAAGAATTTTATTCGGTGGAGATTGTGTAAAAAGGAATCCAAATGTTTTTACTCCAGTGGCACTAGCAGTTTGTATCCAAGATCTTCTTTGAGACTGATAGAACAAATCACCAACTTTCAATATCATGTTAACTTCGTTAAATGATGATCATAATATTACATGAAGTGTCTCACTGATGGCAGAAGCCTGTTTAAAAACTGGGGATAAACCAAATGTTAAATTCCCTGTATTGTATGGAGATCCAAGCGAGGGGTCATTAGGATATAATTGAATCAGCTTCTTTGCGGTGGCCTCCAATCTCATATCATAACACTCATCGACTGCAAAAGGTGGCGTAAAGTTCGCAATGATGGACTGCATGAGTTCAGCGAAAAATGTCCCTGTAGAATCTCACTGCAAAGAGCTGGAAACGTGCAACTAATCCGAGTCAGGCCTACCTTCATCAATATTGGTTCTAGCAATGAATGGTAATTTGGCAAAATGTCCTTTCCCTAGCAATCTAGAGGCAATTTCAGGATAGACGCCTCCTGGTCCGTCTATAGTTAGATCGAAAGGGGACTATTTATTATTAGTAGCATTTATATAGCTGGCTATCCATCCTTCAAATATTTCTTCAGATGTTGCGTTCTTCAAGCAATGGAAGATGTTTCCAGTCTCCTAAATAGTACTCTTCACCGTTTAGCGTCATCCACTTCAGAAGTGTGTTACCAACACATAATCAACCTATATGTTCTGCCGACGGCCTTTGCTCCATCATAGGACTGTACTAAGTACTTATATAAATAAAACCGAAAATAAAATTGCAGTGATAGTACCGTACAGATGATTACGTTGAAAAATAAATATTTAATAAAGATAAAGCAACTAAAGAGTTATGCCACTTCCCAGTTGCATCTTACGGCCATCTTCTCCCCAATATCCTGTTGGATTAATCCAACAATAATTATCTAGTGACTCTTCGTTGGCGATGTCATACATTGGTCTTATGACTGGAACGTAGATACGGGGTTTTTTGGTAGCCACAGTTCGGTTGCGCAAGCTACCCGGGACTTGCTTGAACATCCTGGATGTAGCTACAGTCACGTTTTAAGCCACTAGTCACTAGGCAAAGATGCAGGTTAACTTAAAACTAACCTCGTTCAGTCACGCAGAGGAATTCAGATTTCCCGTTGTCATTAAAAAAGTACAGATCTTCACGAAGTTCCTCATAGCTAGACCGCTGGAGAGGATCCCAGTGGAGAAGCTATAGAAGGGGTCATTAAGATCAACGTTTGTCAACATTCTGCTATGGGGTACTCACACCACCAATCATCAATGCTGCCCGCCTTGACAAGCCCTTCTCTCGAAGAGCGTAATAACCCCCGCGTTCCGTATTCTGGCCCCGACAAAAGATCCTCACGTCTTGTTTACGACAGAAGAGTGTTTTCTGGAAAAATAATATCAGCGCACGGCTGAAGTGTTGGTTACAATTACATACTCCACATGCAGTCTCCATTTCCCATGCAATGCACCCGAGTGCCCACCAATCAATTTCAGCGCCAAAGTAATAAGTATGATTATACCGAGACTCCAAAACTTCAGGAGCCATATAAGGGCAAGTTCCAACAAATCCATGTAGATATTTGAGGTGCGGGCGCAGAGGATTTGGACTGGAATTCGTGTATGACAGGCCGAAGTCGGTAATTACTGCATTACCCTGGTTGTCCAGAAGAATATTACCGGGCTTGAGATCACGGTGAATGATTCCACACTGGTGGAGAGCCTGTATTCCGGTAGCCTATGCAAACATATTAGCACCTGAAAATATTGAAAGGCTGCTAGCTTACAATTTGCGCTAGCCATCTGCTTTTGTTGCGACTGACAGACATTACATGGCTGTGAATCACAACCGAAAAATCGCATTGCAACAAGGGCTATGTATGAGAATGAAGTCAGTATGGTAATTCAGTATACAGTGGAAGACACTGACAAAGGCAAAGAAGAAAGAGCCGTCTTCCTTATCCTCAAAGGCACCTAGTAGTTGCATCAAGAGAGGAACGCCATACACTCCCTCACATTCGGCGAGTCTTTTGTACGCTTGAAGTTCCCTAAGAATAATTCTACGACGATTTGGTCTTGTGGCACTGTTTTTATGGAAGACCTTGAGACAATATAGTTCACCGGTGTTGAGCATTTTCCAGGTCAAGTCAAGTTGCTCAGCTGCAACCGTATCAGTGGTTGGACTTTTGGTAATTCTACGTAACTTCTTGAATGGTGTCACGATGAATGGATTATTAATTTTAGAAGATGAATATGATTGATTCGTGCCAGGAGTATCTTCCGGCTCGTCTTCGACACCGGGAATGGGTGCGAACACGACAGGAGAGGAAGGCCTATAAGGTCGGTACGCCTCAGCGCACATAGCTACAACTTCATCCCATTCAGGACTCCCTAATTCGTGCTCGATGTTTTCAATGTCCCTAAGTACCATACGAATGTGATCTTTTGCTTCTTTATTTGAGTCGTTCGAACCGAATGATCGCAAAATAGCGGGTAAAATAGCAGTGAAGATAGAACCTATACGTGAGGAATTTCCGGAGCTTCCTGATTTTTCTTCACCTCCGGAGGGTGTACTGAGAGGAGTATACTTTTCTGTTGCGATATGAATGGCAGGTTTGAAGAGGTTTGCGATAGCCATGATCGAGAAGAAAGGAATGTGATAAGTACTAAACAGTGAGGGGAAGGGGATTTCGAGTGGTTCAAATCAATCAGTAGAAGGTCCATACTAACTTTATAGATTTCATTGTACCACTAAAGCCTTTAAAGCGGGCAAACTTTGTGTTGCTAATTTTGGTAAGTTGTGTTCCACTACGGACAATGTAGCTTATTCAAGAGTCGTCCATGAAAGCAAAATCCTTTGAAGTGTTTTACGCGTCATCAGCTGCCACCAGTACAATGGAATAAGCCACTCGAGTGGCGGCAAAGACAACATCTGCGTTCTGCCAGCAGGCATGAACTTGCCAGCCTTGTAAGTTGTAGATGCTTCTACTGGCAAGAGAGAATGGAATCAGTAACGAATAGTTCCAGTATAACTTTTGTATTTGGATTGTATAAACACCGTCAGCATCGCAATCATCTTGAAATACGTGGCACCAGTAAAATGGTTGGTGTCGCAATCGATTCATTAGCTTAGAGGAGCTCATCAGACAGCCCTTGAAGAGGCGCTTTGAGAATCGGTTCATCCGTCACTCCCACGGTATGAATGAGAGGAGTGATTCCCTTTGTCTCCCCCTGAAAAAGCAGAGTTTTGGGATGCTAGAGACTGTATTGTTTATCGCTTGGGTGGTCAATGACTTGATTCTTGAAGACAACATAACATAGTACTACATCTGTCATCAGTGGCACTGGGTGGCAGCCCAATAGCATTTCACCATACATGTCACATGTCACTGCCTAGTTATTGAACGAAAGACCTGTTTTCTCCGTAGAAAGCATCATTTCATTCTGTAAGTGAGAAGGGCCCGGGTGTATAAATTTGTCGGGAAAAGTTGAAAGCAACGATGGAGTCAAATAGTTTGAGTTTGGTGCTGTTTGATGTGGTTTACACATATGTACTTATATATAGACGAATGTCTCAGGCTCAGCCGAAATGCTTGCATGAAGATCTGAAGGTTGATTGACGCAAATTCACGGTAAGGAAGAAAAAGATTCCAGAGGGGGAAAAGACAAAATTTTCATTGACAGTGAGATATAAAATACAATTTCGCTGTCGATTGTCATTTTGTAAGTACCTTGCTTGAAGTTTTGTGTAGTAAGTTGCAAGGCTTGCAACTACTAGTGGTGAAAGACGGCAGGGACAGAATTAATAAAGCCAATCTGTTCAGCACGATAAGTGTCTGGGATTAATCCAAGACTGTTTGCGTTCAATTCCATTAAGACCTAAAAAAGATGAATATCGTATTAAAATCGATGAAAAATTACCAACCTGATTATGGGGAGTATACTGAGCCCAGTTTGGCCCTTGTGACGAAGTCAGCTTGGAAAACGCATATGAAGAAATAAGTATATACTTGGGTTCCCCTTCCCGTCATTGGGATCCAAGCTTGTTGCAAATGAAACCCAGTAATCGATCATAATGCTACTGAGGTTTCGAGCAGAAGCAGATTGATCCGGAGGCTGTCCGTAGACAAATGTTATTTCCGAACTGTGCTCGACTGTTCGGGATATCGCTTAAGTTTTGGGAGTGAGTATTTGAGGACCATAACATACCTCCATCAACCGGCGGCAAGGTGGGTTGTGGTTGAGTGAAAAGGTAACCGAAAGTCTTGACACCTGCATTGCTAGCTGTCTGGATCCAGAACCGTCTCTGAGATTGGAAAGAGATATCGCCATCTGGAAATATCTATCAGTTTTTTTATACAAGTATACTGAAGTATGCGTAGACAGACTGAGTGCAGCGGTTTGTTTAAATACAGGAGAGAGACCAAAGGTTTGGTTTCCGGTGTTAAATGGCGAGCCAAGACTGGGATCATTAGGATACAGTTGTAAAAGCCGATTTGCTGCTGCATTAAGCTCCTGCGCGCTGACCAATGGTGGCGAGAAGTTTGCAATAATAGATTCATGCAGCAGATCTTCAGAATCGATGTTCTTTGGCGTAAAAATGGTACCTTCGCGTTATGTCAGAAAAATGACTTAAATGATAGATTGCAGGTATAAAAAACCTTCGTCAAGATTCGTTCCAGCGATGAACGGTAGCTTTGCAAATTGTCCTTTTGCAAAGAGTCGTGATGGGATATCTGGATATAATCCCTTTGGTCCATCAATAGTTGGGTTAAATCCAAATTCTTCTGGAGCTTCCGCTAGTGCAGCAAGGAGACCCTCGAAAATTTCGGTGGTATCAGCACTTTCTAAGCAGCCGAACGTGTTGCTTGAATTAGCAAGAGATGCACAGGACGGAACACCTCCAACGAAGTTTTGCCAGTCAATCTCTCGATGTTCGGCGTTGAAAGTGAGAGCTGATGCTGCGGATCCAGATTCAAAAATCTTACGCCGAATGACTTGTTACTATGGTGCTTAAACCGGCGTTTTACAAATGCAATTGTACTCACAGCTGCTCTTGCCAATTTTTCGATCGGCGAGTTTAGGAAAAGCGCTGCAGTCATAATAGCACCGGCACTTTCGCCAAATACAGTCACCTGGAAGAATATCAGCCACTGTTATCACTGAATTGCAAGTATCGCTTGCCTTAGTCTTATCTCCTCCGAATAATCCTATGTTTGCCTGTACCCATTCGAGGGCAGCTAATTCGTCCCTCATGGCAAGGTTCAAGGCACCCCGTTTATCGGCTGATTCGACTAATTTAGTATGGAAAGTTGTCAAATCATACCCCACTAACCTTCTCCTCCTTGGGGGAAACCCAAAGGCCCAAGGCGATAGTTGTAGTTCACGTAGATCAAAGGCGTTCCCTGATGAAATGGTTATAGAACCTTTACGGAGAACGAATACTGCCTAGTGCCTACCCTGGCCACGCTCTGTGCAACAATAAGAGTGCCGTTATAAATAGAAGAAGCGCCCGCATCAAAACCTCCGCCATAACTGGACAGAAGGGCGTGAACCATCACATCACAGCAAATCTCTGAGGTTTTACTTACGTCCAAAATAGCTGCATTTGGTGTAAATAGAACGGATCAGTGCCCGTCGGAGCATAAATCGATATATACATACCACAGGGAGTTTGGCATTTGGTGGTAAATTGGAAGGTCGAAAGACATTGATTGTGAGACAGTCCTCGGAAACGGCTTCTGCGGGGACGCCCTGTTGAACGCACATGAAATCAAGGGCAGCGACACGTTGAATGCATATCGTACCGCTTGAAGACATCCAAGTCCGAAGTTGCTCGCGTCGAACGTTTTCACGCCGTTGAGCTGTGTCTTGAGAACAGGAGGTTTAAGACGTAAAGCCCCAAGAGGAGGTTCAGCGAACGGAATGCCTAGGTCGTCGTGAATACGTTTGCGATGTTACTGGAACTTTGAAATCACCTCCAAAGAAGTCTTGCTGAAGCAATGTAACATCGCGTCCTATAAGAGTTGTTCCACCAAGTTTAACCTGTGGGGAACCTGAGGCGGCGGCCTTTAAGACGTTTGCTGGGATAGCTGAGACGACCTGAACGAGTCCAAGAACCAGAAAACTGAGAGGAAGCTTCATGGCGGTTCGTTAAGAGCTGCGCTGCCTTCAGTTGATCGGTAGAGACTGCATTTATGTACTAGCGATACGGAGTTGTGCAATGCCGATTACCGAATTAGTTGACTACGGCGGAAACTTTTTCGCATCTACATATAGGATTTGCTCATAAAAGCGTCTATATGATGACCTGGAGTCGAAGGAGCATTAATCCCGCTCCACTTTTAGTCGATGTAAGCAGCTGTAGATCAGGAGGTCCCGCTGCGTTACAGGGCGTGAAAGGAAACAGAAAATAGGTGACATAGGCATGCGATACTGGGAATAAAATTGTGATGCGTGTGAGTTATTTTTCTATGTAAAGGATAATAATACCCACTATAGAATGTATTCATGTGCAATGCATCTTGAATCACAACTTGTTTGATTCCACAACTGCAAATCTCGAGAAGTTGTGTGCCTAAGTGTGATAGAGTCTAGGTGCACGGAAACTGTCCCGTGTTGGGCGAATATATTATAGCGATGGCAAGTATATAAACCCGCGTATCCTAAAAGTGCGACAATATAAGGGTCAATAGGGCGAAAAATATAGCGATGGCAGGTTGACAAAATCGCATATCCTAAAAGTGCGATAACATAAGGGTCAATAGGGCGAATAAGTTGTAACAATGGCAGGTTTGCGAAAAGATTGAGTAATGAGCTCAACTCCTCTGCTGACATTCGATCTGCAATCAAACGTCTGCCATCTACATGGCCCTTAATTTGAATCCCTATTCAGGCTTTGTTTTCCTCAGTCAAACTTTCGAAGGCATTCCAAATCTATGTATGAACAGACGTTTCGCAAAGTTGGCTTCTGTCAAGACTGAATCCCCCAAAGTTGTGATCATCTCGACTCGTCCGATTTATTTCTGGTAGCAGCACTTAGTTGACGAAGTCGAGAATAACTGAAATTGAAGTGAGTGACATGTTATTACAGAAAGCTTTTAGAACAGCTTACAAGTACTTACTGCGTAATACGTTGTAGAATGAAGTAAAAGGGCCCGTAACTTGCTGGTAACATTCTTTGTAGTAAATTGAAATACCTTCCCGACAGCTTAGGATATACTTACTTACGCATAATACTGGTTCATAATTTGTAGTACTGGGAATGCTGGAAGTAATACATGCCACTGGTCAGAGATGCCATGTCGGTTCAAAACTGCAATTTCCCCACCTGGCAGTTTTCCATTTTAGACTGCAAAAGCATCGCTCGGTCACCACAATTGACACATAGGCAGATCTATACCAGAATTGTTCAGTTGTAAAATATCAAGCGGATATTTCAAGCCGTTCTGAAGACACTTACATGTTATTACCGAACGGGCACTTTAGTAAGGAGCAAAAGTAATAAACTCAACTTGCGCCGTGCGGGCGTCCTCCGGGCATTTCGCGAGTTGCCGAGCGCGTAAATATACCAGTTACAGCGTTGTCCTGCGCAGTGCCAGTGCTCAATTATCGTCTTTCTACTCTCATTCGAGAGTCCTCCTTTCCTTTAACTTTTCATACCCTTTTTATTTCTTAATGTCAAGCCCCCCAAGCTTAGAAGCGTCTTACATACTGGTGGAAGGCGAACAGAGGCCCACCCCGCCTTCTCCTTTGGTCCAAGAACCGCCTGAATCGGTGAAAATAGAGAAATCGAAGATACCTGTCTGTATCTTCGCCCTTAGAGCGTTATCTGCTACTTATTTGGGTTATAGACTGCGCACCCGTCGAATGACGCTTCATATAAGCCAGGAGGAACTCCTTATTACGCGCACGATTGGTCCCCTGAAGCCACTGGGGGACTACGCCTACACGGACGGCACTTCATAGACGCTTATGGAAGAGTGTGCAACTTACGTGGAGTGAATCTTTCGGGTTCTTGCAAAATGTGTGTGTGTGATTAGCATAATAGAGCTCGCGTTTGAAATTAACGTCCCCCGAAGTCCAATAGACCATGACCATGAAAACTTTCCCGGTGACCACAGAAGCGTTACCTTTGTTGGCCGGCCATTCCCACTTGAAGAAGCAGACGAACATTTTGCTCGTTTGCGGAGATGGGGCTTAACCTTCAGTGTGTAATCTGACATTTTGGCTTATCGCGTTCAACTAATTAGCTTGTGTCCAAGTTCGGTTTTTGGTGACCTGGGAGGCTATTGAGCATGCTGGACCGTATGCGGTCTCTTTCTTGTTGCATACCATTACAACTGACACTGGATATACAGAGGAATCTACGACAAAGACTACTTGAACTACCTGCGCGAGTTCCTCTCCCTCCTGCCCAAGTTCGGCATAAGCGCCTTCGTGTCGATTCACCAAGATGTCTGGTCTCGATATACAGGTGGTTCAGGTGCCCCCGCATGGACGCTCGAACTCGTCGGACTCGACCTTCACGCTATCGAGGACTCCGGTGCGGCATGGCTTCTAGGCATGAGGGGTGGAGGGCACACTGAGGCCGAGAGAGGTTTGTGGCCTTGCGGGTATCAGAAGCTGGCAGCAGCCACTATGGCGTGAGTCGACATATTTAGTTTTGCTGTATCGGATCTAATGTTTCCGCCTTTCGAAGTACGTGTTTCTGGGCTGGTGATACTTTCGCTCCTAAGCTATTCGTGAAGGACAAATTCGGCAAAGATATTTCTATCCAACAGTTCTTGCAGAGCGCTTTCATTAGCGCCTGCGATGAGTTAGCTCGTGCTGTAGGAGGGCTACCTGGTGTTATTGGCTTCCAGGTATTTCAACAGTCATCTAAGTTGTACACCTCTGACTGGCCTAGATGATGAATGAACCCCATCGAGGGTACATTCAAATCCCCTCGCTCCACGCATTCGACTATAACACCGATCTACACCTCTCACATGTTCGTGAGTGAACCCTTCCCTTCTACTCATACGATAACCTGATCCACCGTGCTAGCAACTGCGTTCCAATCATTCCAACTGGGTGCAGGACACCCTACAACTGTGGCAACATGGACCCGGTCATTCCCCGTCCCGACACGAAAGACGTCGGAGACGCTGCTCAACGCAGAGGGACGCAAAGCCTGGCGCGACGATGGGCCGACCAAAGGAAAGTGCCTTTGGGAGGTCCATGGCCTTTGGGGGTGGGATAAGACTAAGAATCAGGCAGTCGCGTTGCGTGAGAGTTATTTCAAGAAGCATCCTGTGACTGGCAAGGAGGTTTGTTGTTCTGCTCCCTCTCTGAGTTGAGATGTTGATGTGGTGCATAGATTGACTGGTACACCGACTTTTACTATCCGTTTGTGCAGAGGTGGTCGGAGAGGATGCATACTATTGCTTCGCCTGACAAATTCATCTTTGTCGAGTCTATTCCTAATGAAGTATGCGATTTTGCTGCCATTCCTATGTTCCTTGCTTAATTGTTCCAGTTCTGTCCCACTTCATGGACACCTGAACACCGTCCAAAGAAAATGGTCTTCGCACCCCATTGGTAATGCTACATTCCTTCTCCATTTCTTGATTACTTATGCTTCGGATCAGGTATGATCTCCATGCCTTGTTCGGAAAATCATTCGGAGACTTTAACGTCAACGTGCAAGGTCTATCGAGGGTACTACTCACCCCTCTTCTACTCAATTGGTTGTACTAATTATTACGCAGGGCATGTTCCCGCTCAAGGGATTCTACTGGGGCCAAAAAGGAGTCCGGGACAACTACTCTCTCCAGATCCGCAATATCGTAGAAAACGGATATAAATCCCTAGGTGAAACCCCAGCATTTATTGGAGAATGCGGAATTCCAATGGATATGAAGTAAGCTTTCTGCATTATGCCTTGAACGTGCCTGATCCCCGTTGCGCAGTCACAGGGCAGCGTTCCAGACTGATGACTTTATATGGCAAACACGCATGATGGATGGGCTTGTTACTGCGCTTGACAAGGCCATGGTCGGGTTCACGTAAGTCTCATTGCCGAATATATATATCCTATCACGCAACTCACCCCGTTACGCAGACTATGGAACTACAACCCCTACAACGACGACGAACGAGGTGACGACTGGAACGGAGAAAACTTCTCGTGGTTCAGCAAGAAACGCGCTCTCCCGCGTTCCCTCCTCTACTTTGAACAAACTGCGCCTTCGCTAGACCAAGGAGGCCGTATCTTAAGCTCGGTTGTCAGACCATACCCCGCTAAGACGGCCGGTATCCCGCTCAAGTTCGAGTACGAGATGACGACGGGTACATTCACGTTTGAGTGGGCGAATCCAGAGAAGGGTAGTTCGAGGCCTTCTGGACCGAGTGTGTACACGCCTCCCCTTTCTGGGCATCCTGCTGTTACAGCGTTGGAGACGGAGATCTTTTTGCCTCATCGGCTTACGCTCGGAAGGAAGGTTGTCGTTGCGGGTCTGGGCGAGAGGGATAGTTATCGACATGATGAGGCGCGGCAGACGTTGTTTATCTTGTCGCGCGATGAGACTCCTGGTGCGGTGCATAGGGTTACGGTTTCTGTGACGCCGGGAGTCAGGCCGGAATTTGAGCTGAATGACTTGTGGAGTGATTTTGGCGGGCATATTTTTGCTAGTGCTGGAGTTATCATTGCGCTTATTGCTGTGTTTGTAGTGCGCTATCTGCAGATGGAGGTTGTTTAGTAGTTTAGGTATACCCTTGGAATAAGTTTTGGACATTAATCGTAATGGAGTTACATAGTTATATATTTTGGTGCATTATAGAGTAATATGGTTCAATGTTGGACAGTGAAGTGAAATAATGGGAGATATGGTAGAATGAAAATGAATATATGATATAATGAGGATATGGTAGAGTGAAAACGGAGATATATGATAAAATAAAAAAGGAATAATGAGAAGATGTAACAATAAACAAGATGCTGGGAGAATAAAGATGAATAATGAAATAATTATACTACGTACGGCCAGTGCTGGGTATCAGGCGTACCACACACCATTAAATCTCAATCATACCCATCTCGCTCTCAATCTTTCCCTTCCACATAACAGCCCTATGCAACACACTCCTATAAATCCCCAACTCATGCCACAAGTTCTTATCATAGTACCCCACATAATGGAGATTATCACACAGGGCATCAAGTACGGCAGCAGTATCCACCACACCATCCGTGGTCTGCTCCGAGCTAGTATCTCCCAGCACGAAGATAGAAAACTCAGCAATCTCCCTTGCGAGGGACGACAACATCTCTTCTGTGCATTCTCCCTCGCGGTCGGAGCACCTGTCTTTGCCTGTAACTAGCTGTCCTAGGAGGCGGAACACTGATCCAAAGTCTACGTCTGGTTGGGAGTCAGTGCTGGGTGTGTGGGTGGTGAAGGATGTGTGGACCGTCAGTAAGGGATGGATAAGATCACGGATCCATTCTGGGATCAGTTTGCGGAAGAGTTCACCCTGGTTCATGGTGTGCATATACGCTATGAATTCCGGGAACGTGTCGAGATGCGGCACGCGCATGAGGACTCTCGGTAGTTCTTTATGCAGTCTCCTAGGTAATATGCTGTAATCTGGTTCACCGTCCGTGCACTTTGCTTGGATATTAGGCACTGAGAGGAGGAATAAAAGATCGTTAATTGGAATTTCGATAATTTCAGGGAAAGTCATGTTGAAATTGTTTTTACGGCGCAGTGTGGGTTTCTTGCGAGTGATAAGGCTGTGGGTGACACTGTTGAAGGGGGTGGTGGAGTAGATTATGAGGATGTGGGTGGGCCCGAGGGGGCGTGGGGATACGAGGGTATCTGGAGTGCTCAGGGAGAGGTCGTACCATGTGTCTGAGGAGGTGGTGGTGGTAGATTGGTTGGAGTTGTCGAAGAAGCTGAAGCGCCTTTCGATGCTTTGGGTGAGTTGGATGGGATGAGTTGGTGTCGCGGAGGAGGAGAGTACGCGCCGGCGCGTAGGGATCCGGGTGGGCTGCGCCGGATTTGGGGCAGCGGCGTTTGCATTTGCATTTGCGCTGGTGCTGGCGGCAGCAAGACCTGCAAGGTCAAAAGCGGAGAAGCGAGTTGTGGCATTACGCAGTTTCACCTCGCGCAGCTTTTGAGCACGGTACAACCAGTGTCTTCAGTTAAAAATATCAGTATAACGAAAGCATGAGACATATAGGAGACTCTGACGCACCCCTCTGGGGAAGCAATGCGAAGCTTCAGATGATGCCGTATTTCCTCGATGGGTATGTCACTCATCAGAAGCTGTTCGCGATCAGGTGCGACGTCGAGGAGGATGCTTCTGTTAATCTTACGCTCATCGAGACCTGCTTGACTGGCCTGGAGAGCGATGGAGGGCAGAGTGGGATTGAAGATAGGCATGGTATCGGATTCGATTCAAGGTGACAGCGGTGACGGTGACGAAAAGGATTGGAAGCGGGATGTTTAATAAGTAGACTAAGTTGGTGGTGGAATGAAATGAAATGAAACGACATCAACCAAGATTTTATGGAATATTTTGAGTGTGTCCTGGTCCAAGAGTTGTAAGGCAGAATTGGGCATGGCTAAGGAGAGTGAACAATGTCAGACAATGTCGGGCGTAGGTATTCCATTGAGATATTTCCATCTAAGGCAACATACGCGCTGCACGTGATCATTTATCGCGCTTTTTCTGTGCGACAATGCCATAATCTGCCTCTCAACGTCCGAATAGAATCAGCAAAGGAGGTTCTGGTCCAAGTTATACGTCCTTCAAGCCTGCAACTCCTCTCAAGCCATGACACTGACAGCCTGGTTGCCTATCAGCGAGTTGCCCCAATAGCGCTAGTGGAATAGCATAAGCTCACCGATCCAACTCCTACAAGCTATACGTGAATCCATCTCTTGGAGACTAGAGTCTTGTGCAGTGGACAAAGGAAAGAGGATGAAAGAAAGGGACGAGCTCGTTTGTTTGTCTTCAGCGCCCCCGGCACTGGAGTGGCATGATGCATCACCCGCTCAACCGGCCAAGGCCCAAATATGTCGGATTCCGGAAAAAACATTCCGTGATGCAATCCGGGATCAAATCCGCTTCATCTTGGCATGCGGACGGACCCTTGCTTGTCCTTGTAAATCGGCTTGACTTGATATAAGTCCTGGGTGTCGCATGCCGCTAGTACTACATTAGAATATCATCCGTTCCAAACCAGAAATTCGAAGGCGCCCAAATGTCCCCCACACTCCTTCGTACACTGCTTGCAGTGTCATGCCTCTTCACGACTGTTATTGCACAAACGAGCTATGCTAATGACTTTTTGGATCCCGCGTTCATCGTGAACAAGGAGTATGGAAATAATACCCTGGCAGCGCAGGAGACTGTTGTGAAATGGGCGGATACGTTGGCTGCTCAAGGACCTTGGAGTGTGTTCCCTTTTTTCTTATTATCTCAGAAGTTTATCATGATGCTAGGTGTAATGACCAAGCAGGGCATCGCGCCCTCGGGAGACATGCACGACTACCTGAGCTGGGCACCATAGTACGTTCCCCTCTGTACCCTCCCACTCACACGACTTACCCATGTGCCAGCTGGTGGCCAAATTGCACAGGTGTAGGAAACACGACGGAACTGACACCCGAACAAAGTGCGTCTTACACACGTTGAATTTATTCATAACTTATCTATCTTAGTCTGGACAACGTGCCCGTACTACGTACGCGATGGCCTATTCAACCCCGACGTACGCTTCGTCAACGACGTAGGCAACTTCCAAAACATGTCCGACGCGGTATTCTACAACGCTATCGCGTCGACGATGGGGAATACGTCGTATGGAACCAATGTGGGTGAGTATTTTTTTTTATGTTTGGGGGGCGGGCCTGAGGCGGGGTTAAGTTGGAAAGCTTGACGTGCATGTGCAATAGCTTACTCTCACCCTTGTGCCTTATCACAACCTACCGACATTTGACCGTGCTAACCCTTCCTCTAGTAAAGTTCATATCAACATGGTTCCTCGACGCCGACACCAAAATGAATCCGAACCTCAATTACGGGCAGGTCCAACGCGGCCCGGGAGTTCAATCTGGAAGTCATACGGGTGTCCTGTGCGTACACATCACACTCACACCCACATTGAACAGCATTTATTTATATGTTTATCACAGGGACTTGAAGAGTATGGCGAAAGTCGTTAGTGCTGTCCTCATCCTGCGCAGGAGTCGGCATCCGGGCTGGACTTCGGATATTGATAGTCAGCTTATTGCGTGGACGCAGGAGTATATTACTTGGCTTGAGACTGCTAGTATTGCGTTGGAGGAGGGTGCCGCGACCAAGTGAGCTCTTATCTTCTACATGAGTTTAAATTGATGCTGTTTGCTGATTGGCGGACAAAAGTAATCATGGGACGTTCTATTATAATCAGCTAGCAGCGTTGAAGATTCTGGTTAATGACTTGGATGGGGCCAAGAATGTTACAGATACGTATTTCAGTAAACAGTACTTGGCTCAGATTGAAGCGAGTGGGGAACAAGTATGTTATATTTTTCCTTCTATATTCCATACGTGTTACTGATACTCTCCAGCCACTGGAAGCAGCCCGCACCAGACCATATCACTACAGAGCCTACAACCTCGCAGCAATGATAACAAACGCCCGCCTGGCAAAATACGCCGACCCCTCCTCAACAGTATGGAACACCACCACCTCCGCGGGCGCAACCATAAAAACCGCCCTTGACTTCGCAATGGGCATCAGCGCCTCCACCAGCAACGAGACTGACTATGCGTCTGAGCTGTACCCTAGCGTTGCGGCTGTTGCTGCTGTGTACGGCGATCCTGACGGGAAGTATTTGAACTTTTTGCAAGGGGCTGAATCAGATTTCGCGGAGGACCCGTACTTTTTGTGGGATCAGCCTTGGGCGCTTGATTTGGATGTGTCAAATTTGGTTAATAGTTCTGGGAGTACTAATAATGTCAAGAATGGGGCTGGGAGGAGTGTGGGGTTAGGGGCTTTGGGAGTGGGGTTGGTTGGGGTAGTTTGCGCGCTTTTGGTGTAATGTTTTCTTTGATTGGGCTGGTGCCTGGACACGTAGGATTTACTTATGCCCCCCATTCGATGATTGTATTTACGTATAGATAACTTACGAGTTGTAATTTGGAACTACTTATCTGAAGTTGGTAGTAGCCGATTTCTCATTGCTTTGGATGGTTTTTGCCTACTTTCGTTGTTCGGTACAGGTACACGTCTAATTATAATACTGCACTGGCTTGCGACTGAGTTCGAGTACGCGTTGCTTTACAAACCTCGCTGGACGTCAGCTGAAATATATCTATTCTAAAAAGTGAATCCTGATCAAAAATAACATCAGCAAAAGAGAAAAGGAAAGGAAAATAAATTAGGCTGAACTGAAGTACTTATAATTTGCAGATCATATTACTTACGGATACCCGCAAGATGGTGCCCCGTGAGTGAGCGTGTAGAAAGTACAGCAGGCGCCGAGGGAGTTCGATGTAAAATCGTTCCGAAATCCAGCTTGTAAACTGAAAACGTGCGTGGACGGAAGGGAAAGTGCGATGGTAGAGATTTATTCCGACGTGGCCACCAAAGCTTGCGATGGTGCGGTTTGAAAAGTATGGGGGGAGCAGAGGCAGGTCGCTGAGATGTTCGAGTGTGCACGAAAGGCGCTTGACAAGGCTTGGGTGCTTGAATTTGTATCTGAGGAGCCAACCCATGAGAAATAGTTGAATCTGACAGTGCTGTGTTGTCGTTGGGTTTCTCATTGACAAGATCTTCGCGTACAGAACTCGGCGGAGAATGCGGCTGGGACAATATGCCAATGTGGCTTTGTCTTTCAGCGTCAGACGAGAGAGAACCATGTAAATTTTGAGATGTTTGAGCCCCGCTGGCGAGAAGGGACTCTTCGTCTCATTTGAGACAACAAGTAGCTGATCAAGATCAACTTTTGAAGGAGAGTCTGTAGATTTTTGAGATGGGTCTGGACAGGTCGTAATTGACGGAAGGACTTCTTCAGCTATCGAGGTAAGTGGATTCGATTCAATAACTGTCACGGTATTCTCCGAATTTAATCGTCCTGATTTACGCCGCTTTTTAGACCGTTTCTTCCGCGGCGAAGGACTCGTCGTCTCACCCGAGGAAGCAGGCAGCACACCAGGATCAACCCCCGAACTGGAGTCTGCAGATTCTTGAGGTGTATCTGGACAAGTCGTGTTCGACGGAAGATCCACTGAAGCTAGCAAGGTAGGTGTCTTCAATTCAGTAGCTGTGCTCTCCGAATTCAATCGTGATTTACGCCGTTTTGTAGCTTGTTGTGCATATGAAGAAGGGCGGAGCATGAAGTATCGGACCCGAATGATATTACTTAAATGTATCTTATCGTTTTCTTGTGCAGAGCCATTCGTGTAGTTATCACTTGGGATGAGAGAGCCCGAATCGTCCAAGACAGCTGTCTGCTCTTGGGGAGAGGAATTTTCATTGTTGGAATCTCCCGATGACATTGTCTCTGACGAATCGGATGAATAATGTGTATCACTAGCTTGTGGAACAGAATATGTTGTAGAGTGTGCGGGTTGTTGAGGTGTGAGGGGTTGATCCACTGCTGATGAAGAAATACCTTTGGTCGGTGAGGTGGGAGGATTGGAGACAACAACTGCCTGGCGCTTCGAATGTGCCTCGGGATTTTTAGGATTCTGGTGCTCCTCCTCCTCCGAGCATTGGGCGAGCAAGCGTAATCGATGTTTGAAGACCGCACTAAGAACAGGCTTTTCATTGCAGGAACTTGGATCGTGCACGACAGTTGTCATCTGCGGAGCCTGGAGAGGTGTTTGATCTGACGAGGTGTTGACCGCATCATCACTTGGATTTTTCGCTGGCGATGAAGAACTCTTCTCATTTGAGACAACAGGTGGCACAGTGTCAGGAACGACTTTTGACGTAGACTCTGCAGATACTTGAGGTGCATCTGAATAAGTCGAGTTCGATGGAAGGACCTCTTCAGCTAGTGAGGCAAGTGGATTCAATTCAATAGCTGTACTCTTCGAATTCAATCGTCGTGATTTACGCCGTTTTTTAGAACGTTTCTTCCGCGACGAAGGACTCGCCGTCTCATTTGAGAAAACAGGTGGCACATCAAGATCAACCATTGGAGTAGAGTTTGCAGATTCTTGAGATGCGGCTGAACAAGAAGGGCGGAGCATGAAGTATCGGGCCCGAATGATATTACTCAAGTGTATCTTATTGTCTTCTCTTGTACAGAGCCGTTCGTGTAGTTATCACTTGAGACAAGAGCACCTTTATCTTCTGAGACAGCTGCTTGTGCTTTGAGAGAGGAAAACAGTGAGGAGCTTGCATCGTGTACGACAGTTGTCATCCGCGGAGCCTGGAGAGCCTGAAGAGGTGTTTGATCTGACGAGGAGTTGACTGTATCATCATATGGCATTTCAGCTGGCGAGGAAGAACTCTTCTCATTTAAGACAACAGATGGCACATCAGGATTGACTTTTGAAGTAGAGTCTGTAGATTCTTGAGATGCGTCCGGACAAGTAGTGTTCGACGGAAGATCCACTGAAGCTAGCGAGGCAGGTGTCTTCAATTCAGTAGCTGTACTCTCTGAATTCAATCGTGATTTACGCCGTTTTATAGCTTGTTGTGCATATGAAGAAGGGCGGAGCATGAAGTACCGGACCCGGATGATATTACTCAAACGCATCCTATTGTCTTCTTGTGCAGAGCTATTTGGGTAGTTATCGCTGCTTGGGATGAGAGAGCTTGTATCGTTTGCGACGGCTGCCTGTGCTTGGGAAGAGGAATATTCATTTTTGGGATTCTCGACTGGCGATGAAGAACCTGTTTCATCAGCTTGTGGGATGGAATCTGGTGTAGAGTGCGCGGATTGTTGAGATGTGAGAGGATGCGCTGCTGATGAAGAAATACCTTTGGTAAGCGAGGCGGGAGAATTCGAGACAACAACTGCGTTCGAATGTGCCTTGGGCTTTTTAGGATGGTGCTCCTCCGAGGAGCTTTGGGAGAGCAAGCGTAATTGGTGTTTGGCGACACCACTAGGAACCTTTTCGTTGCTGTTAGAGGGAGGCATAGTGATGTAGAACTTCAACTTCAGTAACAAGCACTAAGTTGAAGTTAGGGTTGAACGTTGAGTAAACGTTAGAGTTGAGGCTGACTTAGAACGGTCGCCCTATCGTGGGAACGAGATACGGCGGTTCGGCTTGGGTCCGGCTTCCGGACCTGTTCCGGACTACTTACAAGAGCTACTTACAACTACTAACAAGGCTTGAAGCTTATATACAACCATAGGCCTCTACTAGTATATATATTCTAGATAGGTTAGACTTCCATACAGGGTATAATAATTGTACCAGTTCATTTTGAATTCAATGTTCTTCAGATTAGTTATGAGATCTGCTTTATTATTTTTTGTCCGAGTCGGTGAGATGGGAGGAATATTCAAGATGACCGCTGCCTGGTGCTTTGAATGCGACTTGGGCATTTTAGGATGGTCACCCTGTTCAGAGGAGCACAGTGTGCCGAGCATGTGGGCTCGCTGTTTGATGACTCGGCGACTAACATCCTTTGTCGTGCTGGGTTGTTGAGACAAGTTATAAAACTGTGTCCTTAGATCCTCTCAAGCGGATAAGCACCTTCAACATATATTGATTTTTACTTAACCGTGAACACAACCTGTATTCATTATAATATCTATATAATATAGAAAACAGTGCTGTGTTCTATTTTCTTTGTAATTTATCTGCAAATTGATATAGGACTAGTTGATATAGGACTAATAAATGATCAACTAGTACTAACCATCATATCATAATGTATCGTCATAGCTGACTTCAGACTATTCATCTTCCGTAGCTGTGATATATGCCTTGGATACATCCAAATATGCATCCGTTAAAATCTTAAAAATGTCTTCAAATGACCCATACCGCCATTTACGGTCAACTTTTATAGTTTTATTTTGTATTACCAGTCGAATGTCTGCTTTAAAATGATGATGCCGGAGAAAAAACCCGACCATTTTATAAGGAGTTTGACGAGAATAATTTTCGTCTGGCACATCTATGGTTATTGTTTTGAGCTTGTAGAGGTATAGAAATGGGTCCAGTTCACACGGATCTGAGTCATCTAACAACAGCTGGGAAAACTCATGTAGTGAGATTGTTAAATGATCAAATGTTCCATTCAATTCTTGAAGTGCTTCCTTAGCAAAGTCCCAGTGATGAAATGGGGAGTAGTCGATTAATACAAGATGTCTGAGCTTGCTGAACCTTTTTGTTGGCTCTGGCGCGAAGAGAACGACCTTCAAGAAGCATTGTTCAAAATTCGCTGGAAGCAGCTCCAATGTTTCCAATGGGCTGGAGTACTGCAAAAACCGGCTTGGAGTATATGTCTCTTCATTGGACTGTATGTCATAGAGCGATAACTCTTTGACAAATATTAATGCATATTCTAGCATATCTTGTGATATAACCAAGTGGGAAAGGACGAGTTTGGAAAGACAGTGGGAAAACGTAGATATCTTTAAGCCATTCAAAGGCACCGCTCTTCCTTCTATGTTTGATTGCATACCTTCATGCCCGAGAATTGCTAACTCAACCACATTCGGGAAGAGTTCTGATACGTTCAAACGATTTAGGATGTTGACTTCTCTTTTTTCATCTCCGCCAACATGAACCGTGAGCTTCTTAAAACGATGAAAAATCTCAGACTTTGCAAAGTCTGTAACGAACGACAGAAAATCTTCCAATCTTGACAATGATGAAAGCTTTAGCTCGTGGAACTGGAGTCGAGGGTGCTGACGTGCAATATGGAAGAAAGTAGTACTGCTTAGTGAGATACTCTTGATATCGTTGAAGTCAAGTATGTCAAGTGCGGGCTTGACAATGGCGTCAATTATCTCTGGAGGGAAATTAGGCCCTAGGGAGGTAGTGGTCATTGCGATGGGGGTTTCAGACAAGATCTAACATTTTTATAATGCAATACCGAGTCTGAGTCAGCAGATACAATTGAATGAATCTGAATCGGGTTCTCCCAAATTCACAGCCCATTCATTACCGCCAATTTATAGTCCACTCAGGACTCCAGAGCCATAACTGAGTGGCTTGATAGTCGCATGAAACCGTGGATGCTTGTGAATTCCGGGATGCCACTGGACCGTTAATACGGCCATGGATTCCTACAGAGGAGTCTTACGCATTCCCGGCGTTGCGGAAGCATCCATTGAAAGTTGGATGAGCGGAGGAAGAAAGGTAGCGGTAGGATTAGAGTCTGGGGGAGGCATGGTACTAGCTAGTACTTATAAGGTGAAGTTAAGAGGCAAGAAATTAAAGGTTGACTGAAGTCTGGACTGAGCAGGACTGAGTTCTACTCAATTTGTTTAAAATGAAGTGCGCGGCCCCACGTGATAGAGGCTATTGCAGTGAACCAATTTGAATTTCCGACTCAATTCAAATGGAACCAGGAAAAGTTGGGGAAAAGCAAGGAAAGTTCAACTGAGACGGACTCTCGAACTACTACTCCGAAATCTTGAGGTTGCAAGATTTTGAATGGCTGGGATAAAGCTTGTTTCTTAGCCCTACAATAATGGGTGCTAGATCGCACCTAGAGTCGATCTATTGCATCTCTCTGACGTGGTCAAGACGTGACATCAACATTACACCCCTTATCATTAATTTATTATCGAGCCCCACCTAACACGAATGGCCCCGCTCACACCTTACCTTCTACCAAAATCCATGGGACACTCTTAATTTCACCCCTCTTCTTCTACAACTAACTATGCAATCAGCAATTGAAAATACAGACATTCTAATACTAATCTGCGAATACGTAGCGACCGACCGCCTATACGGCGCCTCTGACCTCGCTGCTCTAGCTAGGACATGCAAAGCACTAACTGAACCAGCACTAAACTGTCTATGGAGGGTAATGCCCAGCTACTTCCTATTCCTCTACCTCCTCCCGGAGGACGCAATAGAACCATCCCATGATTTAACTGACGATTCTCATATTCTGGTACGCACCACACCCATGACATCAAGGCGAATCTAACGAGTACTATCAGCGCATGAAGCGCAGGACAACTTCAGAAGAATGGGACAGATTCAGGTTCTACGCCCACCGTATCCGAGTCTTCCACCGAAACACATTCAATCCCAAATATCCCTTCGACATAAACCCCTCGCACAACATGTACCCCGTGGGGTTTATCGATATCCGCATGGACACGCTGAACGAGGCGAAAAGGCATGGTATTACCTTCCCTAATCTCGATGAGCTCGATTGGGCAATGAGTAAATTCGCTCCGGAGCCTCCGTTTCTTTCGTCCTCGTTGACAAAGTTGGGGATGTGCATTCCCGACGATATGGTGAATATGCAGGCATTTCTGCGTTCCTTACCGGAGAACTGTCCCAAGTTGCGCTCGTTGGAACTTTTTGGGGATTCAGAGGCGTTGTCGGCTAGCAGTAATACTCAGCGCGCTCTTGTTCAAGCATTCGAGAAGCTTCATGATCTACATGAATTCGAGGCGAAGACTTTAGTCCTGGATGAAGCTACTCTCGTAGACTTTGTTTGTTCTCCAATTCAAAAGCTGGTCGTTCAAAATAACGTACAGGATTTCCTCCGCGTTACGGGCCCACATTTCTTCCCCAACTTGCGTCATTTCTGCGCCGCATCATCCGATCTTAAGGAAATTGCTCGATTTCTGCACCGCATCCCTAATCAGCTACACTCCTTGGAAGTGTACAAAGATCAACCGCCGATGGAAGCCGAAATAGCCTATTTTTTCCAAGAAATAAACCGAACGTGCCCACACGAAAAATTCACTTCATTATTCTTTAGTGTCCTATTGAACTTTGACGTTGATCTACACATCACAAACGTACCAAACTATGTCATCGAGGCGCCTACACTTCTCCACCTGGGGTGCTTCAAAAATCTGGAAAACCTGACGATGCATGTTCCGTACTATTTTAACCTCGACAATGTCGATATTGTAGATTTCGCTAGCTCTTGGCCCCGATTGCGCCATTTTATCCTGGGGCGCGTAGAATGTATGGGCTTGGACATGGATGAAAGTCCAGACACGGAATATAGCGTGGCCATCCGCCGAGACAAGAGAGTTACCTTGGAAGGCCTGATAACCCTAGCCAAATCCTGCCCGCATTTACAATGTGCAGGCCTGGCAATTGTAGCCTCGCGTGGCGGCGGCATAGAAGTGCCCGATGAACCCATAAACACTGAATTAGAAGAGCTTGTTGTCGGCTCGTCCGTGGTGCAAGATCCGCACTTCGTCGCGCAGTTTCTGTCGGAGGCGTTTCCAAATCTTAGGAAGTTGTATTATGGGAATGCATGGCAGACTTTTGCGAAGTCGAATATGGAGTGGCAGGCTGTTGAGAAGAAGCTAGTTAGGATGAATCAGATTAGGGATTTGGTAATTTGTCCGGCGCTGTATGATAAGTGGTCTAGTATGCGGTCTCCGTATGATAAAGCTGTGCCTTGTAATTAGCTGTAGAGTATGGTAGAGTAGTTAGTAAAAGTACAGTAATTGTCTGACGCGCTGCGAGGCGCGATATTTTGTTTTAGTCACATGGTTGTATGACGACAAATGTTTCGGGCACGGATGAGATGTTGGCGATCGATTCTACGTCCCGTTTTCGCGCTCTCAGCTTCCCTCCTCCAACTGCAGAAAGCCAACAAAATGAAGTATACCTATGTCATCGGTATTCCAGTTTTTATCCTTTGGTTAATATCGTATTCATTTCTATTAGAACACATGGAAGAGGATGAGGAGACACCAAAAGCCATCCCGCCATGGGTAGAACTCGAATACGCGGTGGGTAAGGTCTTCACAACCACCCTCAAACTCTCCACCGCTAACTAAAAAAAAACCCACATAGCACATGCGTATGCTAGCAGGCCCTAACGCACACGTCCAATTCACAAGCCTCTCCAAATCATCTTGCGATTTTCTCGATTCATCCTTCGCCTCCACCAAAACTGCGACAGATATCCCCCTCGCAAAAGCCACCAGCCACAAATACGGAATCATCGATCTCCTCGCTGATTCAGGTATAACGCTGGATAAAGTCTGCCTGCTCGATCCCAAAGCAGAGAAGGAGTTGGCTCCAGAGGATGGCGATGGTCGCTTTCATTGGTTTCTCTTTGGAGTAAGTTTCCTATCAGCCTGTCTTGTTTCTGCCTACATATTGAACTGAACGTGGACAACAGGGCATTCTTGGTTCGTATTCAAAATCCGTTTACCCCGGCGTCAACAAAAGCTGATCTGAAAACTGTATTCGTATTCTACCATTCCATCCTTCTTGTAGGCGATGATCCCCCTCGCGATCGTACCTCCGAGCTCCGGGTGCTAGGATTTCCGACCCGCCACCTCGGTCCCATTCAAATGACGACGGATACTGCCCTTGGTGTCACAAAACTGGTTGTCGATGATAAAATCCCTCTTGACAAGATTACATACATCGTGAGCTGAACCAGGCTCGATAATGTATGTCAACTCATCCGTGACTAGGACCACCCAACCATCAGATTCAACTCCAAGGAGTCTGTAGAAATGCCCTTCAGTACGTTTATATTATTATTGTAGCTCGAGTTGCGCTGATCCTTGAGACAGGGTATATCGCGAACGGAACGGAGCCCATACTTCCTCCGGGGATGAGGGAGCTGCTCCACGAAGACCTTAACAAGTCGTTCGAGTTCTAAAAAGACATGTTAAGTGTACAAAGATCATGTATATTGCTACCTTCAATATAATATTGCACGATACACACATTGTTGAGATACATCAGTATAAGTACAAGAATTGAAAAAGAGATGATGGATAGATGCTACGGAGGGGACGGAAGGTGAGGTGTAAAAAGATGCAATGCATGGAAAGCGTCAATCCAATGAGTAATAGTGTAATGAGTTGTGAAATAATTAAAGCATAAGATGAACCTCAGAAGATAGTCAATACATCACGATAATGGTCTAATCCTACAGATCAAAAAGAGAGATGGAATAACACGATTCGGCGCTACGAGACGGGTTTGAATTCGGAAGGTGTAGAGGGTTTAACATCCCAGGGAGCGGGAATTCGAGCAACGTCCGCCAGGTTCTGATCAGCGCGAGCGTCATTCAGCCGATCCCTGTCGGTCATGGCCATGCGAGCTCGACAACGAACTAGTCGGAGCTTGGTGCGCTTGATCCCTATAGAAAGAGGGTTATTTAACCGCCTGGGGGTAGTAGGGAAGGTTAAAAAAAGCATGATACGCACATGTCGCAATCGTCTCTCGATCTTCTTCCATAAACGGGTTGCCAGTTTGCAAAAGATCATCTTGAAGCGCATAGAGACACCATAAGGATTCTTCATAAAGTTTCTCGCACTCGTCCGGGGTACTGGCTTGATCGAGGAGCTCCTTCCTCGCGGACATACGACTCTAAATATATACCCGATGAGCATCGGTAGTTATTTGTATAAAATACTCCAGTACGCACAAGCATAAGAGCACGATCATACACGAGTTGATCAATCCATGCTTTCGGACCATCGTATTGAGCGGGAAGCCACGTCTTGACTAACGACGCTCGGTCATTGCACTTGAAGAAGTGCTCTTTGAACCAAGACAGTGCTATATGGGAATGAACGATTCAGCAACCTTGGTAACGCAGACACAATTCAATACGAACCATCATCAAAGCCTTCGCTAACCACGAAATCTCCATCAGGGTATCGCATCTTCATATGTTCTTGGAAGTTGCGCAACTTGTCAATACCCTTTTGCGAGAAGGACATGAGAAGCATGTATATGGCAACACAAGTCACAGCATTGTATTCGGCTTCCTGGTCTGCTTGTTTCCGTCTACGGGCATGCTTTTCCGCCTCGCCTTCGCGTTTGGTAAACTTTGTAGGGTCTGGAAGAGGTTCTAAAGGCCTCAGGTAAAAAATGCATCACAAAAACTGAATAAGACACGTACTCTGCGGGACAGCCTTTACATACTCGTACATTTCATCTGCCCACCTAGTCAGCACGTCCGTCTTCTGCGCTAGCTCCTCCAACGAGGCAAGAAGTTCATCTTCAAGCGGATCTCGCTCGCCATCATCAGGTATAATAATCTGTTGTCGGCGAGGTGACGACGGAACCTCGACGTCTTTCGTGGGTGATCGTCGTGACCGATTGGAAGTACCAAACAACTTCTTTGACGCGAGGTTAAGGGCGCGGTGGAGGGCATTTGACGCGGCTTTGGATGCAATTGTGCCAGGTGAAGAGGAGAGCGTAGGTATATTCGTGTTGGGTGGTGGTGGGAAGGTCATGTTGCTGGGGTTATTCGTGGGGGTAAGGTAGTCGGCATAATCTTCACCAGAAGGGGTCGGGGGAATACGACGATCTTGCAGGGGACGTCGGGGGCGCGCTGCGATTTCTACAATTCGTATCAGATAAAACGCGTTATAAAGTAAAATGGACAAGAATACCGTCAACAGCACGATTGAACTCTACGGCTCGCGTATCGCCTACGAGCACGTACTCTTTTCGGAGTAAACCATCTTCTTCGGTTTCTCCAGGAATAAACGAGCCTTCGGTTGATGACGGCTTGGGATATGAGGCTTCGATAGGATGAGGTTGTTTAATTTCAGTGGGAGAGGACACTTTTTCTCTGAAAATCACGATATAAGACCGAGTGGACGTGAATTTAAACAGCGACCTACCCATCTTTAACAATTCCAGGGTTGGGAGTCCCAGGTGCACTGCTCTCGCTCTGTCCAGACGTCTTCCGGAACACAATCTTGCTAGGCGGGATCATAACCTTAGGATCCAGCACCTCGGGAGGAATAATCTTATGATGCTCAGGCGTTGGCGGACGACCAGTCCACTCCCCGTCCGTAGCAGCAGGCGGCGGCGTCGGCTCCTTCGGCCTAGGGAACTTGGACTTTGCCAGCGCCGTACTGCCGAAGAACTCTTCAAAGCTCGCGCGTTCCACGGGATTGCGCTTGAGCAACATTCGGATTAGCTGTTTAACATCTTCTGGCACGATTGAAATTTCGTCGGTTAGCGAGTTGCTCTTGGACTTTGATGATGATGATGTGCCCTTGGAGGGATCTTCGTCTGGGAATTTGAGGCCTTTGGATTGCTCGATCTTCTTGAGGAGTTCGATGTGGTTCTGGGCGCGGAAAGGGGGTCTTCCGACGCACATTTCGTATACCACTGCACCAACGGACCAGAGATCGGCTTTGGCGTCGTATTTCTCGTACCGAAGGATTTCTGGAGCCATGTACAGTCTAAGTGAGTGAAGTTAGAAACCGAAAGGTGTGATAGTGGAGAGTACTTACGGAGAGCCACAAAGAGTTTCCGCCATCATGGCGTTGGGAAGTGAACGAGCGAAACCAAAGTCGGCTACTTTCAGGATTGGAACACCAATGGGATGTCCTCTAGCAAGTTCTTCTGGCGGTGCGGGGTTCAGTAGAAGATTCTAAACCACCCAAGTCATCACCTATAGCAAATCACCAAGAAATATAACATACCTGAGGCTTGATATCTCTATGTATAAGGTTCCGATGCCTCAAGAACTTGAGGGCTCGAGCTGGCGCAACAGCAAGTGAGCAATCGCGTCACCGAAGAGCGCACCGCAGTGGCTTACCAAGCTGCCTAAGAAAGCTTCTCATCACAATCTCATCGAGCCCCCCTGTTCGCGGATGAGGATAATACTGCAACGGAGCACCAGGCGAGGGGCTATACTCCAACCCCTCGACGCGTCCGCGCTTCTTGATATAGTTCGTCAAGTCCCCACCTGCACAGAACTCCATTATGAGATAGATATGGCGTTCGGCGCGCTATTACAACAACATCAACGCAATCAGTATGCTGTGTAAGAGATAAACAATCGTATCACCGAGACGTACAACGATATCAATGAGCTTGGTGATGTGTCGGTGTGAAAGTGACTTGAGGATTTGGATTTCACTTTGGAGATTATCGAACAGCTTCGCGCTGAGAGTGTCGCGCTTCACCGTCTTGATAGCTACCTGCTTCCGAGTCTCCTGCAATGCATTTAGAAGGGTAACAGTACGGTTATCATCTAGCTAGACTTGCCTCATGGTACCCCTTGTACACGGTCGCGAAGCTCCCCTTTCCGATATCCTCCACAATTATATACGGTTTCGCTTCCTCATACTCTGCCAGTCGGTTGCTAGCAGACGAGCTGGTGCTGCTAGTGCGTCTGGTAGGCGGGGCTGCGCTAGTCATCCGAGCAGTGCTGAATAACTGCTAGAACGGGTTGCTCGCAATTAAGCGACCGATGTGCTAGTTTACGATGTACAAGGCTCAAGAGTAGTACAGGTCAGAGATGTGAACTGTTGGGTAATATTCTAAGTGTTGCTCGGGAATTATATGAAAGGGAAGGCTCAGTTGGTTGGGGGGAGGATGAGGCGAGGTCAACTTAAGCACATCACAGTCCTCCTGAAGGAGGTGATACATGACTAAGCCACTTTCCGTCCAGGGTCACAATCTCAAGTCCGCCCGCTTCCGCTATTTCCTTTTCAGCCTATGTCTCCGATAACACTGTGCTGTGCGCCAGAACACAACACATCGCTGATAATTGACTCTTCAGGGTAATTGGTCATGAAACTCAGGCTGACTATGACGACAGTGGCATAGACCAACACTTAATTAGTGATATAAAGAATCCGAAATTAATGAAGAAACGAGTATATAGGCTATACCAAATAAAAAAAGATCCAAAAGACAATCCGTCTAACCATTACATCATTATCATCTATCTCCTCCTCCCAACCACCTTGACCAAACTAGCCTTCATAATCCCCACCGCCTTCTCCGTTTCCTTCCTCGTCAGCGCAGCAGTAATCGCAAGCCGAATGCTCGGTCGCGCCTCAACCATCTCCTGCCCCCTCACCCTCTTCGCGCGCGTAACCATAACACCCTGTGCAAGACAATCCTCCACTGCCTCCTGCAAAATGCGCTCCTCGCCCTCAACATCAAACTTGGGCGCATCGCGGGGAGAAATGGATGTAGGATTCGAAGGATGCGAAGGATGATGTCTGGCACTATTCGGGCTCAAGAAATTCGAATTGATTGATCCTGTCTGCGGCGCTCCAGGCGCGCGGAGGTAAATGTGAATAATAGGCGACGCAGGATGCGAGGGGATGGAGATGCAATCGACTCTATCTAGAACTGCACGTGCGGCGCGGACGTTCTCTTGGAGGGCTTCGAAGATCGAGGGCGTGGTGCGGAGGATGTTGATGCCTTCTGATGCAGAGACGGCTAGGAGGGCGGGCATGGAGGCACTGAAGACAAAGGAAGGGCCGTTGATACGTTGATGGTCGACGACGATTTGGGAGCCAGCGCAGAATCCACCGGAGGAGCAGAGGCCGTTGGCCACTGAGCCGATAAGCATATCTACCTTTTCAGCCTGTTGGGAACGTTAATAGGGTACAAATAAGGGGTATTGGGATAAACGTACGGAAACGTTGTAGACTTCTGTGAGACCACGACCAGTACGACCAACTGAACCGAAAGAAATAGATTCATCGAGGATAAGGCGGTATTTGTGCTTATACTTGAGTTCAATCTATACATCTAGTCAGCAACATTCAAGTATCCTAGAAGTGTAAAAAGCACAAACCAGTTTGGGTAAATCAACCATGGCACCGTCCTTCTCAAAGATACCCTCAGTGATAATAAACCGCCTGGTCAAAGGTCCGCGCCTTTTCTTCCTCTCCCTTTCAACACTCTCTAGGACATCATCAAGGCTCTTAAGGTCATTATGGTCGAACCAGCGTACGGTACTGCGTGAAATCTGAATACCCTTCTGAATAGCAAAGTTCACACCACGGTCAGCAACGATGATATCACCACGCTTGCAGAAAGCCGGAATAACGGAGGGAATAGTGCTGAACCCTTGCGAATAGAGAATAGCAGCCTCAGTCCCCAAAAAGTCAGCAATATCGCGCTCAAGTTCCATATGCACATCTGTACACGATAAAATAATGATAAGAATCAATCCTACCAACAAACCAGTAAAAACAACCCACGTACCGAGGGTACCGTAGAAACCAGGCGGGCCACAGCTTCCCAGACCGTACTTCCTAAGGGTCTCAACAGCCTTCTGCTTGATATGTTCATTTCCAGATAGTCCAGCAAAGTTATAACTAGCAAGGTTGATTGCGGTCTTGCCCGTCGCAATGAGCTTGGGCTTAGGGCCATTAGGCCCAGCAACGATCGGCACGGCACCCAAATCCGCCTGCTCAGTGGGCGTTAAAGGCTGCCCAAGTGGTTCAGGAGTCCATTCATCCACTAGCTCATCGACTTCCTACAACACCTCCACGTCAGGGGGGACACGCCAATTTTAGACGCTCAGAAAAAGTACCTTATCGCTGAACTGAATAAAGTTTTTCCCATTCCTGTCTGCGCGTGTACGAGATTGAAGAAGAGTACGGATAGCAAATGCAAAGAGAATAAGTTCGAGTAAAGTTCGTCCGGGGTCGTTCTGGTGAGAGCTTCTGACGTAGCGCAGAATAACGGCTGAGCCGGGTACTTTGTTGAAGTTCGTTTCGATGGTCGTAAGATATTTTGCAAGGAATGCGAGGATAGGCTCGAGGGAGGTAGAGTTTCCTTCCATTTTGTCGTGGTGGACACTGGACAAGGAGGAAGGGGGTATGGCGACAGTGATGAGGAGACGAGTTTCGCGCGATGTTTCCTTGCTTGATACCTTACGTAAGAAAAGAAGTCATGTTTTCCGGCGCAGCCGTAATCAATGCTGACATTAATGTCCAGACCAGATAAAACCATTGCCTTAATGCATTTTGTCTTCCCGGGCTCGTTTTGGGCTCGCTTGCTGCATGCATTTCCACAAAATCTCCCCACTCAATCTCTTGCGCGCTCGCCAGCGTCTTTTATTTCCTCTTCGTGTACTTAATCACTGCTCGTTTATTACAAGCTGTTTTATTTATAGTAAGTGTACTCGTCATACATTATGCTATGACTCTATTCTAGTAGTTTTCTGGCCACCGAATTTGCACCGAAGTGAAATACTTTAGCCTAGGCCCTCCTGGGGCCACAAACCAGTCTACCACTAAAGCATCTAAAACTTTAAGTATGGTTTTTAAAGTAACGAGATAGAAGCTTCCCTTTTTTCATTCTCAATTTATGATTTTACTTCCGTTGGAAGTCAGAAGAGAATAACCTTCTGAAGTAATTCTCTGACGACTCACCATCTTATTTTTCTGTACACAAAATTTGATTAACCTATCTCTCTATTTCGTAAGGTCAATACTTTCTGACGTTTGGTCATATCGACTATTTTCTGCTACTTCACAAACCCACTAGGTTTAACAATTGTCAAGAGGTAGGCAGTGTTTGTGGTGGTAAATCCCAAATTGGACGAGCGCCAACGGATGGGGTACCCGAGGCAACTTAACTTTAGCATTGTAACAACTCCAAGTTATTCACAAATTGCGCACAAGCCCTTCATTTCTACGGCACCGCTCAGGAGACATCAACCCACAATCAAGCACCAATTATCGAACGCGGACTAATGCGGAGGGGCGTCGGTTTACATCAAGTTAATATCAGTACTGCATTCGCCATCAATATGCATCCACCATCATACTAATGTTCTGCGTCGGTCAACGGTGGCTGAAGCATTGCTTCCAGGCACATTACTGAAAATCAGAAGTGCGCACCACTTTCATTTACCCTCATTATGGGCTAACGGACATCCTGGCGGCTTTATATTTTAAACATCCCGAAAACATTGAAATGATCACCGCCCCCACGCCGTGTGAGCTCATGTGTGCGGTAGAAGAAGAGTTGGCATACAAGTCACTTGATAAGCGGTTAAAAACTGCGTCTTCTTGACAAGAAAGAGAAGAAATTTTCGTTGTATTTGTGGGCCCTACAACTAGTTAACAGTTGGTGGGTTGATCTTTAATGTTGCCCCAGATATCTGATAGAATATTGGGATGATCGCCGTCTCATTGTGGACGCTTGTGGGTGGTACAAATCGACCCCAAGTTGTAGGTTTGCAAAAATAAACTTGATAGACGGACAGTGGCTGCACCTGGTACAGAAGCAGAAGAACTCCAAGAAGGGTATGGTGCGGCAATCGTGGGCGTTACATTGGACGCCAGTAAATTCCCAATGTGTTAGCTTGGGTCCGTTATACGTCCACTGGTAGTGGTAAAGATGGGTATAATTCTACAAATACAAGCACTGGATGAATGGTTTGAAGTTGAGATAAGTGACAAGGTGATGGAGTTGGGGATTGGGGAAAGAAAGAAATTAGTATGGATCCAGACGATCTATAAAATAACTGTGGGCTCCTGTGGGAGGTCATAAGTGTAAACCGTAGATTGAATCTTTCACTGTCATCTACTAAAATATACCGAACCACAATTCAGTATGCAGCTGAGCCAGGCTACTTCTAAATCTTGTTTTCCAAACACAGGAACACTACTCTAAAGGTGTATGTTCTTCCGTTCGGCAGCAATAAAGTTCGTCGCTGTAACAAAATGCAGCTTGGAGACAATCTACACAGTCACATATGTCTAAATTACCGCGCAATCCTCGGACTGTCGGACACCGCTCAACTAGTCTTCAAGTCCGCACATGCGCCTACTTTCGATCATGATCTCGTGCAAACACAAAACACTCTCCATTAAATCCACTGAGTATTCAATTGGCGGGATCTCAAGAATCTGGTGACACAGAAGCACACACTGCCGAACACAACACACAAGCCGGCAAACACTATGGGCCTCCACCAGATATAGGTCGAAGTCAGAAGTGCACCTGCAATGGGTGTTCCTGAGAATGTGATAACACGGTTTGTTTAGTATCAGCGATTAAACAGAGCACGGAGTTGATGGTCGCACCTAAAAGCCCCCCTAGCCCTAAAATAAAAATAACATCATTGATGCAAAGAAGTGGTAGAAAATATTTTTAGAATTACCAGTAAATGTGAAACAAATCCCCATACGAGCACCAATCTCCGAATCACTTTTTGCAAGTGAAGCTACCAGAGGTGATAGCAGGCTCGCATCTATCCCTCGTCCGTTAGTTTAGGAGAGTATAGATTAGATTTACAAATCACCCACATCCACCGGAGAAGAAGCCATATAACAAGGCAAATGCCATGGTTCCAGAAATATCATGGACAGCAAACGTGCAGAATATTAAAATTCCACATATGCTGATACATCCTATGAGAACATTGAACACGCCCAGACGGTGAGCAAACAAGTTCGGAATGACCCGTCCGATGATACTCGAGGCATTCATGATTGCAATCTAAAATACCTATCCCATTAACATCTTATCTATCAGACAAGACGGGCTGTGCTTTTTAAAACGTACTGTATAGAAGGCAAGAGATTCGTTAATTCCGTTCTTGACGGCTTTTAATTGCAGGAAGAATATGGGGTAGTAAAGTCCGGCAAGAACAAATGTCGTTCTAGAATAATGTCAGGGATGAAATGATTAGGATGGAAACATCATACCCAGCTATCGTAAATAGATACGGTAGGTCTTTTGCAAAGGTGAGGAGATGATCTAAGGTATTGCTAGCTTTTTGGGATGTTGGCAGGAGTCTTGGCTTCACCAGAAGGAGAGCAATGAACAACAAACCAGCATTCAAGGCTGCACTAGCCCGAACGCCATTATGAAACCCGAGTGCCCCGTGGAATAGCTCATTGAGCATAATAGGGTGAAGTGCGCCTCCCATTCCCGCGCCCTGTCATTGTCAATAAGCTATAACATATTTCTAAATATAAGATGGTTCATCACCGTCGCAGTGATGCCTATCGCGAGTGCTCGTCTTCGTAGAAAATACTGTGAAACAACAGCAACTCCTGGGACGTACATGATACCGATGGAAATCCCCATGCCCAGTCCTTGTGTGAGAAACACCTAAAGCCAAAGTCAGGAAGTTGTGCACGCCGTGATCAAGTTGACATTCTTGATAGTAATGCTCAGCTTGCGTTATAGATAACATTAACAAGCAGAAAATAAATAACGAGGATCCTCCGATCATCATATGGTAGCTGACAATGATAATCAAGAATTTTTCGTGAAAGCTGGTAGAATGGGATAAATTACAAATATCCAATATCAAATGCCCGTCCTGATATCAGACCAGAGGACATAGCGAGGAGCAATTGCACGCTGCCTATCCAGCTGTCGGTGATCAACAAAAACGACCATGCAGTCTTACGGGATATAACACTCACCTGACTTGCGATGACGTATATTTCTCCGCCATATATGCTCGAATGTAATAGTCTGTAAGAGTATCACTGTTAAACAGTATGTTATTGCTTGATGGCTTAAAGGGATTCACCATTGTACGCGCCGTAAGCATTCATGTAACTAGTACGCGATTAGTAAATTAGGAAGACATACGAAAATGCCGGACCCACCCAAATGTGCAGAACTGGAATATCCAACTGAAAAGGGGTTAAAGACGTCATTACAACCTAGAAAATAGCAAGAGTCATACACTCCCAGAACGACCGACCATGCTCTTCTGCCGCCTTCAGGGAAATCTTGCACGTTAGGTAATTTCTCGGGATCTTGCTGGGGAATATCTTCCTTCAGCGTTGAATCGTCGGCTACAAAGTCTTCTTTGCGCGGTTTGGTCTGAACGAAAGGTGCTTGTAAGTTGAATACTCTGATCCATATGGAGCTTGTTCTTTACCATGAATGTGGTACGCTTAGGGGAATATGCGAGATGGCTGAGACTCGAGGGCTAGCAGCCGATGTTTTTTGCACGACACCTTATAAGATTATCAGATAGACCCCCGATGATACAGCCCAGGTCCCGCTAACACGCATGCTAACACCATGTAGCAAATGAAGCACACATGTGATGAATCACAATACCATCTAAGCTGCCCTGTCGTGCCGTCATAAACACCAATATGTAGCACGCACTACCCGCTATTCCGAACGACACAGATGTAGAGAGCTAGCAGGAACAACTAGAACATTGCACGGGACGGACGCGGAACAATATCCAGTACTTTCATAGCACGTGAGTATATCTCAGGGGATCTTCCTTGTGTATTCCGAGGACCAAAATGCATGACATTCGTAACAAATCGTAAGCATGTATAGAAGAAAGCGCGTGGACGTCATACATGACTCAAAACATACTCCATGCAAGGTATACGTATCATATCCTAAGAAAAGGCAACAACATTAGCAAAAGGTTCAATTGAAATGACAAGAAAGATAACCAGTTCAGGGATGAAAGGGGGTATAAGGTATATCGAACAACATCATCCGTTCAGTCTCTATTGTGCATTTCGGAAACCTCGCGTCTAAGCCCATATGGCCTCAACCCTACTTCTTCTCTCCGTCGAAGAACGCCACCAGCTGTCCAATAGGTACCTTCCCCGAGGGTTTGGGCATGGCAAGCTTCGTACCACTCTCCTTCCCCTTCTCCTGCTTCCTCAGTACGAGTGGGTCAATGAACTTCCCAGATGTAGCACTAGCTAAGCTCGAGACATCGCTTCCTGCGCTTGACTTGGACCTGAGCCGCGGCTTAAGAGGAGTGATGGACGTCTGCGGCGGTGGAACGTTGGAATACCCGTATGTTGACTGAGGACGCGGTCTGCCCCTCAGCCCAGGAGGCCCAGGAGTGGGAGAAGGAGAGGGTTTGTATTCCTTTTCCTTTTCCTTTTCCTTACCGTTGTCTGATTTCTTAGACAGTCTCGCAGCAGCAGACTTGCCAATCGTTTCGTCTTCGAAATCGTTAAATATGTCGTTGTCGTCATTACCACTTATGGTTCCCGGTGATGTGGATAACGCAACTCCAATGGAGCTCTGCGGTCTTGAGAATGAGATTGGCGTGCGTGAGCGCCTTTGGGGTGGTGCATGCGGTTTCTCGTCGTCTGATAGATCGGGTGGAGCAACAATTGGCCCACCCAGGGCAACAGTGTATCTCTTGCGTGGTGTGGGGCTGACACTCTGTTGCCTAGGCGCAGTCGACTTCGGGGGTGGCAGACTAGGGCTGACTGCACGTTGGGCATTACTGTTATACCCGGTAGGTGAAGTAGCGCGAAGAATCCCTGATGACACGGATGACGGTGACGAAACAAGTCCACTCGAATAAGACGAGGTCGGCGTGGACAAAGATGCAGTGCTGGGAAGTCCAGCAATGGACATCGGCCTAGCCCTCCTGCTAGAGTTAAGAGAGGATGGAGGCGAAGCAGGAGGTGAGAATGTATCGGGAGGAGATGCGTAGTCGCCAGTAGGATATGGAAGACGCGTCCCAGATGTGGTTCGGGTATTTGAAGATGCTATGGGAGGACTTGTCGACTCTCTTGCAGTGCTCGACATCCTCGGTGTCCCCAACAACGATGACCCAGGGGGTGAAGTAGTGACAGCATGCTCAATAATCGAGGAAGTCGTCGGCGGGGCTTGCGACACGGTAGCCGTTCGCGTTTTCGGCCCGGAGGAAAGGTTGTTCTGTGACGTCGCCATCCTCGCCATCTCCCTCCCGAGCTCTCCAACACGCCCCTGAAGCTCTATAACCTCATCTCGAATATCATTAAGCTCGCCCCGCATCTCTCCCGACGACTCCTGTTGCCGACTCTTAACAGACCTGCTCTCCTCCGCCTGTGCATCTTTCTTCTCTTTATCCACCAACCAACGCTCCACGTCATTCATTCGATCTTCTAAAGCGCGGACGTGTCCCACTGTCCACTTCTCCAACTTCTCAAACCGCTTGGCGATAGTCAGGAGAGTCCCAGGAACATCTAGAGCGCCTTGTCCATTGAATTGGGCATAAATCGGTGGTCCCTCGCGACCGGGAGAGGAAGCTGCCTCCGAGGAGCGCATGGGCGACGGCGTCAGTACCGGCGCCATGTTCGACCGAGAAGGTGTGGGAGAAGACGGGGAAGTTGGCACTGGCCGCCTCTGAGGTGGCGGAGGAGGCGGGAGAGTGAGGTTAGAAAATGCTGGATCACTATACTTGCTTTGCGGGTTAGCAGGCCACTCTGCGCTCCTCTCCCTCTCTTTTCCCTTTACATTTTTCTTACTTTCCTTTTCGCGTGCTTTGGCTTCTTGAATAATTTGCTGAGCGGGTGTGAGTGATTCCTTGTCCTTTGTCGGTGTTAGTCTTTGCTTCGCTGCTGTCCACCAGCTAGTCCTATCTTTCTCCGAGTTGGAAGGAGACGGGGGGTTTGATGTTGTCTGAGAACGTGAAGGTGGAGGTGGCAACGATTTCGTGCTATCCATCATGGCTAGCACACGCTCTTCCACGAGTTTGCGTTGTTGAGCCTCGCGCGTAAGAATGGCTTCTGCTTCTCTCCTGCTCCTGTCTCTTTCGCGTTCTGCTTCAGCCTCCAGTTCAGCATCGGTTGGCATAGCCGACGGAGACCTGGGAGCTATGTTACCAACAAAGTTGCCTACACGTTGAGCCAAGTTGGCAGCGAGTTGGGAAACGGATGAAGACGGCGAAGGTGATCGTTGATTCCAGTCCTCATGTTCGTCCTCGTCTTCGGAATCGGACACATCATCAGGGTCGATTCCCGTTGATGAGTCGGGGATGAAGGTGTTGCGAAGGGGAGACGGCGGTCGCATAAAGGTCTGCTGCTGGCTTCCCTCTGGCTACAATTTCGGCCCTTTGAGTTCCTCAACGCATATCAATTAGAGGAAGATATACCGGATTCAACGATGAGGTAGTCATTCTTCGTTGTTGGGATGATCCTGTTGGTGAGTCTTGAGTGTTCCAACTGGCCGACTGGCTGGGTCTATGAGACGGCGAGGCAGGCATTAGATCTTAGCAGACGTCGCGTCCGCCCTCAAAAACGTTATCCAAGTTGTTGAGAACGTCGAGGGCGTCGATGACGACGAAGACCTATCGTATAACCCTCGTGTCGAGCTTGACTGATAGAACCGCTGCAATCTATTTTCACACGCAGTTTGTTGACGACTTGCGCGCGTCAACTTCAGCGCTCTCGACTTTGATGTCACCATTTTCTGTCACAGAACGTCGACCTCTTCAACTAGAAAGACAGCTATGTGAACCGTGGGAGGGACCTTTACAAAAAATCTTTTCAGAACCTTTGCTCGGACTCGGAGAACTGTGGTGGGACCTCAATATAAACCATTTGCAATCCAGGACTGGATGAACGTCGAACGTTGGAAATTAAATGCCACAATATCTGGATTCTGCAGGGACGATATCATCCGACCATGAGACCAACGGTGTTCAGGCTATTTTATTTATCATATGTCGCCTGAAGAGCCTAAAACTTGCTTAAAACTCCGTAGCTTCCTACTAGAGAATTCTGGCGAAGCCACTAGTGCTCTTTTCTATGCTGCGACTATTAACCTGGCCGAGTTCGCCTGCCGCTGCCTGCCACCTCCGCGATCCATGTCATCTACGAGAGGTTTATGCAGATAGGAACAACATTCAGCCCACATCGATGAATGATCATTTCCACATACCATCCACTAGGCTAAAAGAAATTAGACCGCCGCTGGCAAAGTCATGGAGTCATGAAGGCACATTTGATCTCAGTTCCTTCAACACACACATGATGATCTCGCACTATCGAAAGTCTGTTCCCTTCGGATCAAGGATAATTATCTGATTCTGTCCATCATCCTTTTGGCGAAACGCTTTCGCGTCAACTAGCCGCACGGTGTTTTACCAAACAACACTGTACAAAATATTTGCTCACATATCCGTGCCTCCAAAGCGCTCCAAACATCCCCATCCAGTGACATGAGAACAAATAAACGCTTCTATCAGGGATGGTTACAAAGGCCGAGCAGCTTGTATCCAGAACTCTTGCTCAAAAACGATAATTTTGGTTAGTTGGTCCAACGAAGAATTTTTCATTTTGTTCCTTCAGTGTTTCTGACGAACTCAAGAAGCTTATCACCACATAGCCCCAGTGATCATAGCATTGAGCTTCCAGCTTCGATGACTCTTTCACAGATATACTGATATATAGCTCCCCGTTACTAGGGTTCGTGGGCTTCTTATTTCCCTCGTCCTCGAGATTTCATTAATGTTTCGTGTGTGCAGTTGGTCTTTACGGTCTTCACTTCATCAACTTCGCTGAATACTATATTCCATTGGAACCATTAAAGCATATATTTTTATCAGCATAGGAAATGAAAATATTACCATCTCTGTAAACCTCTTGCCTCCAGCCGCAAGTAATTGCCAATTAGCTATTGGCGTAATCAAGGTTTGTAGATCTTTCGAAGAAAAGCAGGTTTTCAAAAATAGTGAACACAGCCTCGCTTAGGGTGGTGCGGCCCTCCAAGTTTTAAATCCGCCTTGGAATTATATGGAATTGAGCAGCTCAATTACATTTTTCCGAAATCGGGGTACGTTGTCTCTATGAACATGAGAACATCTTTGTCCCTAAGCAATATTCCTTCTTAGTACATTCGTAGGGCTTAATCAACGCGCCATTACATCTGGCTGTATCCGTGTATCCGATCTAACAACCCTCAGGCCTGACTCAGGCGCCACTCCAGGAGGAGTATATGATCCAAGTGTGTGAAGTATGTTTGATGGAATAATGCAGGTCCTGGCAGAAAATGAATGAACGAACTGACGTCTAGGAGGATCAGCGATCAAATCGCACACCATGCTATTTTCAAACTGGATTACTTGCTAGTTGAGGAGGAGGATCGTGTAGTGGAGATCGGTTCATGAACTTGTCAGGCTGACTCGTTTTCGAGAAATTACTGAGTCGATTTCCGCAAGGAGATTGAAGATGTGGGGTAGTCCTGTTGAACTGTTCTACATAGAAAGACACAACTCAGGCAATGGATCGCGAACATGGTACACCAGAATAGTGCTCCTGTTACTAGCATTGACTTCTGTAGCATGGAATCGTCGTGGGGCTATAAGCAACGGCCGACACTATATCCTATTTGGATTGAGTCAGACCGTCACCAAACCGGGGTTCTATGATGTTGCCTGAGGCTACGGCTACACAAGATGATGTCATGAAGCCGCAAGTAAGTAGACGTGTCCGGGACTCCATATGCATATGTACACTAAGGTTGCGCCAACGGGAGCTTAAGTTATCCCTCTGTAATGTATATCTGAGGAACTGGATCTTCCAGTCTCCTTAATCATAAGTCCCCTCGCAGCTAGCAGCCTACTCGTTACCGCGAAGATGAAGCTACGACTTTCTGAGAATGCGCGTTTAGATCACCGTTGAGTATATTAAATATATATCTTCGAGATTCGCAGCGAAACACCGATTCGAGAGATGATTACTGCGGCGGACTTTCGATGGAGGCTCTACTGACTCCGAGAGACAGTAATTCGAAGTATTTAGCGCCGTAGTACCATGAATCATGCACTTATATTTCCAATGTGCAAAGATTTAAAGGTATCGTATCTATAAAGTTCTTACAACAAATTCTATAGGACCGACGGTTACTAGACTCCTCTTATAACGATTCCAGGTTCTGACAGGTTTCGCCCTTCACTGGCGACTCGTCAAATGCATAAATCGTAATTATTATGAGGCCAATGATATCCTTCTTTACAGCTTCTTTACCTAGCGGTTTAAGTGATCTTCTTGTATTCTAGTGGGGGGCGGGCTTTCAGCGGCTCAATTTATTGAAAGGCAAGGCGGTAGCAATTGGTAAAATTTCTCGAAGACACAAGTTGATTTCGATGTTCCTTCAAATTGGACTGATATCCAAAAATGCGATATTGATGCAATAAGTTATTCAGAACCAAGTAGTACCATCTTAAAATCCTTTCGATACACACAGCATATACATGTCTACGTCTAGAATATTCTCCATTCATTTACAGTGCCCTAGCCCTAGCCTCCGTTCTGCTTTTACTTTATCGATGACAATTTGCCTCTTTTTGCAGACCCAGTACGAACTCAAGACAACAAAATCACAACGAAAATCTGGTCATCTCCGAACATCTACTTTCTCTTCTCCCGCCATTTCTGGGGGTTCGTCAGGACAATGAAAAAGTCCCTTGACGAGTGGTTAGTTCATTGCCTTCTGCTCGCTTCTGAACTTCTGACCAGTGTAAAATTAGCTGTTGGAGTTGGAGTTATATTTTTCTCTGGTTCTATTTTAAAAATAACCTTGAGAGGCCTTTCGAGAAATGTCGCACAAAAAATGCCATTTTGAGAGGAGTGCCATGCCACTGCCATTCCGCTGCTTAGTATCGTCTTACATACGTAGATTTTTAACACTTGCTAACCTTTCATGAACTTGAACATACAGGGAGCAAATACCGGTGCTTTAACGGAGTGTAATAAGTTCGTACTATTCGATGTTGTCATCGACCCACTTCGGCTTGGATAAAAATACTACGATTCCGTAACGATGATTTTCCGAACCGACAGAGGACCTCCGTACATAATTGCATAACGTACGGTCGGAATCTGTCTGAGATGGCAGATCCTTTGCCGAAGATCGAAACAAATCATCATCATCTTCATTCTAACCTCTTCATGGGATGGTCACATCTATTGGTGGCAATGTCTCCTGGCTAAGAAGACTCAAACATGTCTACAGGATCCTACAGGATCTCAAACACATCATGATGCATTGTGTGTACAGATTCCGTGAAGATAATGATCGACAGGAAACAGGTCGTCAGTCATTATTATGATCGTATTCTTACATAAAATAACGGGACGACGTTGGAAGGTTACGGGAGTAAAGTAGATATTTGCCGGGGGGAGCCTCTTTATTTGCCGGTTATCTTGCCGCTTGGCAGCTGTCCATTTGACCAGACTCCTGCACAGACGTTCGAGAAAACCAGACTCTACGAACATGTCTTGTGATTCTAATCAACGAAGCCAAGAGTTGTTTCGAGCTGGAGCATAGGGTACATAGGCCAGTGGTAGCCTACAGCCTACACGGGCCTCTTACTCACGCCTACGCCGTACAACCCGGACCATAACAGTATTTAAACATATGCACAGCACACCGCTTGTAGACAGCAGGTCGAACCATCAGGTGACTGTCGCAAAGCGATATTCCAACAAAATCAAATGCAATGAAGTTTTGATGAAGTTACAAAGAGAACGCCTCCCTCCGCCCCATCAACCACCCCATCATGCCTCTCCACCTTGACCGCTCCGCTTTCTATGGTGAGCATACCGCAAGTTGAAGACGAAGAGCGCACCTCACGCGTATCCCGCAGGACTGGCATTCTTTACAGCAAGTATACAGACCATATTTGGCTTCATCGCAGGATTTATCAATGGACGATCTGCTCTTCTACGTAAGCCTTTGTTCCGCTATTCCAGTGAGCTTAGTACGACATATCGACAGACCTCTTTGGTAAAATGGCGGGACTAATAGCAATCGCAACATTTACTTGGATCGGGGTGCTGTAGGTTGCTAATGCCCTCTCCCATTAATCAGCTGATTAGAAACGCAGAACCCGATACAACCATCGCCCACTACTCACCCACATACTCACTCGTACATACGTCCATCTCATATCATTCGTAACCTTCGCAGTCGTATGGCTCGGTGCGTCAACCCAACATGCACTAGTCCAACTGGAGAGCTAACCCCCAAACAGCGCTAGGAATCATGCTCGCAACTCAAACTCCCCCCGAATGTGAGGCGCGAACGCTATGGTGTGCAGCAGCGGCATTTTCGGCTACTCTCGCGTTCCTGACGAGCTTATTCTGTGAGTGTGCATAAGTCCGAAGTTGAATAAGCTTGCTGCATACTTATTTACCCTATCCTACCGCACAGCGTCGACTGCAGCGGTGCTGATTTACAGCCTGGCAACAGTCACAGGGGCTGGGCTTTCAGTGAACATTGCAGAAGGCGACAGCAGGAGGAATTATGGTGGAATCTGAGGTTATTTGGTGGGGTGCGAAGCTAGGTTTCAGCGTAGCTAGGAGCTTAAGTCCTGGCGGAAAGAAGGGAAACGAAGTTTAAATTGAAACAGACTCACTTGTAATGTATTTCTAGGTAATGCATGTTAGCGGACTATTCACGGACGTGCATATAGTAGTAAAAGTTATATATTCAATACATATCGATGGAATTCGCTTTTCCCTACAGACCGAGTTAGAAAACATTGGAAGCATCCAAAGAGCTATTCCATGAATCAGTGCTATGCATGCAAAGGTACGCACGCGTAAAACTGAGGTTGGATTGACCGCACTACGACCTGCCACCCTTCTTCTTAGCCTCCTTCTCCTTCTTAGCCCTCTCCTTTGCTGCATCTTCGATAGCGAGCTGATGAGCCTTCTCGTTCAAACCGAGCCTGTTCCTTGCGATCTGCAGCATTGTCAGCACGTTTCAAATATAGCACCAGGACAGATGCATGATGCATACCTCGATCGCGTAGAACTGGGGAGCACGCACGAAGAAGCATGTGAGATCCGGAGCAGCGCAGGAAAGAACCAATGACAAACTTACCTGTATCCGCGTAACTGTGACGGAGAACAAAGAACCCATCGTTCAATATTCATCTCTGAAAAGAGGATAGATAGACAACGTACCGAAGATCGTGTTTTTCTCTCCATACTCATCATTTGCATCTGTCCGGATCAAGGACCCGAAGTTGTACTCCTTCACCTTGTCCTTGTATCTATCGAGAGAAGGCTTAGCATCGCGTGACGCATGTGCAGCAGATGAAGAGAGACGCACGTTTCGATAAAATCGCGCCAACGCTTCTTGCCATCGGGGCTTTTCATCCATTCTTCGTCGAGCTTAACAAGCTTTTCATGTGGAGGGGCAGCAAGTTCCGGGAAAGTAGACATGGTATGCTCGAAGATCTCATCGTCGTATCTGCTCGGTATTCAGCGTCCCGCGTACGTACGCTAGGAGAAAGAGAGCGAGCCAAAAACGCACTTTGTGAGTTTTAGCTCCTTTGGCTCGACTTTTTCGAGGAGATTCCAGTAAGTCTATCATGGAAGGTATTTAGCGAGCCGTTTGTCTTTGAGTATGTAGTGTCGATCATATCTAACCTGAGCTTGTTCGACGGCTTTCACTGCGAATCTAGCAGTGTCACGTTAGTTATACGGGGGGTCGGAGAGTTGTGTCACCACACGACACCTACTGCTTCTCGATCTGGTCCCGCACGTCAGTGAACACGCGCAGCAGGGACAAGTGGTGAGCTCACCTCGAGGAGATTCTGTGCATTGTTGGGGTCGAATTGGGTGGCCATGGTGGTTTTAGGAGAAGATGAGGTGGCGGTAGATAGGTTAAGAGAAGGAAAGTGATGATGTGGCAGGAGGTCGAGTGCGCATGGGTGCTGGCGCGGTCGCCTGATCTAAGCGAAATCTTCGCACTGTTGTGAGCGACGAATCTCACGTGCGATCACGCCCTCCATTCCAAAGATGCGCCTACCATCCATCGTTATCTAAGGGGCTATTCACTGTTGCTAGCAACGAACAGCGCGTCGCGCATAGCATGAAACAGTGTCAACATCGTACACTGAGAGAATATGCCAGCTTGAGTTCAAAAGTAATACAACTATGGTACAACAAGGAAAAATACATTTACTTCCATTCTATAGCAAAAAAAACTAGAACCAGAGCTCATCGTAGCAATCTACTAAGGCCCAACTCCAAACCGTTTCAGTTTTTCAAAGTATTTCTGAACGCGACTCGCGACCTGGCGTGGCGTCCGCCTGCCACCCATAGCCCTCGATATTTTCTGCCATCTATCAACAGCATCAGTAACAACATCCCACAATCAAACGCTGACAACGCACCTAAACTTCTCTCCAGCAGGAATCTGCTCAAGCAGCTGTTCCAGGAGATGCTGTTCAGAAACGGACCAGGCCTGCTTGTACGTCTCCGGTTTGGGTTTCGCAGGTTTCCCTTGAGCAGCTGGCTCAGGAGGGGCGCTCGTGTCAGCAAACTCCGTATCAGAAGAGGCGCCTTTCGTGTCGCCTTTTTTTGACTTCTTCCGCGGTGGTGCGGGTGGCTTGTCAGGAATCGCTTCTTTGGTCCGCGAGAGCTTGAGTTTGACAGTGGGTTTGCGCGTTCGGGAACCCTTTGATGCGTTGATGTGTGCTGTGGAAGCGGGAGTGGGATGGGATGGAGTTGGTGGGTCGTCGATAATGGGCATGGAGGTGAGATTTGGGGTAGAGTCATCGTCGAGGGAGATGTCGACCTCCATACTCTCGTCTTCAACATCATGGCGTATGAATACCCCACTGTTGCCGTTGTAAGAAGAGGGCAGACTTAAACCTGAAGCATGTATCTTTCTCTTCTTCAGCTCCCGAATCTTTGCCCTCTCCAGCTCCTTCTTCAGCTCGAAAGGATCGAGCTCAGGCTCACTCTCCTCTTCAGGTTCGGAGAGGTACCCAATGCTCGCCAGAACAGGATCGATGATGACCTTCCGTGCTTGCTTCACGAGTTTCTGAAGGTCAGAGAGCTCCGAGTGTTGTTTGGTATGCGGCTCATTTCGTTGGACATAGGCTTGGCGGGCTTTTAGCGCGAGCGCATGGAGGGGTGTAGGATCTAGAAGGTTGAATGAGCGCCTAGCTCAACCGCATACAGGGATGCGTGACTTACCATGCGAATCAAATACCCCCAGCTTATAGTTTTCGTGATGTCTAACTTGTTTTCCAGAGACTCGCTCAGGCGAAATGCACTATCGTTTAGCTGTGCAAAATTGAAAAGTCCCATCAGCATGATGACCGAAAAGGTTCTCAAAGACGAAGAAAACACACCCTGTCAGTCAGATCTGAGACTAAAATATCGGGTTCGTCGTATATATCCTTCTGCAACTGCTGAAGCTTTTCTATGTCTGCCCGTGTTCGATTGAGCAAGGCCTTCTGGTTCTGAATAAAGGTTTGCAGCGCCTCAAGTCTATGGATATGAGACTTTATGAGAAAACTGAAAGAGTAGGGGGGAAAGAGGACTCACGTTTGGGCGCGTTGGTTGTCCATTTGGGTGGTGCAATCATCGAACGGGCGGGAATGGGGGAGATATTCCAAAAATTGGAAGGGGAATATGTATATGAGCAACAATCTAGCTTTCTCACGCCCCTGCCGAAAGTTTTGTATTTGCAGTTCCGATTCGGCAGATGCCGGTCAGGCTACATGCAATTGCTACGTTTAGTTTTCTCTCAATTATTTCCTTGTCAATACTTACCGCGACCCAGTACTCAAGTACTCATCATTGATCTATTCAATGGACCTTCTTGTATCTATTTACTTCGAAGCTGACACTGGTAGGTCTCTGAGAGGAGTAGTCGATTGCGATCACTTTCTGTCAAACAAGACCGTGTAAAACTGGGTCAGAAAAAAAGACAGAAGACTAGTCGTTGGAGAAGGGCATTCTTTAAGAACTTTTCCATATCTTCTTGCTTTCATATCTAAGACATTCTTGTATTCTCCTACTCACATCAGTTCAGTATTAATCATGCTCTGTGTCCAGCCACAAAGGAGTGCATTTGGATGGCAAACGATCTCAAGCAATTGAACTCCTCAACCTGGTCCTGCGCTGGCTCACTCCTCAGCCCACTTGCTATGTGTCATTCAGCCTTTCGACGTCCGTGCCCTATTTATTGACCTGAAGTCAGAAAACTAGCTGGAAAGACTAGAAGGCCGCCACCGGAGCGGCGCTCTTTCTCATTCCATCTGTCCGCCACCGATACGGATGGTGTGTCCGCTACTGCTATTGTTATATATCAAGGCTATCATCTGAGCTTTTAGCATTTCTTCCTGGACGGATTCGCAGGCGTCGTGCTATTCAACGTATTGCGTGTCCTAGCGTCGGTAGTCTCACGAAACATTGATTAATGCGACGTGCTGCGCGTTCTGACACTAATGCGAATCTTCTGATCTTTTAATCCGTCGTCAATTCTCTAATTCCTTGATGATAAATGGCCTTGGCAAGTCAGTCAAGTTTTAGTCTCTGGTTCATATTTTTGAATGACAATAGAATACTTGCCAATGCCAATCTAAGGTTCGGAGGGCAGATCCGAAACAAGTACTTCCCGTACTCTTTCAATCTGGTGTCAAACATAATTTTTGATAAAGAAAGTATTTGGAGTTGGGTATTCTATTGCCACTTGAGAGCTGTGGGATTCCTAAGTCCTGACGGTCCTCGGCGGGAGGGCTCGAGAGAAACGCGCACCTGATCTAGTGACACGCGTGACATATCGCGTCTGTGACACGCTACCCCAATTTTGATCAGGGCGTCACGACGTTCTTCCCTCCCACAGCCATCTCGGGACGTCTTCATCTTAGAATTCGGGTACACTCTAGCTTTATACCCATATATCATTGCTCATTCCTTTACTTTCTATTGACGAAGGCCTCCTATCATGGATGACGAAGAACTAATCGACATCTCCTCGGACGAATCCGATAACCAAGCAGCCTTTGATAGGCGGGCTCTCCTCGCGCCAGTAGTTACTCGTGTCGTCGATGCGTTGGGCGGGAATGAGACGGGAGAATATAGAATGGGAGATGAAGTTACAGGATGCTTGCGGGACCTAAAGAAGTTGTGGAGGAAGGATGAGACGGACGACGAGCGGACCGTGGCTCGTCTCTTCTGGGAGTCGCGGGTACTGCTTAACGACCTCATCCCTATCCTCTTGCTGACGGCAGGGAGGGGCCTGGTGGAGGACAAACGTGCTATCCTGTGCGCGGACTTGATAACGGCAATGACTTGGCCCATAGATATGTCGGAGGAGTTGAAGGAACTGGACGAGGAATTGGACAAAGGTACCGACTACACGCAGCTTATGGAGAGTCATTTGCATTACAAGGCCGCTCTGCTGAAACCTGGGGTGATGGATGCATTCTTTGGAATTATGCTTCCGCCTTTGGCGAAGGGCAGGAGGGAGCGAACGGAACGGGACGGACAGATCGTCAACGTCATTCTGCACCTCGTCCGGAACCTTGCTTTTATCAAGGACTTACCCACCAACTCTCGTGCCAGTGCTGACCAGGCCGAGTTCTCCTCGCTGCAGTCCAGGTTCATCAAAATAATGTCGGAGTCCCGCACGATCCAGCTTCTTCTTACTATCGCGGCTAACGCCGATAATGATCCACTCTTCAACACCTGGAATACGCTCGTGCTTGAGATTTTGTACTTGCTATTTCGAGGCGCTAAACCCACTCTTTTGGCAACAAATCAAGTAAAAGTAAGCTTTGCTTTTGCTGTTATTACTTGTCGCGTGGAGCTAATGTATGCAATAGCAACCTACTGAGACGCTACACCGCCTGCTTGCGCAAGAAGAGCGCTTCAAGCGTGATTTGGCTAGGAAGTCTAGTACCCGCCACTCACGCTTCGGTACGACCATCTCAGTCAAGCTCAACCCCAGCAAAAAGCACGCCCAGACCAATGAGGATAGGGGCAACGAGGCTGATACTGAGCAGGTTCCGAACTCCAACAAGTCGCTCGTTCTGCACCGTCAACAAGCGATCAACCGCGAGGCAGGAAGTATCCTCGACATGTCGAAGCACCGGAAGGGGAAGAAAGGAAACACAGTGGACGAACTAACCCGCGACGATAATCTCTCTATAGAAGCGAGAACAGTACTACAAAATCTCGCCACTGACTTTGTCGAAGCTTGCTTTAATCGTAGGTGATACTCTCTATGCACTTGTCTTCTAACACTCTGATTCAACTCCTGTTTCAAGCTTTCTTATCGGCTCTGCTTAAGGATATCAGATCAGAGCGAGCGAAAATCACGGAAAAGGATAATCTTCGTCTCTTGTTTGTGACAAAATGGTTTCTTGAGTTCTTCCTCGCAATGCGAGCCAATGAGCAAGGTAAAGGCGAACAAACTGACAGATGGAGCTTCACTCTCGTTGGGGAGGTGACTGAGCGATCTTGGATTGCTTGGGTACTAAAGCGGATGCGCGCAGCTGTCGACGAAAAAGTAACGTTCAAATTCTATAGCTGGTTCTATTGATTGACTCTTATTCTGATGTTTAGCCAAAACTCTGGACCGAGCTGCAAGCAGGCATAGAGTGTCTTACTCAGTTGTTGCTTCTCATCGACAAGATGTCGCTGACCGATATTTCTGACCCAACGTTGTCCGAGGCTGCAGATATCATTCGCCAGCAGCTTATTTACAATGGGGAAGTACTTGATATAGCATATGACAGTTTACGAACGTATAAGGAAGGAACACAATCATTGGTATATTTGGATGCCAGCGTCCATTTGGCATATGCGCTCTTGCGGATGTTGGAAAGATGGGGGAAGGGAAAAGGTGGGGATATGTACGTACGAAAGAAGACCACGAAAAGGAAGAAGAAAGGGAAAGGTCCGTATAGCCTTTCATTTAAGACTTTTTACCAGGATAATAATACGAATGAAAGTTATGGACGAAGAAAATGGCATACCGGATGTCGAAGAGGTCGAAGAAGATGACGAGGAGGTTATACACGAAACCATGTTTACATTTGAAGCATTTGAGATGGTAAGAGAAACAATTCGCTTGTTGCGGATTCACTAACTTAATCATTGCAATTCTAGAGATTTGCGAATTCTGAAATTACCCAAACACTCCTAACATACCTGGCGAGATACAGAGAGTTCTCGTCCTCGGAAAATATGCGAAGAGTGGTCAGTCTTTTACATAGGCAGGCGGTACGAGCCAAAGCGGAAGGGCTCTTCTTTCAGGTATGATCGAACTGTTTCAGCACGAGGCGTGTGGCGCACACACACTTACTGACGTCGGTCGTTTTCACTGCATCCCGCACTTTTACGTATCGATTATAGGTATCGACTTTGGACCTTTTCAAGTCTATCCTCGACGATCAAAAGTCCCTTCCGCGAGAACAACCGTACAAGGACTTGGTGAACCTGATCAACTTCATATTGCGGAAATTTTTCAAAGCTTTGGCGGAGGATACATTCTTAGCAATCGAGGTACGGGTCGCATCATTCATAAATTACGACCCATTGCTCTTCTTGCTCACCCTATTGCTAGGCTTTCTTCCCTAAAAACCGCGGACACTGGAAGCAGTACTCCAGTTATGAACCTGAACAGAAAGCTCAGCGGGAGAAAAGAGTCGCTGAAAATACTCGGTTCCCGCCAGACATCAAGGTTAAGAAAGGGTATTCGTGGAGCGATCAGATTGGTATTGCCATTGCTGCACTTGTGGACGAGGGACAGATTGCACTCGTACAATGGACGAAAGAGGTATGCGTAAACTCGTGTTCACTGCTAATAATGATTGTTCATGTTATTAGCTATTGGAAAGTGCAATCGATCAACGTCGAAGAATTATAGGAGAAATAGACAAAAGAGACGCAATTGATGAACTCGATGAAGACGATAGGGATGCCATATTTCGACAGCAACAGCCATCAGCAGAGGCAATGGAGAAAATCACGGATTACTGTAAGCATAATCTCCTGGATCAGCTGTCACTAAGTACATCTTCTAAATACCTTAGTGATCCCGTACCTGGACGATGAGCATGCAGAGGCAGCAACTAAGAATCCTCAGTTGAAACTTTTGTTTAGGCTCTGCAGGTTCTCGGTTCTAGACGAAGGTACCGTCCTCCTAAGACATAAAGTTTTAGCAAGTTTATGAATTTAGTAATATTTACCAGACGTCGACGAATTTGAGTGGTATATTCCTAGAGCGATTGCCCCTTCCGATATGCATGACACGGTTGTGGTCATCAGCCAGTTTTTAGAGAAACCTATTGATTTGGAAGGGAAAAAGGCGACGGACCTTCTCAGCAAAAATCGAAGACGCGCACGACGGCGCTCTCCATCGCCCAACTCGGATCCCGACATTCCCGAGAAACGAGCTCGGCAAAAGAAGGACAAAGAGAAGCAACAATATAAGTCAGCCCAATTTATCGAGGATAGCGACGAAGAGTATGGTGATATTGAGGCGTTCCTGGCGAAAGAGAAGTCACTCCGCGAAAAGGCTGCTGCTACTGCTGCTGCGACTAGTGGCCGGCCGAGCGTGATGAAATCTGCGGGGACGAAGAAGCGTCGCAAAAAAGGGGGAGAAGGGGGTGTGAAAAAGAAGAGAAAGGCTGACGGATCGTCCGCCGCAGATAATACGGCGGAGGAGTTTGGTGGAGAAGACAAAGAAAGCTCAAACAGTGATTCTGATATTTCCGGTACATCCCCTGCGGGCCCAACTCCGTCGAGCAAGAGCATGAACGAGCGGTCTGAAGCTGAGCCGCCCAAACCAGCTCCTCGACCAAAACCACGGCCAATACGGCGAATGCTTTCATCACAGTCCTCGCCGCCTTCGGAACCACCCAATGAATTGTCAGGCGGAGGTAAAAACCCTACTCTTCCGAATGATAGTTTAGATGACGTTCATCCTGCTCCTCGAGCTGGAACGTCTCGTTCTAAGCGACTAATTCTTTCGGATGATGAAGACGATTGACAAATAAGGCGACTTTAATTTTTGTTGCTGACTACTCCACAATATTCTTTCTCTCACTAATTTATTTGCGCCCATACTGCAAATGCTTCGGAGCTCCGCGAAGACTGCTTCATTTCAAGTTCATCCCATCCGACTGGACTAATACCCGCAGGCTTTCATCGACCTGATTATCTTAACGAATAGGTCCTTACTACATGTGTCCATTATCTGATGTATTAGAATCACCATATCGCATCGCGTCCTTTCTCTGGAAACTAACCTACGATAGCCTTTGCTTGTATTAGGTTTCCCGACGCTTGTAGAAAGGCTCCGGTGTGCCTCTCCATTTGAACATCGCGTAGACGTCAACAAGTGGGTCTCCCTCTCCGAGTCATCAATCAGGGTTCCATTTTGTATTACTCTATCACCCACCAAAGAGGGCCCACTAAGTTCTAAAAAGACTGGTGACGATCACGCGTTTCCCTCACTGAATCCTCGTTAAAAATGCAGCTAATGACCTCCTGAGCACTCTCTTGATGAAGAGCGAGTGCAGTTCATTTTTGTGGAGTCGGATCTCGGTCTACAAAAATCTACAGGATCCCACGCAACCTATGTGGAATCGGTGCGACCTCCGTTGACCCTTTGCGTTTTGAATACATTCATTTTCTTGATTTTTTTTGGAAACATTTTGGCTGTTACTGCCTATAACCCTTTACAGATTGTATCCGTCGGTAGCTCGGTAGGCTTACTTCGTGCTCTTTACTAAAATCGCCTTCAGATATTCATGTTGTCGAATAATTTCTGTACTCAGACCTTTGTTTTATTGAACTCAACGATCACGCGATTACACCGGAATTCTCGATGTTCTCCATAGCCAACAACATCAACCTTTTGGCCTGGATTACCTCTACTCCGCATTGTAAATACCAATACCTTTATTGGGTTTGACTGCATTTCACGACGAACATCGACATATATCCATTTGAGTGGCTGAGTGATACTAGCTTAGTTCCGCTAATCTTGATAGCGCAGTATGCAACACACAGAAGCAGAATAAGTATAATTGTTTTTCTCTGAAAAAATTCCCAGACACGGCCTTCCGCTTTCACATCAATTCAACGCCTCAACATTTATCAGGGAGTGTGTTCTCTTAATCAACACGGAGGCGCCCTGGACACGCATGTGGAAAGAACAGCTGGACAACTAAAGTCCTGGAGACACCCGAGTGCTTATACCCCGAGGAAATCCTGTGAAGCTCTGGCAAGCATAATCGTACATGTAGCAGGAGTGTGATCAAATATGATTTGCGCGGGGCACTATAATGTGGTGCGCTGAAGGATTCTCACCTTGAAAGTACTTGACTCACCTTGCGCTAAATGGCAGCTGGTACTAAGTGACAACTGGCTTCTGGCCGATGTAAACTTAACCGACCCCTCCGACTCTCGAGTCAGGCGCAGAGTATGCGACTTGCCTGCATTGGCGGGATAAAGCTTCACGGCAACTCAGACGACCCCCGCTGCACCTCTGGTTCGGCCGCAAAGGCCCACAGCACTGCCATAGGTTGCGGATCATGAAGTTTCTATTCATCTTCAAAGAGGCATTTTCTCTACAGCGTCTGGCCCTTGAAGTCCACAATCCTCGGCAGTAAATCACCCTGGGACATGCATGGGAATTAGAAGCATCACGCCCTCCTTGGCTATTCCGGTGTTCCGAAACATTCGCAGCGTCCATTAACACGTCAAAAGGCTGTCAGCGCAGACCTCGACGACCAGGGCACGACGTGAGGGGGGTTAGAGGGCGAATGGAAACCGAGAAACCAACTTTCACAACTAGATAGATAGAGGGATTACTTTCAATCCGAAATGAAGCTGTTTCCCAGTGTACAAGTAGAAGACTGAGGAAGATGAAAAAAGTAATTTCGCTGAACAGCAAGCTGCCATTCCGATGTTCCAGGGTATTATGTTCCATATCAGAATCCAGTTAATAGGCTAAACCCAAGTCTTGCGGGTTATTCCGAAGTGGAGGCGCTTCTGCCAAATGAGTAAATATTCAAAAGCAGAACTTGCAGGACACTGCGGTCACCTTCTGTCTACAAAGGCGGAGACATGAGTCGAAGATATCAATCATGAACCGCCTAGTGCGGAGATTGGCCGCGTGGGTGAACGACTGTGCACACAGTGACGCGTGCAAGAACCCCAAGGCAACGGGTGATGCGCCGAATGTCGCCCAAAATAATTCACGTTTCAAAAAAGAAAACACCGCAATTAGTTCCAAGAATTCTGCGCCTAGTAGGAAGAAGACATGCTAGAAAATGCATCTCCCTTGCCGGGAAAAATTCGATACTATGGCCGCCTGCAAAGCAAAATATCCGTTGATCCTGGTAAGTACCCTGAGGTAGAACTTGAGAAGGAGGGGAGGTTTTTATACACGTCCGGATAGCTAGATTATAACTCGAGCGAGAGGCAGGAGTTTCGCCGCATGCGAGAGTAGCCACAGAAAACGATCAGGTGAAAGCCAGTTTTCGTTCCTTCGCCAGGATGAGGCTCAGCTGCGTTTGAACGGAGTCAAGGCGTGAACTGAAGAGCAGGAGTGTGCCACAGTCGCAGGCTGAGGCAGCAGACGAAAGAAACATTGGACAGTTCGGTTATGCGCGCGATTGGTGGGTTTTAGATAACTGAATAGATAGAATAGATAGCAGGAGTGAGGAGCAAGATTAGTTGCGTTTCCATGGGATCCGAGGAAATAGAGGAGAAAAGCAGATAAAACTTCACGTGCTATGATGGAAAAGTGTAGATAGGAAGCTATTTGTGGGTCAAAGCCTGCGCCACTAAGCCATTTAGATGTATATTCACTACGGAAGAAGAGAGGACTGGCGAAACGGGGGCTGAGTATGGGCTGAGCTGGAGATGAGCGGTCGCGGAGTTGCGGGAGTTGAAAAAAGACATCTCGATCTGATACGAGGACATTTTTTGTATTTTTGCGAGATTTATTCGAGTCTTTTCTGGGAAATTCAATACGGAAGCATTCCATGTTGATCCCCGATCAAAGAAGCTCTCCCAGGCACATAGCATTTCGCTCAACAGCCAAAAACGATGACAACGCGCAATTGCCGTGCTGCCGATGGCAGGAATGGTTCGTGCTGGCCATCAGACGAACTGACCCGGACAGCGACAGATACAGACCGAGATACAGCTGACAGCGAATCTGCAACTGCATCTTGCATCTTGCCAGTAACCTATCTGGGCTGATACGCTGGACATAGGTACATTGACGGCTTGGGTATGTAAACCAAACCGCCAGAGCTTGTGTGCGATGTCCAGATTCGGACGCTTCGAGGGCAGATCGAGGATATGCTGAAACTTTGACCGTCAAGAGTAGTCTTCAAAATGACTGTCCACGAGAGAACCGAGCCAATGGTACCCTGTCTGTCGCAGGGTCAGGCCAATTCAACTCCTGCTTGCCTCAGATCGTGCAAGCGAACAAGCCGGAAAACGCGACAACACTACTGCACAAAGAATGGGTGGATCTAGAAAGGAAAAAGGAATTTAAAAATCTCTCCAACCGGCGCTGCATCCATGAAGTGATATAAGCCTCAGCTCTCGCCTCGCTATCGTTTTTACAGCCCCGATCTCCTTTCCCCCAACTTACGTGATTCAATGATGTCTACTGTTACCGGTCATACGGCACACTCTGAACGCCCTGAGCGTAGCCGTAATGCTAAAGCTCAAGCAAGACACAGAGCAAAGCGAAAGGCCTACATTGAGCAGGTACACCATTGCTCTTCGCCATCGTACCACCACCACTAACACCCCGACCTCTAGCTCGAACAAACTGTCACCAAGCTCCAGACAGCACTGGGATGCACCCCAGAGCAGGTCGCTGCATTACCTCCCCCTCTCGCAAAAATTCGCGAGCTCGAGCAAGACAATGCACGACTGTACAAGGAGAACGAGGAACTACGGCGACTACTTTCAGACGGCACTTCTCGAGGCCTCTCTGTCGAAATGACACGTCGAAACTCATTTGCTACTTACCAAGAAGCCCGTGACCGCGACTACAAGCGACGAAAAATGTCCGAAATGGATGGCGTGTACATCGTACGTGCTCGCCTCCCCAACCCCCCTCTAGAATTTACTGAACTTCGCACCCAGAGCCCAGGCGACACCCCTCCACACGTCAACGAAAATATTCAAGTGCGCCCACCGCCCCTCAACATTCCTCAACAGCCCATGCATCACTACCCGAACACCGCCTCGAGCACCCCTAACCACGGGGGGTCCCCCATGTTTAATCTCCATGCGCCAGCATTTCAAATGCCGAACACTCCATCGGGTTCTAGTGCGACTTCGAGCCCCCCGTTTTCGGCGAGTATTATTCCTTCGTTGGCCCCGCTCCGCCAGCATGGCGAGATTGGAGTCGAGAATTTTTTTGGATCCTAGTGACGTCCTTTATTTGCTTTCCCCCTTACAGCCAGCACAAACCACGATACACCCTTCATCACATCAACGTCCCAATTCGAATCCACATTCAATGCCTGGTTATTCCAACCATTACGAAGCGGTTAAGGTGGAAGATGACTATGTGGGGCTAAAATCTTTTTTTAGTTTTTTCAATTCAACTTAATTTGTTGTTTCACATAGCCGTCGAATCAGTCGCATAATGCACACAATGCACACTATGGAGTTCCACCTTCATACCCGAATCATGACAATGCTATGGACAACTGGCATGCATATTCATCCGAACGAGTGCAAATACACCGGTAGAACGGACACGTTATCTGCTACTTTTTCGCATGCACACATATACAGACATTATCATAGAATATACCCCGCTTGCATTGCTTTCGGTCATACTAGTAGTATTTATGCTGGACTTCCGGGTCTTGTGTACTATGCAGGGACTGGGGCCCTCATCTTAATATACCCCATTTCTAGGCCTCTTCAATGGATTTAGATTGAGCGTGAGATTTGCATTCACAGAAGCTCTTCGAAGAGATCTTGCGGCAATCATCTGGCCTCCGAAATAACGGCATGCTACTTAAACTCGCGTGGATTATCTATGTTTGTGATAATCTGTACGTTAGTTTCACCAAGTCGCGTTCGCGTCGAGTGTTAGGTAGCAACTGAACAATTCTTTGTGCTTTTGCAAGTTGTAGTGTGACGCGACTGACGCGCTTTGAACAAAGAAACAAAGTGGTAATGCGCACCTAAAGTGGCGCTTTAAAAGGCAAGTACAATGACGTTGTATTGTAGGCTTTGACAAGGCACTGGCAACTATAACCTATAATGCGTCCACCGACGCCAATGCCACTCATCCTACTAGATATCCTTCGCAGCAAAAAATACAACCGACTTCGAATTCCTCCTGAACCAGGCTTATATTTAATTCTGAATAACTGTAACTTGCAACTTCGGAGCCAGGTGCCAGAGTATCACAAAGAAACGCTAATTAGACATGCCACACCTTACCGGCCCTGCTAAAGGCAATCTAGACGAGACCCTTCGTAGCCGCAATGTTGCAATAATATCCAACACTCTCGACTGTGATAGTAGGTGAAAAAAACACATCATAGCGTAATGAAACTGATTGACGTGCAATTCAAAGTTATAGGCGTTCACGATCTAGATGCAAGCGCTCTTACTCTGGCGACAATAGAGGATAGTTTAGATCGCGAAGAAGTTAAGTTTTACGTTTGGCTTACGGTGAAAGAGATATTGGGTAAAAATATGCGGTGAGTTTACATTTATCATGTCTCCGACGCAGCCGCGATATTGATTATAGCGGGATACTTAGAAAACAAAACTGGAAGTGGACTCGTGAAGTGCAACAAAAAGCTCTCTTCAAGGCCTTTTACTACCTGGTAGGCAATCACTTACTTGTGATGTGTATCGTTATAATTTTATGTTGAAGAGCTCGAAAATCGCAGAGGAAATGAAACAGAGAGTCCAAGGCCCGCATTTCGCATGCATAGATCCCAGAGTTCACGGAAACAAGACAGAAATCATTGCGCACGCTCGTCATTTGTTCCAAGTATTGCTTGAGCGAGGTTGTCCATGGGACGATATAATAATATCTGTTCGCATTTCCTTTCTCCGAGGTATATAGATCACTTACACCTACGTGTCATCAGATACCCGCCACTGAGGCCGGCATCCACGCAGCCGCCCATCTACGAGAAGTAGACGACGTTAATGTAAATTTATATCTCGTGTCAAATCTTATTCATGCCGCTGCATGTATTGAGGCGGGGGTAGCGAGCATTTCAATCCCTGTTGGTCCAGTGAGCCCATATTTCGAAGGAGTAGCACATTGGTACTGACGAGGAATGACGAAAATAGTTGCTCGATGCGTCTGAACGGAGTCACCGGAAGGGCGTTTCGCAGAATTTGGTCCTTCAGACAGGAATAGATGACATACGATGCATCTTGGCATATTTAAGACTGAACCGGGTCGCGACCAAGGCCATTGGCACAGAATTCAGAGAAGTACGTTCATGGAGGTTTCTATGCACGTGTTCTTTCATTTGATTGATTTGATCCAGATGGCAGAAATAGGCCTCCTATGCGACTTTGACGCTGTCTGTATAGCTCCAGAGCAGATTGATAGATTGAGATGGAGCAGCATTCCCACAGAATCGTCAGATACTGCTTCTGCTGTCAATCTCCGTGCTAGCCAAGCGCAATTTCCAACTACATACTTGAAGGCTGGGGAACGATTTATGAGCTCCATGTCGTTAAATTCCCGGAAACTAACCAATTTTATTCTGGAAGAGGAATTAAGCAGGCTCATAAAATATATGGAACTGATAGAGGATGCTCTCTTCAGGGAGTTCGAGAGACAAATTAAGTTGTTCCACAAGGGAGAGGAAATTTATCGCCCGCTCAAAGAGAGCCTAGAAGTATTCTTCAGCGTACAGAACCGCGCTGAGGCGGAGAAACTGAGGCCAGTAAAGAAGGAAGCATCGTTTACCACAGGGTTTGGAACCCTTCAGCTGACAGACCAAGAGACGGAGGAAGTTTTTTAAATAGCATGACTCTTAGCGAAGTAGAATATATTATTGTCTACCATGTAGTTTAGAATTATAAACACATTTACTTATCTCGGCCGAAAAAAACATGAGGTTCTGCAGAAGCAGGTTTGAGGACTCTATGTCGACGTCACAAAAGAGATAGTAACCAGTGCCCCCCGCGATGACGCCTTGGCTGAAGCTACCTCGCGGTATACACGAGTCGCGTTTTGCCATCACAAGAGCACAAAGTAATTGCCCGGAAATCCTGTTTCCGCGGAGGTGTTGTTTATCAGACACATCCTGCCGGCCGGTCAAACATAAAAAGCAGGTTCCTTTGGACGTGAGAGTGTTGATTGACCCAGATGGTTGCCGGCGACTTTTTCGGTGTCTAGGGTCTCGGCTATGTCCGGGAGATAAAGAACCTACGCTAAGAAAAGACTTAGTGAGACCGCGTTTGCTTGAAAGTGTTGGTGGAGGAGCGAACTGAATGTTTTCCCAGAATAACTTCAGAATGAATAAATAAGGTTGCGGATCTTGACAATCCGTATGGAATTCACTTTCCAATTCGATATATATTATTCACTTTATGACCGCACAAAATGGCGACAGAGTGGACATTGAAGTGACCGGCTCTCCACCCAAGGCCTCAGACAGTGTAGAGAAATTCTGATAATTTTGTCGTTGCCGCCTTCGCCATGAATATAGACGCTAAACGCTGACACTTGCTATTAATTATCACCGATCTCCAGGGGGCTTGAGACAATTGACAGCGAGGTGGGAATAGCACGTTCACCTCCATACGCAAGCAAGCCTATTTTGGAGCAGCTGTACAAGGAGAAGGATCCTGATATGATAGAGGTGTAGACACCCTACCTAATACTTGGTAGGCGTGTCACCCGACGGAATCACACTCAGAGCAAGTATAACTGAGCAACAGGCACCTAGGAACCTTAGAAAGGTGCAGCTAGAAGCAAACACTTCATTTAAAGCTGAAGGCTGACAAAGTATGTACAGACGATTTACCTCGCTCTTTCCCCTTGCTACCTCCTTGGCGTAATATTCTTTGCTCGATGCTCGAAATAACTCTTGGTACATGATGATTACTCACATCGGACTTTCTTTTCTTGTATCGGCCCGACTGTACTTGATATTCACCAAGCTCATCTATAAGCAAGCTATAGGCATGTCAAGCATTTCGATTCGATACACTTGGGCATAAGTAAAGCTGATGTTTTTCTGAGCTTGTTCAAGTCCGAGTCCGCGTAGGTGCGGTGCTCTTGGTAACCCCGGGTGTGGTATGTTGCGCGTCCGGGCATCGTACGGCGTGCTACTGCGTGTCGAATTCATGAGGTTGAGTCGGAGCTCAAAATAGAGGCTTTGTCAGCGGGCCAGCGTACATTGATGTCGGCGCGATAGATCGATTGCTCACTGATAATGCTCAAATTTTTACCCCGGAATCCAAACCTCTTGTAGCAAAGCGTCCCCATATAGCTGACTCTCGAAGGAAACATGAACAAGAACATCATTCACTGATTTAGATCTTAATTCCTAACCTTCATATCCATCACCTGAGCGACGACATGAGTGTCCGCCTTTCTTCGACCGCTGACTATTCCACCTTGCTCGACAAATATGATACCTGGTTGTTCGACTGTGACGGCGTTCTGTGGCGTGGAGAGAAGTTGATCGAAGGCGTCGTCGAAGTTCTGCATCTCCTACGCACTCGAAGTATGTCTGAGACACATTTTCATTTTGACTCATCAAGTTCTCATCTACATCTCTCTTTCTCACAAGAGAAGAAGGTGATATTCGTGACCAACAACGCCACAAAATCGAGAAAGAGCTACAAGGGGAAATTTGATCAGTTAGGGGTGGAGGCTCATGTAGTGCGTTGTCTGCCTCTCCCATTTTCAAACAGGGAGCTCAACAGTATCAAACCCACTCTATTTCTAAACCCAGGACGAAATCTATGGATCTGCGTACGCAGCGGCTGTATATATATCCTCCGTCATCAACCTGCCGAAGACGAAGAAGGTTTACGTGATTGGTATGGGGGGCTTGGAGGAGGAGCTGCGAGAAGAAGGTGTCGCATATACGGGTGGAACGGTACTTACCAATAAGCCTTGTTCATAAGTCTAACTACTGACCACCTGGTCGCCGTCGTTTGCCGTTCTCGCAGGATCCCGCGGATAACACACTCGAATCCTTCTCTCTCGCAAACTTCACGCTTGATCCAGATGTTGGAGCTGTGGTCTGCGGGCTCGATACCAAGATCAACTATACCAAGATTTCAAAGGCTTTCCAATACCTCACACGTAACCCGAACTGTCACTTTGTTGTGACGAACGAAGATAGTACATACCCTAGTGCGGAGGGCTTGTTGCCAGGAGCAGGATCTGTCAGTGCGCCTCTTCGCTATGCGGTTGGGAAAGCCCCTGTCTGTACAGGAAAGCCTTCAAGCACCATGCTCGATTGCGTGAAAGCTAAGTAAGTCCAGCGTGTTTTAGGAGGCTGATTGACGTTTTTCATTGTGAGTTATTTCAGAGTTAATTTCGACCCCAAGCGCACCATTATGGTAGGTGATAGGTTAAACACTGATATTTTATTTGGTCAGAACGGAGGACTTTCGACCCTATTGGTGATGACTGGTAAGAAATGCCTGATTTCATTAGCCCACCGTTTTCTATTTTCCAACCTTCACTGTTTACAGGGATCACTTCCGAGGCAGACATCTCAGGACCTAATGCGTCTCTTATCGTGCCAGACTTTGTCACACAATCACTCGGGGACTTCCGTGCTGTTGCAAATGTGGATTAGTGTCTTGACGAATTAGACTGACTTTAATGGATATAAACAGGAATGTTATACACCGTTAGAGAATGTAGAATACTATGTAGACAGATTTACAGCGATGCCTATCATTGTATCTTTCGCTTTTCCCCGCTATGCGGCATATTTCGTTGTTCCGTGAGGCCCGTGGTAGCATTGACGGTGAGACAAAATATAGATGCGAGAATATATCCACCAATGGCACCAAATGCCGGCGTCAGAGGCCATGCCTAGAAATAGTCCATATAATTGTAAATGTACGGAGCTTGGAAATTAGCGACAAACCTGCCACGGGCGGTCCCAGTCCAACGCGATTGGGACAACACCGAACCAACAACCAGCAATTGCGCCCCATGCCGGATACATGATGGCTCGTTCGATGGGATTTCTAGATCTGAAAAAATATTAATGGTGAGCTGATTGATATGATATGAAAGTGGAGTCATGGAATGAACGAACGAGAATTCTGCGAATAACCGTACCCAAGTCATGCGCTTTACCAATGAAACCGGGTCATTAGCAAAGCTGGGTGGACTTAGAACATATGCAGGAGTAAAGAAAACTAGTGCAGCTAATAATAGGGATAAAAGATAAGTGCGTAGAACGTGGCTACGCGATCTGGTTAGTATGAGAGGGGTAAAGAACAAAAAAGCGAACGGACTTCACAAGTGGTGCTCCGAATAAGACAAAAAGAAAATGGAAAATGATTGATACGAAGATGGTTGCTCCCCATGCATTCCCGAGTTCCTGAAGGAAGAATGATTGCCACTTCAATAGAAGAATAAGATGAATGTTGCGTAGCGACTTACCTTGAGTTTTCGGTCATTCATCGACACCTTCTCCATCTTCCTTTCCGCTTTGTTTCCTGCTACTACAGATGTCAACCACAAGTCCCTAATCCACCCAGCCCACCATCCTTGAAGAACAATTACACCCGCGCACATACACGCCAATGTTGACACAGGACTCATAGTCAGAGCTTCTAAAAATGGATGCTGCGGGCGATCGCGAGAAGTGAGCTGAGTGGTGTCCCACTCTGGGCGAATTAGTTCGCGAAGAAATGTCGCTCGTGGAAGAAAGAGGGCCGTGAAGCCTAGTAGCGTCGTATGTACACCGACGAGAGGAATGTACGAGGTGACAGGTAAAGATCCTACTGGCATCGGCGGCGAGTCCATCTCCGTTGATTTATTGCCAGTGATAGTTCTTGTAGAAGAAACGGCGGATTTCGCCTTGTGGCTGACGTTTGGCATGGCAAATTAAGAATTCTGGTTAATCGAATATGGTGGAAACAAGCAAAGACAGACAGCGCACGGCCAACGCGCCTCGGTTCGGAGTAAACATTTGATTACGTAATTCAGGATCGTCGGGACAAACAGCGCAATTGACCACCGACATCCCAAGTCAACAGTCTCAACTTTCTCTCCCACCGGACCCACCAAACCCCTGAGAAGCAGGACATCTCACACTCACGCCCGTCTTCATTTCTATCTCAGTCTGCTCCTGCCTTTATGAACTGGTCCGCGGAATAAAGCTTGAAGAAGCGCATCGCTTGCACTACTAGTTCAACCACCCGGCCCTACACTGTATACTTCTGTCAAAACAATGACTCCTTTGTTTCTGTGCCTTCATAGGACTACACTATGGCTCCATCTTATTCACAGCTTTCCCGGAGAACCACATGCCTAAAGGTTAGAACCAGACTAACCTCCTGCAACGCTTGCAGTTGTCTCTGCTTCGATTCTATTCATCGTTACTGCTGCACGAGGATCCCTTCTGATACTGACGTGCTACCTCCGCGATGTACCCAAAATAGTATCGGAACCTTGCTCACAAGTCGGTCTTCGATGAGGGGCTTCTAACAATCTTCTATGTCGCCGCATTTTTGCTATCTGGACGACACCTATCTCTCGAAAGGCACACAACAGCTATCCATTTCAATAGACCTAGGCGCACCTAGGCGTGTCATCCTGCGAATGTACACCCTAAAAATGCCAGAAATTTACATATAAGTTAAGTATACGTTTCTGAAACCACCCTGCTACATCTGAAGGCATAGCATTGTCTTTGAGAACAAACGACGAGGGACACAGCTACCTTATCAGGAGTACAGCAAGCGTTCAGCACCCTATCATTCTTGATTAACGCCTTGTACCTCAAGGGAGCCCGTACTTGACACGTTTCGAAATAGCGGCGCTCATATTCCCTGTTCGCCGTGCTTTGGAGACGCTCAAACATTCCTTGGGCCTTCGCGTTTGTATTTCGGGCATACAGGAGACCCCTGGAAATTTCCGAGTCCGCTGCGGATGTTTATAGACTTCCTTGGATAGTCGCTCATCTACGCCCTACTGCATTCGATGGCTGAACACGCTCTCGCACGATATGGTTGGCGGGAGTAGCACATATCTTCATTAATATGCGCCGCAGACGACAAGTCCCTCCCTAAATGCAGATTCGTTATCGTCTTTTTAGAAACAATAGCCCGAATCCACTCCTAACATATGTTAATGACTGACAATGAGTGGGAAGAATTGTCATTTAGTCTTCACTAATCTGCCCCATACTGTCCCTAGTGGCTGCATGTAGCCTATCTATAAGGTGATGACCGAGGGACTTGCTGGCCACCAACGCCCGAGCTCGGATCTCTGCGGCTTTGGACCTTCTTATGACGTCGACGGCTGTACCCTGGAACAAAATACCTATCTATGGCAATGAAATTCATGTCTACGACATTTCGCGCATTCGTGCTTCTTCCTCTCGACAGAGAGAACCCACCTCATGGCATGCTAGAGGTGTCGATCGTGAACCAGAGGAGCAAAATTGACAACCGTGTCGCGAACTTCTTTTTTTCTGCATAACTGTACAAGTCCCGTACGAGGCCTGCCATTTTGTTACCTGGTAAAGCCGGAGACAGGAGAAACTACAGATAGTATTGAGTGCGAGTCGGAGCCAAACACAATGAGCAAGGTAATCTTCAATTGCGACGTGTTCGAAGTTCATTGCTCGACAACGTAGCAATCCATCATTTCAAACCAACCCGTGCATCCATATTTTGTCGAATATCTCTTATCCATGCTGCAGGCGTTTAGCATCGCAATACATAGAAAAGCGGCAGTAGCATTTCATCTTGCCCCTGTGGTCAACGGCTGCAATTGTACCCAGCTCACCCGCCCTCAAACAAGGTACATTTCATTTTCACTTACCCGGATTTGAATGATCTTCTTCGTATGTAAGGGCATGTGTCGACGAGTCAGTACTACTGTCGTCCAACACCACTTCCATGCGCTGATCAGTCTTCTTCACTCTTTCTACGTATCTGCAAAAGTTTTAAATGCACGCAGTGCTCCGCATGTGATTGGAATCCTATCAAATTTCTGCCTCGCGTTTGCGTCATTGCATCGGGACATTTAGAAGGTACAAGTGAACGGATCATCTTTTGCTTGGAGATCAGCTTATCCCGGGAAAAGGCAGTTAGGATTGGACATTACAAACCCTGGCGCAATTTCTAACTCTCCAGGCCTCGAGAAATGAGTTCATATCCCCAAGTGACTAAATATATCTGCAACTCGAAATATTTTTTCGTTATCTCCATTTCACAAAGCGACCGCATTTCGACCGAACTGAACCGGTTGTTGATGTTTGACGGGGATACGATTTATAACTTTAGGAGCTTCTAGGATTCCTTCGATACTAATTCGTGTTTGTTTCGCATGCAAGTGGTGGAATGTCTTCTAGATTTCTGATGCTTAATGGATCCGTTAAACCTGGGTTGCGTAGATCAGTACGTCCTAAATATAAGCACCATGAGCAACTGCCGGTTCTGCTGGAGGAAATACGACGATGAACGTAGGAATTGACTGTTGGCCTGCTCGCTCCGCCATTTCAGTCTCTAAAAGTCTGTTCGGCAGTGCTTTTAGAATTCGGCGGGGCTTGTGGGTCGTATTTTTGATATCGATGTCAATTTACCTCATGTGCGAGGGACTCGGAGTGAGATCTTCACAAAGTATAAAACTGTATAAAGTTCTGTGAAGAGCACGCTGTGACTTTTTTTTTGCGGTGTCCGTGATGAATATTGACGTAGAGAACTGTAACCCTTCCAAGCAGTACGGATCAGATGGACCACTGGAATTTATAGTACTCACTAAAGCGAAAGGTAATATTTTCTCATTGTCTGAATAATTTGTTGCAATCAGATGTTCGCTCATCGACTTATTATACTGCGTCTTTTATACAAATTTCCTAATATAAAACACCGCCGCTAACTCGTAAGTGTATCGGGGCGATTCAAAAAAAATGTAGTAAGTAAACCTAACCTTTAAAGCATTCAAATTCAACTTTGTCATTGAGCTTGAGCATCGCAGTCCCGACATTCATATGGAAATTAGTCGGGAAAAAAACTTGCATACTTTAGAGTACTTACATATAACGAAAAGTACGCATAATAAATTTTAACTGCTCTAGCCTTCAGCCTATGGCGGAAGGTGTGGACACAATATCATTTCCGAGTCCGAGCGCGATTAAGTACTTGACGCAAACTTGAAGCTCCCTTGAAGTTATTACTTAGTTTAAACGTTACGGACGAATCAGTTGATTTCCAGAAAAAGTAGAAAAGTTATACACAAGTATGGAAGACATTAACAAAAGCTGAGAGCGGTTGGATAGCAAAGCATATTGAAAATGTGAACAACTTAGTAGGTTATGTAACTATGCGTGAGAATGTCATGTGTAAGCGGCATCTGTGATCGGTATCGGCAATCACCGAAGTACTATGTAGTTCATCAGCCACCGAACGGAGGAACAGAGTGTTTCGCCATCGGCATCGACATCCTCAAGACAAGGTGAGTTTATGCCCCCGTATTGTAGCAAACCTTTGTTAATAAACGTCCCAGACCTCTTCAACCACCACCGGTCAATGTGAGTCGAAATTTGCTCGAAAAACGGCAGTTCTGGCGCTAGGGAAGGTCACTTTGTGTTGTTTAGTGGAGGATGGGTTTTTTGAGGAATCTATGCTAGGGAAGAGGATTGGGCGTGGGGCCTAAGATGAATGATTGAAGGAGCCAGGACTGCCGGGAGACTCTGCAGGATTAAAACGAGATACTGATGGATTCGATTTGTAGCTTTCGCAATGGCCCAACGTGTTACTATCCGCAAGCGTACTCCCTATAACACCACCTCCAACCGCCGGCGCGTGGTGAAGACCCCTGGTGGCAAGCTTGTCTACCACCATCTCAAAAAGAACGGCACCGCCCCCAAGTGCGGTGACTGCGGTGTTGGCCTCCCCGGTGTACGTTCTTCAATTCCGACTTAGAGATCTACGTTTTTTATAAGATGGTTTCGTAGGTCCCTGCCCTCCGCCCCCGCAAGTATGCTACTGTTTCTAAGCGTATCAAGTCGGTGCAGCGTGCATACGGTGGTTCGAGATGCGGCGAATGTGTTAAGTCCCGGTGAGTAGAGTTACGTTTTCCATTTAAGCACTATTCTGACATCCGAATGTTCCATTAGCATTCTCCGCGCATTCTTGGTTGAGGAGGCCAAGATCGTGAAGAGGGTCATCAAATCTCAACAAAAGAAGTAGGGGGCTTTGTAGGGTTTTTTTGATGATACTACGCGCGATGGGGTATTACGCGCCCTGTGCGTCTCTGCTACGTTATGTTGCCATGTATATGCCAAAACAAATAACCGAGGAGGTTCTTATGCAATGCCATAACGCCATAGCGCTACAGCCTTTGTCCGGGTGTTGTGCACATTGTCTATAATATAGTCCACCCCGTTATTGCCCTCTTGAGTCATCTTTATTGATTGTTTCTCGTCAGAGTTCTGCTGCCGTGAAAGTGAAGATCATGAATGTAATGGCAGCCTGGGTCCCCTTCCTGGCACTCTATACCCACCGTAGCGACCGTCAAAGAGATCTCATATTCATGGTATACCATCTTGATACGCCAACTGACTCCCTGCATTGCAGATGAGCAAGACGATGTCTTGGGACTCCTGCATTTTACTCAGGCATATGAAGTTTACCCGTGTACCCCACACAGACAACATACTCCCATGCTTGTCCTACGAACTGGCTCGTGGCGCTATGGGATCTATATCTCAATGGACATTTGTCTAAAGCAGGGTAAAGTAACCCGGAGCTCCACACTACGCCCATCTCTCTTCTTGGCTATTCCACCTAAGCTTGTCAGCATCAAACTGGTCGGTTGCTGGTTGCCCCCTAATGGCTAGAAATATCCATCTGAGACGATGACGATACCTCCGCCTTTTCCAGCACTCCGCAAGCACTCCGACTTATTCCTTCTGCCTGAGAATGCACAGCAGTGCGGCCGACCAGTTCCCTAATACGTACAGAGTGAATCTCGGTTGGTGGCTGACTTTGTTGAAGTCGAAACGGTTCACTGTTGAAGGCTGCGTCTGTCGTACGGTAATAATGTGAATCTTATCTTCAATACAACTACTAACTCAACTCTTGAACAAACTATATATGGTATATGAAAGGTTGTATAAGGCTCTGCTCTGCTACTGCCTTGCTAGATGCATGCGCTACATATGTGATTGACCGACTGACCATTTATGACTCTACTTCCCTCGAGAACACCATTCTGAAATACTTTGGAGATAGTTCCTTTAAAAGCAATCATATACGCACAGGCTGTCAATTAGTGCACACTTACTTCGTGGCTTTTAGATTCTTCAAAGCTTGTTCGACGCGGATAGGAGTGGGATGACCGTCAGCCATTCAGGTACATACCATACAGGTTCTGGAGAACTTGAAGGAAGGCCTAATGTACTCTTCGTCGAGCGGAACCCTCCGAGTTATTAAACATAGCTTTGTATACTCATTCTGAGTCTTTTTCTACTTAAATGAAATAGTCCCTCCCGGGTGCATTAGTGGAAAATCTTAAATGACATTATCGACAACGACCTCGAGATAAATCAGACCTTTATAACGTCCACTGAAATCCGAGTCGGGAGCTTTACAGCTCTCTTCTTCCGAGTCGCGCTTTTGTCGTACCTCAAGTTCCTCGGTCCACAACTATATGTGGCTTCGCTATGATTCACGGTGAGCAATGGACTCGGTCATGAGAATGCCGCATACGCATGGGATGTAGGACAAGCTTGGCACCAGAAAGTCAGAGTGAGAATAGACGTGCTATGTGCTGCAGAGGAAGTTGGTTCAGCTAAGCTGTTTTGCTATCTGCGCTGGTTCTGGCCTGAAATTCTGCGATTTTTACGGTAGACTTCAAGCGGGGCTGCTTGTATCAATAAGTAGCTTTGCGCCGATGCCCGTGATAGAATGGTCTGCATCTCGTAAATGCTGCAAACGGCGCCTCGCCTTGCTTCGCGGACTGTGAGGACTGTGATGTTCTCTATATTTCCGAATAAACCAGTAACGGGCTCCTGTTATGGTTTGTCTTCTACTTTAAGCATGTGTCGGCACAAGGTAAGTACCACCCGAAACTTTGCCAAGTTCACCGCGATGATGTTGCACGATTTACTCCTGTTTTGCAGACTCCTACGCACTGAGATATGTTGCGATTAGATAAAAACTTTGAAGGTAACAGTCATACCTTTGAAATGGTTAATGATCCTATCCAGGGAGTTTTCAGCAAAGTCCTACTAAATGTGTATGTGCGTTGGAACTGCGCCGCAGTGATATTGGCGCTACATAGACAAAATCAGTACACTTACTTTTGAGAAGCATTCAGATTTATATACACGAGATGTTGGTAAAGATAATTTTAAAATGGTCCCGCTTACTACCAACAAACTTAAAATTGGCTCTTATGATATTCATATGTCCCTGAAATAAATCACGATAAGTTAAAAATTATTTAAAAAAATTGTACGCATAGATGAGGCGGTGTTCAGTTATTCATTCACTATAATATCGAAGTCTTGATCTAAACGTCGCAGCATACTGTTAGTTGTGATCAGAACCTGATCCTCGAATCTCCAGTGGCTTGGCAAGCTCTAGACAACTGATATAAGTAGTAGGCCTCCAGATAGATGTCTAATAAATAGAATTACTCGAACTCGAAGATGATCGTTGCCTACATACATACCGACTGCATGTTGAACGGACTTCTAGGCTCTGTGTGCAACAGTCGCGACCTACAGAGCTGAGAGTAGTTACTAAAAATAGAATGCATTGATGATAAAAATAGCTCGACTTCGGACAGGGTGACTGTGGTTTCCATCAATGTGTTTCCTGTTTGCGGGAAAAGGCATGTATCAATATGTGTGAGAGGCAGATGGGAGAGCCTTTTGAGAACAATAAAATCTTTATGTTGGGCCGAATAAAAAGCCACAATTATGGAGTTGGTTATTATGGAGTCTGCAAGTGGAAGCTTGTGATTGAGAGCCGATAAGCCCGACAATGGCACGTTGACGTTGAACGGTGTTGCCAAACAGTCAACAATAGATGCGATGATGGGTGTCAAACTGTGTCAAATTCGTTGCGGAGTAACAGCCCACGTAGCGACCAAGCCTTTATAATATAATCAAAGTGGATACAATCTTCCCATTCCACTCTTCTCTTCCCTTCTTTTCTTTTCACTTTCTTTCATTCATTTTCTTTTAAAGTCCACAGGATGGATTCTGGAACTCGAGGTGTGTACTGAACTTCTGAAATGGCGGACGCAACTGTAACTCGAATCCAAAACAGGCAAAGCATTTTTGGCAAGGGTTTATCCTTACAATCTGCGACCGGTCGTAATTATCTGTGAGCGTGGTGCTTATTTAGCAGATGGAATGTCATGTAACATTGGGATGAATAGTCGGTGCTATTGGAGGGATGTGGACACTCTTTTCGTGAGCTGTTGTTTCATTGAAGTGTGGTATTTGTGCTAATCTCCTGTGGGACCTAGGGCTGTGTGTTGTTGCCTCGTTAAGTTATGTTACCATCGATCTTAACCCGATCTTTTAGATTGGCTTCTTCCGCAATGCAGGCATTGAAGGAGATAGTATGTCGCCTGCTGCTGGCCATTACCATTCACTTAGCTTGAAATTAGATAATTCCGCGAAACTGAAAAATATTGCCATTGTGCTGGGGACCCTTTTCATGGTTGTTGCTGTCATCGAGGTGCGTATATGCCATCCTTCGTCTGAAAGCCACTGATCATCGTTGCTGCTGCAGGCGTTCGGGATTCTCGCAGGAGTAATGGTATATATTATTCTTGTCAACAGCGGAAGCGATCCTCATTTCCTTTCAGCGCAAACCGAAACCTGCTGGGGTATTCGCCATCTTATCCGGCTTGGCTACCCTTATCGTCTTCACTGCTGAACTCATGACCGTCGTCGTGCACTTTGTTCTTAAGGTGGTGGACGTCTTCCTACCTCTCTCATTGACAGAGTGCTGAAAGGTTTTATAGAAAGACATCCTCTCCGTTTGTACAAACGTCAACAATGGACGAACGGTTACATATGTTAGTACCGCATTGTAAACCGGCAGGCCGGATAGCTGATCATTTGGGACAGTTTGGTTTCTTTGGACCTATCGTCAGTAACCAGATAACACCCCAGGAAGCTGCACGTTGTTAGTATGATTGCCTTATGATATAAGTATTCTAGAATGATCTCCTTTGTGATAGGGTGCAACGACTCGTATGATCACGATTCCTGGTCCCTAATCGTCTCTATGCTCATCGCATCCAGTAAGCTGCATACATGTTTCTCCTCACTCCATGGCGATACTGACTAAATCTCTGTTAGTCCTCGCCGTTATGGCTGCTTTAGTTGCTTTCAGATATTATCGCCAGCTTCTTGACCCCTCAAGTCCCGCGTATGCCCAAGGAGCAGCAGCACCTCAAGCAACAGTAGTCACTCTTCAATACGGTGCACCTTATGACGGTTCCCAGAACTACGGATTCCGTCCACCACAGCCTTATCCTGGTCAGGCTTACGTGCCTCCTGTCGGACCCCCACCCCCACGTGTACTTCAGAATCCGTTCGACCCCCAGAGTGAACCTAGGCCACCTATGTATATGAGTGGTGATGGGAACGCCTACGGCTCTGATAACAAGGACCCTTTTGTGGATCCTAATGTTGAAGCTCGGGCTGATAGACGAGGGTCTTGAGAGATTTCAGAGATTTGGCGTTTATGACTCATGTTGATGATGGAAGGTGGAATATTTGTAGCTCGAACTTACCATAACCTTTAATCATGTACTGGAGTGTATGTAGCTACAATTAAACTTTTATCCTAAGCTCCCTGACCGAATTATCTACTGCAACTTTAAGGTCAGCAACTTGTAGAAGTGAATCGGTAAGACTTGAGCAAGTTGTGAGTAACTCGAGTCTCGAGAGTCGAGAGCAACTTGAAGACCGCAATTCGTTTATATTTGCATATGTTACCTTGCAGTTAGATTGCCGTTGATAACAAACAAAGTGTAACTCGCGTGCTCTCCGCTGTTAACTTCTTTTAAACCCGATGATTACCCGGACCGGCTACTTCTCGTCTTCAAAACCGTCCCTAAGATTAACGGCGTCGTGATCGGAGCCCTGAAACAATGAAAGGCCTTACATAGATTGACTATACTGACCACAAAAGTTCTGGCAGTTTCTGCCCGTTGTACGCCATGGCTTTTTCAATGCCTACTAGTACTGAAGATTTGACTTGGTCACTACCCGAATGAACTCCAAATTTTTCAGATGCTGACAAAACGTCCCCAGCATGGAGCGACAGTAGCGGCGATCGTTTTTCTGAACAGAGCCTCATCACGTAGAACCGCACCGGGACCCGTTGCTAACATCAGCATTTCCCAAGCTCAACGTCCTAATTAAACGTAGTGTATCAGAACACCTGCACTGTGATCCACGCGCCCAATACTTCAGTATAATGCTTTCTTTGTTCTACAAGAATAACTTCACCATTCGCCATGGATAATCTTGATGGCGTCGCGTGGTTTTCAAAAATGTATCCGGTGCTCCTGGGCGCAGACGAGTTTTTGGTTGCTGGTTCCTTCTTGGGGCTCAAAATCGTGTTTCGACGCCCATACACAGCGTTTCAATACCCCAATTATCCTAGCAGACGGTGAATTCGTCAGTGTTTTTTGCAATATACATGCAAGAAGGAAGGCGAATATTGGCCGGTATCATGCTCTATGGCCTCTGTTATTGACTCTTGGTTTCAGCAAACGGAGAAGTACTTGCGACGAGCAAAGGTAGTTGAAGATATTTAATGAGGCTTGTCTTTCATTGCCTGCTATCTCAACCAACAGCTCTACTTCTACTTACTATCCCAACAAACAATTCTACTTTTAAGATGAGCCACCACTCGAGGACTTATTCGCAATCTGGAAACAACGGCTTCCAGGGATATTGTGTCGACGTAGCTGTCAACAAAGAATCTGCCATGGTTCTTAGGGAGAGCTACATCGACCCCGAGAAGCATGCCTCCCAAGCTCTCATCGTAAAGACCACTCAGCTTTGGGACCACGGAGCCGTAAGTGTCGCCAGATTTATTTTTGAAATTGTTTGCTGAATTTCAATCTCGTAGACCATTAGCTTCGCTTTCCTTGACAGGTTTCCTGGAACTATCACTCAGCAGGAGAAAGTCAAGGCCATCATCAAGGAGTGGGAGAAATACGGCAGTATTCATTTCCGTCATGTTCAAGGTAGGAACGCAGAGATTCGCATCACCTTCGATCCCAACCTTGGATCTTGGTCGTGCGTCGGGACGGAGTGCTCCCTGGTGCCTCCCGGTCTTCCTACCATGAACCTAGCGCACGTTAGCACCGATTCGTCTATTACTTGCTCCGATCAGGGTATTATTCTTCATGAATTTGGGCACGCTCTTGGCTTTATTCACGAGTACCGCTCGCACGTCGAAGGAGGAAGCACCATTCTGAGAGATGAAGGTAAGATAATATTCACCGGCGTAAATTAAAATCGGTGAACTGAAATTTGGGCAGCTATTATCGCTCGCTACATAGCCTCCCAAACTGGATGGAGCGAAGAGACCGTGCGCGCTCAAATTTTGGATATTTATAACAACGGCAACGTCACGAACTTCTTCCAGGTCGATCCAACCTCTATCATGAAGTAAGCGCATGATCGTGCTATTCGTGGTCTGTGAATTAACGACTCCGGCGCTTTCAGATACTTTTTGACGCCGGATATGATTCTTCAAGGGACTCCTCTCCCTCCTAATGCTGGTCTCTCCGAGATGGATAAAGCGTTTTTGTTTATCTATTATCCACTTGCTCCTGGTGCGAGCCCCGTCTGGACCATGGAGCACGCTCTCGAGGTTGCCGGCGTTGAAGGGGAGTACAGGAACCATATCATGGAAGCTTACAATAGTAGGAACTTGGCCAACGTCCGGTTCTTCTTTATCGTTCACTGGAATGTTTCCCGCCTTATCACCAAGCAACGCAGGGCTTTGGATCGCGGCCCGGTTGTTCACAGGCAGGCTGCCTTCAGCGATTAGTTATTGGTATCTGGCACTTTAAATTTTATGGATATGAAATAAATGTAGTGCAGGAAAGTATGGAATTTAATGGATGATGTTGGTATTAGTATCTAGTCCTTGTTATTAGATACATGAACATGCATAAGTTTTTTGTGACCGTAAATGGAGTTTCTAACACTGCAGAAGCTAGACGAAAATATTATCAAGATAAATACGAAAACAAAATGGAACCAGAAAAACTAATGGGCAGGGAGAAAATTCCGTGCACGTTCAAGTGTGAGCGTGAGTTGAGCGTGCACGCTCAGGGTCTGCGCGTGGAAATTTAACCCTGAGCGTGAATATTCTATATGTGAGCGTGAGGCAATATGTAAGTGAGCGTGAAGCAATAAGTTGTCATAAATCTACTACTATTATAAATACACACTGTACTACTACATGCATATGGTCTACCTGAAAAGCATATATACTCAAATAGGTCATAAATTACTGACAACTGGCAGGATTGAATGATAAAGTTGATTGCGTGAGCGTGATGTATTGATTTACTTGAGTTTGAGCGTGAGCGTGAATAGGTATTACGCTCACGCATATTTATTAGTATAACTTGTGCGTGAATGTTATATTCACATACCTACTCGATAGAATAGAGTTTGCGCGTGAGCGTGATAATACTATTCACGCTCATGCATGTTTTTAGAGCTCACTCTCAACTTAAAGGAATTTGACAGTGAGCGTGAAGTACTGAGTGTGAGCGTAATGGGGATTCCTATTTACACTGATGCATTCTATTTACTGCTTCATGCTCATACGTATCTCCTTTGACTTGAGTGTGATCACAGTGGTAGATCTCCCTATTCACGCACATGCTTATGTCCTATATCTTGGGAGCGAGTGCAAATATAATATTTACATTCAGGCACACTCTCAATTTAATTGAGTTAGAGCATGAGCGTGATAGGTATTGCTATTCATGCTCACGCATATCCTATAAATTGAGTGTAAATAGTGTCCATAAATATTATACTTAAGTTCACGCTCAAGTTAATCGAGTTTAAAAGTGAGCGTGAAAGAGCATAAGTATTATATTGAAATTTATGGTTGAGTTAATTGGACTGAGTGCCTATCACGCTCACTCTCAATTAAAATGATTTTGAGCGTGAGTGTGAAGTAAATATATACTCACGCTCAGGCATAGTATTTACTGTAACTTGAGTGTGGGTATGTATATTTAATATTTTATTACTTATATTCACGCTCACATGAGTTTGAATGTGAGCGTGAATTTAAGACCTTGAGCGTGAAGTAACATACCTTGAGCGTGAAAATTCAGACCCTGTGCGTGAAATTTCGACCCTGAGCGTGGATGCTTGACCCTGTGCGTGAAATAAAATCTTGAGCGTGAAAAATGAGCGTGCACGTTCAAGTTTGAGCGTGAATAATATCACCTTGAGCGTGAAATTTAATTTTTATTCTTCTACTTCTGAGTATTTATCTTGCTTAAAAACTTTACCTGCGGTGACAATAAGACTACAATAGTATAGTACCAGTATGTACACTTGATTTACGGTTAGTTTGACTTAGAAATAGGCTATTTACAACTATTAAATATATCTTGAGCGTGACACGCTCACCCATTGAGCGTGAAAATTTGGCCTTGAGCGTGGCACGCTCAGTCACGCTCACTTTTGTGCGTGCACGGTAAAAACTACGTGCCCAAAACTAATCATGATTGTGTGCTTAAGCAAACGTTTAATAAGTCATACTCCCCGACTAATAATATGTGGCAACGTATATATATTACGCATGCCACTATTATTTCAAACTACTACCAACTTTTAGGATGTAGCGTTAAGAAAAACCATGCGAATAAGTATTCCATTTACGAGCGCGGTAAACCTTAAACCTACCGATACTGTACCTGAAAAGCTGGTGAAGGGGCTAACGATAGCCACGGAATCAGGCATGAATAACCCGACGTTTCGCAGTGAACTTTGAAGCCTCAACTATAACGCGCGCGGAAGCGGAGGCGCTGGCCGCTATTTCGGCCGCCCGCAATGGACTAAGTACTACCGTATATTGTTCGAAGGCGGGAGCTGAAGAAAAGTGCAAAATAGGTATCTCGATACCGAAATGTGGTTTTGAAATAGTTGGGCCTTACTACGGTAAAATGTGGTGTTCACTGACAAACTATCTCCTGAACTATGTAAGTTGGAGGTAAGTACCAGGTTTAAGCTAACCGGTTTGCCCTGTAAACTTCCGATCTAGTCCCTTTAACCTCCTATGTCCTCGTAACCCTCTGCATAATCCACACCTCACAAAATTCAAATTCGATCGACGAATTTGTTATACAAACCAATAAAATCAAATATCGGTGAACGGGCACATGATTTTCCGCTTTCCATTCTAAGCCAAGCGCCTCTAAGCGCCTACCCTTTTCAAGCGCACGGAAGCAAATTGCACATGACCTCCCGGGTTAACGCTTCCGACTCGAGTTTGATGATCATGTGGGGTAAGTTTATTATCATAGATAAGTGCGCGCAATGATAGATAGATTGATTTTCGAAGGTCAATGTCATGCAGGGTTGTAAATGATAATCAACAATCAAACAGTTAGAGAAGAAAGGTCTTTGGTATCATTTCTGTATTCCAGATTTTTCTGTCTGGTAAGAATAGTACTATTACTTCCTCAGTTGACTGATGTTATGCATTTTTAACCAGGGGTTTCACGACGATAATAGCTTAAAAGTTAATGTGATATCTTTGAATTGACAGCGGGCATAGGGTTGCGCGGGGAACTCAGAGTCAGAGCTTGGAAACCAGATAAAAACGGGACAACCGACGAGGGTCCATGTCTCAAGCCTTAAGAAGGTTCACTCCCAGGTGGAGAGAGTTCTGATAGAACAGCGGCGAGTACACGGTTCATCTAATGTTGCATCCTTTGTGGGCGCAGATGGGAAGAACTTCGCGGGAATTGACGATAATGATGACGATGAATGTTCTATGTACATGTTATCTGTTCATATGTAGGTGATTTCTCAGCTGTTATTCGTTCTTCCTCATTTCTTGTACCGCCAAGCTCTAGGATATCAAGTACTTATGATACTTTGATACATCGAAACACAACTGGATGATGTTTGAAGGAGACGGTAATGCAAGGAACAGATTCAGATGAAAGATGGTGGGGCGGGCGCGTGTGACGCGGTTATGTGCATCAAACTGATCCGACATTAGATGTGTGGCACGTCCACATGGGTATGGAATCGAAGCTTGAACAAGTAAACATGTTTTCAATCAGCGGAGTTTGTGTTTTTGGGGTTGTGAAACTTTGACAGAAGGAAACTAGACTAAGGAACGTAGGTAAGGAGAAACCGTTGCCATTCTTCCCTTGTCATATGTAAGTCACACAATTTAATCAACGTTCAGAGCAGAGCAAATAAAATTCAAAAAAAATGCGTGGTGGTATGTGTATTGCTATGTAGATAAAGTACTTGTTAAATACTAGCCCACTGGGCCAATTACCAAAAAAGAAAGAAAGCTACCGATACCGTGTCCGTCCCCTTTACACGAGCTGGGGTATGAAGAGGGGACTGGACGTAAGGGTAAGAGAAACGAAAGGTGGCGAAAGTTGAAATAAGTTATTTAACGAGCTCAGAGAGCGAGAGCTGCGAGACCGATGGCAGCGAGACCAGCGACGGCGTTGATGCCGTTCTTGGAGGCGCTGCTGGCGGAGCTGGAGGTTGCAGGGGCGGATGAGGAGGACGAGGCGGGGGTAGAGGCGGCTGAGGAACCGCTCCTGGTGGAGCTGCCTGAGCCTGAGGCGGCGGGGGAGGTGGCAGTACTGGATGCGGCTGCGCCTGTGCTGGATCCGCTGGCTGCTGATGTGGAAGATGCAGCTACGCTATCAGTCAAGGTGACACCCTATGGAAGAATGATTGAGTGAAAGCTTGAATGAAAGTGTTAAGGGGGGAACGTACGACTTGAGCACAAAGAGCACGAGCAGCTGCTTCTGCGTCTGTGAGGTCTTGGCCTGAGCAAGAGCTTACGATGCACTGAGTGGTAGATGAGACGAAGGCGGAGCTCTGGCAGAGACAGAGGGTGTCGGTGGCGGAGCAGGAGCCGAGGTTGGCGTTAAGAATGCATGATTGGCCGCAGGCTATGAGAGAGGTTAGATGGGTTCTGTGCTGAGTGGTTGTGTGAACTTACCGGGGATGGTCTGGCGGGAGAGCAGGGTAGATGCGGAGGCGGAGAGGGCAGCGCCGAGAATAGTGAGTGCAGCGACGGAGAAACGCATTATGGAGAGGATAATTTGGATAGAGAGCGTAAAAGCTGCGAACACAAAGGGGTTGTAAGGGGGTACGAGACTCAAAGAACGGTTGAGTTGGAGAAAGGAAGGACGCGAATTGGATCCCTTTATAAGTTATTCTGGGATCAAGGAGCGTGATCCAGTTGGAAACTCGGGAGGCGTCTTAGCGATGGAGAATTTTTCTCATGTGCTGATTCCAGTTGGGGACTCATAACACCTGTTCCTGGGTTTGCCTTTTGCGGGACGTAAATCACGGTGAATTTCAAGTGTTTGGGTTCGGATTGCACCCATGGCACATATGGTCGTGCAGGAGATGGGAAGACGAGTACAATGCAGACCCATTATCCAGCACGAAGAACAATTGTTTGCCGTATAATTCTAGAGTTCCAATTCCAAGCGATAAGAAGCACAATGGATACAAGATTTGAGGATAATGCCTGTGCTAAACAAAGCACAAGGCCACAAAGGGGCTTCCACGAATGGCTGCCCTTTGTTCCCCTGAGCCGAATTGCGTAAGCAAACATTGATCACAAATACAGACATCCTCCCACGCTCGGTATCTGCCGAGCTCAGCTGCAAGCCACCCAAACCTTAAGTTGTTTACACAACAGATCCCAAATCCAAACAAACGCCATCGCAGTTTCTCGAAGCTTGCTCATCGACATCGACATCTCCAAGACATGGTGCGTTCATCTCCCCGCTCATCTCGATCGAACCTTTGTCTGACCTCCCTATGATTCACTAGGCTCCCGCAAACAAAAAGGTGCTTCATTCGACCTCAACTTTGGACTTTTATTTAGTGCAGAACTAATATTGGTAATTTTCAATAGACCGGCGGCAAGACTCGCTCTGCGCTCCAGGACGTCGTCACCAGGGAGTACACCATCCACTTGCACAAGCGCGTGCACGGCCGCTCCTTCAAAAAGCGCGCCCCTTGGGCTGTCAAGTCCGTTGTAGACTTTGCTCAGAAGGCGATGGGCACTTCTGATGTCAGGCTTGACCCCAAGCTCAACCAGGCTGTCTGGGCGCAGGGCATCAAGTCTGTTCCTCACAGGCTCCGTGTTAAGCTTGAGCGTATGTTGTTTTTTTGGTATGGGTTGGGGATGATTGTGCTTATGGATTGGATTTTTTTAGGCAAGCGTAATGATGAGGAGAATGCTAAGGAGAAGCTTTACACCTATGTCAGCCATGTTCCCGTCGAGTCCTTCAAGGTACGTCTATTATTTCCCCTTTGCTTCCCTTTCATGAGCTTACATCTCGTTACAGGGTCTCCAGACAACACTTGTGGATGCGGAGTAAATCAATAGTCCTACTTTACTTATAGGTTACGCCCCGGTCTTATTTCATGTCCATTGTCCACCCACACATTCCCACGCGCATGCATGCTTCCCGTCATACTTCGCCCCCTATGCAGTACTTATGCCCTCATGATGGTTCTGCGACATCAAAAATGCTTTTTTGCTTTGTGTAATTTGGCGGTGTATGTGAGACTGAGGTTCTTGTTTTTTTTTTGGTGTTGTAATGTCAGAGATAGTGCAGGTGTTGCTGTTGGATTGATACCGGGAGGGGTTTGTCTTGAACAGCATCTCATCATTTCTCGCATCTTCATTCAATGTTTTGAATGATATGATAGATTACAAAAGTTTCACTTATCTGATGAACAACTTGTTCATCTAAATGATTTGAACATATATAAGTTTTATATTCCGCACTGCCTAGGCATCTATAATTACAATGTCCTACATGTGCTCCGCGTATAAGTTTATCTCTGAAGTGAAGTCTACGCGAGTTCTGTAATCGATCACAGATTCTACGAACGCCCTGGGATAAATTTCGATTCAAAGCGCCAAGAGCGCTTGTGATTGTTATTCAAACGGCGTCTGCTGAGCGCTGATTTGTCAAACTTTTTCCGCGCTTTCTCCTATGTACTTTCTTCCACGAGATTTCTTGTTTTCTCAAATTTCTAGAGGTGACGTTGATATGATTGGTAGTCGGGAGGTACCAGATGTTTGATTGGTCTGGAAGCGCGTTTGTAGTTATGGACGGTGGGTGGTTGGTGTTGAAGGACTTTTCAGGACTTTCCCAGTTACTTCCACTGGCATCACTGGAGAACATCATTTCGACTATCGAAGTCTGGCGCTTGAACACTATTTTTTCGGCGATGAATTCGATTGGAGTACGCTTTTGCTATTGATACGCTGTTTTCTCGACGACGATGAAAGGGTGAATGCCGAACTCTGCTCATTGCTTACATCTCTGTGGGCGGTGCTCGGTGAACAACTTACTACCATCACTGGGAACTCTGGCTATCGAAATTGGATGTGGCTTGGAGCTGGATGTGCGTTTTTGGGTGGGAGATGAAGGGGTGAATGAGGTTGCACGACACATGTTTACTCTGACAAGAGTGGTGTGGTTAACTCCCCCATTTGCTACCAATGCCATCACTGGTCTATCGTCTATCGAAATTGGATATACCTCTTGGAGATATGGACGCGACTGCGCTGTCTTATCAACCAGACGATGCAGGGGCGAATGTCGAATTCGATGTGGCGCGACGCACGTTTGCTCTCTGACGCTAACGAGAGAATTGCTACCAATTGCAACGCTGACAAAATGTGCTGTCTTTTCAACCAGATGATGAAGGGGTGAATTGTCGAATTTTGGACGCGGAGGCGTGCTTTCTCTCTGATGTCGGTGCTGGTTGATACCGTCACTGGGAACTGTGTCTAGTATCGAAATTGGATATACGGCTTCGAGATATGGACGGGAAGAATGCGCTGTTTTTTTGGGGTGATGAAGTAGTGAATGAGGTTGGTGATGCGTGACGTATGCTGCACTTTCAATCGCATCTTCGTGCATGCTCAGCGTACATTGTTCTATTGTTAGTAAGGTAAGTCTATAGGCGGTTGTATGCTCGACGTAATTGACGCTGTTCTATTTAAGCTATACCTTCTGCTGAAGCCCAAGTGACTATTTTGAGACGTTCATACGCGGAACGATCATGCATATGGGGAATGGATTGGGTGCTTTAAAATCCCCACTGGAATACGCGAGAACAGTGCGCAGAGGCAAGATCGACGAGTTTGGGCAGTGCTTCAGACTGCGCTGTGGGACTTTTTTCGCTTTTCACAGCTTGGTAAATTCAGTCCAGCAGCGTTTGTCCATATTCGTCTTTGGATTGCTTAGCTACTTTTCATCAAGAAGCTTTGAATGCGTATCACGCGCATGGAGTATCTCAACAGCTCCCTAGAATTTGCATGAACACGTCGTATTGTGCGTAAAGGACCAGAACAAGACGAAGCTGTGTCACAATCACTCCTGGTGGTTGCATGAATAAGCCTTATTGCGTGCGATTTCACTTCCAGGTACCAGGACTTCAGGACATTTCACTTTTCCTGTCCTTAGTCCTTCCAATGCACATATTTTGGACAGTATGAGCCTGGACGAATCTTTCATGGTGGATCGGGCTCAATATCTGCCCTGGAACACGCATCGATGCAGCTCGTAGCGCGCACAGATTGGGCCAACAAAACGAAGCGCCCCGGCTAGGACTACATGACCAGATGCAATCACATCTAGTGGCATTCGTTCGACACTCTTCTTGGAACCACCTAGCTCTTCAAACCTCCTCCTCAGTTGCAGTTAGGCACTGTCTAACATGGTTCCGTTCGGCGACCCCCGGGTGTTGTGAATTTCCCCAAAGAACACTCCGTGAGTCTATGGCAGTGCACATGTTGCATACCACTAGCTTTTGGGCCTGCGCTATCTGTGCTGGCACCCTCAAACTATGGTTCATCATTAGACTCTGTCAGTGATCGAAATAACATTGCGTTCTGTGTCACGGATCTATCTTTATAAAATAAGCTACTGTTAGGGTTCGACCGACGACGTCTTGTCGTACCTAGTGCTTGACAAGAGGATCGTCTCCGACTCGGACAAACCAATTACTTCAAACGATGGCGCCTATACAGTTTCAATACAAGGTTCTTGTCCTGTAGCCAGGAATGTAAGACTTCAATGAAATTACGTCGCAACTTCAAGTACGCAATAGGTCTTTCAGCCACCGACTTTAAGGGGGGTGCGTCTGTCTGAAAAACCCCATGTAATTCTCTCTCTTCCGGAGACGCGATCGGTTATACATACTTCGGGTATCCCATATCCGGAAGATTGGGATGTAGCCAGCAGCCACTTCAGCCCAGTACGCGCAACGGCCATCGACATTCGAGTGGTGGCGTGTGGCTTACGATGGCCCGTTTATTTTCTGGATAGCTTCCATACCATGCCATCTTTCAAGTATTCCATACCTGGGAGGTATACAGCAGGCCGCAGATTATGGAATGTTCAAACGCTCTGGGGAATCTAAGCGCCATTGCGCTATTTTCAGTGTTCGCTGGCCCGTGACAGACGGGTCGCGCTGCGCGAGTGCAAGTATCCTCAGGTCCTGACATTATCGCAAAGTTCAACAGAACGTTAATTCCATTTTACGTGTGCGCCAGCCTTCCCCAAGTGGATGAATCGTTTCATGTATGAACTCATGTTACTCTGTATGAAACGCACTATACGTACCTAGTGTGGTTTGTATTGGAATATCCAACTCTGGTTCTCCCCCGGATAATGCGGGAGGTAACAGATTCATTATTTCTCCGTATCGTAAGGACGAGGGGGGCATCTTTAGCTTCAAAGACTTTTCCATCTCTTCCTTTCGCTTTCTTCATTGCGCCTTACGGTACTTGGTATGGGAGGCGACGGTACCGATAGTGTGTTATTCCATATCTAACAGTACTGTGCTGCATATCGATCGGCGGACGGAGGCTCTGGTAAACTGTGGCGGAAGTGTACTCGTCTTTTTCTAATTGCCAACTGGCTAGGCTGCGGACGGCGCGTGCAGCGGGGACCTCACCAGTTCAACTTTGGTCTATTCGCATCTCCATGCTATACCCTACGAGGGTATTGACGATCAAGGCTGAAATGTTCAGCGTGGTCGTCGACGGTTTTTTGCGAAGAACCACAATGATTATTACCCTTTTTAGCAAGGATGCATTCCATTACAGCAGCCTGCTGCTATGTCGAAGTGTAACCGTTGAGACGCCGCAATGTTGCTTTAGGAACGATATTATACCTTGTAAGGTAGAACAAACTTTCGACATTGTGAGTCATGGTCCCTTTGTTTCGAAATTGCGACTTCTACCAGTTTGACTCAGGAGCCTCATGTTTTGGAAGTTTCGTAACTCTACTTACGCAACATAAGTTTGAATGGGTGAAGCCTCTCTGGTGCCAATTCAATGCTTATATGACAGCTCGCCTTACGATTAGTCACCGGCGGGTTGATGGCGCCCTGTCAGTGTTAGAGAGAAGCCCATGTCCAGCACTCTCCTGTCGATCTTATCGCTTCAGGTTCTGTGTCATGGGATGAGCTATCTTCCAAATATGCGTGGCGCCCGTCGAGAAACGCGTCGAATCTTTATTTTCTCCACACTGCCGACGGCGAATAGCAACCTTTCAGATAAAATACTACGATGTTCTGTCGAAAAAACATACAACTCGCGGGTCAAAGAGTACCCTCCTGTCGATCTTTACGGGATTTTTTTAAAAAAACACGCGACGAAAACATGTCGACATTTCTCTTGTCTCCGCTCTGCCGACGGCACATAGTAGCTTTCAGGTCCAACAAATCTGCAAGCTACTAGTATGTCGTAAGACGATGCCGGCTCGAAAGAGCTCGTTCGTCGGTTCAAATGGCGAGTCGAGCTCGTTTCGATCTAATGATCCAGCACGAGCGACTTCGTCCCAGTCCGCTGCAGCTTATTCCAGTACTGGAGGTTGCTAGACATGCTGTTTCGGGTCCGCGAGTACCGCATTTCGTTGCAGGACGGCGCCCTTTGTCAAGTGTACTTTTTCATAGATCGTTTGTGGATACTCGAAAGACCTGCTTACAAGTCACAATAACAAGGCTTTCGTTATCTCTGTTCCGTGTTCATATTTCTCGACCTTGCTATTCATGGGTTTTAAATATGACAGCTGAGGTGAGGTGGTTAACAGACCTATTCTTGGACTTGCGATCATAATTGAATCTATGCTCAAGGTTAGCAGCAAATGACGCATATATAAGTTGCCGGTGTGCCGTCCCAGCAGTCATCTGGAACCTTGTTATGATAATCTCAGTGATTTTGTGGCTTTGAGAAGTACACAAACTCGGACCTTGTACTGGATTTGGCTAATCTGCGATTGATCACAGCAATTGTCCAACACGTTGCATACGCGTGCAGTGGCCCAGAGTGGCCCCCCTTTGCCCATTGACAATGACTTTCGCCACTGGTCAGCTCACTGCTCTCTCTCTTCACCTCCTGTAACGTCATGTACTCTGCTATGATGCCAATTAGCAGGGCGGCATCGCCCACCCCCTCGTATATGCCGTTTTCACCTGTACCTCCGGGAAGTGTTGCTTCGAGCGACTTTCAGGTGGAGAAAATACCTAGGCCACCTTCGTCGATGGGGCGTCGATCTATGCCCCCCATCGAGCCTGTCTATTACGATGAAAATCTCTATCGCGACCACGTTTCGCGGCTGCTCAATGTGAAGGACCGTCAGTTTGCCGTGTCGGGGAGAATACCCATGGATACCTCTCAGTTGGTGCTCTTCTTCAGGTCCAAGGTACGATGAGCGACGGCCCTTCGGATTTCAGCTAATCTGACTGGCAACAAAGAGCGGCATCACACATTCTCTCGACTTCCCTATCGATGTTGTCCACAACGCGCCACCTGCGTTGGATGTTCTGATCGCAGCGTGTCGTCCACACCAGACAGCAGATATCGACGACTACCTCGATCGCGAATCACTGTTTTACCCTCCCAACCTTCCTTTGACACTTTCACTCGACATTGCGAGCCATCCCATTCTCGATGCCATCCGGACGTCCTTATTCCCCAATTTGCCGCCAGGCCACCATCTCACAGCCACCCGAGATAAACTTGAGCTGCTGGTTAGTGATGGCCGAATGGGGCGTCAACCCGTTAGCCTTCGCAACGATGGCAGGTCAGCCACCATCGTCGTCACTTTACCTATACGCTTTAAAGGTGGTGCCCTGATTATCCACGACCGGATTGGAAACCAGGAGAAGTATTACGGTCGGGGCGGGAAGACGGGAGATATTGAGTGGACTGCGTTCCTTGCGGATTGCGAGTATGAGATTGAGACGGTTACGAAGGGATGTCGCGTTTCGGTTTCGTATGGTGTATACCTGAGGACGTTTGGGCCTTCTGGTGTTGATCCTGTGCCGCTCATCAGCCCCAGCGACAACTTTTTCGATCTCATGGCGCCTATTATGAACATGTCTCGCGGGAAGAGGATTGGGTTTTATCTGACGAATGATTATGGTGTCAATCCATCGGAAGTTTTGGCTGAATCTATCGTTCCTTCGGTAGGTACATTTTTCTTATAGTATGTAACCAACTGACACAAGTTACAGCTCAAAGGCGGCGACTCCCTTCTCTACCACGCGTTCAAGATGTACAAGCTCACTCCGGAATTCCGGTGGACGGCAGGCGGGTACGTTTGGCCCACTGACCGCATCGTCGAATACCATGGTGAGGATATTATTAAACCTATGATGCCAGGCCGCCCCTTCGGCGTCGTCAATGGCTCCAGGATGGGCATTCCACCTGTTCGTGGGGCGTTTTCTTCTGGGTACCCTGTTGCTGATCCTGGAATGGACCATGCGGAGGCTATCCGATTGATTGTAGAGGGTAGTGGAGCGATTCCAGTTGAAGAGGCGGGGATAACGGTTCTTACGGATTGGACTAATCCCGCGCCTGTAGTTGGGAAGGAGAGGGTGCCGTTTGTGTCTGCGGGTGAGCTGGAGAGATTGGTCGTTAATGTTCTTTTGGTCGTTTTCATTCCTTGAGTTTTCAATGTATCAAATCACAGCATAATTTCAGAGCAAAGTTCGTGTAACCCATCATCTGCGATGCCCAAGAGGTAGAATACAGAAGTAAATAAGAGGATAGGTTGATTAAATAGCATAATGTTTTATAGTAAATACGATGGGATCCTCCCCGTGTATCGTGTCCATGGTTTCTTTTTCCTTGTCCCTTTTCTTCCCCCTCCTCTGTTCGTGGTGGGACCCTATAGCGCTCTGCGCTGCCCTCGGTCCAAGACATGATTATGTGGAAAAGATGCCAATGATCTTGAACGGCCACACGCCCTGCCCTTCTTCACCTAATAACTGACATTCGACAAAGTGGTTTCCGCGGGTAACATAGTGGTCAATCATCGTAAGTCTAAATCATCCATCAGAAACTTTAGAAAGAAAGAAAAGAAAAAGAACGCACTGAGGCTTAGCTTCCCCAATATCCTGTACATTCTCCAACGTCTTGGCACCGGCATAATTATCATCGACCCAACATTCGACTCTGCTCCCTTCCCCAGCCACTTTTACAGTCTCTACGATGTAGTATATACCAATATCGCCCGCCCCGATGTTCAGTGGGACGCGCAGCTTGCTCGTGGGGAGGGTAGAGTAGAAGTAGTGTCCCATTACGCCACCGTTGGCGGATGATGCTGTGTTGGGGTGGTGCACGTACCATCCGCTGCCGTAGAACAAGCTGGGAGGGAGAGGATTGATAAGATCGTTCGCGCTCACGCAGAAGGGTGCGATTTCCTCGTATTTGGTGCCGGGGAGTGGGCGGGTGTTCACTCTCCCCAAGGGAATACCTAATTCTTCGACATTGATACCCCCAGCTTCGGGTTTAATCCTATTCCCATGCTCGTCGACGTCTCTGCCTTCATCGACTTCGTCGTTTTCGCCCGGTACGCCTTTTCGCAGTCCGACACCGCCAAAGAGGGCACCGGCATCGCTCTTGTGAGATTCGGAGGGGGATTCACCGCGTGCTAGCATGTCCCATGTTGTGCATATCTGACTCTGAATGTACGCTTCGAGAAGGTCACTGAGGACTTGGTGGCCTTTTTCGTTGGGGAGAACGGGGTCGACGAAGAATTTTTCGATGGATTTGGGTTCGCGCATGTAGTCTGCGAAGAGGGCTGCTTTTGTGGATACGTGGGGGATGTCGTAGAATTGGGCGACGAGGTCGTGCCAGTGGTCTGGGCCTGCGAAGCCGTGTGTTTGGTGGATTTGGGGAGAGAAGTGGCCTAGGAGGAGGACGGCGGGTGCGTCGGGGCGTAAGAGGAGTGAGCGGATTAGGATTTCAAAGTTGTCTGTTGAGTCTGAGTCTCTTTTGGGTTGTTAGTTAGAGTTTAAAGGGGATTAAAAGGGGACGTACGGAATGTCGTCTGTGTCGAGTTCGACGATGACGAGGTCTGTTACGTCTGGGATGTGGTGAGAAGCACAGAAGCCGTAGTAGTCTGAATTTGTGCGTCGCATTGCGCCGTTTGTGAGTTCTGTTGCTGGGTGGGGGAAGATGGTGTTCCACCATTGGAAGAATTTGGAGGGGTAGCATTTGGATGAGATGGGGTCGTCTCCTGCGCCGTGGCATGCTGATACTGTATGCAAGTGTGAGATAGTGTATTGTATTGAAATGAAATGAAAGACGAACCGGAGCCGCCGATGACGCTTATGGTCACTGGCTTTCCTGCGAGAGCGCGCTCGATGACTCGCTGGATCCTGGTACCGGTGCCCAGGTGCATGCGACTCTTGCTGAGGACGCTCATGCCGTACTTGGCCGCCATCTTGTCGCCGGTGCCATAAGAGGGACAAAAGTCGAATGGGTTGGCATCGCCCGAGAGGTTGAAGTAGTTCTTCGGATGGAGTTCTGCGGGGGTGTAGGCGTATGACTGGGTGGGTGAGGAGGGGATGTAGTGGGTGAGGGTGAAGAGGGCGAGGAGGACGAGGAGGAAGAGGAGGGTGCGTATTGTTCTGCGGTTGAGGAAGGAGGAGGCGTTGGGTGTGTCGAGGGGGTGGAGAGGGGGAGTGGGCGAGGAGATGTGTGCGTGTGTGCGCTGTGTCCTGCGTTGGAGCATTGGTAGTGAGCGGAGGAAAGAGAGCTGAGCTGGATTTTTGATCGACACTTTCTTATTTTTGATTGAATCGACGGCCAGCGCGGCAACTCTCTGTCTTTCTCTCCCTCCACCATGAAGCCCAAACCCGCCCTCTCCTTTCTCCGCCGCATCACCCCCCTCGCTGCTCTCTCCATCGGTCTCATAGTTGGTTTCACAATAGCAAAGTTATTCCCCTGGAACACTGTATGTCTATTGTATAATGTTTATTCAATTCTGATACACGACAGACTACAACTCCCACATGGCGTTCGGGCCACCTTCCCACTAAAAAGTCACAGCAGACAAGACACCCTATTCAGATTCCTACTGTCGCCCAGCGAGAGCGCGTCCTCGAGCTCCTCACCACCCTCTCCCCGCACTACACCAAGGAATGCACGCGGCACGCCCAGCCAGGCTATACCGCGCAGGCCCTGGAGCGATACAAGCCTCTCATCGGCTACCTCCCCCCTCAGCGCAGCTCAGTCCTCGGCAGTCTCCTAGGAATGGACCAACAGCCTCTCCAAAACCAACACAGCGAGCACAAATACTTCTTCGCTATCAACCTATACAACTCCTTCGACGTCATCCCTGATCTATTCGCTACCCTCTTCAGAGTCTCTGCCATCCTAGGCTACGGAAATGTCTTTGTGTCAATATACGAGAACGGGTCGTCGGACCAGACGAAGGCTCTGTTGCGCATTTTTGATGCACTGTGCAGAAGCGTGGGCATGCGCGTTATGATTCGCACGTCAATGCGCACTAGGGGGGCATTCAACCATCGTATCGAGTACCTCGCCGAAGTACGCAACAGCGCCTTTGTCCCCCTACACGAACTCCGCGATGCCGAAGGCGAGTACTTTGACACCATCATATTCATGAACGACATTCTACCCTGCGTCGACGACCTTCTCGAGCTCATCTACCAATCTCGCTTGAACAACGCCGGAATCACATGCGCAGCGGATTACATGTACCACGAGGAAATTGCCGCACCTGTGTTTTATGATAATTGGGTCGCGAGGGATATCAATGGAACAGCCTTGGAGAATGCTCCGTTTGAGAGGATTTTCCATCATGAAGAGAGTCGAGAGCGGTGGGTTAGGCATTTGCCTGTTCAGGTCCAGAGTTGTTGGAATGGCATTGCGATTTTGGATCCTGCGCCTTTTTATACGCCTCCTCACGTGAGGTTCAGAATGGCAAAGATCACCGAGGGCGAATGTTCCGCTAGCGAATGTAGTTTGATCTGCAATGATTATTGGGAGGCGGGGTATGGTAGGATTATGATGGTCCCTAGAGTCAAACTGGCTTATGATTCTGTGCGTCTTCTTTATCCTTTTTCTGCCATTGCTCACCATCAAATAGAAAGTGTTCGATATCATCCATCCTAACCGCCGCAATTTGACTGCGATAAGGGGATATGTGAAGATTGGGGGCTTGCCTGACGATCCGAGAACAGATCCGCAGGATCGAAGTTGGTTTGGTCCGCATGATAGGCTGTTTACTGAGGAAGAGAGTGTCCCGCTTGATTTTGTTGCTGGGCCTGAGTATGGTGAGTTTCTTTCTTGGTTTGTCATTCGTTTGGTTGTTCTTTCTTGCTTGATGATGGTCGTTGGGCATACCTTCCTCTTCGCTTCCTGCTTTTTACGCATGCGATAGACGTGCGTTTCTTTATTCGAAATGGTCGTCAGTAGATGGCTCTTTTGATCCTTCGATACCTCACTGTTTCGAGGTGTGTTGCGATTTTTGGAAGTTGGTTGGGTGTTGTGGTTCCAGTTCTGCTTTCCAGTTGGGTTTGGAGATGGAAGGTGGACCGTTGCTCCTTCGGTGGACACTGTTGGGTGTTTGGTGTGGGCTTCAGGCTCGATGCAGGGGTTTCGTTATTCTAGGTTGCTATGTTGGATTCTGCGACCTCTTTTAGCTCTGCTTAGATCTGGCTGTTCTTGTGGATAGGGCGGAGTGGATGGATTATATGCACTCCTTGCGAGACATACCGGTTGGGGGTGTTCAGTGGTAATTGTCGGGTGCGATTGGGTAGGCGTTGACTTTAGGGCCTTTGTTTTCATTCTACAACGAGATGGGGTGTTGGCTCGTTTCTTTCGTTGTGCTCGACTCCGGCGACTCTGGTGCTCTTTTAAGTTTATTTACCCCGCCGAAAGATCCCTTTTTATTTACCTTCTCTAGTGGATGAAGCGGAGTGGATGGGTTATGATGGTTTTGTCCAGAGCGTCTCCGTTGGCGTGATTTGTGTTCGATCTCCCGCTCGTGGTGATGTAGAGATAGGTGCTGAGCAGAATTGTGCTAGGCGCGAGCTGCCGTTCTCTTGTGCGTTTGGATTTCGCTGTTCTGCAGTCCCTACGCATCCACAGGGCTCTCTGAGTGTTCTTTCATCTTTTTATGTCAGCTGTATTGTTTTCCTTTCGTATCCTTGGTAGATGTATCGTCGCTAGGTGGTGCTCCCTTTATGCCTGCTGCTTTTGTATAACTGGAGGTACTCTTGCATTTGTGCTGAGGGCTTCCCTCACCGGGAACCTCGGTGGTCTCGTTTCTGAGAGGTCGTATGTGCTGCAACCCGTCGTTGCTCGTTGTTTTCTGCGCCTTCTGAGGGACTACGGCCAATGATGCTACTGCCGTTGTAGTCCTTGCTCTCTGCGTCTGGACCCTTGGAACGAGTCGCAAGTGGGGAACTCTGTTTCGTCCATGTATCTGATTTATGTGCTTTATATTCCCTATCGTTCTTCCAGGTTTCTTCAAGTTCTCAATTCTAAGCTTCTGATTTCATTCTATTCGACCCCCACCTTCTCTTCCTCTCCTCTCCCTGAACTGTCTGTTCAATACTAACGTTCACTTTACAGTCTGGTGTTGGGGCTGGGACGGTGCCGGTGATCTTGAAGGACCTGATGTGGACCCTATCTGGGAGAAGATGTCGAATAGGTCGACGCTGCCGACGTCTATTAAGGTTAAACATGATCGAAGTTTGACTCTATGATGGGGAATCGGAGGAGGGTTCATACGAGAGTGGGTGGAGGAAGGCGAGGATGGTGGCAGATGTAGTGGTAACGACGCCGACAGCTTACAGCAACAACGGTGTAGTTGGAACATCGATACACGACAAGAAGATTACACATTCCTCTTTCCCTCTATTATCAGACATCCCGTACATCTCAAAACGCACTCACTCAAGGAACCGTCGATAACACTCGCTCAATGCTCTTTCAGACACGCTGTTTTCTTTAGGATCTTCGCTCTGCTGGCGTTATTATATTAGTCAGTCAACCAGCCAGCCAGCCAGCCCGCTGCTGCGGTGTACATTATTACATTATTCTATCCTATTGCGTTTTACATGGTATTACTGTCGTAGATTTGTTTGTCTTTGTTTTTTTTTTTTGGGAAAAATATTTATATTCACTTCAATCATAATGACACTGAAATATTCATGCCTCTCTAGATTCCTTGTTAATTTTGTATTAAACTAACAGGTATATGTCATGAAAGTCTGAATCACATTGTAAGGCCTTAAGCCTTAAATGTCAACACCATACATTATAACATTCTTGAAAGGCATCAATGGGCTTCATTGCAATAAGTTGCTAGGCCATGGGATTTCATGAAACAAAATTGAAAAGTTAAGGTTTTCATAAGATTATCCATGGATTCCAAGGTGGCCATAGTATTATTTAGTTCATAATATTACTTGCAGGTCCAAAAAAGAGTACTGAGTATGGCTGTGTTACATGTAACATCTATTAGATATATTGAGGAAGTACTCTCATCAGCAATTCAGCAATTTGTTTGTCGGCTTGTAAGGCTTGTGTAGCATGTGAATGCATGCTCACAAGTAGACAGTAACCTACAAGCTTACAAACCAGAGTTTTTATTAGTATTATTAGTATTAATGTTATTTATTGTGTAATAAACTATGACAATGATTATCTACATATTTATTAATAAAATAAGACCTAAAAACATCTAATAACACAGAGAAATGAAAGTCTTCAGGCAGTGAGGTAAATCCATAAAAGGGGAGGAGGTGTGCACTACACACAATACTGGAGACTTTTGACTGATTGTTTGGTCACACATCATGCAGGGCCTCTGAACAGAACAATTTTGTCCTGTTGTCATGCATCATGGACAGCTGTGAACAAAGGTTTAGTGAAACTAAAATTAGAATGGTCTAATTTCCCTTCCAAATTTCTCTAGATCATGGAAAGTTTTGATTATCACCATGCACCTGATGGTGTGCATGTAATACATTATGCATGGTAATTAGAACTCAAACGTAATGTATGAACACTGTAAACTACAAGAGAGAAATTAATACTACATAATGTATAGTGACTACAATGCACTACCCAATAAATGTAATGAAATCTATACTATAGGTACACTCTAGTCTCTGAGCACGATGACAGGAATGGTAATCCCGACACTTCCAAATTCAGGTAACTTACAATGCATTAATTTGTCCCCCGTGGAGATATGATCTCACTGGTCAGGGTGTTTCCAAAGTGTTTCATGCTGACATTAAAGAATCCTGTGTTGCAATTCGCTTCTTCTCTGCATCCTTTGAAGCCTTGTGCTTCAGATATCATATTATATGATTTCCTTATGTTTTCTTATATGTTTTTTTATATGTTTTCCGCATTTCCACAAATTCCATAGATATATTTCTATACCTCATGAATGCTTAGCACTGTAGCAGGCCACTTTCAATTTATATTCTGTATATTCTTCATATGTTTTCCGATTTCCGAAATATTCATAATAATTGTATAATGTGAAAACTTCTGTACAGCATACACAATCTGCTGGTCTTGGCACAAGGTTGCCGTGTTCCACCTTGTGCCACAATGGCTCCAAAAATGTCTGTACTGAATGTCGGGATCCGGAAAGTATGATTACATAATGGTCTCACATTCATACCGGTGCGGCCATAACATACAGAGATTTAGGAAATAGATGAAAATAACAATTTGGTGCTATCCCACTGAGAAATTTGCTATAAATTCAATGAATTATACATATACTTTATGGTATAATGATAAATGTGCTGTTATTGGTCTCGTTTTTCACGACTTTTGGTTTTGGTCTGACGAAAGTGTACAAGCCTCTAGAATTCAACTAACTGTACCATTAGATTACAACTATTCATACGACTGGATGATGTCCAATTTACTTGACAAAACCATTTGCATACATTTATAAGCTTTAAATGTCAAGGACTTCGTGCTTTGTAATGCATCTTTGGTTTACATACAAGCCTACATTCATATTCACATACCTGGTTTTCAATAAAAGTGATCTTTTACAGAAAGAAAAACAAAAAGCGAAAGTATTGGTAGGTATTTTGAATCAATTACATAGATATTCATATTTTATAGACAGTACATAGTCGGAATTTGTCACGACCGTGCCCCTAGCCTGACTTGGCGGCGGAGTACGAGAGAGTGACTGCGGAGAAGCGAGGGGTGAGTGTAAGACGAAAGCGGAGAACGATAACTCAGGGGGTAGGACTTCGGCTTCAGCTTATGTGCTGTGCCCCTGGGATTCCCGGTCCTGGATTTCGGAGTAAGGGCAAGCCCTTCGGAGAAGACGAGAGACGGAAGACGAGAGGTGTAACTCAAGTCAGACGAAAGGGTGAGGACGTAGTTCAATACGAAACTAAAGACTAAGTACAAATCGAGTACTACTTAAATACTAGAGACTCGGAGTAAGTAAAGGCCGCTGGCCAAGGCCAGCGGAGAAGTACGGTCAGGGTAGGCGTACGTAGAATGAAGACTATAACTAATTAAACATAATAAAATGCGTCGGAGAAGTGAGCGCGTATGGCGGTGTAAAGTAAAACAGATAGTGGCGCACTTAAGAATGATAAGTGACTCACTATGAGATGTATACTACAATACTGAGGGGATAGCTCAGTAGGGCGGAAGAAAGGAAACGAAAGTAATCTATGTACAGTAAGCAATATGTAATAGTAAGAACGTAATCAAGGTCCGGAGTAAACATAGGGGAAAGCGGAGTAAGAGCAGAGGAGTCCGGAGGTAGGCGATACGGGATATGACAGTATTCCCCCCTTAAGGCCGAGCCTCGAGGCCTGAGCACGTGATCAAACAATAGGCTTTTGAAAATTTGATCGGCGTTTTGACATCAGGTCCGGATATATAAAGGTCAGCTTGTGGAGGAAGAATCCAAACCATATTTACCCCGCTACACCAACTCGTTTTCACGTGACCACTTAATATGTCTTCCTCTGTACCCTCGAACGAAGACCCTACGCGCGAGGAGAAACTGAGGTTACTCCTCCACAAACGAGCGGAGCTGGAAGCTCTCGAAAAGGAGTTGAAGGGTGAAAAGGTGGAGAAGCAGGGGGACGAAAAGGAAGGGACAGAGCAGAAAGACGCTATGGAGGTGGATGAAGGAGACCGACGATTAGAGGCGATACGGGAAAAACAACGTAAGCAGGCGGAGACAAAGGCGAGGGTCGCTCAGACGATGTCAAGACTAACTGGTCGCCCAGCGGAGGAAACGACGAGGCAAGGCGCTTCTCCACCAGTACATGCGGAGTACGAGGCGACAATGGCAAGGTTGGGGCTTATGTCGTTTAGTCCGGAGTCGGTGACACAATCCTTACATTACCATAGGGAGGCCGATAGTTTGACGATGCAGGTGGACAGGTCGAATCCGGTGGAGAAGGTGGTGGAGCAGGCGATGGCAGAGGTAGGGCCTACAAGGGTACGGATTCCAACTCCTGTAGTGGAACCGGAGGTAATGACCATTCCACAGGTAGGTACTTACATGAGTGCGGAGCAGATTGCTGACCGCGAATGCACCGTTCAGCAGCTAGAGGCCGAAGGCCACACCATGACTCCGGAGGAAAAGGTGGAGAAGATCGTCCAGCGCTTGGAGAACGAAGGTGGCTCCAAGAGGAAGCGCACTGGTACGAATCCGGAGGACGCGACAGAGGCGACTCCAAAACCGGTGAAGAAGAAAACTTCGACCAGGGCTTCTCAGTGCAAAGGGGCGAAGAGTAAGGCCCTTGTTGACGACGAGGCGGAGGAGGAGAAGAGTAAGGGAAGTGGTGCAGCACAGGGGAGTCGCACCGGAACAGAGAGTCAGGCGGGTGACAACCCCGAGGATGAAGAGGAGAAGACATGCGTACTTCTCCATGCTCCTTGCACGAGTTGCAAGCAACGCCAGGTGGAGTGCTTGGTAGACCTCGGGTAAGAATCTCCTGACGCTGTACGGCGTTATGCTAATATGTTCTACAGTGGTAAGAAAATGGACCACAAGGTGTGTGAGGCATGTCGGACAAAGAAGGGGAGATGCGACAACGAGGGGATAATGTGGGGGACTGTAGTCCCGGGGAACGCAGAGGAATGGAGAAAGGGTCTGGAGAAGATGAAGACCGGTGGTGTGGGGCAGGAGAAATTGGTGGAGGAGTTGCAGATGCAACTGGCGGTGGCGAGGTCGGAGTTAGAGGTCGCGGAGAAACGGGCGGATGAATTGTGGACCAAGGGGAAGATGTTCGACGCCGAGTGCAAGATCCTGAGGGATCAGCTTTATCTGGCGGAGAATGAGCGCGACAAGTTGGCGATGCAGCTCAACTCCGGGAGCCCCTCATCGGCCATGCTCATGGAGGCATTGGGTAGGAACGTCAACATGCACACGGAGTTGATGGGAACGTTGAATAGGTTGATGACCACGCAGGCGGCAGAGGAGGGTACTCCGGCGGAGACTAATGAGTCTGGGAGTAATGAAGAGGAAGAAGATGAAGACGAAGAGTAGTGTACAGTAGGCGGAAAAAATGTAAATACTTGTTTTGTGTGGACTTTAATGATTTTTTTGACGCGAGAACGAAAAAGTAAGAGTAAACGATAATACGGAGTAAAGAGAAACACCTTAGGAGAAAACCAATACAACTCCGTACTTCCACTCTCAGCCCACCTCGTTAAGTATGCAAAGTGATGAATCAGCTATGCTTATTAAACGTAGTGGTCATCATGCAAGCGGTGTCCGGAGAAGCGTCAATCTTCAACCTTTGGTCAAGAAGACGGATACGGATATACAATAAACTATAGCGGAGAAACGAAAATGTAAGCAGAGAAAATCTATGTAACAGGAGTAGAAGGATTGGGCTTATCGGGATAACGAGCATGAAATTCCTCTATGAGCTCTGTAGCATGTTCTACTTCGGTGGCAGCCAACCAAGTGAGTTCTTCGTCGGTTCCTTCATAACCAGTCCATCGGACTAAGTAACGAAGAGGGCATTTCTTGAACCGGCGATCCAGCTTGGAGTCGCAGATCTCACTGATCTCGAACTCGATATCTCCGTCGATTTCCACAGGGGGAGGCGGAGCTATCTCTCGACCAGGGATAGTGTTTTCAACTGCGGGCTCGAGCATAGAGACATGGAATACAGGGTGTACAGCTCGGAAATTGGAAGGGAGTCTAAGGGTGCGGGAGTGGGTACCAGTTTCAGCAATGATCTCGAAAGGACCGTAATACTTTTCAGCCAATTTCTTGGAAGGGCGAGTGGTGTTAAAGAACTTAGCATGGACGAAGGCTTTGGTTCCAACTTTGAACTCCGGGGCAGGCAAGCGACGGTTGTCTGCTCCGACCTGATAGCGCTTCTGAGCAAGTGCTATTTCGGCCTTGAGGTTTTCATGAAGTTCCTGGAGGTCCACGGCGTAGTCCCTGGCATGAACGGAGGTAACGTCACGTTCGGGATAGACTGTAATCTGTGGATGATAACCCTTATTGGCGAAGAAAGGAGTCGTATTAGTGGTCGAGCTCGGTGTATTGTTATACGCGAACTCAGCGATGGGGAGGAGATCAGCCCAGTTGTCCTGCTGGTAATTGCAGTAGATGCGGAGGTACTGCTCTAAGACTTGGTTAATGCGTTCAGTTTGTCCATCGCCTTCTGGATGGTATCCGGAGGTAAAGTGTAGGTTAATGTCGAGAACCTTACCAAGAGACCGGAAGAAGTGGGAGACGAACTCCGAACCACGATCGGAGGTAATGTGGCTGGGAACACCGTGCTTAGAGAATACGTGCATGACAAAGAGCTTAGCTAGCTGGGCGGAGGTAATGGTGTTATGACAAGGGATGAAGATAGCTTGCTTGCTAAGACGGTCAACAATAACTAGGATTGAATTGTACTTATCAAATCCAGAGATGGGAAGCGTTTCAATGAAGTCCATAGAGATAGAGTTCCATGGGCGCTCTGGAATAGGGAGTTGCTTCAAGGTACCATAGGGACGGTGATGCTGTGGTTTAGACCGTAAGCAGATGGTGCAAGACTTACAATAGTCCTTGACATAAGTACGAAGTCCAGGCCAAGTATATTCCCGTCGAATATTATCCAAGGTCTTGTTTTGACCAGGATGTCCGGCGAGTAAATGATCATGTTTGTACTGGACAATGCGAAGGCGGAGAGAATCGTCGTCTGGGACATAAATTCGGTTGTCGAGGCGGAGTAAGCCATCTGAACCGACAGACCAACGATTAGTAGGATTGCGAAGGTGGATGGATGCGACAGTGTCTAGGGGTTGGGCAGTGAGGATGTCGCGGTGGAGTTGCTCAACATCCATAATGATGCTGGCACGGAGAACAGGATGAAGGAGTGTGGTGGCACGGATAGAGGCGATGAGCTGTTCTTGGGTAAAAACAGGGCGAAAATTGTGCGGATTGACTTTGGCATAGTCGTTATTCCCCCCTTTAGGGTAGACGTCCCATCGTCTAGTTAAAGCGTCAGGTTTCGCACCAAGTTTCCCTGGGCGGAAACGAATAACCAGATTGAACTGAGACAGGTACTCTGACCAACGAGCCTGACGGCGAGTGAGAATCTTGGTGGTGGAGAAATACTCTAAGTTTTTATGGTCAGTAACCACATCAACCGGAGTACCAGAACCTTCCAAGTAGTGTTGCCAGACACGAAAAGCTTCAAAGATAGCCAGGAGTTCCTTGTCGTGGGTGTCATAATTCAGTTCAGGAGCGGTGAAGGTACGGGAATGGAACGCAATGGGGTGAATATCGCCATCGTCAGCAACAATCGAGAGGATTGCTCCGAGAGCATAATCGGAGGCGTCAGTCTCTACAATGATCTGGGCGTCAGGGACCCAATGAGTGAGTACAGGGGCTGTAGTGAAGGCGTCCTTAAGTTTCTCGAACGCCGAACGGCAAGCCGGAGAAAAGTCCCATTTCAAACCCTTGCGGGTAAGACGAGTGAGTGGCACTACAATGTCGGAGTAGTGCTGGATAAAGCGCCTATAGAAGTTGGCAAACCCAAGGAAAGACTGAACATCTTTAACCTTCTTAGGTTCGGGCCAATCCCTAATGGTTTGGACTTTATCCTGGGACATAGTGAGGCCGCCCGGAGAAAGGACGTAACCTAAGTACTCAACAGATTCAGTGTGGAATTCACACTTGTCCGCCCGGGCATAGAGCCCATGTTGGCGTAAACGCTTTAGAACTTCTTTAACGTGCCGTTTGTGCTCCTCGAGACTATCGGAGTAGATTAGTATATCGTCGAGGTAGACTGTAACGCACACATCGAGCATGTCCTTGAAGATGTCGTTCATGAAACGTTGGAAAGCCGCAGGTGCATTGGTGAGTCCAAACGGCATTACTAGCCATTCAAACGAGCCGTAGCGAGTACGAAAAGCGGTCTTCCATTCATCTCCATCAGCGATGCGGACTAAGTGGTAAGCGTGGCGGAGATCGATCTTGGTGTAGATTCTAGCCTTGCGAGGAGAGTCAAGGAGGTCGGAAATAAGGGGAAGGGGATATCGATCCTTTTTGGAGATTGCATTAAGCCCACGGAAATCGACACAGAGTCGAAGGGATCCATCTTTCTTCCGGACAAAGAGCACTGGTGCTCCATGTGGAGAACGAGAAGGACGGATGAAGCCAATCCGGAGATGTTCGTCGATGAACTCTCGTAGAGAGGCCAACTCGGACTGCGAGAGTGAATATACAGTACCGACTGGAGGAGACGTACCTTCCTCCAAGTTGATCCGGAGATCGTAAGGGCGATGCGGAGCAAGAGTGTCTGCTCGTGTTTTGCTGAAGACGTCAGCGAACTCGTGGTATTCCGGAGGAATACTAGAAAGGTCCACGGCTTCTGCGGCCATGGCAGCGGCAGAAGCTGAAACTACGGCACCGACTTGTATCCTAAACATCTGCGAGCCTGCGAGCTTACTAGCCCGGAGAAAAGCTGCAGCGTTAATGAGCGAGATACTAGGAGGTGGACTATTGTCCGACAGAGGAACAGAAGACAAAGCTGGTGATGGAGGGGTTTGCAAGGAGGCAGATGCCTTCAGTGCAGGTGTCGACAAAGACGGAGAAGATTCTCCTAGGACCGGGGTTTGGAAGCCAAGTATACGTCTCTCAGTCCAGTCAATCAACGGATTGTGTTGGGAGAGCCAGTTAAATCCTAATACCACGGAGCAGGAAGAATCGAGCGGAGTTACATAGAAATGAATATCCATGCATTCACCAGTAGGAAACGTTACAGATAATAATATACTCTCTGTAAGTATGGAGTTAGAGGTACCGTCAAAAAGTTTCAGTGCAATGGGAGGGACCGGAGTTGTGGGAAGGTTGTGCTCCCTCACAAACGACGAGTCAGCAAAACAGTGGGTTGAACCAGAATCGATGAGCGAAAGGAAGGAAAGAGGCATATCCGGTGCAGCTGGAGAAAACGAAGTCAATGGAATATGTACAGCTTGGGGGTCAAAAAGAGCGGATGCGTTTAGTCTTATCTCCTTAGGTGCACAGGAGAGATTAACGCGGCCCTCAGCCTGTGCGGAGTCACTGGAGCCACGCTCTATTTTTTCGAACTCTCAGCCGAGTTCGCCGAGGGAGTTGCCTCGGTAGAGGTGGCAGTGGCCGCACGGGCTTTGGCGGCAGAGGCTGCCTTTCGACAGTCCTTGGCCTGATAACCGGCGTTGCCACAGAATAGGCAAAGCTTCTGGTCCAGGCGACGTTTACGTTCCTCCGGGGTGAGTTTCCCGTCAGAACCAAGCTTCCCAGTCAAGTCTGGCGCCTTGGACTGGTTCTGCTTTTGCTTGTTCTTGGGTTTCCCCGAGGATGAAGCGGAGGTAGAAGAGGCGGAGGAGGAGGTAGAGGAGGTTGGAGTCTTGGAGGAGGAGGAAGAATTCGAAGTTGACTTCGAATTCTGATTGCCCTTGGGCTTCTCCGAAGACTTGGCAGCAGATTTGCTGCGCTTCTCCTCAATGTTGCGCTCGGTGTTGTGCTCCCAATGCCTCTGATCGTAGCCCTGGGCTACCTTCTTAGTCCCGGCAAGGGTGGTAGGCCAGCCTTGCTCTCGATGAGAGAGAGTGTCCTTCAGACGAGGACAAAGGCCACGGTAGTATGCCGAGTTGAGGGCAGCGTCGTCCCAAGGCAAGAGTGCGGCATACTCGTTGAACTTTATTTCGTAGGTCGTGAGCCGCTGATTATCCTCCATGTGGAGGGAGAAAATGCGAATTTCAGCCTCACCAACAGGGTTGGTATGGCCGAAGTGAGTCCGGAGGAGCTGAATGAAGTAGCCCCATGAATCCATCCACGGCTCGTATGCATCATCATCGAGATGAGTGGCAAACAAATTGCTGGCAGAGCCACGGAGGAAAGTCAACGCGTAGTTGACTTTAGATGCGTCGTCCGGGTACAACTGGGGGTTGTTCCGGAACACCAAGCGGACTTGCATAATGAAGGGCTCCAGCTTAAGCGTGTTGGAGCCGTCGAAGTTGTCCGGCTGGTTAACCTTCTTCTCCCGAACGGGAGGAGGAGGTGGTGGAGGTGGTGGTGGCGGGGCAAAATAACCCGCCACAGAGGCCACCATTTCCAGGATTTCATCCCGGGTGAAATTGTAGTGGGGTCTTGCAGTTGGGCGACGAGGGTCGCGGTAGGGGCCCCTGGAGGGAGGCCTTGAAGGAGGTTCCGAGGGAGAATTGGAGGGGGGATTAGAGGGAGGACCTCCGGGGCCATTTGGTCCGCCAGGACCATTGCCACCGGCACCTGCCTGCTCATCATCGTCCCCTTGATCGTCGTCTCCTTGATCATCATCTCCGGAACCATTACCATCATCTCCGGAGTCATCACCATCATCTCCAGCATTGTCTGGAGGTGCGCCATTTCCAACTCCGGCAGAATTGCCAGCGGAGGAAGGTGGTAGTGGAGGAAGTCCTCCACTGCCTGAAGCTACAGGCTGTTGGGCGGGTGGTGAATGGGCTGTGGGTGTTTGCTGCTGGCGTGCAGCTACACCTTCCGGAGGTAGTTGAGTATCCACTGGTTCTATGGACGCAGTGGGGGTAAGGGTGGGGTCATAAGGAACGCTCAATGGAATTGGGCGTGGTGCGTGCACTTGATTGCTGTGAACCGGCTGAAGTTCACGAGCTGCATGATGAGTGGAGGTAATTCCTCCAGAAACGAGAGCACTAGCTGAGGGTGGGGCATTCCGCCGAGAGAGAGGCGGAGCAGAGTCAACACGACGAGGCGTGCTGGCGTTGTTATGTTCACAGGCTTGCTGAGCAGCTAGACGATTGCTACGGCGCACATCATTTTGCTGCTGTTCATGGCTCCTAGCATGTGCAGTCTGAGTCTGCGTGCGGGTGGCCATGAGGGAAAGAAAGGCGTTATGAGAAGAGGAATCCAAGGTGGTAGTTTCATATACTGTCACGACCGTGCCCCTAGCCTGACTTGGCGGCGGAGTACGAGAGAGTGACTGCGGAGAAGCGAGGGGTGAGTGTAAGACGAAAGCGGAGAACGATAACTCAGGGGGTAGGACTTCGGCTTCAGCTTATGTGCTGTGCCCCTGGGATTCCCGGTCCTGGATTTCGGAGTAAGGGCAAGCCCTTCGGAGAAGACGAGAGACGGAAGACGAGAGGTGTAACTCAAGTCAGACGAAAGGGTGAGGACGTAGTTCAATACGAAACTAAAGACTAAGTACAAATCGAGTACTACTTAAATACTAGAGACTCGGAGTAAGTAAAGGCCGCTGGCCAAGGCCAGCGGAGAAGTACGGTCAGGGTAGGCGTACGTAGAATGAAGACTATAACTAATTAAACATAATAAAATGCGTCGGAGAAGTGAGCGCGTATGGCGGTGTAAAGTAAAACAGATAGTGGCGCACTTAAGAATGATAAGTGACTCACTATGAGATGTATACTACAATACTGAGGGGATAGCTCAGTAGGGCGGAAGAAAGGAAACGAAAGTAATCTATGTACAGTAAGCAATATGTAATAGTAAGAACGTAATCAAGGTCCGGAGTAAACATAGGGGAAAGCGGAGTAAGAGCAGAGGAGTCCGGAGGTAGGCGATACGGGATATGACAGAATTAGTTAATTTGTATATTTTCATGCATATTTTGTGCGATAACATCCAAGAACCTGTGTTTTATGCTGATGGTTGTGGCCACTGTTGGCCAGTGCACGAAGCTTTAGGCATTGGCATGTGGCTTCCTTCTGTTAATTAATTTTTGATAGATTGATGAAATGGAAGAACCTAAGAAGTGACTAAGCTGATGCATTATGGTATGTACATGTAAGTACTGTATTGGCTTGATGGCACAAAGAAGGCAGGATGCAGGCATGCCTCATTGTCTGACTAATAAGCTACTAGGAATGCCTTGTGTGTCAGCTTCCCTAGAGATGTGAGAATCAGCCTACTTCCTATCTGGTAACCTATGGTAATTTACAGTATGCATACATTACGATTTACTGTAACTTACTGTGGATAATATATACATTTTATGGTATTGCCTGCACCATGAGATGTGAACAAATTTCACTCCAGTCATGCTTAAAACTGGGACATGAACAGAACAATGAGTGTAAATTTTGTGTCATGCTGAAAATTGACAAACAATCAGTCAAAAGTCTTCAGTAGCATTCACATGAATAACAGAAAGAGTGCTGTTCTGAGGCATCAAGCTCAGGTTCAACTTGCCAAAGCCCAAAGGTCAGTTACCAGGTTGGGCATGTCACTCATGCACTGAAGCCAATTCACAAGTGCACAACTGTAAGTTACTGAGTCATTACTAGTAGTGATGTCAATGTTGGGATTTCAGCTGGCACTTTGATATCTAGCAGATTAGTCATGTGTTATGTAAGCGAGAGGGTAGGGGATCATTGGAGAACATAGTAGCACATGTTGGAATATACAGGGAGATTATGGGAGTATCTGGAGTAGGATTTGGTAGAATATAGTAGCATACACTAGAAAATAGTAGTTACTTGTCTATTATGTATATAAGCCCTCTGTATGAGGCACTAGCAATCTTAAGTTCTCATTCACACTTTAAACCAAACACTCAAAATCACAACAGTCAAAGTCCAGTTCAGTCCAGTTCAGAGACCTTTTTCTCTGAGCCCAGAACTGGACTTTAGGTTTGGTTCAGTTGGGGTGTCTGGACTGTGGACTGAACCTATGGTTCAGGTTCATATAGGTTTGGTTCAGGTTCAAAAGGTATTCAAACCATGAACTGGACTTCAATATTTTACATCAGGAAAAATCCTGTTCACTAAAAAAGCCAATTTCAGGGAACTTAAGTGAAAAAGAGCAGAAACAGGGTCAGGGAAGGGAAATAAGTACTATTAGTGATAATAGTAAGGTCCCAACCTTATTCCATCCTTTTTTAGTTCAGATAAGGACTGATAAGTTCATTTAAGGGGTAATATGCCCACATAAACAAAACCTGGATGCTTATAAGCACACATTACTTTTCACTCAGTGCAGTATACAATAGGTTTCAGTTAATTATATATTGTTATTGTATTACAATGAAAGTGGTTACATTGATATATACATAATATATCTAATTACAACAGTCCCCTAAAGATATAGCATATGCACTCCACAACATCCAGCTACACATATCCCCCTTTCCATTATCCAGCAGCAAGCAGCACTCACTCAATGACAACATATGCACCCCACAACATCCAGCTACACATATCCTCCCATATCCACCCCCTTTCCATCATCCAGCAGCACCAGCTACACAATGACAGCAACTAGAGTGCTCCTGTACATGATGAGCACACACATAAGAAGACAACTCAAATACATACCTGGAAATAGAGACCATAAATACAAGTAATGACCAAACATGCAATACAAGTTCAAGTGGAGGACAAGCCCATAAGTTGGAAAGCAGTGAGACTGGTGGAAGTTATTGAAGCAGACTTGAGTGCGAATATTGAAGTCAGATCTTGAAGTAGAAACCCAGCATTTTACTAGACAAATGGGTACAAATGACAGGCAGGGGAAGGAGGGAGGGGAAGGAAGGAACTTAGAAAAGGTGGGGGAATTGAAAGAAGCACAACAACCATTGACATGTCAAGACCTGTCAAGACTTGAGTTCAGGGGGCTCCTTGAACCATAACCACCACCATCAGGTTACATTCCCATGCCAAAGTGGGGTCAAGGATGGGCTTTCACCAGCATTCACAGTGATGGGACTCTACACAGAGTGCCCAAATGATCTAGATGATGTGCCCGAGCCGTAGGCTGCCCCCCCTCGCACCGTAAAACATAGGAGACTGGTGCACACTACTAGAGATGGTGTCTCCTAAGGGCGAGATATATATACAGGGTTCTCAAAGTACAACGAAAGTTGTTGCGCCGTATGAAGTACACTCCCTTAGTCCCCCCCCTCCATAAAATATACATAACAATAAATACTCACCTCCCCGAGTGGGAGGGCTATCATCCACACTGAGCAAATGTATTACAATGCTGCAGGCTATGACCACCATAACATGAACCACTTCAATGGGTATGCTTCTTTTTTTAAAGTTTGATAGGTCCTATACAGACACTCAGCCACCACCCAGATCAATGACACAATGATACCACTGTCTCCCCCACTAAAATCTGCCCTATCCTGATTACCTGTATGCTACTTTCTGCCAACACAATGTTTTCCATGGACATATGCAATACCAATACCACTACCTCTGATGTCACTGGCCCTCCCCCCCCCTCTGGTGACAAGCGCCGCCTTGATCTCTCACCCTCAGCTGCCCCAGCAGCCAAATCTTGTCGTCGAGCCACAAATTTCCTAACCTTTGGGACTGAAACAGACTACCCCTCCCTTCCATATACCCCCACATGCCAAATCAGCCCAATGACCCACACTTAGTGCACACTCACTCCTGACCAAAGCAACAGAAGCAAAGGTACGAACTAACCACCTCTATCACCTATGAATTCTCACCCACTGTGCATAGGAAAAAGCTTTCTTCCTGCCCAAATCCACCTCTGCAAAGCACTCACCATTTGTCAAGGCACTCCACTGCAGAGTTACTGTTTCCCTTGCTCCCCCCCCCCAAACTCACTGCTGCACATCTCACTGCCACAACCACTTCCTCGGCAAGCCAAGATGCAAATAATGGCTCGAGCATGGACCTTGATCATATGGCTGCCCCTCCATTGTCCAACACTGTCCCCCCGCCCCCTCTCATCCCCCCTCCTCCGCTCATGCTCTGGGTGCCACCACCACATCTTCATCATCCTCAACATCCATCCCTGCTGGCCCCACCCTCCTCTCCACATACACCTGCCCCCCAGCTGGCAGTTTTCGTGCAATAGCCCTGCAAGAGTGGGTTCTACTTGCACTGCTGGTTGCTGAAAGCAAAACACTTTTTTTGGATGAAAACAATGAGTATGGCCTCAAAGCCCTGGTCTGGGCTGGCCGTGATATCCTAGACGCCAACACCAATGACTGCTGGGACCTCCTCATCACCGAACTCATGTGGCATGACATTGAAGAACCTGACCTCTTCCCCTCCACCTTCTCCCCCTCTCTACTGCCAATCTTGGCTTCGTGAAGTACCGACCACCACAATACTTTCTACTATGCAACCTCACCCCTGCCCAGCTCGCATCCGTCTCAATGCAACAAGTCTGGAACAATGAACATGTCACAATGTTCACCCTTCCCCTCCCCCTTGCCTGCTCCTCCTTCTGCATCCACCTTTCTGGTCTTGAATCCATAGAGGGCACAAATGCGAATCAAGTCTGCATTCTCAATGCTGCCAAAACGGTCTACTGCTTCACTGCCTCTCTGGGGCCTGTGGCTGATGCTGCCCATGACACTATCCCCTCTGACCTGGATGCACCTGAATATGTCCACCTCTCTGCTATCAAATACTTCCTATCCACTCTCACTGTCACCACATGCCATGCCAACCCAGGCAGCCATGGTAAAGAATGGATCCTAGGTTACCTCCATTGCCCATCGCACTCCCCTGAAGGTGAATGCCTCTGGGTTGAAGCACTTTGCAATATCTCCTTCCTCACTCCTCGACCCCACCAACATTTGTCAAGCACCAATACTTTGGTGTGCAATCTGCTTCTCCCAGGACCACTCAGTCCACTCCTGCCCCTTCATCACCATCCCAAACTGGCATGACACATGCATTCCTCGAACTCCACAAAGTGCTGCTATGGCTGAGACAGCTACTGGATGACAGACTAATACTCATCATGGCAGGCCCCCCCCCACCTGGAGCAGAGGAGGCCAGGGTCTACTGAGCCATGGCTGTGGCTCCCAGGGTTGTGGCTACTAAATGTACATACATAGATAGTGTACCTCTTACCTCCCCACAAATCTATATAAAATATATTTTTTTCTCCCCATATATGACTCCAAATACATGTGTGCCTCTCCCCCCACCTCTTAGACACCCAACTAAATTGGCCTGAATAAATGTACACCACCAACACCCTTGCTAGTCTGTGGTGAGCTACACCATTGCATAAGATGCAAGATGCTGGTGTCACCAGATGGCTCTAAATTACATACTGCATTGAACTAGTAAGACAGCCTAATACTCCCCCCCATATCAGTTGTGAAATACACCTTCCAACTATGTAATAGGAACACATCCAAGTGTCAAATATGATGAATGATGTATATTAATAGAGTAACGATGACAACAAACCAATGAGGCAGCCTAAGTCCACCCCTCACACCAACTGTGCAATCTGCATATCAACCATATAATATGAACTATCCATATATCGACAAGGATAAAGGAAACATGCCAACAGGATAGTGATGACAATAAATGAATGAGACAGCCTAACCCTACCCCTACACCAGTCATGAAATACACTTGTCAAACAATATAATAGGGAAACATCCCTAAATATGACCCTACTGCTCCCTGAGACTTCTCACCATAAGATCCAAAACCAAGTGAATGGAACCCAACCCTATAGATGGTGACACACTAAACCCCATATGCAAAGGAGATGTATATAAATATGCAATTCCCCTCCTCTCCTCTCCCAAATCATCCCAGATGATGCCTCCTAAACTTGAACACATCATTCTTGAAAGTGCCTTTGTCACACTCCTCCTCTCCTCCTTCTGGACCACAATCTTCCTCATACACCTGGTGTACAAGTCACTGGCCAGGTATCTTGATAGCACCACCATGCCGTTAACTCAATCTCTTGTCTACAATGCAGCTGGACTCAACAGGTATGCCCTCTTACCTATGGTAACCATGTGACCCCTTTACTAACCTACTATCTAGCCCTCCATATGTGTGACACAACCAAACCCACCATAGAGACTGATACAATACATACCCACTTACTGAACCATATGTAGCCATCGAAAGTAGTCCATTAGAACTACTATACTGCTGCACACCACATATAATGTCCCCCATCCCCAGCCATCAGTCTTCAGACCCATAATGTCACCAATCTCAAAACCAATGAAGCTCACAACCACACATACCAAGAACCAGAACACTAAGTGTGCCAAGCCAAGCCAAGCCAATGATCACATATGGCTTCCCTGCACCAGAACAAGTCCAGTCTTCCAGAAGCATCACAAAAGTTGCGACCCTCCCCATCAACCTGACATATAAATAGAGAGCATATGGGCCCCAACAGATGACCACCACTCAATGCCCCCCCACACTGAACTCCTTTGGCTTATTATCCCAAGCCTATGCATTTTTATGCTACTCCTGCTTGGCCTATACTATGCCCATGACTATCTCCACCAATGTCACCTATGCCATACAGCCACCTGTAACCTGGAAATAAGGGTAGAGATGACTATCAAGGTATGACCCAAATCATACCACAAATGCCCCAAACTGTGACTCACCCAGAACATAGTTTGAAGGGGAGCCCACTCGAATGTGAACATTGATGGAACCCATAGTCAAGGACTCTAACAACACTTAGATACATTGGCTCACAAATATATCCTCCTTCACTATGTCACCAAAAAGTCTCAACCCATACATACACATGTCACTCATCCCCCCTAATTAGTGGAATAGACTCCTGCTCCCATTATCCACAATGTACAAACACACTAAACCTTGACCCAAACTCAGTACTTTACACTCCCCCCCCCCTTCACCATGAATTCACATGAATTTCACATGAAAGGCAGAAATTCACATGAACTTCACATGAATATCACCAATTTAGAGTATATTTCTCATGAAATTCACATGAAATTACATGAACTTCATGTGATTTTAAATATTTTCTAAAAAGCATAGGTTCATGAACTTTCATGTATTTTAGGTGAAATTAAAGTGAAAATATAGTGAAATTCACATGAAAAATTGAGTGAAATTCATTCAAAAATATGGAGAAAACAAATTTATTTATTGATCATGTGACTAATTTACATATTACAAAGCAACAATAATATTACATAATATCCCCCAACTTCCTACCCTTGCACTCGATGTCCCATCCCCTGCTTTCCCACGCCTCCCGCTCCTCCGCTCGCTGTGCGCCTCATCCCGCTCGCTATCCCGCCCCTCCGCTCAATGCGCGCCTCATCCTACTCGCTATCCCCGCCCCTCCGCTCGCTGCGCACCCCTTCCTACTCGCTATCCCCGCCCTTCCGCTCGCTGTGCGCCCCATCCCGCTCGTTATCCCGCCCTTCCGCTCGCTATCCCGCCCCCCGCTCGCTATTCCGCTCCCTGTGCTCGTTGTGCGCTCTAACGCGCTCGCTATCCCGCCCCTCCCGCCCCGCCATCCCGCCCCTCGCGCTCGCTGTGCGCCTCCCGCTTTCCCGCGCTCTTGTTGTTACTGTATTGGTTCTTGATAGAGAAAGAGGAGGAGGGAAGGAGTGAAATAGGGGAGGAATGAGGGTGGAAGGATAAAAGAGTGGAAGGGAGGAAGGAGAGAGGGGGGAGAGGGAGGGGGGAGAGGGAGGGGAGAAGGGAGTGAATGATAGTGATGTGGCAAGAAGCAAGAATCAACAATGGTGCGACGTGTTTTGGTCATGTGATATGTCAATCATGTGACAAAGTATTAGAAAGCGGAGGGTTGATGGGGGTATATAGTGTGGGAAATAACTTTTCTATACAAGTTCTTATGGTGTAGTGGTTAATTGCTGAACTGTGGGAAAAACTATTAGTTATCACTTGGAGGCTGTTGGTTCAATTCTGACTGGAGTCATTATTTACTATGTACAATTATTTTTATTATTAGTAAGCAACACCATGAAATACAATTGAAGCTCATTACTATTGTATAAGCTCCATGTGAATTTCTGGTGAAATTTACGTGAACTTCACCAAGTGACATGAAAATTTGGTGAAAAATTTCATGTGAAGATCAAGTGAATTATTCACCTGAATTCACATGAATTGGTGAAGTTCATGCGAAATTCATGTGAAATTCAGGTGAAATTATTAGCAGTGTTCTCACTGAAATTCAGAAAAAATAATGCGAAAAAGTTCACCTAAATTTCACATGAACTTCACATGAACTTCACCAATTCATGTGAATTTCATGTGAAATTCACGTGTAAGGGGGGAGCGTAAAGAGCTCCCCAAACTGCAGCTTGTAAGGAGTCATAACCTTACATGGCTGGCACCTAGTGCCTAAACTTAGCTTGAAGGACAAGTAACCTCTCACCGTCAGGTGAACTCCTTCATGGTTTTTTTTTAAGCTGAGTCTAGTAGTAGACAGTGGCACAAACCCCACCAACCTTAACTATGCTGAATACAACTGATGAAATATACATAACAATGGATGAGAATAACCAGTCATGGACAACTCGCAACCCTGGGGACAGAGGAAGTGCAAATCTAGGTGCCATTTTAACTTCCAATGATGACCCCAGGGGGGTAGGATGGCACCACACTGAGCCTGCTCCCTACCAGGAGCAAAGCTCACAACCACCCCCACTGCCAGGTGTTGCAGACACCAATAGAACGCAAGAGGATTTGGATACTCCAAATCCCCAAGAGGAATACCTCAATGACATCACCACCAACATCATAAATGTCAATGCTTACAAACTCAAAAACTCATGATCTGCACTGCAAATTGCTACCCTAAACATCCGAGGAGGAGGTACTCTGGCAATGCATCCTAAATGGAACCATGTACACTCTCTGATGATGAGAGATTCCCACATTGGTATAATGACTGCAGGAAACACACATTACAGAGACTGTACTCCATGAAATCCAAAATGACTATCCCCATCTCCTCATAAAAAATTCCCCAGACCCAGAACACTCCTCTGAACAAGGAGGTGTGGCCATCATTCTCCACAAAGGCCTTGTTAACTGGGAGACACATGAATTTGTTGAGCTCATCCCTGGGCAAGCAATAGCTGTGTCACTCTGCTGCAGAAATGATGATTGGTTACATATAGCAGCAGTCTATGCTCCCTCTGGTAATGAACAAGCCAATGCCAATTTTTGGGCAGCTCTCCAAGAAGCCTGGTGTGTACACAGACTATGCAGAAAAATGCACATCCTCCTGGGAGATCTCAATATGACTGAATCTTCAATAGACTGCATACCAACACCACAGGAGACTACAAATGCACCACACACATTTACCACACTTAAAGACCACTTCAATCTATTTGATGGATGGCGCCTAGAGAATCCCACCACACTAGACTACACTTTCAGTAACCAACTCACCTCCCACTCTCGCATTGACCACATATATGCAAATGAAAAACTCATTGACTTCTCCCGTGAATGGACCATCTTCTCCTCAGGGGTATTCACAGACCACTTTCTGGTTTCAATGAAACTGGCCCCACCTACATAACCTTTCATAGGAAAAGGCCAAAGAGCACTCCCAGCCTATATTGCCAAGAACAAAGGAGCCCAGAAGTGCATACAAAAATTAACCCAAGAACTATGTACTGCCCTAAAAAAACATACAGGATCAACCATGGCTACCTGATCTAAATATCCAGACACTTTGGGCCTCTTTCAAAAACTGTATTCTCACACAAGTAGGTGATATAGTAAAAAACCAAGGACTACATCACAATATCCAAATCTCACAATGGACTACTCACTGCAAAGATACACTAGCCATGGCAGAATCCCTCACCCCAGATGACCTCTCCCACCAACTAAACACTATTGATGCCAACATTAAAAAACTCCAAGCCACCCAAACAAAATGGGAGCATGACAAAATTGCAGCCCACTTCCACCTTGAGGGAGAAACAAATAGTAAATTTGACTACATCATAAATCGAGAACACAAACCCAGAGAAACAATTCACTCACTCCAATCAAATCCCCAAGGCCTCCTTCCTGAATACACTATGGACTCCAAAGAAATGGTAAAAATTGCCACCGACTACCATGATGCCCTCCAATCCTCCTTAGAGCATAATCTTGATAACCTTGAGCAATATAATGTAACAGAAGAAGTTCTATCACATCTCAAACCTATGATCCCACCAGATAAAAAAACTGAATTAGCTGCTGGCCTCTCCACTGGAGAAATCAGGGTAGCTCTGAAACAAGTTCCAAACAACAAAGCATCAGGCCTTGATGGAATTCCAGTTGAAATATGGAAATGGCTTGATGATGCCCATGTTGCCACTCACCTAACAGAAGAACCCTCCCCAGACATAATTGATATTTTACAACAACTATACACTGACATTAGCATCTTTGGTGTCACACCAGGCACTGGATTCCATGAAGGTTGGATGTGCCCAATCCACAAGAAAAATGACAGGGCACTCATTGAAAACTATTGCCCCATCACAATTCTAAACACAGACTACAAAATTATGACACACTCCCTCACCAATCACTTATCCACTGTTGCCCCTGACCTTATACACCTTGACCAAGCTGGATTCATGAAGAATAGATCCATTGCTGACCAAACTGAGCTTATTACACTTGTGTTACACCACTGTGAAACTACTAACACCCCTGGGGCCATTGTCTGTCTTGACCAAGAGAAAGCCTATGACCGCATCCACCATGACTTTCTCTGGAAATCACTAAAAAAACTGGGGTTCCCAGATGAATATATAAACTCCGTGAAAGCCCTATACACTGGGGCACATACAAAAGTCATCCTCAATGGAATTATTGGTCTGGGCTACCTCATCATCCAGGGAGTATGACAAGGAGATCCCCTCTCCTGCCTCCTATTTAACATTGCAATTGAATCACTAGCTAGCTGCATTTGTGCATCTGCCATAACAGGCCTTGACCTCCCAGGACTCTCCAACCCACTGCAAATTGAGTGGTGTCAGCCAATTTATTCACCATTTGCCCTAGAAATATGAGTGCTAGCAATCATATTATCCAGGCAAAATTGAGTGCTGTTTTTATAAGGCATATTGAGTGAATGTAATGTAATGGTGATCATTGGCACTCATTTAGTTATTATACTTCATTATTGGGCTGTAATATTATTGAATAAAGGGGCACTCAAAAGTGATCATTTGGAGAATATTAGGTGGCAATCATTGACACTCATTTAATTATTATACTTGATTACCAGGCTATTGTATTAGTTGAATATGGGGGCACTCAAAAGTGATCATTTCAGGAATATTATGAGGCAATCATTGGCACTCATTTATATATTACTTGTGATTACTAGGCTATTATATTACTATAATATGGAGGCACTCAAAAGTGATCATTTCAGAAATATTATGAGGCAATCATTGGCACTCATTTACATTACTTGTGATTACTAGGCTATTGTATTAGTTGAATATAGGGGCACTCAAAGGTGATCATTTTAAGAATATTGGATAGTGATCATTTGCACTCATTTCAATACTGACTATATTACTTTTAAAATGATGTGGCACTCAAATGTATGTGATTTGTGACAATTGTGACATGTGTCACGCATTTCCCATGCATTACATTTGTCATGCCTTCGCACGCATCACAATTGTCACATCATTCCCGCGCTCCGCATATTTCCTGCACATTGCATTTGTCACACCTTCATGTGTGTCACAATTGTCACATCATTCCCGCGCTCCGCATATTTCCCACGCATTATATTTGTCACGCCTTCATGTGCATCACAATTGTCACATCATTTCCACACATCACATATTTCCCATGCATCACATTTGTTGAATAATCAATGGTTGATACAAGAATCATGACCATCTAATGACTTAGACTTGTGAATTTGATGTGATGTGGAATCACATAGATTCACCATTCTTTCTTATGGGTTATCCATGTGTACTACAGTTCTTTGATAACCTCATTATCTCATATTCAGACAAAACATTCATTATGGTTTATACTTTGTCATTTTATTATATCTCTAGATGTGATTAAAAACATCTCATACTATCCCATTCTCAAATATCTCATGCTCTGTCAATAGTGCTAAGATTTCAATTGCATAAACACTCTACATCTTTTATTCTAGTTTCTTATTCCCACCACAATTCCATAACTCTCTGATTGTCATTTTCCATGTTAAGTCTTCCATTTTTACAAGTACATATTGTGTCCTCTGCATTTATAATTTACTCTGTACCATTAGATACTTACTCCACTTCCATGACAATTTGAATAGTTGTAGAAATAGTTAAATCTCATCTGATTGAAAAGTGTGATATTTGCTAAAAAGTTGCACTGTGCATGAAAAACATATGATACATCTCAAAAACATGACAAATGCACTAAAGCATGGCAAACACATTAAAGTGTGACAAACACGTTAAAGCATGACAATATGATGCGCGGAAATGATGTGACAATTGTGATGTGCATGAATGCGTGACAAATGTGTGATGCATGGGAAACATAACATATGCTTAGTGTGGGAAATATTTACAGCACAGGAAATAGGTAATGTGCCAGATGCGCGAGAAATGTGTGACAAATGTGATGTGTGGGAAATACTGCTGCCGATCTAGATCCTGGTCACTCTAGCATAAAATGTGAATTGTCCATTCCAGTGTCTATTTTTTGAACATAAAATGTATATGCTGCATTATGTATTTATTTTAGATTCTATCACACTTTGAATCAGAATTTTTGAGGTTCTCTTTAATGTGCTATGAATATTTTTATTCTGGCATCTCCTGACAATTTTGGTAACCAGAACCTGGTCAGCGCATGTATAACCCTGACAGGGTATCGGCTAGTATTAATTACTAAGCTTTGACTAAGCTTAGAACTCATTGATGTCGCTAACGAGTATGTTGTTTTCAGTCTTATTGCCATTGTATAATGTTTCTATTGAAGCTACAGCTTTCATGTGGACTTGCTACAATATTAAGACATAGATATATCTTATTTAAGTTGAATTATTGGCTTCATTTAGTCTGTAACTTAAGATTCTTCTCAAATAGACCATAAAGAATGAAATAAGCCATGCATATCATATCTATGCATACCACTGCAAATAAAATCACAAAAAATCTGATCTATGATGTTCTGTGATGGTTCATGTATATATATCCATTTCCAGAAGCCTTAGTCCCTTCAGGCATGTTGTTCAAGTGGTGTATTGATTTTCATATATATGCTCTAAATTATTATTCTACTACTACTATACTAAAAATTAGCATTATAACCTAAGATATATAGCAATTATTACATTAGAAGATGCTCCATTGAATAAAGGGTGCTTGAAAATAGCTACACAACATTATGTTGTACAAGGATGGGATGGAAAATGCAGAGAAATTGTCTTCGAGAAAGTGTGTGAGAATCTGCATGCTAAATTTAGCCAACTTTGATCAGAATCACATACTCATTGCAATATTTCTCAGTAACCAGATATGCTCTCACCACGAAAATTGAGTATTGTGTTACTATGATAGCTAACTACAAATATGTACAAAAAAACTGGGCGGAAAGTGATTGTGAAAGCAACAAGATGAGGATTGACCAGGTTCTGGGTATGACCAGGTTCTGGGTAGCCGGCAGTATGTGACGCACATGAAGGCGTGACAAATGTAATGTGCAGGAAATATGCGGAGCGTGGGAATGATGTGACAATTGTGATGCATGCGAAGGCATGACAAATGTAATGCATGGGAAATGCGTGACACATGTCACAATTGTCACAAATCACATACATTTGAGTGCCACATCATTTTAAAAGTAATATAGTCAGTATTGAAATGAGTGCAAATGATCACTATCCAATATTCTTAAAATGATCACCTTTGAGTGCCCCTATATTCAACTAATACAATAGCCTAGTAATCACAAGTAATGTAAATGAGTGCCAATGATTGCCTCATAATATTTCTGAAATGATCACTTTTGAGTGCCTCCATATTATAGTAATATAATAGCCTAGTAATCACAAGTAATATATAAATGAGTGCCAATGATTGCCTCATAATATTCCTGAAATGATCACTTTTGAGTGCCCCCATATTCAACTAATACAATAGCCTGGTAATCAAGTATAATAATTAAATGAGTGTCAATGATTGCCACCTAATATTCTCCAAATGATCACTTTTGAGTGCCCCCATATTCAGCAAACACAATAGTCTAGTTATCAGATATAATAATAAAATGAGTGCCAATGATCACCACCTAATATTCTTCAAACGATCACTTTTGAGTGTCCCTTCATTCAATAATATTACAGCCCAATAATGAAGTATAATAACTAAATGAGTGCCAATGATCACCATTACATTACATTCACTCAATATCACTCATATTTCTAGGGCAAATGGTGAATAAATTGGCTGACACTTATGACAGATATGTACCTAATACTGAAGACATTAATGAGAGAGGTAAGATTTTGCTATTGTGTACACTGTCAGATCTGAACAAGGAACAGATATGGAAGAGAATGATACATTACAACCAGATGTAGTGCCTTTCAATGTGTCTGGGGTGAATGATACAGACCTGTTGAAAATCATTGCCAATGAGTTAATGTCATGGGGATTGGATAACAGATGTGCCAATGGGAAGGAAGGTGCATATGCTGTTAGACATGGTCAAAATCTGGTCACAGATTTTGAATGTCTGTGTCACGTCTCATTCTATTCCACTAGGGACAAGAACCTCAGAGTAGATAGTCTAATAGCGGAGTAACTTGTACAATGTTAGTAGGGTGTGTGGAGATGATGAACAAGTACAGGAGTAGTGGAACATTGGCTTCAACTTGTGTGTTGCACCCCTTGGACTTCCAGTTCCATATTTAGAACAAAGCAGAGTAAGTGGCAAAATAGCGGAGTTGGCTCAAGGCCCAAGTGGGAGAAGGGTGTAAATGTAGTTGATTTGAAACTGAAGTCTATCTACATTACAGGAGTAGTTTATATAGTAAACTACTTTGTCCGAATGCATACGGAGTAATGCCCATGGGTATGTGGCATCCTAGGGGTAAGTGGACTCCATGAAATGTAGACCATGGTAAACTAGTAGTATGCCTCTAGATTATAGTCATAGGAGAAATGGCCACAGCCAGAGAACGAGGTAGTAATATTAAAGGGAAGGAACAAGTATACAGTTACAAGTAAACATTAGTAAGGAAGAGTTTGATATATAACAAGTATACATAGTCCAGAGGAAACATACTAAAAGCGGAGTAAACCTGGAGTTGACTCCAATGGTACAGGGATTGTCATGGATATGACAGTCTGCATGAAAGAGCCTTACAGGAAACAATTAACTTCGACAAAGATAATTATTTTGAACATGCTTTCCCATGCCTGTTTCCATATGGTGCAGGGGGAATTGAAGCTGATAGACCAGAGGAAGTACCTTTCAGCAAACATGTTAAATGGCTTTTACAATACCATGATTGGAGGTTCCGAAAACATGAAACATTTCCATTTGTTGCATTTGGTATTCTTCAAAGATGTGAGGCCCTTGCATCTACTTGCATTCAGATGAATCATAACAATTTTGAAATGGATGCATGAATACTATCAACAATTACACTTGAAAAATTGGAAGAGGCACAGAGGCAAGAACAGAGGAAAGAACCTATTGCAGATCCTGCAGTTAGACTGCTTCACAAGCACATACATGTGGTTAGTGGGAGGGTAATGGGTTCCAATCAATCTCATTATCAATTGAGATCTCAAATGTGGTCAACAACAATATACATTGGACCTCCATCATTGTGGATAACTATTAATCCATGTGATCTTCATGACCCAGTTGTGCAGGTTTTTGCAGGTGAATCAATAGACATGGATAACTTCATGAGTTCTATGGGACCAGATAAAAGTCACAGAGCAAAAAACATTGCAGATGATCCTTATGCTGCTGCAAAATTCTTCCATTTTCTCATCAAGTTGATCTTGGAATCTTTGTATGGGATTAGTGTTACCCCTTATAAAGTGTATTCAACAACTGGAATATACAGACCTGTGGTTATATATTTCGGGGTGGTGGAATCACAGGGAAGAGGTAGTTTGCATTTGCATATGATATTGTGGCTCAAAAACATGCCAACATCACAGGAATTGCAACTAAAATTGGCAACTGAGGAATTCCGAGCACATGTTAGACAATTTATCTGAGCCACAATCCATGCATATGCACCTGGTCTTGAAACAGCAGAGGGAGTGCAGTCTATTCTGAATAATAATGAAGTTGCCTATTCACAGCTGCCACATCCCGATTCAGTGAATTATGATGCTCAGATGCAGTGAGCATGTTACATACTGTACCACTCAGAGGGATAATAGGGAAGCACTGGGTTTAGCACAGAGGGAGCTACTCGTAGTATTATGTAAGCTCGAGGTTGGAAGCAGAGAACTCAAAAGTGCGGAAGGGAACCTTGGCTTCAGCTTATGTGCTGTGCCCCTTGTGATTCTCAGTGGTTTGTATTTCAAAGTTGAGGTAGGAGCAAGGTCAAGTGCAAAGTGCAGAAAGGTCAGAATAGAGACCGGAACTAAGGACGAAACCTTAGAGACAAGAAGACAGAGTATAGTGGTATATTTGTAATTGTAGTTGATATGAAAACTAAAGTTACTGTACAAAAACTAGATCTTAAATACTAAGTAAAGTATGGAGTAGTTTACTTTGAGCAAAGTATAAGGGTATAACTAGGGATAGGTAAACATGGAGTCAGCCACCATAGAGGAGTAGTGGCTGAAGAATGGAAGTAATGGCTGTATGCGATATAGTGAAATGGATAGGAGTAGTAATCAAGGAGTAATATGAAATAGTGACATAGTGGATGAGCATGAGTAAGTAAGTGATAAATCATGACGACATTTCCGATGATTGGTCAGAAATGCAGCCAACGTGGAAGTGCAGGATAGTGTGGAAGTGCGGAATAGCGGATTCCAGACACAGATGTAACAGAGCAGAGGTAGAAACAGTGTGAGTGAAACAACTTCATATGTGTGAGTTTCATCGATGTATTACATATGACAAGACAGGGTGTGCAAAATGCAAGAGGTGTGCACCATTTGAAATTGCTGCACAGGATTATGTGAATGATGATGGAAATTGGGCACTGAAACAGTTGTATGCTTACCTGAATAATTGGAATCCTGTTACTCTGGTGTATACAAAGGCCAAAAATGATGTCAAATACCTATCACACAGATGTGACACATGCAACATATCAGAGTACATATGTATGTATGTGAGCAAGGGACAAGGAAAAACACATAACTTGTCAACTTTGATGAGTGATAGCTATGCATATCACAATCATTGTGGATCACTCACAGATTCATTGAGGGATGAACAAAGACTCATAATGTTTCATATAATGCAGGTAATTAACAAAGAACAGGAATTGGTGGCACCTATGGTGATGTCATATCTTATGGGATGGGGAGATGTTTATTGCTCTCACCATTACATGCCAATTTTCTGGTCATCATTTGTAACTGAATTGGTTGCATGCAATCCAAACCTAAAGAGGTACAATAGAAGGCAAGTAGAACCTGCAATGTTTAAGACCATTGACCTCAGTACCAGGATTACAGTATTGGTGGAGAGGGCAACAGACAAACTGAGAGAGCAAATAATGATTCATCAGAGCCCAGATTGAATGATGTTAGAGGAAACCAGGTTGGTGGTTAACAAAGTATTGCAGGACATTTTCACCATGAAGAACACAGGAACAAGAGGACAAAAATATTGTATGCATTGAAAGTGATGCATGAGGGTGATTAGTTCAAAAATGTCTAGTGATGAATTACCAGTTATGAGGAAGAATACTTGAAGATTATAACATGCTAAGTTTCTTTGTTGACACATATGAAGAAGATAGCAACTGGAACTGGAATGTTGAAGACATTGAGGAGGACCAAGGACACCCCCAATGTGGATGGCACAGGAATCAATGTGTACCATATCTGGCTGAACATCCATTCAGCCAAAAGAAACAAAGAGTAATTCGATGTGAAGGGCACTCAAATCTTCCCAATTTCATAGGAGTGTCATAGCCATACTTTTCCTACCTTATTCCTGCACTCCACACTCTCCACGCTCTCTGCACTTCTTGACTTGTGTAGATATTGTCCTTTCACTTTTCCCTTCCACTCTTCTGACTGAAAGTCGCCAAGCTTATGTCACCTTACTCATCCAGTTCTTATCCACTCTCCATTATGTTTTCTCCATTATACCCCAGGTACACTTGTCTCAGCATTCCTCTCAATCCTTAGTTCATCCTTGGTACATATTATATTCAAACCCTACTCCACCCTCCACCACCATCTTATTATGTTTATCAATTAGTATACCATTACCCATTCATTCACCAGTCATCAGTAAAGTCATATAGTATTTAAGTAGCACATCTTGTACTACTACTACTCAGTTTGAATATCAACTAAGTTACAGTCTTCCCCACTTGTCTTTAAGATATACTCATCGCTGACTTAATCATTGCTTCCCAGTAATGATTCTGCACTCCACACTGACAACCACACGAGAGAAATCTCATGGAGAACAAGCAGTTCATGCTGGGAGACTTGCAAGAATATTCATACCTCCAGATAGGAGTGAAGCCAGTGAAATAACATATCAAAGTTGCATATGCAAAGCATCACACAATAATATGGAACAATTGATGGCATGGAGGACACAACTTGAAAATGATGTCAAACATCAAAACCAGCCAGAATTGCACATTACCATGAGTCCTGGGGAATCATTGGGTTCAGTGACAGTGATGATGAATAATATGCTTTCAACAGTGAGAGAGGGAACCATGAATTACATAGAAAATGGACAGGAATCAGGGGCATTTGAAACAGCATCGGAGACAGTATTACTACCTGCAAATCCATCAGAACTAAAATCTGATCAGCAGTGTGATGCTGCTCGCACATTTAGGCATAAAATTGCACATTTTTATCATTTTCAGCATTAAAGCTGAACACATTAAGGAAGCCCATATAATAAATAAAGATCCATGGACTGCTATTTAATAGCAAGCACTCAACAAATTGACTTAATATTCATAGTCATAAACCACCCACAAATATACTTATACAGTATAAGTGCTCCAATGTCCAACCTACCACTCACCTGGAAATAAAGGAAAGAGAATATAATCATTAAAATGGACCGCTTTAGCATCAGTCACATGACTTGTATAGGTGTCTGTTAGGTTCTAATACCGATATAATTGTTTGTTTGGTAACAGGAATGATAATAAACAATTAGTCAGACATGATATAATGGAATATTAATAAAGAAATCTATGCATTACTTGGAGTACAAGACTCTACAGAAAGTTAATGTTGGTCTATGAGTAATACATACCTATAATGAATGAAATATATTCGAAAGAACAAGTGTAATATACTGTATCAATGGTAAATTGCAGTAATGGAATGATCAGCATATATTCTGAGGGCATACAGAGGTCAAATCTCCATGAAAATGGGTGATCTTGGGCTCGTTCCGAAGCTAGAAAGAAACACATGTTAATCGACCATGATTAGCAATGCAACGGACGGGATTCCGGCCGATATCAGGCTGATAAACCAATCATATATGTAAATGATGCTTATCTACCAGAAATAGCATTGATAAGGACATCTAAGGCCTTGAAACATAGGAGATTGGTTATGAATGATTAATGCGCAGTGCTTCACAGCCTGGACCTGGGTAATAATATTACCAATTGCAATGAGGATCTGACTAATAGATGAGAGTAGTGTTTCCATATGTTTTCACTGTACATATTTAGTATTTATGATTTGAGAACCTGCTTTGTAATATGCCTTTCAATTCTGTATATAACTAGGTACATTAGAGGGTGGAAAGGGAAGCAGCTTAGCACCTTTCTTGCCCAGTACATAGGTATAGGGTAGTGGTTTTGGTCTAGGTGTTTCAAAGGAATTTAAAGTGATTTTATCGGAATTGTGTGTTTACTACAAAGTACAAAGGACTGAGATTCCAGTGAGGGTCTAGTATTTGGGATTTTGAGTAAAGCGAAATCAAGGAAAGCAAAGGGTTGCTTTCAACCAGTTTGAAGGATTTAAGTTAGCACAAAGGTGTTAATTAAAGTCTTGCAATTTCGGAGTAGTACAAAGAGTATTACTTCTTTTTCTTACAATAAATCATTATTGTTTCGGTTCATTTGGGATTGAAAAGCGAACTTAAAGATACCTTAACATAAAGAGGAGCACTACCTTACCCATCACTCGCATTTTCGGAGTTTTTGTACAAGTTAGAAGTGATCTTGCTGTGGAAACATAGCAGAATTTACATCTAAAATACAAGTACCCATTTCAGCGGGATGCATTTGAAATTGTTACATGGCATCTCAACCAAACATTGTCAGGTGCAGACCCTCCTCCACTTAGAATGATATTGCATGGGGAAGGAGGTACCAGGAAATCAAAAGTGATTCAGACTATAACAGAGGTAAAGTCAGAATACACTTCACAATAACTGGAAGCTGAGTACTGTACAGGCATTTGCACAACATGGAGCAAGCCACCTCCTGATCAAATCAGCATATACAGGTGTTGCAGCATTGCTCATAAATGGTAAAACAACCCATAGCATTGCAAAAATACCAGCAAAACAATGCTCACAACCAGTCACAGGCAAAACAAAACAAAAATTACAAGAGTTTTGGAAACTGTACACATACTTGATAATCAATGAGTTCTCCATGATATTGAAAAAATTCCTAATGAATTTATCCAGAAACATTGCAGTAGGCAAAGTGCAAAGCAGTTTTGAAAATCCAGATAGTATGAATGAAGGGGGTTCAGAAAGTTTTGGTGGAATCAATGTTATTCTCTGTGGTGATCTTCACCAATTTCCCCCCATTATTGGATTGAAATGTGATACATTTTTCTATCTGTGCAGAATTAGTGAGGATCAAGAACTTCAAATGGGGAGATTGATATATGAAAATTTCACAACTGTAATTCTGCTCCATGAACAAGTGTGAGTAACTGATCCTGATTGGTGTGAATTTCTCTGGCAATTACAAGTAGGATTAGTAGAGGAAAGAGATTTGGACATGCTATGGCAACTTTTAGTAACTGAGAGAACAAATACTGCAGTTGATTTCAGTATTGCCCTGTGGAATGAAGCCTGTTTGGTAACCCCTCGACATGGAGTTTGCATTGAATGGAATGCAGCAGCAATTCAGAAGCATTGCATACAAAATAGGCAACAAGTTTTTGTATGCTGAGCAGAGGACACTATTGATGAGGAGAAACTAGGCATTGAAGCAGAATATGCTGTTGTGATGCATGATTATGGGAAAGGGAAAGGAAGACAAAATGGCTTACCAGTTTCAGTCCAATTGGCAATTGGGATGAAGGTGATAGTGACACAGAATGTGGAAACTGATTTAGACATCACTAATGGAGCATGGGGAGAGGTAATGGATATCATTTTGGATGCTGACAAAGTTATCATAAACAGTGGTACAGTGATTGAACTTCAGCACCCTCCAGCTTATATTCTTGTCAAGCTTTCACAAACCCAGGCCGGTAAATTGCAAGGACTGGAAGATTCAGTTATACCTGTCCAGCCCCTAGTGCAAACATTCAAGGTAGACATCGAGTTGAACAGCAAAAACCAACAGTGAACAGTGAAACACAGACAATTTCCTATTACAGCTGCATATGCATTCACTGATTACTGGGCCCAGGGACAAACAATTCCCAATGTCCAATGTCTTAGTTGACATAGCAACACCACTGTGTACAGGCCTCAACCTCTTCAATCTGTACATTGCATTATCCAGAAGTAGTGGTTGCTCGACCATTCAGCTGCTGAGAGACTTCGATAATGCAATATTCATGCATGGACACAATGCAGAACTTCTTGCCAAGGACAATTGACTTGAACAACTTGCCTCACAAACAAGGGTGTGGTGGAGATACATGACAAACTTACTATCAAACAATACAAGTTTGACAACTCATTAAAAATAGCACCTGTCAAAGTTGTCATGTCATATAGTAGTAGTAAAATAACCAGACACCAATCAAATTTGAATGCCCACCTATAATAAATATAATAACACAGACCATTGAACATGAGTCCCAGAACTGTGCAGGAGAAAGTAGTGATGCATGTTAACACAGAGGTTGGAAACACTGGACACAAGACAAATTACGAAACCAACTTACAAAATCAATGTAACACATCATGCATAATATCACACAATATGAAAACAGCCCTCAATTATTGTGGGCAAAAGACCTTGCCAAGCAAGGTAATGTGATGTGAACCAAACCCTAAGTCCAGTTCACAGTTCTCTTGATAGCAGAATTTCATGAACCCATTTGAACAGGTTTGAACAGGTTTGAGCCAATTTTTAATACTATGAATTTCAATAATTTTGTGGGACATCCATGAGCAAGAACTATGAAATTTAGGCAAGGGTAGATGTGAGATTATTAGTAAGCATGATTTGACTGCACAGCTTTGAAGTTTGATCATTAACATGTACCCTGATCAGTGCATACCAAGTCTCAATGTTGATCCCTGGACCTTTTCTCAATCATCATACACATACACTCATCCCACTTTTATAACTCCACTGTGGTGATGAGTCTTCAAGCCTATTCATGAAGATAGTGATATATTGATAAGGCTTTCCTCTTGGTGTAGCCTATGTTGAAATCCAACCCACCTGACCCACTTTGATCCCCCACTCAGCATTGCATGAATAACTTGCTTGCAATTCCACTTGCTATTAAACTTGCATTGCACTCCCCTCTCAGCATCACATGGCTTTGAATTATGCAATGGAAACTTGTGCAGTAAGATGATCATTATGTCAGCAAGACACTGTAGCAAGTAATGGTGATTTTTTAACATTTATGACTCACACTTTCATGCACAATATAAATTGCTGCAGTTGAATGCACTGAAGTCAGTAAGCTTTCTATTGAAACCTTCTCTGCAATAAAAACCTGTGATTATTATTGGTTAAGTACTTTACTTTCTTTTAATTGTTCTTGTGAGCTAATGTATTACTTTTACAGAAAATATTGTGGCTGGCTCTGAAGTCTCTGATGCTGCATTCACTGTATGCATTGATGGCTCATTAAAGGATGCTTCTGTTATATCCGTGTCCGGATACATCGTGCCGACGTTCCCACGTGACCTTCCAACATACCCGGTCCGTTCCCGGTCCGTACCCGCTTCGGGTTTACACTTCCCGACGTTCCCGCCCGGGAACGTACCCGGAACCCGTCGGGTTTTCTATCGGGTATCCCGGATACGTACTTTCTCTTATGACGGCCTCACCGCGTCATCATTCTATTACTCCTCCCTTCCATTCCTACTTATACGTTTCATTATGGCCTTTGTAGATTAGTTCCTTATTCTTCATTCTGAGCGCGTCATTTGCGCCCCTACTCCGCTTTGCCAAGACTTCATTTCCTACTTACTCCTTTGACTTGTCCTTTGTATAATACTTCTACATTCGTATCTACAGGTTCCTACTTAGTATAAGTAGTCTTCCAGATGTAATAGGTAGTCTTTAGTATTCGTATCAACTCTGTACACTTTCTTCCTACTCTAAGTTCCGAAACCCGCTCCGGGTTTTCCTTCGGGTTTCTCTCCCGCTACCTAGTGTAGTGGCGAAGCCTTCTCTTATACTCTAGAACGTCTTCCTTTGTTACATATCATCTTACTCGAAATACGAACCATTCCCTGGGGATATCCAGGCGGCGCAGCACACAAGCTGAAGCCACGGTTCTTTCCGCACTCCCGCTCTACGTTTCCGCACCCGTACTTACTTCGGGTTTCCGTTATAGTTCTCCCACACCCTCCGGGTGTCTTCGCAACCACTTCTAAGCAGGAAGAGAATCGGTACGTAACAGCTTCAGAGATTACTTGGTATAACAAGGACAACAATACCCCTCTCCCTTTGACCAGTGTTTGTTGCTCTACTTGTCCCTCAAAGCCATCTCAGTGAGTCCAGGACCATGATGCTGCAGAGTCAACAAAGTCAACTGTCTCCTCCAGGTCAACTATAACTACTGCATCTCATCCCACTCCATTGATAGCTAGCTCATCTTGTTCTGCTCCATCTGCAGCCAACTTGACTTGTTCTGTTCCACCTGTGGCTGACTCATCTTATTCAGCTTCATCATCTGTCACCAACTCATCTCATTCCACTTCCAATTTGAAGAAGAAATGTCCTGCTTCTAGAAGTCTGAAGTCTACTTGTCATGCTGTGAAGAAGACCACTGTTGACTCCAGCAGTGATAGTTCTGGTGCTGAAGAAGAGACTGAGAAGAAGGACAACAATGTTACTACTGTTTGACATTCTGATCTTACTTATGAGAAACTAAAGGAGATGGCTGAAGCTGATTGTGAGGTATGTTATTCATATTCATAGTTCTTGGAGTTTATGCTAACTGTTCTTGATTTTTAGGCTCTTAATACACATAGTAAGAAGGACTTGATGGCCAACATTGCTACAATTTTCTGTCATGAAAAGGAACACATTAACCCTCACACTAATAAAGTTCAGAGTGGTTGGTGGTGCAAAATATGCCTGTAAGTACTATATTCTATCACAATAAGTTTAATCTAACATATATATGTAGTAGAATGAACCCTGGTGATGAAAAGAACTTCTTCACTGGAAGTTAATATGCCTAGCATACTTCCACCTACTATAAAACATTTATTTCTATATTCTAAGCACTACTTACAAACAGTATAATATATCTGGGTTGTAATTAGTAGCTAAGGTAGAGGTCCCAGATCGTTAGCTAGCATGGGAACGATTCGCACTAATAAGGGACATAACTAGCCTAAGTAGGAAAGCATCTAAGAATAGAAACACTGAGGTCAGAGCTTATTCTCAACATTGGTGGGAAATAATTACCAGTAAGGCCAGAGATCAAGCTAAGCACACATCTATTCTAATAATAGGATATTGAAGTCATATGTTATCACATCATAGGAAAAGGCATGAGGACTTAGACTCACAGCAAATGCTGCTATCTAACCACACTGTACTAGTGCTGTGCATCAGCACACCATAGGCACCTGGCCAGGCCTGAGACCCAGCATTCCCAGCAGGCTGATTCAGTGGTTCCCATTTCCACACATCAAAGTGCATGGCATCACACTATCTTCATCACATGTTACCTGGTCTGGTTATGTTGACTTATCTATATCTTCTATTCAATTATTACTTCTATTGTCACATCACTTATATCTTTGTCACACTTTCTATCAGCCAATCAGATGTTTTTCTTGACTGACCAATGGGCTATATGATTTCTTGCGTCCCTCTTAACAGTGCCCACTACTGTTCAATTTTCATTGTTACAGAATTGCAAATATCTGCTGTGTGATCATTTCATCACATTTACCATCAGATTTTGAAACATAAAATGTGACATATATGAGATGTCTGACTAACATAATACTGTGAAATTGCAACTTGTGATAAATCCTATACCATTTTAATAATTTGACAGTCACATGTCTGAACAAAATGTGAATAAATGTGATATGTTGGGATATGTAACATGTGTGATGAATATAATGGTTGTAACAGATGTTGTGTGACATGAATTTGGAAATGTAACCTATGTGACTACATGACAGGAGTGTCATGCAAGCAAATGTGAGAAGTGTGACAGCTATAACCAACAAGACAAATGTGGAATATGTGACATATGTAAAAGTGTGATGTGTGTGACAAAATGTGAAGTGTCAAAAAGTGTGACATGTGTGACAAAATGTGATGTGTCTAAAAGTGTGACATGTCGAAAAGTGTGACATATCTAAAAGTGTGATGTATTTAAATGTGTGACAAAGTGTGACGTGTCTAAATGTGTGACATGTGACAAAATGTAATGTTTGTGACAAAGTGTGACAAATGTGACAACCTATTATGCCACCTGCATGACCTAATAATCACTTATGATCACTTATGAGTGTGGGAATATTCTGCTAATATTTTAGTAAATGATCACATTTGAGTGTGGGAACAATCTGCTAGTTCTATCAAAAATGATCATATTTGAGCATGGGAATATTCTGCTAGTATTATTGTAAATGATCACATTTGAGTGTGTGAATACTGTGGTAGTCCTATTGTAAATGATCAGATATGAGATCTGCTAGTATTATAGTAAATGATTGCATTTGAGCATGAGCAATTAGCTAGTTCTATGTAAATGATCACATTTGAGCATAGTAATATTCTGCTACACTGTGAACCCCACTCTGGTTGGTAATCAACCTGACAATTGCTGAAAATCAGTTTTCAACCTGGCCCTGGTTGAATTTTGATTGAATTAGGAACAACCTAAATTATAGGTTGTGCACTATCCTATTCATACTAGCTTACTGTAGGTTGAAAATGAAAGTGGGGTAACGATTTCACAACTACAACAATGACAAAATAGCTCCACTAAGCCTCTCACATGCATACTTAATGAAGACACCACACACTGCTAACTTGGAATGAACAGTCATCATCCCCTGCTGCTCAACTGCCTGAAAGCTACTCTATCTCAGAACATGTTGAGTCTCTGTACAAGAGTTAGAAAGGATCTTATCCACATCAAGTTCCCAGGTATGTCCAACAATCTACTAAGTTATCAGTCTACTACTGGCACTTTGGTGCTATGCAAAGAACATGGTCATGAGCTTGGTGGAGGTGGAATGTGATATTGCAGTTGCTAGCAAGGTCATGGTGCTTGGAGTGGTGTGTATTATTTGATATTCCAGAGCTGCTGATACTCACTGTTTGTTATGGTATTAGGGAATTCCAGTGCAGTAGAGCCTGACACAAACATTCAAGAGAGGAAGATGAGAAGGCAGTCATAGAATCTGTCACTGTCATTATGGAAAACAGGAGAGACGAGGTATCAACAGATATTGACATGGACAAGTTGAAACTAACTGGTAAGAGGTTTCTGCACAGTGTTATGTATGATTGATATTGTCGAGCTTCTACTTTTTGTACATTATGTCACATCTGAATAATATCATCTTTAATTTCATTCAGCAGAGCAAGGAATATAGGAAAAACAAGTTACAATGGTAATCAGTCTAGTCAAGGTTGAATCCCACCTGCAGCAGGACAGGAATGTGTAGGTTGAAATTTCACACTTATGGTCAGTAACCAACCTATGAATACATCCTATGTAACTTGCTGACCCCCATCCAGCAGTTGCTTAAAAACAACTTATCTTAATATCATATTCAACCTAATAAAGGTTGAATTCATTGGTTGACAATCAACCAGATCGATGTTCACAGAGCTAGTCCTATGGTAAATGATCACATTTGATTGCCTAAGTGATCATTTTTTGCCCTGGTAAAAAGATCACCACAATCTTTTTACCAGGGCAAAAAATGATTATACTGGCTGACACCACTCACAGTCAACATATAATGCCAAAAGTCTTGGTAAAGATAAAGAACAGAGTAAGATAATAAAGAACAGGGTAAAACTAATGGGGACAGAAATAATGGAATGAACTAGAAGGAATGGAAAGGCATAGGATGGGTGTCAATAATAATGGGAAAAGACAAGTAAACAGTAACAAGTAAACATTAGGTAAGTAAACAGTTTGATATATAACAAGTGTATACAGTCCAGAGGAAACATACAATGCTTGGATGAAAACATAACAATGACTATTGTCAGTCCTAGGGGCTTTGTCATGGATATGACAAATCTGAAGAATATACATTGTCAGTAATTAGAAGTAGAACATAAATAGAACAACATACCACATGATTGCTATCACTGATTTGCTTCAACTTCTCATAAGATATGTGTTGTACTGTCAAGACTGGTATTTCTATGTAAGGTTGGAAGTGTGAGGTAGGGAGTGCAGGACAGGAAGGACCATTGGCTTCAGCTTGTGTGCTGCACCCCTTGCTGTTCTCATGGTCCAAGTATTTAGAAGTGTGGAAGAGTGAGACAGAGGTACAAGGTAGGTGTGGAAGTGTGAGGCAGAAGAGAGACAGGAGTGCAGAGTGCAGAGTCATTACTGCAGAAGTAATGATTAAGCCAGAGGTGAGTAGAACTCAAGGACAAGTAAGGAGGACTGTAACTTAATCAATATTCAAAGTGAGTAGTAGTAGTACAAGATGTGCTACTTAAATACTATATGACTTCACCAATGACTGGTGAATGAATGGGATAATAGTATACTAGTTGATAAACATAATAAGATGGTGGCAGAAGGTGGAGTAGGGTTTGAATATAATATGTACCAAGGACAAACTAAGAATTGAGATGAATGCTGAGACAAGTATACCTGGAGTATGATGGAGAAAGCATAATGGAGAATGGATAGCAAACTGGATGAGTAAGGTGACATAGGAGCTCAGTGACCTTCAGTCAGAAGAGCAGAAGGGGGTAGTGGAAGAATGAGATCTATACAAGTTGAGAAGTGCAGAAAGTGCAGAGTAGAAGTGCAGGGGAAAGGTCGGAAAGATATGGCTATGACAGTTGTCAGACCCACTGAGTTCCCTCTCTGTGTCTTCACTCAGTTCCTCACTAGAAGCAACTAAAGAGGTTTTATTTGGAGGCTGACATGACAACTTTGGACTTCCAGAAGCAGGGTGCTTCTTCTTCTGTGGCTTTCTAGCAGCTCTCAAGCTTACTTCAGACTCTGCAGCCTTGTGAACATGTTGAGAAGGCTTTGGTTTGTGCATTGAAGTATGCACTTTAACAGGAGCCTTTCCTTTCATATTTGAGGCTTCAGTTACAGAGTCTTCCAATTCTGAGGGTGAAGCAGTAGCCATTGGAAGGTCATTATCCTTGTTGTGGAAGAACTGTATCTCAGATGTGTCCTTCAAAGTCCCATCTGCATGCATGGCACATCCAGCATCAGAGACATTGGTAGAGTAAGAAACTGAGTTGGCAGGTATGGGAATGTAGAGCAGGAGTGTGGGAATGAACCATGGCTTCAGCATATGTGCTGTGCCACCTGGGTACTTTCTAGATTGGTTCATATTTCATGATGAAGGGTGTTCCAATAGAAGGGAATGTTCCAGAGTACAAGAGAGAGACTTCACTGCTACACTATGCAGTGGGAGAGAAACCTGAAGGAAACCCTGAAGCAGGTTTCAGACTCAAAAGTAGGAAGTAGTTGTACAGATTCAATATAAATACTAAAGACTAATACTACATTTGGAAGATTATATATACTAACTAAAAACCTGTGGGTATGAATGCAGAAGCAGGGAGCTAAGGACAAGTTGAAGGGATAGATAAAAGATATAGTCTGGGAAAAGCAGAGTAGGGGTGCAAATGACATGTTGAGAATAAAGATGAAAGATGGTGGCATAAACTAAACTACATTGGCCATAATGAAACAGATAGGTAAGAATGGAAGAGGGGAGTAATACTACAATGATGAGGTAAAGTGGTCATAGGAGAAACTACATATCTGAGATACCTGAAGGAAAACCCAATAGGTTCTGGGTGTAAACCCAGGCAGGAACATCAGGAAGTATAAACCCATAGCAGGTTGGTTCCAGGAACAGACCAGAAGTATCTGTCAGTCACATGGGTGCCTTCAGTAACATTGACACAATATAACCAGACATGGATATAACAGGAAGTAATCACAAGCATAAGGAAGAGGCTTTGCAACTACACTAAGCAGTGGGAGAGAAACCTGAAGCAAACCTGAAGGAAAAAACCAAAGTGGTATTGGACTTAGTGGAAGGAATTTCAGAACAGAGTTGATACAAATACTGAAGACTACTACTACAATCTGGAAGTCTTATATGAGAGCTGTAACTACAAATAGAGAAAGCAGGAGATGGGGATAAGTACAAGAGATAGGTTAAGGGAAAGCTGATCATAGTGGAGTGAAGGTAGAAATGTCCAGATAATGAGGTAGGTAAAAGATGGTGGCTGAAAACTAAACTTCATTGACCATAGTGAAACAGATAGAAGCAAGGAATAATGAAGTATGACAACAAAGTAGAAAGATAAGGAGAAACTAACTATCTGAAAAATCTGAAGTAAAACCTGAGAGAACCCAACCAGAAGCTCAAAGTTGGTTGGGACCTGTAACTGTTTGGAAGTGTTCACAAGTCACAAGTCACATAGGTGCTTCCAGGAAGTCAGAATGAGGTTGCTGGACACTTATATAAACTTTTATAACTTGAGCCAGTCATATAGCTGTATTGTTTACATGCTTACAGGACTCATCAATTCATTTATTTCACAGTGTAGGCATTCTCATATTGATGGTAACATTTTGTCCAATCCTCTCCATGGACTACCTTACTCAAATCTAGTTTTACTACATTTGGAATATTCAAAATATTTTGAGTATAAATGTATTCACAAATTCCTCTCCTTGCATACTCTGGTATCCAAACAAAAGGCATTGACAGTCTTTCATCAGATGGATGGGCTAGATATATCCATCCATTATTTTTATTTAGATGTGTGATATTTAGAGAATCAACACCCCCAATTCTACCCAATAATTCAGTATGTCTATTACTAATAGCTTAAATTAGTTTAAAAGTTATTATATATACAATTTATTGAAACTTACTATGATGATGTCTGAAATTGTTGAATGTCTGTATTAACATTCCAGATTTTAAGAGCAGATTCATCAGATGAAGTTATCAAATGCTGTCCATCTGGAGAAAATGTGACTGGCCATAGTATAGTGGCATGTTTATATGTTTCAAGTTCACATTTAACAATTTCACCAGTTTGTACATTGTATATTTTAACATTTCTCTCAGCTGTGTTTACTGCCACCAGCTTTCCACTTGGTGAAAATCCATAACCACGAGGGAAGCTACCAGTATTTATACAAGCTAATTTCTCTCCTGAGTACACATCTGATATAAATGAATTTTTATTAAACTCATGTACAAAATATCTTTTATTTGGGGAGAATGCTAATGTGTGTGGATAAGAACTAGTAGGTCCGCATCCAATTTCAACCTTTGATATTATATCTCGTGTTTTGATATTCCATAGTATAACATCAACTAATGAGCCTGATAGAATCTGATTTCCATCTGGTGTAAATGCAACCAATTTTACTATAGTATTATGACCTCGAAAAGTATTAATAATTTTATAGTCTCTTTTCTTATCCCAGATTTGAATATTTGTATCAAATGATCCAGATGCAATCATACATCCATCTGGTGAATATGCAACTGAAGTAACTTCTCTAAAATGACCATACAATGGATTAGTCAATTGATGCCCTGTCATTACATTCCAAATTTGAACACTGTTATCTTCTGAACCAGACACTATATTTGTTCCATCTGGTGAAAAATCAATGGACAAAACTGACTTATAGTGACCTGTTAGTGGGCCAGTTACTATTTTACCTGTTACTGTATTCCAGACCACAATAGTCCCATGATGTGACCCACATGCTAAATGCATTCCATCTGGTGAAAATGTAGCAGAGCTAATAGAAAGACCAAAAATCCCAAGTGTGCTAGTGGCTGTTTGATCTATTTGTACATTCCAAATCCGAATGGTCTCATCATATGAGCCAGAAACCACCCACTTTCCATCTGGTGAAAATGCCACTGATGTTACCCATCTGGTGTGACCAGCAAGAGAGTTTGTTATTAGTTTTCCAGTTTCTACATTCCAAATGTCAATGCTACTTCCTGAAGCAGATGCTACCAAACTTCCATTTGGTGAAAATGCCACTGATTTAACCCAATTAGTAGATCCTTGCAATGGGCCTGTTATGAGTTGACCTGTCTCTGCATTCCATATTCTAATGGATTTATCATCTGAGCCAGATACCACCAGTTTTCCATTTGGAGAAAATTCAACTGAGGTAACAGAATCAGTATGTCCTTTCAATGGACAATTAACAATTAGACTGGTTCTTGTCTCCCAAATTATTATGGTTTTATCCTCTGAACCTGATGCTATATATTTTCCATTTGGTGAAAATGTAACAGATGTTACATAATCAGTATGACCTTCCAATGAATCTATTGCTTGTTGGTCAGTATATATATTCCATATTTTTATAGTTTTATCATCTGAGCCTGAAACAACAAGTGTTCCATTTGATGAAAATGCAACTGATCTCACCCAATTAGTATGTCCTTGCAATGGACCAGTAAAGATTTTGCCAGTGTCTGTGTTCCAGATTTGAACTGTCATATCACCAGAGCCAGATACTATTTTCTTTCCATCAGGTGAAAATGCAACTGATGTAACATAATTACTGTGTCCTTGCAGAGGACTAGCAACTACTTGGCGCATCTGTACATCCCATACTTTTATAGTATTATCACATGAACCTGTTATTAACTGGTTTCCATTGGGTGATATTGCTATTGACAATACATGACTCTGTTCTTTCATTGTTATTAAGAGAGGGTTTTCTTTTTCTTCAAGTCCAGTTTGTACTTGAAGGGTGTTTGTATAGAGGTGTAAGTATTCTCTTCTAATATATGAATATTTTGGTGCAAATGGTAATACTGATAAGTAAATGTGAGGTATACTTTCTGAGATTGGAGTGAAGTATTTCATTACAAGTATTGCTGTATCTTCCAAGTCTACTGCCAGAGTATAATCAATATTCTAGCTAGGCATTAGAATTGGTCTATATATTAATAAAACTAAGTACTGTACCTTCATCTTATCAGCTAATTTTCTGACAAATATAGGCACTATATTTAGCATTTTTTGCATGCTCAGAACCTCCAGCCAATAAAGTAGTTTTTTGTACAGAAATAATTTTACACTCTCAACAACCATGTTGTTTTTCTCTAAATCCATATCCAGTACATGTTCAACCCAGTATGTACAGCTGTATGCAATATAATTGTGCACTTTACTTAAAAGTTGTTGCTTCACATCATCATTTCTTTCATATGAACTTGGAAAGTTATACATATTGAATTTTAAACTTTTCAGCATAACATTGAGGCTGTTCATACCTATAATTTGTGTGTATTTTATGCTATCAATAAAAAAGTCCACATCTACACATTTTTCTGCATTTGTTAGAAATTCAGAAAATGATAGGTGCTTCAGAATAATTTTTTGAGTTTCAGGCCTAACTGATAGAACTGGAGATAGTTTCAAAATCACATGAGCAATCTTTGCCTTTAACATCTCATTTTCATCTTTTCCCATCAGATATATTAAATCACTTTGTTCAACTGGAACCTTTGCTGCAATGATTATACCCAATATATCTTTAATCAATAATTTCCAGGCCATATAATCAACAGACTTGTCAGGTATGACTTCTAATAGCACCTGTATATACAAACTATCCAAGCTTCTTGAACCTTGAGATAATTTTCTCAAAAGAATTTGCTCAAGAACTATTTTGTAATTGTTGTCATGCATTTGTAAATAGTCCATAATAGATTGTGCCCAAATAAAAAGCCCAGATGCCATTTTTACTAAATCTCTTACAATATGAGTTCCAGGCCAATTTATAGGTGTCCATGTCATTTCATTGAACCTCATGTAAAAGTACTTTTCCAAATCTGTATTGGTGCTTGAACTTAATTGATCTCCTGTGTTCAATACAACATAATGACACAGTTGATAATTATGAAAATTTGAGGGCAATCTGATATTTCTGCTTGTAACTATCAATTTAATTTTTTTTAAAACTCTGTTTTCACACCATTTATTTAAGGTTGATATAAGTTGCTTGTGTTTAGCTGCCTGAATTCCAGAGAAATCACTTTCATCTAAAGCATCAATCAAAATAACTGGGTGATATAGCATTTCCAATGTATTTTCAAATTGAACTAATGGCTCTTCAATCAAGCCATGGAAGGCTATTTCTAAATCATCTTGCCTATATCCTGGCTTGTCAAGAAAATTTTCAATTGAAGTCTTGATAATGTTGTGGAACTTGGCCAAATCAAATGCAACTGTCCTCCAGAGAGCAGTAGGATCACTGAGTCCTGCATCTCCTCTTTGAAAGAAAAAATATCCACCAAGAGTTCCCCTTTGAGCAAGTTTAGAAACCATGGAAGAAGCAATAGCAGTTTTTCCTGCCCCTGGAGCTCCATCAATCCACATGATGTTTGGTGTTTGAGGTCCTACAAATAGAACAAAAATGGCTAAGTATTCATATCTGAATTATTAAACTCACTATGATCATTTAACCATTCATTAATTTGTGAGAAAATGTGGTCTCGGGTTCCCTCCATGCATGGTAGTGGAAAGTATGCATCTCGATCAACTGGCTTTAGCTTTCGCCCCAAGTCAGCTATACTATAGCTGGACCCATAGTTATTGATGTTGTACAGATCTCTACCAGCGTCGTTGACAGTTGAATTGTTCAGTGTGTTGTGCATCGAATTTGCGAATGCCATATTTAGCGCTGAAAAGCTCACACGAATGTAAGCGGCGGGAGGGAATGAAACAGACCTCGTCGTCGCAAACCGTCTTTATATATGACACCACGATCTGCCACGGTGCCACGAACGGACAATTATAACCCCCAATATGCCTAGTCCTGTTATACAAATCACTGATTTGAATCAAATGTACATTCTGTCAGGCATTGGATCAACAAGAAGTTTGGCTATACACGCAAATGGCATTCTAAGTTGACGTGATACGAGAAGAGCGCGGAATAACGCTGGCCTAATTATAGTGTTGAATCTTGATCTTCCAAACAGATATTTCGTGCAAAGAAAGGGGAAAGCGGAAGATAGAGAGGAGTCATGAATGAAAGAGAAAACCCACGGTATGAGAAAGAGCCCCATTCGACTTAAATACCGATAAGCATAGAACACTGGAGTTGATGTACTAGTACTAGTAGGACACTTTGATATCGAAAACAAGGTGATAATAGAAGAAGCGAAATAACCAGCACGAGGCATTATTGTACATTACTCGCAGACGTACTAATCGTATGCCATGTTTTCAGAGGTAATTTTAATTGCAGTGAGAGAGCCGTAAAAGGACGAAAGGATTTTGTTGCGAGCTCACGGCCGCGATTCTAGTAAGCCTGATAAGGGTATGTGTGCAAGCTGTAATCATTGTCGACAAGCTGTGAATATATACTATTGATAATTAGCATGTACGCACACCCCAGCGCGTCAGGGGCGTATCCAAGGATAAACAACCACTCTCTTCGACGAACATGTTTGGGATTGGCGCCGAATGGGGGAGAGCAGTTCTCATGGCTATCGATAATCAGCATTTACGCATGCCCCGGTATGTCAAGAGCAAATCCAAAATAAATAGCCACTGGGTGTCTTTGACGATTGAAGAGGTCTGAGATCGGCGCGATCAGAGTGCATTCGCATGTGTGAGAACAGCTTTCGGCGCTGCAGAGTCCAGATATAACCGCGATAACAATTGATTACACTTGGGCGCTCGAAGGCACTCGAAAAGATGGATGTGAATGTGACAGGCGACAATTATACTCCCGTCAAGTCATGGGTTGATTCGGGTGCTTATAAAGAGATGTTAATCGATAGAGTACTCCCAGGATGTCATGAGTCGATTCATGTTCTTACTAGTTAATCGATAGTCGTGTAACTATGATTCACTCACTAAAGGCCTGTGATCGACTAAGAGGTGAAACTTGGTGAGACGATTGGTTACTGCTATTACCAGTAAGTTACATGTAGTAGTGTTGCTGTGACCGACTGCAGTAGAGTTAATGACTGCACAATGACATCGGGCAAGAGAAAAGAAAGCGAAGACCTATAAACCAGAAACGCCTTGAAGATGTTTAGTACGTATTACACTATTTTTACATCTCTACGTCTTGTAAACGGCCAAGAAAAATAGACTTCTATTCTTGCATGCTTCGGGCACGCAGTACAGCGGGGCAGGGTAAGTTCTTGTTGGTAAGTACAGGCAAGCTTTCGGATAGACAGAGCATATGGATTTGGAATAAATGATGGAAAATCTACGTTCCCGAGCTATGTGGTTGAGCGAGTATATCTCTGAATGCGGTTCATTCATAGTTGACCTGTGTCCAACTCATGGGGTCAACAAGAACCTAATAGAGTGTTTATTAGGTGAGTATTTTCCACTAAAGTGTCTAAGGGTAAACGAGTTTGAGGTTAAGTATCTTGTATACAGGCGTCCTCGAGGGACTTGCACAGTTGCCCGGAAATCCATCGAATTCGTGGCCAGTCACGATTAGAGAAGAGGGGGAACACCGTTCCAACCCTGTGAGTCAGCTTGAAGATATAAAAGCGAAGAAACATGAAAACATAGCGTGCCAGTCAGTCAATTCGCATCGTAAACATATTCATTTCTTCCGTTTCCCTTGAGCAGCACTGTGAATCCAACAAACGCGACGATGAAAGTGGCTTAAGTAGTGTGATGACTTGGTGAACTGAGTGACTGAGACGGTCGAGACTCGACAATGCCTCATTTGGCCTCATTAATCAATTGTCTGGGACGCGACTTCAAAACGTGACAAAATCGACCATACACATGACTTCTGTTGCCAAGCTCCCATTGGTCAACGAATCCTTGCCGAACCCAACCAATAATCCGACGCTCCAAAGCCCTGCCTCTTGCAAGGAATGATGGCGGCCTGGCTTCAGCTTCACTCAGCAATTCAATTGTCGACCGCGTGCGCGTGCTAGGTACCTCCTGCTTCCCGACAACTTGAAGCATGTTCTAAATTGCCTCTCCCATGGGTCAACGGCGAACGCGTCGCTCTTTCTGCGCTTTCGTGGGGGTAAGTTGAGCATATAGCGCAACAATAGCCCTTCTAAACACATCCCTTCAAGCTACAGGCCTACGCTCCAGTACTTCACTCAAGCTTCAGTAACGCGCAGCTTACAGGTGTTAAGGGAGATACGACGCAGCGCTGTTACTGTCCATCAGTCTTGCGTGGCTGATCCAAGGATGTGTAGGAACGGAGCGCAGAGCAGCCGTATTGAAGACCGAGTTCGGTAGAGCGTTGCTCATGTCCTAAAGTAGGGCAACGGGACTCTTCGTGAGTGTTCTTCCTTTCATTGCTTTGTCGTACTTCGTTGCTCTGACACTGGTGACTAGCTTAAGAACGTACCATGTGCTCCTACTTTTTCTCAATCTAACTCAAGCGTATTGATCTTTAGACTCGTCATCATCATCCGCCAAGAACCCATAATCGATATATCGCTACGTCGAAGTCTCGCAATATGTTCTCTCCGTCACAACTCCTGATCCCCCACTCCCGCGCATTCACCATACCCCTCACATTCCCCTTCGACTCACATCAACGTGAAGCGCTCCCATCATAACACTCCGACGTTCAACAAGTTACCATCCAGCCAAGTCTACTCCTACGCGTTCACAGCGTATTATCACGCCTATAATGGACTTCTTAACCCCACGGCGACGCTCACGCGTAAAGCCTCGTTTAATTCGTTCGACAACGAGTCTACGGTCCTTCCCCCCGCCTGTTCATCACAGCTCCCAAACAACAACAGCATCTTACCTTCACTTCCCATCTAGTCAAACGAACTCTACCCTCGGCCTCAAGTACAACGTACCAACGTCAGCCGCTATCGCTATCGTTTAAACCAGGTGGTTGACTTCGCGCGGGATGATGCTCTGGCCCTACGAGAAGGCGTCAGCGGCGGGGCTTTCGTAAATGAGGGCCAACCAAAGCAGGGATTGAGGATGACCTACGTTGGCGTTAGAGACGGAATCCTCTGATGTCCTGATCTGGTTGGGTCTGTCGGCAGGGCCGAGGACGAGGGCGCGAAGATTCCTAGGGCTGAACATGGGGACAAAGGCTACGAATTACGCCGAGGATGGGTGCGATGCGGTAGGGGCGAGGTGATGACGGGTGGACGACGACTGGTGGAGGTTGTAATGATGGGGGAGGGACTAGAGGGAGTGGATACGAAGAGGGGGCGGAGGGAGATGGCGAGGGCGAGGGCAAGGGCGAGGGCGAGGGCGGGGGGGGGTTTCAAGTTGAAGGTAGTACAGGGTGCCGCGTCTACCTACAACTGCAGTCGCAGCTGTGGCAGCCGCTTTCGTTTGAGCGTACATCCATTCGCGCTCGAAACTCGTTGGAATGCGTCTTTTTGTGTACGCTGCACGTCTGGAATTACCTACCAAGGCATTGCTCTTTGGATCATGTCGTCTGGTGGGAAGAGTATACGAGGACGACGGCTCTGCTTCCCATTTCAGAAAGACTTCAGATTCCTATCTCTGGCTCTAGAGGAGGACTACGCATTCTTGCAGTCGTCTGCCGTCTCGCAACAGACATCAGCCACCTCCCTAATGGAGACTCAAGGAACATACTACCTATCGCCTTCGTATCGATAGTACCTAACGTACGACATATCGCTTCATGGATGGCCTTCACCTCATTCAGCATTCCCAAAGCTTCCTGTGGTCGTACACCTCCTGCTGCCAGCCCAAAATCCACACTCACAGCGCCACAGCCAATGTCACCAAGGCTCTACACATCTTCCATGCGACCGGGAGATATATGCTAAGCTTGTCTCACCACGCTCCATGAAGCCAGGATGGCTATCCTTCCCTTCATGCGCTACATCTACTTCTATGTTCATCCATCGCTGTAGTGCTTTTCTTTCTCCAACTACCAGGAAAAGCCTACACCCTTCCTTAGCTGCCTCCTCACAGCGATGTGCGCTAGTGCCGTCATTGTTACTTCCATCAACTGGGTATACCACCTAGGAGTGCACACCCCTTGTCTTCGCGGTTCAAGTTGCTATACCCCACGATAATGCTGTAGTTTCTTTCGTCAAGTTCGACAAACTCAGGGCTGAGTCCCCCGGTTACACCCATTATGCACTGCTGTTCACGACGCTGAGTGATCTACTCTAGGTTTTCTACAAGAAGAATTTCAAGTGAAGAAGTTCTTCAGCAGAGGGTATGTCCTTAGTAAAGAACAGAGAGGAATGAGTTATAGAATGCATAGTTGACTTGAAACTAAAGAATACAATACAAACATGTACTACTTGAATACTAATTGAATAGACCAAAGATCAGTAGCTAAGAGATCAAGGAGTTGTAGGTGGTGTTATGTGAATTGCCAGCTGCTCTGCATCTTTCCATTTTCCTTGATTTTGGTATGTAGATGCCAGGTTTTCCATGCATTTGAGAGTATGAGGATGCTTATGACCTAGAATTCCAGTGCTCATCTCTAGCACTTGAATTTCCAGCTGCTCTGCATTTTTCCATTTTCCTTGACTTGAGTATGTAGCTGCCAGGTTTGTCATACATTTGAGGGTATCAGGATGCTTATGACCTAAAAATCTCATACTCATTTCCAGTACTAATGTTTCCAGTGTCTCTGCATCTTTCCATTTTCCTTGACTCCAGTATGTAGCTGCCAGGTTTGCCATGCTTTTGAGAGTATCAGGATGCTTTTGACCTATAATTCTAGTTCGCATCTCCAGTACCTGAATTTCCAGTATCTCTGCATCTTTCCATTTTCCATGATTCCGGTATGTGGCTGCCAGGTTTGCCATGCTTGTGAGAGTATGAGGATGCTCTTGACCTAGAATTCTGGTACTCATCTCCAGCACCTGAATTTCCAGCTTCTCAGCATCTTTCCATTTTCCTTGACTCCAGTATGTGGCTGCCAGGTTTGTCATACTTGTGAGAGTATGAGGATGCTCTTGACCTAGAATTTTGATACTCATCTCCAGCACCTGAATTTCCAGCTTCTCAGCATCTTTCCATTTCCCTTGATTCCTGTATGTATCTGCCAGATTTCCCATACTTGTGAGTGTATGAGGATGCTGGTGACCTAGAATTCTAGTCCTCATCTCCAGCACCTGAGTTTCCAGTGTCTCTGCATCTTTCCATTTCCCTTGATTCTGGTATGTAGCTGCCAGGTTTGTCATGCCTGTAAGAGTATCAGGATGGTCGTAACCTAGAATTCTGATTCTTATCTCCAGTATTTGAATCTCCAGTGTCTCTGCATCATTCCAATATCCTTGATTCCGGTGTGTGGCTGCCAAGTTTGCCATGCTTGTGAGGGTATGAGGATGCTCTTGACCTAGAATTCTGGTGCTCATCTCCAGCACCTGAATCTCCAGCTTCTCTGCATCTTTCCATTTTTCTTGATACATGTATGTGGATGCTAGGTTTTGTACAATAGATAACAAACTTTTCACCTTCTCATAGACTTCTGAATTTAAAGTGTGGTGTTCTTTTAAGTATGTTCTTTCCAAATCATTCAAACCACTAGATATGTCCTTGTTCATAGTTACAAGTTTCTCCAAGTTACATTGTGCAATTCTTAATCTATATATTTCTTCAATGCCATACTTTCCACATTTACTCAAAGTATCTGCTGTAAGTTTGAATATATCATCATAGTATATTGTAGGATATAAAGACCTATATTTTTGAAGATTTTGAAGAATATGAGGCAATATTGAATTCTTATAAACATATTCTTCAGTTGTATCTTCATGTGAAACTGAGCACAGAATCAATCCTGCAGTGTTAAAAATCCATAGTTGTGTTTCCATTAGTGACAATCTATCTTCACAACAGGATTGTATTAATGGATGCATACTGTATGTTAACTTTCTCAAAGTTTTTTTTACCAATGAGAGTGATAGAAGCAATCCAATACTCTCACCAAATAGCCAGCTATTCCAATCTCCATACTCATCCATATTAAGAATTGAGCTATCCATGGTTTTTAAATATGTGGGTATTGTATCATGTGCAAAGTCTTTTATTTTTTGTGGGTAATACTTGACAGCTCTCTCAAGTGTTATTTGAGATATATTTTCATAATGCATAAATGTAAATATATTTAGTAAACTTATAGCATATTGTGCTGTAGCTGCTATTTGTTTTTCCTGTGTATTGTTACACATTTCCAATATCTTCTGAATTGAAATTTCCCAAGTCTTATATACTGATTTACTGTATTTTGATGATCCTTGGAATTTGTTGTTATTCAATATTTTTGGTCTATGCTTATTGTAGAGCTTTATGAAATCATCTAGTTCACATTGTGCCTGGGTAATGTATGCACCTGCCATATCAATGGCTAATGGCATATAATACATTTTTTTAACTATTAGTTCTGCTTCCTTCCTATATTTTTGTTGGTTGTTGTCAAGTCCACAGATTTTCAAAAGCAACATAATGGCAGTTTCTTCATTCATTTCATTTACCTCCATTGAATTTTGATGGGTAGTAATTTTTCGAAGTGCAGGATTTCTGCTTGTGATCAGAATATTTCCTACATTGCCTGGTGGAAGAAACTTTTCAACAATTTCTGGAGGACCATCAGCATTGTCAAAAACAACAAGCCATTTTTCATGTTTGAGACATGATATTTGATTCAATACACCTGCAGCTGAATATGAATATGCTTTAATATCAAAACCTGTGGTATTTTGTTTATAAATATCTTTAAGACTTTGTATGATTGTGTCTTCAGAAGTTGTGTCAATCCAAAAAATATTAGAAAAACTGTGATTAATCACTAATTAGAAGATTACAAAATGTTGAAAATCATGCTTACTATTCAGTCATTTCATCACAAAATTTTAAACAGATCTGTGTTTTTCCAATGCCACCCATTCCATGCAAAAGAAACATTTTTCTTCCTGACTTAGTTGTAGCATTTCTTCTACTGAAATATTCATGAAGTTTCTCAAGATAAATTTCTTGTCCCACAAAATTTTGTGATGTGCAAGCCATGGTGTTCTGAAGTGGAGAAAGTGGTACAGTGTTTGGCTGGCTTTCAATGTTGTTAACAATCTGAAAACAATTATCAATTCAGGAGCATGATCTCATTGATTGTAGTACAAAGCTACTTGAGTTTCAATGTGTATGTCATTCATGTTTGATTTATAAATGATGAAATCACGAGAATTTGCAAAAGTCCCAGAAGTCATAATGTTCTGATCTACAGAATCCAGATGGATGCTTGGCTGGTGACGTTGATGGAGTTGATGATGGGGTAAGGAAATGCAGCGCGAAAGCACGGGGCTTATATGTACAAAAGTAAGGCCTGCTTTCTATTCTTAGAATGTACAATTAGTGACCATGTCATATTGATATGATCCTGGAGCATCTTTGACGAACAGGTCTGAGGTCAGTGCAATCAGAGCGCATTCGCATGTGAGAACAATTCTGAGAGCTGAAGCAAACAATTTACACTTGGGCATTCCAAGAGAAATCATGTCCATGAATGTGATGGGCGACAATTATACTCCCATCAAGTCATGAGTCGATTCAAGCTTTTATAAAGAGGTGTTAGTTAAATCGGTATCTTGATGTGGATTATACTCCCAGGATGTCATCAGTCGACTCATGTTCTTATGAGAAGAGATAGTCATGTAGCTATGATTCACTTACTAAAGCTCCGTGATCGACTAAGAGGTGAAACTTGATGAGACAAAGGCACTGCTATTACCAGTACGCTACACGCAGTAGTGTTATAAAGGTCGTTCTAAATAGAATGACTACACGGCGATTACATCGGGTAAGAAATTGGTAAGAGAAAAAAAGTAAAGACTTATAATTCAAAAACGCCTTGAAGATATTCAGTGCGCACTACACCAGAGCCTAAAAATATGTACCTAAGTTCATTTTTTCGCCTATTTTCACGTGTCTGTGACAGAGCCTCTTGAAAACGGCCGAGAGAGATCCTTATAATCTTGCAGCGCTTCGAACGCACGGTACGGCGGGGCAGGATAAGGTCTTTTCGAGAAGCACAAGAAGTTTTCGGATAGAACAGAGCATATGTATTTGGAATAAAAGATGGAAAATCTACGTTCCCGGGCCATGAAGTTGAGTGAGTATCTCTGAATAAAGGTCATTCATAGTTGACCTGTATTCAACTCATGGGGTTGACAAGAGCTTAATAGAGTGTGTAGTAAGTGAGTATTTTCCAATAAAATATGTAAGGGTAAACGAGCTCGAGGATATCTAGGATAGGTCGTCCTGGAAGTACTCCCGGGATTGCCTGTGAGTCAGCTTGAAGATAAGCATATAAGTAGGCAAATAAATCAATCCGCAACGTAAACATTGCATTTTTTCCGTTTCCCTTGAGCAGCACTAGCACAAGTATTGTGAATCCAACAAACGCGACGATGAAAATAGTGTGATGTGGTGAAGTGAATGAAGACGGTCGAGACTCGAGACTCGGGGACGCGATCGGACTTCAAAACGTGACGAAAGAGTCGACGACAATGCACATGACTTCTGTTGCCAAGCTCCCATTGGTCAACGAATCGTTGAACGAATCCTTGCCGAATCCAACTAATAATCCGACGCTCCAAGCCCCGCCTCTTGCAAGGAATGATGTCCTCACCCAACAGTTGTTGTCGACTACGTAGTATCTTCTGCTTTCCGACAACTTGAAGCATGTTATAAATTGCCTCTTCCATATGGGCTAACACGTTGCTCTTCCTGCGCTTTCGTGAAGGTAAGTTAAGCGTATAGCGCAACAATAGCTCTTCTAACACATCCCTTCAAGCTACAGGCTCACGCTTCAGTAGCGCACAGCATACAGGTGTTAAGGAGATACGACATAGCGCTGTTACTGTCCGTCAGTCTTGCGTGGCTGATCCAAGGATGTGTAGGAACGGAACACAGAGCAACCGTATGGAAGATCTGAGCTAGGTAGTGTTTTGCTCCTAAAGTAGGGCAACGGGATTCTTCGTAAGTGTTCTTCCTTTCATTGTGCTGACGTCCTTCGTTGCTCTGACACTGGTGAATAGCTCAAGAACGGACCAAGCGCTCCTAGCTTTTCTCAATCTACCTCCATGTGTTAACCTCTGGACTCGTCACTGTCATCCGCCAAGAACCCATAATCGATATATCGCTACGTCGAAGCCTTGCAATACGTCCTCTATGTCACAATACTCCATGTCGACTGATCAGCATCCATATAACCCCCCACTCCCGCGTATCCACTATACCGCCGACACTCCCTTTGACTCTCATCAAGGCGAAGCGTTCCCAGCATAGCACCCCGACGTCCAACAAGTTACCATCCAGCTAAGTCTACTCCTACGCGTTCACAGCATACCGACGCGCCTATACGAGACTTCTTAACCCACGCCGACGCTCACGCGTAAATCCTCGTTTAACTCCTTCGACAACGAGTCTACATCCTTCTCCCCGTGTTCATCACAGCTCCCAAACAACGACGGCCTCTAACCTCCACTTCTCATCTAGTCAAATGAACTCTTCCCTGGCCTTAAATGCAACGTACCAACATCGGCCGCTATCACCATCTTTTAAGCCAGGTGCTTGACTTCACACGGGATGACTCTCTCGACGCTATGCGAAGGTGTCAGCGGTAGGGCTTGTCGTAAAGGGGAACCAGCCAAAGTAGGAATTGGAGATGGCATACATCGGTGTTGTTAAAGACGAGGTCGTTCGATGTCCTGATCTAGTTGGGTCTGTCGGCAGGGCCGAGGACGAGGGCGCGAGGATTCCTAGGGCTGAACACGGGGATAAAGGATACGAATTATGCGGAGGAAGAGTGCAACACGGTGGGGATGAGGTGATGACGGGTGGACGACAACGAGTGGAGGTGTGAATGATGGGGGAGTGACTAGAGGGAGTGTGGGGGACGAGGGGACGGAGGGAGATGGCGAGGGTGTGGGCGTTGGCGAGAGAGGGTGGATGCTGGACTATCAAGTCGAAGATGCCTATAAAGGATCACTATATGATGCTCGCGTCTGCATTCAATCGCAGCCGCCGTCGTTTGAGCGTGCTTCCATTCGCGTTTGGGATCCGTCGGAATGCGTCTTTTCGTATGGAGTTACCTACCAAGGCACCGCTTTTTGGATCATGTCGTCTGGTGGGAAGGGTATAAGGACGACGGCTCTGCTTCTAATCTCAAAAAGCGTTCAGGTTTCTAACTCTAACTCTAGAGGACTACGCTCGCCTGCCATCTAGAAACAAACATCAACCACGTCCCTAACAGAGATTCAAGTATACATACTACCTGTAGCCTTCGTGTCGATAGTACCCAGCGTACACCATGTCCCTTCGTGGACGATCTTCACCTCACCTGGCATTCCCAACACATCCTGCCACTGCCCAATAGCCACACTCAACGTCACAGCCAATGTCACCAAGGCTCTACACATCTTCCATGCAACAGGGAGATGTGCGCTAAGCGTATCTCGTCGCGCTCCACGAAGCCAGGATGGATATCCCTCTCTTCATGCGCCACATTTAATTCTACGACCCGCATCGTTATAGTGCTTTTCTCTCTCCAGCTATCAGCCAAGGCATACACCCTTTCTTAGCTACCTCCTCACTGCGATATGCGCGAATGCCGTCATGGTCACTGCCATCTACTGGGTATAATACCGAATGCACTCCCCTTCCCTTCGCGGTTCAGGTTGCTATACCCCACGATAGTGCTGTGTCTCTTTCGTCAAGTTCGACAAACTCAGGGCTGAGTTCCCCGGTTACAACCACCATGCAGTGCTTCCTAGCAAACATTCGTCACCATCGTAGTATCTCTCTCAGAATCGCCACTACATACTCCTCAGGAGCAGTGATGTCGTAGTCAAGTCGACCATAGTTCAATTTGGTCAGGTCATTTCTGACCATCAAATTGGACCTAGATCAATGACCAGGTCGCCGATGGTCGAGATTGGTCAAATGAACCCTTAGAACTAATCGGGTTAGATAAGTTAAAGTGGTAATTAGCTGGAAACTCAATTGATGAAGCATAGGATTCAGGACATTTGTACATTTTACTCAAGTGTAGCTCCAGAGTGGAGACTGAGGAATGGAAATTTTTTGTGTGATATTGCTGCACAAAATACAGTATGGTGAATTGTGTCCCTCCAACCTTTATCTTGTCAGCAGATAGATGTCTACTAGAAATAGCTGGGTGTGGATATATTTTGACACTGACAACAAAACAAGGTGTGGTGCAAAGAATGCCTGGTGCAAAGGATGCTTGGCAAGAAAGGTCTCAGAACTTCAAGAAGCAGATGTACTAGCTGAAGGAATGGGGATTAGAGTGCCTTGCAATGAGAATGAACTCATTGAGGAAGATATATAACATTTTGACTGCCATTCCTTTCTGGATCTATCTGATTGATAGTTTATTGATAGCTCAGAAATCTATTCATTGTTACATTGGAAAGCTGAAGCAACACATGCTTCCACACCTTCACAGTTGCAATAATGTTGAAAGCAGTTTGCATAAATGTGCTTCAGATGCACTCATAGATCAACACAAAGAATCCGAAAGTAACAAAGAGAATATTCCTCCTCCAAATTTGAGCACCTCAAGCTCATCTTTGATAATTTAAAGTATGAAGTGAAGTATTCTCGGTTTACCACCTCAACTACAATGGCCATGAATTACTGTCCTTGTCCTCAGTCTATTAGTGAAGATGATAATGATGTACATCATGCTACTGGTGGGAATGACAGTAAATATCCATTTACAGATGATGTTACAGTGATTTGGGATTGATTTGTGCTACTCCTCTTAGTTCACAGAGTTCTCTCAGTGATATCATCACTAAACTGGTGAAGAAATTGTATGTCCTTATGTTTCTCACGATCCATGGCTAATATGATTTTGGATTATAAGCGATGATAATGGAATATGATTTGACATCAATATTATAGTGGTATCATACGTTGTAGACGACATTGCACCTGTCGCGTAATCTGTTGGCAATGCTCAAAGATTACTTATACTTCCTTGTACTTTGAAGGTGATGTGATGGATTAATTGTAAGTAGTTATCAACACGGTGCGATATTAGTCATTCATTACGAACAGTAAATGTACATTAGCAATGACTTATAATCAATATACTATCTTCTACACGCCTTATAAGAATCTCAAGAGCTGCATACAGGCCCTGCAAGTTATTCATAAGCAAATGAAACCAAAATTGATGACCATGTGATGACCATTAATAAAGACTACTGCTACTAAACTAGTATTAGTCACTTCAAAGGCTTGCATATCCTGGATCAGAACCAGCTTCTTCCTCGTCCTCAGAGCCACCTTCATTACTGGCGCATTCATCTGACATATCTTCTGACCCACTGCTACTGCCATTGTCAGACTCTTCATCAAGTAGCCCTTCAACAGGCTGTGTAGCATCGCCAACTTCATCCCTGTCAAAGTCTACAATAGGATCTGTATCTGTCTCCTGAAGCTCGTCGGACTCATTTTCATCATGTGCTAGGACAGGAATAGTGTTTGAGAGGTGTCCAACGCCCCCACTGAAATGTCGTATCATCATATCCCTATCTGCAAATCTATTACAAATGCCAAATGTAAGTGAACAATTTACAACTGTTGAAAATTGAGATATCTGACTTACATTCCAATGTAAAAATTTTCCCAATCACCTTCTTGATCTCTGTCTCGACTCAGCGACAAATCTTCGGGTAGAAGGTCTTTTGTACGCCCATTTGCAAAGGCTGGCATCAAATGGCATCCCCACACTACGAGAGCGGGGTCAATGAACCCGAATGCATAAGGGTCATCCGATGGAACAAATCCTATTTTTGGCAGTTTACCATGACTGAACCCAAATGAATAGCAATGTTCATCACCAAACCAATGTACCCAGAGAAATTGCATACTGTTCGTTGAATATGTTTGTGCATCGGGGTGGTTACAAGAAATCTTAGCATGAAATATACCAAGAACCCTCGCATACCAGTATGCCTGAGGTGCACCATCTTCAGGAGGGCAAACCATGATATCTGCATGATTACGTGGGTTAACAACATCTTGACCGCGTCGGACATCGTAAGTGGTATAATTTATCCGGCATGTTTGAACTGAGTATATCTTGTTTCCGATGAAACAGACCAAGTTTCTATCTTCGCTAGTAAATTCACTGTATGTATCACCATCAAATGAACGGTTCAGTAGCCTCCCAAGTATGTGCTCCTGAAGTTTTGGGATGAAGTTCTGGTTGTTAGGGTTCAGTCAAATGAATATTGATGTTCAATATGACAGAATCTCATACCTTAGTAGCAGGATCTCCGGCATGCTGTCTAACAAATTTGAATAAATCAACCGGATGATTCTGAGAGCTTGAGATCTGGTAATGAATGTCGTAATCATTTGCAGTAGGTTCATCAGCATCTCATGTAACATTATTGAGAATGGTTTGTTGGTGTTCAGCCTTTTCTTTTTGACGATAATGCTTTGCAATTTGTCCTGGCGCATTCCGCTTGTTAGTTGAAGCGTAATGACGCTTAACTGCCCTATGTGCTTGTTCTCCCTGTAACAAATTATTTGTAAGTAATCTGCTGGAAGTTCATCGCACTCACAAGTTGTGTAGAATAGGAGTCTGTACACCCAAAGGTACGAATGGTATGCACGTAGTCACCTAGTGCATGCCATTTGTATGTTGACAAGTTTAAAGTTCTCGGCTTCCTGGAAGATGAAGCAGGCAGGGATTCAGTACCATTTCCTGCATGTTGATTTGAAGCTTGTTTTTGACAACTCCAAGCATCAGCTTCCTTAGGAAGCTCAAATGTAGTGAACTCGGCACATGTAAAATCTCTAAATTTGCGCATCAGTTGCCCAAATTCCTTCATACATAGCTCCAAGTGACCAAGTGTAAAATCTGTATGAAGATGAAGCTTCGCAAATGAGTGCCATTCTGCAGTGCGATATAGAAGCTTCATTAGATGGCTATTATGCGGCTCATCTAGAAGACCTTCAAAAGCAGGTATGGCGCACTATTATGTCAAGTATAAGCATTGATAATTGGTTTAAGATTTAACTTATGTACCTGAAGCAAATCTTCGAAGTCTCGTGCCGCAAGCTTTTTCATTTCTGAGGCATTATTAGCAAAATGTCGAATGGTATCTTTTCTGAAAGTAGGAGTTTCACGAAAGCTAATAAGGTATGTTAGAACAAAGTTAGAACTGAGTATGATTTAAATATGACAATTACCGTTTGTCAAGGATAGCCACCAAATGACCATCAGGTGCAGCAGCATAAAGTAGACGAATAAGGTGTGTAAAAAGCCCCTTCCAAATGCCCAGCTTGAACTCATGCAGGAAGTCAACTACAAGCATTTTTGATATGTCAAAATTATTGCCTAGTCGATCCACAAAAGCATTCTAATACAAATAAGCAACCATCTTAATGACAAAAAGTGTAAGCTATACATACCACTGTAGGAACTGATGATGTTGGTTTTAACAAGGCATTTACAGCTGCTCCGCCAATTGGACGGGCCAGCTTGTAAATAAATTCATGGCTTCATAGGACAATATCCATTAAAACCTTTCGGCCGTGACACAGACGGAACTTAATATCATATACCAGTCCCATTAAGTCCAGCTTAACTTTGGAAACCAAACAACGAGGGCAAGGACAAAGCCCTTTGTCACAGATGGTAGCAAGAAGAACTCTATTGAAGGATATCATTAGAAATGTTATTAAGACGATAAAAAATAAAGAAATCACTTCTCTGGATAATCAGCTGAGTATGTAAAAATGCGAGGATAAACACGTTGCTCAATTCCATCGAAGCACATAATAACTATGCCATATTTACAAGCATGTATGAACTCGTCATTGAGTAATATGTGCTAAACAGCATGCATAAGCTCACGGCGGCAATGAGTGAGGATATCCTTCTTCTGTTTACTCCACTTCGCATGAAATGTTGCTAACAAGTCTTGTAAGGAATCGGATATGGATGGAATATAAGCAACATGGTGACATGCTCCTGAGCTTGGCTGCGAGCGAGTATATTTGGAAAGGTTTCCAAAGAGCATATAAATTGGCCATAATTTCGCATTTCCAAAGTTTGTCAAGTGGGTGGCATCCGACCAGAACATAAGTGCAGCAACCACCTTTTCACGCTTACAATCAGGTTCGCTGGGTGGAACTGGAGCACACTGTACTCTGTCATGCTCTTCAATAAATGCATCAGAGTCATAGAGCTCAGAATATAATCTCTGGTCATTTTCAGCAGTTTGTGAAGTTTGGAAAAGCTTGTAAGGAGAAAAGTGGAATTTTGAGGCCAGTGGATCAGTAAAGGCTGCCCTGATAACACCAACAAGGCTTCGGTAGTGAAGTCCAGGAATCATAAAAGTGTGTGCCGGCACATCTTTATCACCAGAGGGAACTTCAATAGGCACACTAACTTCTGTAAAAGAATCAAGCAATGGTGACTTCTTATCCGCATTATCAATTCTTTGATTTTCGCGATGAGCTGAGAAACCAGGAAGGTGTGATACATCGAAATCTGGGTGTAAAAGTACATCTTCCACTAGACGGTCCATTTCACCATCTGACTTCGTGGTTCCTCCACTGTTTTTCCAGTCCATAA